>CP092094.1:20542500-20727500 GCA_029203775.1 Neoneuromus ignobilis | reverse complement strand
TATTATCAATTATTCATCTCAATCAATTTGACAATATTTAATACTCTAAATCAGTGTTGCGCAAACTTTTTTACATTTGCGACCCTCATACTCAGATTGAAATTTTATGCGACCCATTATTTATTACCATCCTATTTTTTGAATGTTTAGTTTGAAAATTTCAACATAAGAATTTTTCAAAATTTTCACGACTCCTAACAATTTTTCTGCGACCCACAGATTGCGCACCACTGCTCTAAGTGACTTTCAAGTCCAATTTTCTCTAAATAAAATTACTCGTTTATTTATAATTTTGCTATATTTCTTGCTTTTCATTTTGAACTTAATTTTATTCTAAACATAAGTAAAAATGAAATTTTTATTAAATTCTTTTATGATTAAATTTGGTTTCAATTTGATATATTGGAAATAACTACATTTTTTAAGTTTTAATAATTTTATTTTATTTATTAATAATTTTATTTTCTTAAAAAACGAAATAATTTAAGTTAATCAAAACTTAAAAGAATATTAAAATTTAAAAATGATATTTTTCTTTATACAAATTAAAACATTCATGTGTATGTGTATATATATAATATATATACATAAGGTCAGTTTATATGAGTATTTTTTTTTAGAAAATTGATTGTCTAAATTCACATTTATGTATGTTACATAGGTAACTGTCTCAGGAAATTTATATTTAAACAGATAAAAAAGTAATTCGCGCTCTATACCTAAAAATCAAACAATATTGTAAATGGATCGTTCCGTTTGAAAAATCTTGTTACATTATAACTAATGTGAAAATGCGAGCACGCGTCTAAAATTTATGACAAGTCTTCGCACGATTATAATGCCAAAGTAAATATTTTTACAAACCAATCCCAAAACAAAATAGTTGATATTTACTTTGAACATTAGCCAAATATTATCTAACACAATTTCCGGCAATTCTGTTTTAACGGAACGTTGTTCTCCTTCAGTAAATATATTCAAGCGATTGTATACGTATTTTTCAACGAAAACATTTATATATATATATATATATATATATATATATATATATATATATATATAAATTGTGCGTGTTTGTTCTAATATGGACTACAGGTTTATGAGATGTAAAATTTTAAAATCAATAAACTTGTATTATATTTTGCATACATTAATATTTTTTTACGTTTAAATTATTTTTCAATTAGTTACATATATATATATATATATATATATATATATATATATATATATATATATATATATATATATGTATGTATGTATATATAAAACTATACAGTTTTGTTCAAAAAAATATTAATGGATAAAAAATCTCTATTACATAAAAACCTTACAGATATAAATTGATATCGAACATCTTTTGGTACTTGTAGTTTTACTAAAAAGTATGTTTGAGAAAATTAACAAAAAATAACTGGAATATAAACTCTTTTTTATATTTTTAATCGTTTCCAAAAAAATATTATCGTTTGAGTGGTTCAAAATAACAGTACTTTATGTTCTTAAAAAAATATTGTGATTTAAAATAAAAAATTAAAATTACACTCGATATTTTGTTGTTGATTACTGTTTGGCAGCGATTTGATATAAAATCCATAAAGTGTTGGCGTTGTCTATCGGTATAGAGTACGCCGATTAAATATCATCATTAGCTGATTCACTAAAAGCAACTGCCTTGTTAACATGTCAATCAATGATACTTGTACCAGATAATACTTAATTAAGTTGGTTACCTGTTGTTTTTTCAATAACGTTTTTTTTTATATAAAGTGGCATTAATATTACAACTGTAATTGGGGATCGAACGAATTTTTCTGTATCAGTTTTAGATCTCGTTTTATTTTCCATGAAGATAAAGAAGGTTTTTTTTCAAACAAACATTTATTTTCTTTGTTTCCAGTTTTTCTTTTTTTCTTCGTTTCTCCGGTTTTTCTTTCCACTTTAAAGTATTTGATATCATCTTCACTGAACATTTCATTACATTATTTACATATTAAAATTTTTCATTTTTGAAAGTAATTTTTGATCTACTGTCTGTTTTGATTTACATTGCTTTCTACAACCCATATTTAAACAATTTAATAAAATTTAAATCTTTTTCTCAATTTAAAATTTAAGTCTTTTTCTCAATTATCTATGATAGTTCTATTAGGTTGATGATAAAATCTCCGACCCTGTTAATCATACTAAGTACAAAGTGCCATCTTAGTTGATTTTATTTTCTATATCGCTACTTATATGAACAGAAACAAAGTGTTATTTCTGTATAAAATTCAATGATTTTTCATATAGATCAGATATATAAGATACATTAATATAAAATTTACTTCTTTAGAGTTGAATATTAATCGACGTATAGTTGATTCTCATCTCATTTAGGAGTAAAATGAAAAAAATATATTTCTGTTGATTTATTACTTATTGGTAATTTTTATTACTCCTGAATTTTATTATTAAAATCGAATGTAAAATTAAAATTTAATTCTCAAACAAAATACACTCATATTTTTTCATAATCTTTCTTAGGAATAAAGAAGACAGTATTTTTTATGAAATTAATTTATTATAAAAATAGATTACTACTTAACAAATAATTATTGTCAATATTAGTTGGAATTTTGACTAATTCACTTTTTCATAAATGAATCATTCTCTCCTACACCACAAAATGTCATAAAAGTGTTCATTAGTTAGTTATTTTTCATTTTATTTGCTGATAAACATTTCAATACCAATGTATCATCTACAAAATTTGTTTCATTGAATGATATATTTTATATAGCCTTATTATATAAAACTAAGCATTTAATCACATTGAATTATTACATATTTTTTAAAAAATGTATATATATATATATATATATTTAACCACAAAGGCAGTACTATAAAACATATTAAATAAAAATAAATTATATATTTTTTTAAAAAAAATAAAGAAGATAATATGCTATTAAAAAAATATATGAATATGCTATTATGAAATTATCTAACAGGAAAGTAAGAATAATTAATTGGAAATCCCGAAAAAAATATATTTCGAAAATAGTACATTATACTATTGATTATGACATTTGTAGTATCTACAAAAAATTATGAAATAAGTTAATATTATTTACTTAAAACGTACAAATAAAAACGAAGTAATTCATTTAATGAAATCGTTCAAGAATATGAAATAAAATAAAAATCTTCAAATTTCTTAAGACATATTTAACAAGAAAAAGTCATTTAATTAAATTATGATAAATCTTACGTTTACTACTCATTTTTCTTCAAGCAAGATTAGATAATATTACAAACTAAAGTAAGTTCACGGATTATTAAAATATATAAGATAATAAAAATTGCATGAATAATAACATAATTGAAATAAAATTTCATTCACAAAAAAATCTAAATAGTTATTACTGAGCAGATTTGTTTGTATCGTCACATAAAATATTGGTTGGAAGATTTTTTTAATGAAAAATTAAAAGAAATTTAATTAATACATGAATTAATTTAATATTAATAATTCTGAACTGTTCATAGAATTTCAAGTAAATATATCTCTATGAAACGGGATGCAATGATAAACTCAAATTTATCTAGATTCATAATTGAAAACTCACGATACAACAATGTAGTCAAAAGTCCATAAAAAAAATAAAATAAAAATATAGATATAATTATTCTCTGATTTATTTTGTAACATTTTTTTTCTGGACTTCTGGTTACTCCCTCCAGTCATCACTAATAATCTTCTAATTTAAACTAACAATTTACTTTCCAAAATTATATATTAACACATTACGGTCCCCAGTATTTCGCGCTAGACTTCATTTAGAGTCCGGCGAATTTCGCAAAAAAATGCACAAAAATAACTTCTTCATAAAATCGATGTAATTGTTAAACCAATGAACATTTTGAAATGAAATTTCATATCTGCCTATAAAAGGGTTTGATGCATAGATATATGTAAATATAATAGTGGTTTTCAATCTGTAATGAGTGTACCAGTGTAATAAAGTACAAAAAAGAGATGCTTTATAATAAACATAGTTTATTATAAAAAACACTTTTTAGCGTAAAAAACATCTAGAAGGGATAAAAATATGATAAATTACGTAAATCATATATTCTATATACAGAAGTTGTTAGAAAAAAAATAAGAGAACCAATTTCGATTTTATTCCAAAAAAACAGAACTTTGCTAGGGATAGAGTTTACTTTATTTAAAATATCTGAAATATTTTTCATAAGTTTTATAATTTACCAATATTTTTAATATATACACCACCATCTTTTGATGGAATTAGAAAAAAATATAGCTTGTATAAATATATTTTTTTGGCGTCAAAAGTTCATATAACTAAACACGCATTAACGCGTGAACGGACTTACAGTAGTTCAATATGAAACACGTATTTAGGCGTGGCCGGGCAGTAATGTGTTAAGAAGATTTCATTTAAATGTATATATTACATTATATAAAAATATTTTTTTATTTCTTTAAGATATCTTTTTATATCTATTCGTTTTTACAGTGCAAAAATCACATTAATTCAAATAAATTATTCACTCCATTACCACAAGATTTCAGAAAAATTTTCAAAAATCATTCATTGTTTACTTTATTCCATGATGCACATTTTAATGATCTATAATTATGTTATAGAATTCTATTTTTTTAAAAAAAATTAAATACGATTTAATAATCTACTTTTCTGATAATAATATAATCACCGAAAAAAGTAAACAAAACTGATTGTTACACTGTCTTATAAATCTGATGGTTTTTTGGTTGTTTTTATCCAATTTTAATTGAAATTTATTTTTTGTTAGTCATTTATTGAATAAAAAATTGCAATAAATACTGTAATATGATATGTATGTAATATATGTAAATGAAAATGTTAATAAATACGCGCAATTTGTATAAAATATAATAAATTAAATATTCGTATCAGTCGACAAGATACAATTTCAAACCAATTATCTCTGTTGGTATTTAATTATGTATGTGTATAAATTTAATGTCTTGCACGTGAATCACATCGTAATATCTGAAAAATGTAAATAATACATGTTTTAAAGAAATGTGCATGTCCAATTAAACACAATAATTACGGCCGTAATGTTTATGTTATTGTTTATTTTTATGATCAAACACAAGCACTGAAGAGACCATGAACGTTTATACAATCGAAACAACATATCTTCAAAACAAACGTAAACGAGAGGATCATACGATGACATAAATAAATTGAAAGAAGAAACAGATAATTGTAAAAAAAGAATATCAGACGTCCTTTCGTTTGTGGTCAAGGAGATTATTGCATCAGCTTGACCTGGCGATCAGAACATAACAGGTTACAATGTAACACAGGAGTAAAATAGTGATGTTACACTATGTGTGACCTTTACCTCACCCTTAATAAAATTTTTATTCACAACGCGAATCGTGTTTTGTATGCCAGCGTTGATCGACCTTGCACTCAATTCTTGTAGTATAATATACACGTATTTTATATTTATAAATGTGATTATTCTTTATGCTCATAGACAATAATTATATCATCGATATCATTAGATAGCTATTTTTAGATATTTGATGTAATTGTTGTTTTTATTTACGTCTATTTTATTTACAAGTATCGAAAACAAACGTGTTTCGTTTTTTTCGCAGTTTTTTTCTGCAATTTTGTTAACGTATACATGTTTTGAAAATGAATTATATACATACATACATACATATATATATATATATATATATATATATATATATATATATATATATATTCACTAAAATATACACATAAAATGTTTTTATGTTTACAAAAAAAAACTTTAGATTTATTTATTACTTTATTTAAAAATCGAATTTAATATTTTTGAATACAGAAAAATATTTATCATTTTTAACAAATTGATTCCATTAAAAAAAGTAACTAGATAATACAGGTCAAATTATTCCTAGATAAAATTAATAATCTTAAGGTATGGTAAATTAAATAATTATTTTTTGGGGCAGGAATTCTTTAGAAAAATAACAAGAAATGTTAAAGCTTTATAAATTCATTATACAGTGATTAATGTATGCATATATGAGCTGTTGATTTTGAAAGTGGGGCAAGTCCATTTTTTGAAAAAAATTGAAACTAATTCTTATTACAAATTAACATAAAATTTATGTTTTTAATCAATTCACAATAAATATTTTTTAATATCGGTATAAATTTGTTACTAGTAATTTATTTCGTTAACGATATTTATTGTGCGTTGATTTTGAAGTGAGGCAAGTCCACGCTAAATAACGACAGTGCGGGAGAAAATATAAAAAAATGATAATAAAATATAAAAAAAGAAGATACAGAGTTAGCCTCAAAAAAAACCAGTGAAGTATTTGGCTTTTACTTTTGATTTGCAAATAACACTACCGTACTCTAAACTAACAGTTTTTATTACATATTATAAACGAAACATGTATGTTTTGAATCAAGGTTTCCACAATTTACATGACGATGGAGTTCATATGTATACTTAGGATGAAACGATTGCATTCAGAGAATCACAAGAAGTAGCTTCTTGCTGTTGAAAGCACCTACAAAATGTGACAACTCAAAAATACATTATCGCTTATAGTGATATGTGCACTGGCCAAAATAGAAACATAAAGTTGGCCTTAATGTGGATGAAAATTGTCCAGTCTAGCGACAATAATATAGATATTATTGACCATAAATTTTTATTGTCAGGACATTCATTCTTGCCAAACGATCGCTATTTTGGAGTTGTAGAAATGGCGATTCGAAAAACTAATTAGCTGTATATTCCCCAGGATTATCACAAATTAATACAAAAATATCGCAAACATAATGAATTTTTAGTACAAGAAATGAAAAGTGAAGACTTCTATTCAATCAACCTCTGGAGGAGGCAATTTTGAAAAGAACAAAAAATTCTGATGGAGAAACTGTCAATTGGTTGAATATTTTCTGGATAAGATTTTCAAGAAATGCGCCATATAAATTGTTTTATAAAACATCGATGGAAAAAATTCGCAATTTAAAACTTTTGATTTATCACCAAAATGGGGTAGGCCAAGTAGTTTCGGAAAAATAGTATTATTATCTTTAAATGCGAAAACTAGGCCTATTACTAAAGAAAAATATAAAGATATGATGGATTTATTACCCTATGTACCACCCATTCATCATGAATATTTTAAAAATCTGCACCATCTAAACTAAGAAATATAATTATATGCATGCAAGTTATTACTGAATATTTTTTCTTATTTTATCCACTTTTTCCTATAAAATTAAATTTATTTTTTGTTTTATTATAGCTTTTTGAAAGAAGTATGAAATGTTGAAATAAAATAAATAAGTAAATAAATAAAATATTCAATTTTTTGTTATTATAATTATATTGCATTCAAAGAAAATCAACGTTTTCAACAAATCATTGCTTTTGAAAGTGAGGGAAGTCTATTTTCTCATACCAAAACTATGATTTTTTCACCTAATATGGATAATCATTATTGCATATTAAATTTACATGAAATAAGACCACAAAAAATATAAAATAAGTCTGTTACTGCTTACGAATATTTTTAAATACATTCAAATGACAACCATTAAATATCTCAGAATAACATAAAATGGAGCTGCCCCATTTTCAAAATCAACGGCTCATATGTATATGTATGTATTAAATTAGTATTATAATAAAAATGATGGAAAGAAAAATATAATAAATAAAAAAAAATCTGTACCAATTTTAAGATAGTTTAGAAAAAACTATACACTATTCTTATTATAAACAAAATTATTAAAAATAATTTTTCTTTTATTGTATTTTATGCAAAACATATTCCTAGTCAATTCTTCAATCATCTTCAATTTTTTGAAAAACTTTAAAAATATATTTATGAAAATAACAATATATCATAAGAATTAAATACACACACATACTATATATATGTACATACATATATATAAATCAGTTTCGTAACATATAATACATTTGAATAAATATTGACTACAAAAGTCAAATATTAATTTTCATACTTGTCTTCATACACATTGAATTAAGTTTTTTTTAAAAAAAAAATGTAGTAAAAACTTCTAAATATGTAATTTAAAATACTTAACAATCCACGTAATGAAATTCATTTGTTATCGACCACTATAAGCCAAACCAAGTACTACTGATAAAAAGTACATGATTTAAATATCGATAAACCGCAAAAAATCTACCAGGAAAAAGTGTACGCTAATGAAAATAAAAAACCACAAGGTTACTGCAATTGCAAAATGATTTCTTTTATTGGATTTCAATGTCAATAATATTTAATTCAATTACGTTTTATTACTTCCGAAATTAATTCAATTGAATTGAATAATTTTTTTTTGGAAATATCTTGTTATGAATTGGCTAAGAATTTTAAGATAGGTTTTGACACACACAATGGATTAATTAAAACTTTTTTTTAATTTATATTAATTAAATGGAATAAAAAATTAAGTAACGTTTAACAAATATATGCCAAAATGTCTTATCAATAAGTTACAACATTAATAAAACTATTCGAGTCTAGTTTCATAATTTCGAATTTATGACACGTAAATCATTTTAATTAAATAAAACAGAATAACACATTAGTTCTATTTGCATGATTTATGAATTCTAGAAATGTTTTAGTTGTTTGAATTAACCTTGAGAAATAAAAAAAAACAGTCTCAATAATACTGAATAGTAATTTATACTTAAATAAATTTTAATTCTATTTATTCACTTCATTTATTTTGATTATAAAAATATGTTTAGTTTTTTAACTTTTGATATTTAATTATTATTATAATAATAATACGTCTGTTTAAAATAGTAAGTTCTGAGACAGAGAATCCAATTTTCTGCAGTAGAAAGAAAAATAATCTATTCTTTAGTTAAAATCATTCCAGCTCAGATACCTTACAAAAGATTTGAACATACATAATAAAATCGCAAATTTGTTTGCTAATTTCTCTTCTATTTTTATTTTTATAATTATGGAGCAAAAAGCACTTATTTAATAAATATCATTAAAAAAAATATGTTACCAATATTTACAAGTGATTTATTTTTCATTGTACTTTTTCAAATAATTTTATTTTTATCTCGATTGAATATTAAAATTACATAATACATTGTATATTTTTTTAAAAAAAGTCTTTTTTTGTATTAGAGTTTTTTTTTTGTAAATGTAGAAGAATGTAGAGATTCTTATCTATGCAAAAAATCTGTTAAGATATCAATATTTTACTATCCTTACTCATTTTTGACATTTTTCTTCTTATTTAATGTACAAATTTTATTCCAGAAAAAATTACAATGTCTCATTTCATCTTTCTTATCTTTTGTGATATCTTCTTTTCTAATTTGATATTAAGAGTTCCTTTTGTTTCTAATGTATATTACTGTTTGTTTGACAGTTTTATTTTCATCCCTCAATACTGTAAATTGATTTTTTAATTTAATTTCCAATTATATTTTTCTTCTTTCAAGATATACATTTATTATTTTTCTTTGAAGTTTTGAAGAATTTCAAAGTTTCTGTTAACGGATATTATTTTTCTTAACATTTAATGGTCAGTTTCAGAAATAAATCAATTCAATGCAGAATTATCTTCCTTTTTTATTTATTATAATGTATCTAATTATTATTTATAATCGTATTGGAAAATTTTCAAATCCATTTATTTTACTATATTTTTCAAAAAACCTTATTTTTTCAATTATGTGTTTGAACTCCTAAGAATATATTTTAGATTTCTTATTTTTGGGGTTTTTTTTAGTAATAAATTTTACAGGAAGTTCCATGATGGAATTATTATGTCACTAGGACTCTTGGGACAGAGAGAATCAAAGCTATGTAGAGAGGTTAGTTTTATGTTGAAAAATTGTGTACAGTAAACTGAAAATCGTTTCCGAAAAGGTAATTACATTATGGGACTACTTAGAAACAATATTAGTAATCTTTTCTTTTACTTCTTGTTTGGAAATTAAAACTTGCAACTTGTCTTTTTATCTTCATGTTAAATCGCCTATTTTTAAATAACAGTTTTTTATCGTCTAATTCATCCAGTTCTTTATAAAAAATCTCTTTCTTTATTGTTTTGAACTTTTTCAGGTGTATAAACTTAAATTCGATTCGTTTTTAATACCTACATTATAAGTCGTCTTGATGTATGTTTTCAAATGATTTCTACGTCCATTTTTAAATCTCTTTATTATTATAAAATATAATAAAAATATAACAATATTCCTTTTATTTTTCAAAAAAGATCTCCCTCTCTCTTTATATATATTTATATATATATATATATATATATATATATATATATATATATATATATATATATATATGTATATATATATATATTATATATATATATATATATATGTATATAGATACATATTTATATATATATAATGCCTATTTAGAATTGAAATTTTGGAATGATATATTAAATGTTACCCATTTTTAATCAGATTTTAAAAACTTTTACTAAGAGACATGAAGTAAACATATGAAAATGAAGAACATTTCAATCTCAAACATTTCTATAAAACTAAATCTTCGAGCTGTTCCATTATTTCCACTAACTCTATGCATTTTGAAATATCTATTTAATATAAAATTAGTGACCTTTTCCTGATTTCATTCTATTTCGCATTTTTATTACCAAATATCGATTCTATAAATTACTATAGTAATGAAATAAAGGTCCCATCAAAGTCAATTATTTTTTTTATATAGATTAAAATTAAGTGTTTTTATAGATTATATTTTTTAATAACATTATTTGAAACATGTCAATAATAATAATGAATGTAATGTAATTTTGAAACATTTACATAAGTGAGATGATAAGTGTTCCATTTAGATATAATTGGATGAACAGATAAAATTTTACCTATTAAAAAGTGAATTATTTTCGAAGGATTTAATTTTATGACATTATATTTCATATAATTATATCTAATTGTGTATTTGACATGACTACTTTTTAAATAATGTACTTATAAGAAAATTATTAAATTATGTACTCATAAATTATATAAAATTATTAAATTATAACTTTTAAATTATGTACTTAGAAAAATGCCAGATTTTTGAATTTATTCCACCTAAAACATCATATATAAAAATGATAAAGAGAAGAGGACCAATTATTAACTATGAAATATTTCTAAAATTAGTGATATTTTTTTCTGGTAACTATTTTCAGATTTAATCCTTTGATTATTTTTTGTAAATATGCTTAAATCCATCGATGATCTTATTATAAAACCAAAAATAATGTACTTTATTTATCCATTAAATTATGAATAAATTTATTAAAAGTCTTAGAGAAATATTAAAAAGTCATATTATAATTTAAAAAAAATATTTTCTGATGCTATTATTACATTTATTAAATCTTGAATTAAAATTGTGAACTGAGATATACATAAACATAATAATCTATATTCAAAATTATACAAAGAATTAAAAATAATAATATATTATCAATTATATTACTTAATTTATATACAAAAGATTATTCGATCCCGCAATGTTGTTTTAAATAACCACTAATTAGATATTCTATAACTGCACATGTCTGTTTGTTAGACTAACAGATTGATAAATGTTTGTAGGAAAAATATATTTTAATTTAAATTTTATAAAAAACTGTACATTATTTCAGTAAAAACATTTCTAGTTTAAAATAATATACATACACTACTATAATATAATCATTTATTATTAATAAATTTCATAACTACTCCTTATATTTTCAATATATTTACAGTTATCATTAGACGTTTTAATATCAAACAATAAATAATTCACATATTTCAATTACATTTTCCTGGAATATCTTTTGTTTCAATCCATCGATAATAAAACGCGTCGTTCATTTTGAATAGCCCATTTAATAAGACACGAAGAAGTGCGGACCGTATGGAATCTGAGACACCTGTTGCGTATATTCTAAACATTAGCATTGACTGACTAGCGTCGATATTTTCAAAGAGGCACGTACATCATCTCATACATTCTATAAATGTAAACATTAATCAAAATTAAAAATAAATTATCTCTAATGCTGCTAATATTTACATTGAAATGTCCTTGAACATTCCATCGTACACATGCGATTAACAGACAAATTTTCTTGAAAAGTCAATAACTCTTGTCTCGAATAAATACTATCGATTATTTGTTTATAAACGAATGTCTATGTGAACAGTTTTAATCGATGTGACATAAATACAAATTCAATATTATCGGTGTGAAAAAAAGAGATTATCCAAAACACTTACTGAGACAATCGATTAAAAACTTCATTACAACGTAGTGGTTCTTTTAGGAAATGAAGGTTATGCGTATCGTTAGTATGTCAATAAAGAAAAAAATAATCGTGGTTATTATGACGAAATCTAAGAAAAAATAAAAGTCAAGGTTTGACTCGTGCTCGTAAGTCACTGAAGGAAAAATATAATAATATGTATACTAAGTTTTTGAAACTTATTCCATTTTCGTTCCGTATTAATATTCAACAATGAAGTTATAAAAATGACGGTGATGAGGTACTTTTAAAAAAAGAAAGATGGGAAGGTCGAAAAACCCTGGAAGAAAAATATAAAAATGCTGTTAACTAACAGAAGACTAAATATTTGATAAAGAGAAATGAAGAAAAAGTTGAAGTGTCAAAAAATAGTCAGAGGACTTTTTAAAATACACACATACACACACACACACACACACACACATATATATATATATATATATATATATATATATATATATATACACCCGTCCCTCAATTTACGCGAAGTATTCGTTCCACGTGGATTTGTTTTACGCGAATGAAAATCGCGTAAATTGAGTCTGTCAGTACAATAGAAAAAAATATTGGAAATAAAAGCTAGTAAAGTTGTAGAAACAGATATTTATTTCACATAGCTTAACAAAAAAATAATGACGTTTTAGAAAACGAAAGTAGATAAATTTTATTTGGTATTACTATCACTACTGTAATTCAAAACAATCAACTTTTATTTATTTATATCATGCTTTTACACGTTCAAATAAGAATTTGCGTCACTCTGATATATAATAAATTCCATGAAAAATTATATAAAATGAAATCTATTTGACCGCGTATAAAAAATGCCGCGTAAATCAATATCGCGTAAATAGAGGTATAATTTGCCGCGTAAAAAAATCTCGCGTAAATTGAGGGACGGGTTTATATATATATTAAACACCATCAGATTTTTAATTTCCTGTTCACTTCATCTATAACAGGCCCTTACAACCTGTGGCTCCTCTGACATTTTTGTGCGGCCCGCGGTGCAGAATTGAATATTTAAAAAATAAATAAAAGTAAAGTGAATTTAGATAATTATTTAGATATGCAATGTTTGTCTCAAATTTATTTCTATTAAAAAAATGTAACAATGTGTCTTTTTTTTGTTAACTTTCTCTCTATATTTTTTGTTAACTTTTTCTGTAATAAAATTACAAATCTCAAGATTAACACATTTGCATTTAAATACTCAAAATATTTTTGGAACCACCACACCTAGGGAACACCATATCCTCTGCCCTTGATAGAAAGTAATGAGGCCCGCTAAGATTTCACAATACCTTTAATTAACTTTTTTGATTAAAAGGTTGTACGGGCCTGATTTATAAATTATTTGTTGAGTTAATGAGTTGTCTTGAATACGCTTTATACATATGTCTATTCCTAATCTTTTTCATCCTTTTAGTGATTCATTAAAGAATTATTGTTTGACTTGTTTTGTTAAATAATGTTTGTATTATTTTTACAAGTTCATCGATTTTTCTTGTGAAAATAATAATTCCAGCAAATCGTACATGATTAAGTACCTCGTCATTTACTTTTATTTCTTTAAACTCCCAGTTTAGTGTTTTAAACACTTCTTATACTGATGTTCTCTTTCATTCCTTTCATACATTTAAATTTTTCTAAATTTTTGGTAGCATTTCTATAAATATTTCCTAAGAGCTCAACATATACTTCTTCAATTCCTCGAATTTCAATGTACACCTATCCCTCGATTTACACGGTACTTTTTTACACGATTTCGCTTTTACACGGTTTTCAAAATAACGGATTAAAAAAAAAACTGATAAAATAAACATTTTGCCTGCATCATATTTCTGCAGACATTTTTTAATTCCGTTCGCTTGGTAATACTGGAATACATATTTTAAACGAAAATTTCATTTTATACTGCTGTTGTACATCTCCGATTCCAGTTTAAATGCTTAACTCAATATGAGGAGGTCTGTAAAGATTTAACCAGAAACCAAACATAATTGTTAATTACGGATTTCATTACCAAGTCTCGTAGAAAAGATTAATAGTCTAAGAAAGTGATGACAGTAATTAAATTTTTGGTTAAATTTTTTAAGGATCTTATATTTCTTATTTCCATAAAATGAATTACATACTTATACCTTTATATATTTGTCATTTTATGAATGCACTGTTAATTTTATGTTTTTCAAGGTATTTTACTTTTATTTTACGTTGAAATAAATGACTTAATTATGCACATTTTAGTTTGTTTTCGATTTACACGATTTTGCGTATAAAAATCCACGATTTCGATTTACACGGTTTTCTGAGGAACCGATCTTCAGTGTAAATCGAGGGATATGTGTATTTAATATTGCTTACGTATTGACCAAATAAATATCTACTAACTCGATATCATAATCTACTAACTCAAGACAGAGTTGTATTTGACACTGATTGCATCGACATAACTCCATTTACTATTTGAATGTGATTCACTATGCTAAATTCACTTCGAAATCCTGTTTGTTCTTGTGGTTGTGAGAAATCCGGTTGACTTAATAGCCGTTTTGAAATAGTTGTGATTAAAATTTGATATATCACCAAAAGTAGATTAATCAGTCGGTAGTTCTTCAAGACTTCCATGTCCTCTCTTGGTAAATAAAAAAGAATATAGTTTCTTTCCATTCATTTAGTATTATTCTCTTTTCCAAACATCGATTGAATAAATATGTATATAATTAATAATCTTTAGATCGTGTATGAAAATATGTTTACACAGTAATAAATTAATTTTCAGAAACATTTAGTGCTTAATAAATTCAATGGAATACGAGGGTTTTTTAACAATATTTCCTTATGTTGCACAATTACAACAGTTTATTATTGACGTATTTATGTATATAATTGTCTAATATTAAATCATTGACTGTACTTAAACTACGTGGTCTATTACTGTTCTTATAAATCAACTTAATATATGGATGATATAAAAGCCAAGTCATTACTTAAACTAATGCTAAGTATAATTTATCATCTTGTGGCTTCAACATATTCACATATCAATTCTAATAATTCATTTAAATTAATTCAATTTAAAAATTGAACACAGTAATTTGTATAAAAATCGTTTAAGAATGATATGATGATGGAATTTCTGTTTTTATATTGAACTTTGTCATTTTTTATAAACCGCATTATAAAATACATACACAATTAGATAAAATAAGTGATAGTAAACAAAAGTATCAATCACTCAACCCCAACACCGCAAGATTTTGTAAAAATGTTCAATAATCATTTTTAATTTTTTAATACGTATTTTGATAATCAAGATATTATCAGAATGCTGTTTATAAATCCTTATGAGGTACTGAAAGATGAATGATTTTATGATACAGTGTTTTGACGATGATAGTATGTTCATCAAAACGTACATCAGAGAAAAAAGTAGATAATAAATCATTACTGAACATTTTTATGAAATATTATGATGTGATAAATGATTGATTTGTGTTGAAGTTCTTTACTTTTTACATTCACTGGATTCAGATTTTACTGATCTCTATTCATTCTCTAACTAACTAATACAGAACTCTTGAATGAAAAAAAATAAATAACAATCAGGACTCACAAGTAGACTTTAATTTTAAAGGACGAAACAATTTATGGAGTATTATATTGTCAATATATATATATATATATATATATATATATATATATATATATATATATATATATATATATAAGTGTGTGTGTGTGTGTGTCTGTATGAGAGAGAGAGAATAATATACAAGTATGGTAAAAAAGTAAGAAAAACTAAATTGAAAAAATTAATTTAATTAATTTTATTAAACAATAAATAAATTTACCATACTTATCAAACGATCTTCGTATATGAATAGTGTGTATATTTATATAATATATACAGAGGATTGACAAAATGGGAACAGTAAATAATTCTATAATACAAATTATGTACATTGGAAAAAACATTTAATAATAATGTTTATTGATAATATGTACTATGTTCGTTTATGCTATGTACCATATTTCTCAATGCATTATAAATAAAATTAATTTACAATAAATGCTGTAAAATGGATGATTTAACAGATTTTAAAATAGGATAGAATATTGGCTCACGTTTGGTTGGAGCATCTGTGTCAAAACTGCCACATTAATAGGTGTGTCCAGAGCAACAATATCGAAAATTATGACTGAATACAAAATCTTAAAAAAATAATCAATATTTATCCATCGATGGTCTTCTCATTTTGCTATATGATCGATTTATTTCTATTTAAATTTCTCATTTTTACTATAACGTCCGGAATTTTGTTTATTTCTAATTCACTTATTTTTTTTTATCTATTTATGTATTATTCTTAGCATATATGATTGCATATTTCTTTGTGTTGTCTGAAATTTCTGAATTATTCTAGCATTTAAAACATATATATATATATATATATATATATATATATATATATATATATATATATATATATATATATATATATATACAGGATTACTTCGCATAGTTTGGCTAATCGGTTCCACTGATTAGCCGGACTATTTGAAACCGGACTAATCGAAACACTAACTAAATACAAAAAACGTTAATTGGTTTCCTGTTAATTTTTTTCCTGTTTTTCAGTAAATAAAACGAGGGTAATATATTCGAATATTTGTATGTATCATCAAAACAAAATCAGAGGTTTATACATTCATTTTAAATTCATTTTCAAATGGTTTATTAAAATTTAATTATCAAAAAATCGACTTTATTCTAGAGTTGCGAATCGAAAACTAATAGAAAAAGAAAAAAAAGGCTACAAAACTAGAACTACGCATGCGTTGCGCATAATGTACATATACGATTTTGATTTTCTTTTTTATTATGTTTTCATAATAAAGGGAAAAACTTGAAAATTTGCGTATAAAAATAATTTTATGTATTAATTTTTTGGGATTTTTTCAAGAAAAACTTTTTAGTAGGATTTTTTCAAGTAATTTTTTTTTTTTGGAAATTTCAAACCGGACTAATCGAGGTATTACTGTATATATATATAAATATATATATATATATATATATATATATATATATATATATATATATGTATGTATGTATATATATATATATGTATGTAAGTGAATAACAATTACTAAAGTCATCTTTTTAACACTTAAAGATAACAAAAAACTATTTTTCATTAAATCATACAAATGAATAATATTTTTTGTAATACACAAAAAGTTCAATAATAGGCGAGAGTTCAAATTTTCACCAATTATTTATTTTATTTCAACACTTTGAATAGCTTTTAATATTTTCATAAATACAATAAGTTCATTTGAAACATTTTCGAATTAACATAATTATATGCTGTATATGTTTTACATTTATATTAATTTACATTTGTATTTTCTTTCGTAATGTAATTTCCTTAAATAATAGACTAGTTGTATTGTCAGTATTCGAAATGAAGTAATGATTCAAGTATATTTATTATTTTAATTAAGCTTATATATATAATAAAACTGTAAACAATATAAAAAACGAACAAAGAAATATAAATTCCTTTTTTAAATATAATATTGAAAAAAATTAAATAAAAACATATGTACTATCTTTTGATTAAAAAAATCGATTATAAAAAATATATTCAACGTTTTTATAAGATGAAATCATACAGTACGTTGGATATATTTCTTAAGTTAAATTACAAAGCTGTTTCACAAATAAGACAAGAAAAAAATAAAAATTCTTTAAGAGCTTCCTACGTACACTTTAAATTATCGAATTTTTTTGCTGCTTAAAACTGAATTTCATTAATAACAGAGATAATGAAGCAGACTAAAAAGGTAACATTGTTGCATGTGTGTCAGTTTATCACGAATTTTATCTCTGCTCATATTTTAAAATAAATAAAAAAGCACTTTTTTATATATGTGTAGTTAAAATATACTGAGGAATATTTAAGACAAGTTGCAATTCTTTTTCATTATATCTTTTCCAAATAATTCTATTTTTATCTCAATTGAATATTAAAATTACATAACACGATGTATAATTATTTCAAATTTCATTGTTTCCGTATAAAAATAAAAAATATGACGCTAACATTTGCTTAAAGGCCTTCAAATTTGTTTGATGCTTCCTGTACATGTAATAATAAAGCAATTAAGTAATGCAATTAATTTTATTTTGCAATAGAATCTAGACGCGAAACACTGGCCTTCATTATGTACTTAATGGAGAATATAACTTGAGTTTAATTTATCAGAAAGAGATTTATTTACTTCCTGCTGATTTTGTCATAATGTAAAAAAGATCCCAAGGAATTGAACGTTTTGTATAATTACTACTTATGTTTTCTCATCGATAGAAATAATTGAATATTTTACATATTTACAATAAAATCGTTGCGTAACTGCATACATAATTTATTGATATGAGGTAATATTTTCAATATTTCATTAATTGAATGATGTAACTTAATATTTTCAACTTTTATGTAAAATTAAAAAATATATTTTCACAATCTCTTTCTTTCTCAATTTATATATAGAGAGTCATCCAAATGTGACGCCTAGATTTGTGTTTTATTAAAAAGAAACATGTGTATAGTTTCTTTTGGATGATCACATTTGGATGATCCTATATAATCATTTTCTTTATATCCCCTGCTTGGATAAAGTCTTTTAAAACATTTCACTTCGAGTGATCCAATGCCTTTTTCTTTCATCTCTATGCCTCCATCTCATTTATCCATGGGTCAATTTTTAGACTTCTTAATATATTTGAATTACCAGTTAATAATTTCTATTGTCTATAGGCAGTTCAATCCATTTTTCCCTTTTACAACGACAAATTTTCTCATGTCCTTATTCCATCCATTCATAAGTTTTTTCTTAAACCTTTTTATATTAAAACCTTTTTATAATCAATCCATCCGTGATTTTTCCTGCTATAGAATCGGCCTATTTCTAATTGTAACTTTTCATTTTTGCTATAATATCCAACTTTGATTTTCTTTCTGATATCTTTATGTGTTATTTCTAACATGCATTCTTCTATATTTCTTTATATTGCGGAATCATCCAATTAAGTTGGTATTTAAGATACATGTTTCACTGTCAAAAGTGAGAACCAATAGGATGTATTGACTAAACACTATTTAAACATAGAATAATCGATTTTATGACAATTTCGTCCAAATTGACACCATTTCATTTTTATTCTTTTGTTCACTTCATCTACAAATATTTCGTTAGTGCTAATGGGCCTTTCTACACTAGTCAACATGCATACAATATTCATGCCAATTACCGCTCGTCTCACACCCTCTTATCACCTAACTCCCCCACCTAAAAAAATTAGTTTTCGGGTAAGAGCGTGTGAGACGAATGGTAATGGGCCGTGAATACTGTATGCATGTTGACTAGTGTGGAAAGGTCTATTAGGCTAGTATTCATGCCTACAGTATTCACGGCATATTACCTTTTGTCTCACACCCTCTTACCATCAAACTCCCCCACCTAAAAAAATAGTTTTGTGGAAAGAGGATGTGAGACGAGCGGTAATATGCCATGAATACTGTATGCGTGCATACTAATGTAAATGGCCTTTTCCACACTAGTCAGCATGCATACAGTATTCATTCCCATTAACGCTCGTCTCACACCCTCTTATCTTTAATTCCCTCACCTAAAAAAATTAGTTTTCAGGTAAGAGCATGTGAGATGAGTGGTAATGGGCCGTGAATACTGTATGCATACTGACTAGTGTGGAAAGGCTCAATAGACTAAATGAGGTATGAAAATATATTAACTGGGTTGAAGACTTTTTCATAATCTACAAATCTGAGACAGAATGATATTTAATGTTCATTATTATATCGACTAATGACTTCATTCACTACTTAAATGTGATCTATTTAGTAGCTGTGAAAAATCCAGATTATCTTAAACTATCTTAAAATAATTTTGATTTAAATTTTATATGTCATTGGATGTAGACTAATTATTTGATGTTCTTTAAATCTTCTTTGCTTCCTTTTTATGTCTGAGAATTATTAGAGCTTCATTCCATTCAATGGGTTTTTTCACACTAGTCAACAAGCATACAGTATTCACGGCCCATTACCACTCGTCTCACACGCTCTTACCCTAAAACTAATTTTTTTTAGGTGGGGGATTTTGGTGATAAGAGGGTGCGAAACGAGCGATAATGGACGTGAATACTGTATGCATGCTGACTAGTGTGAAAAGGCCCAATTAGTATTGTTCTTTTTTCCACATATCGAGTGAAAATATTAACCAATTTTTTTTCAACAAATAGATAGATAAAAATCTTATTGAATGACGATCAAGAGACAAAAAAAGACTAAATGGGTCTTTCCACACTGGTCAACATGCATACAGTATTCATGGTCCATTACCACTTGTCTCACATGCTCTTACCAGAAAACTATTTTTTTTATGTGGAGGGTTTGGTGATAAGAGAGTGTGAGACGAGCGGTAATGGGCGTGAATACTGTAAGCATGCTGACTAGTGTGGAAAGGCTCAATAAGAGAGTCTATCAAAGATGAAGGCATAAATTGTAAAGTATAGAGGATGCAAGGGTTGGATGAAATTAGCTGCAAAGAGGAAATAATAAAAGATTCAAAAAAATTTTGTTTTGAAAAATACTAAATAATACTTTTTTATACTCCTAAAATGTCAATAAATAACTGATAAAAATAGATAGTAAAAATATTTGTTGTTTTTTTATAGCGCCCAAAAAAACACCTAAAATTCGTGCGTCTAGACTAGAATACCCTCTTAAGAAGAGCCAGTGACATTCGATGAGCTGATATATGTTTTTGTGATAATATTTTATATATATATATATATATATATATATATATATATATAATCAATATTACAATTAACCTATTTCTATCCACTGCTGAATGAAGACTTCACCAAAACTTTTCATTTCGACCGATCCAATGCCTTTTTTCGAGACCATTTCGTTAAATTTTCTTATGTCTCTACCCCATCTATCCATATATCTTTTGTTGAACCTTTTTATATATTTAAATTTCCAATCAATAATTTCTTTTCTCTATCGATGATCTTTTATTCTTGCTATATAATCATCCCATTTCCATTTTAAACTTCTCACTTTTGCTATAATAATAGTAACTTTTGTTTTCCTTTTCATTCACACGGTTCTCTTTCTATCTTTACTTATTATTCATAACATGCATCTTTACATGTATTATTTGTGTTGTTTGAAGCCGCATATATATATATATATATATATATATATATATATATATATAAATGTATGTACAAATGCGTATAAAATAAAATGTATATTAAGTATCGTACTTATAAAAGGTAAAGTGATTATTATTTTTAATGAGATATTTTCTTTAATTCAAGTGTAAATTTCATATTACGTATATACGTATCAATAATTATACCATATTTGATAATATGAAATTCTGAAAATGCAGTTTACCTTTGCATAAAACGTGTATGTGCTGACCGTGCCGTGAACCGTAGTAAAATGGTAATTATATAAAATCAACATATGCCCACCTGTGTCGGACACCTGAGGCCGAACAAAGCGAAACAAAAGAATGTCTATGAAAATATTTACAGTCGCTACTAACATTTCTGAAAAACAACAATTCATGGTCATTTTTGTGCATTTCAATACAATAGTCACGTGGAAATAATACGACGCGTCGTTGCATTCTCGATTTTCGGTCATTCGGACGTACGTTTGTGGAAATGGACGAATGTAGATTAGAACAATTCATTGTAATGTCGAATTGTATAAATAGATACACACACACACACATATGTAAATACATATAAAGAAAAGGCAATAGATAAACAAAAAAATAATAGAGTAGCCACTAAAAGACAAATATAAATCTATGAAGAGACATTATCAAAAATGGAGGGATGATATTATGTAGTATTGTGGATAGGAATGGATAAATATATATATACAATGGAAGATTGTTGCATATTAAAAAGACCTAAAAAGGCAATAGATATAGGTTTTTAAATGATGATCTAAAAAATAATAAAGTGGCGACTAAAAGACGAAAATAAAGTAAAAGAAATCTGATAAAAATTTCATTTCTTTCCCTTGTTAAAAAGGGAACATGAAAAAGAAAATTATCAATCTAAAAAATGATGGGATGATATTATGTAGTATTGTGGGGGCGAGGAAATAGAAGAAAATGGATGAAATTTTAATATGAATATTGATACAATGGAAGATTTTAAAAGTTCAAGAAATAAATATTGAAAGAAAGACAGAAGATAATGACATTCGATGAAGATTTTGCCCAGTAATGGCAGCCATTTTGATATAGTTCAACTTATAAATGTGAGCAAATATTTTCATGATGATGATCTAAGCAAATACAGGAACAGGTTTACCGAAAAAATGCTTGTAGATCTTAAAACGATAATACTAAATGACGTCACAAGTTAAGGAGCCATTGATATCGAAGAGAACGTTTATAAATAAAGTTCATTCAACTATGTTTGTAATTATTTTCTTAAAATATATTTTATTATTTACTAAAAGACTGTTTTAATACGAAAATATCTCTGACCTCTCTCTCTCTCTCTCTCTCTCTCTCAAAAAAGGTTGCCGACCGCTGATCTATATGGTGGTTTAAATGAGACTAAAAGATAATAAATGATATATAGGTCTATATATATATATATATATATAGTAAATATGTTTAATATATATATATATATATGTATATATACAGGAATACCTCGCATAGTCCGACTAATCGGTTCCACTGATTAACCAGACTATTTGAAACCGGACTAATCGAAACATTAACTAAATACAAAAAACGTTAATTGGTTCCAAACAAATTTTTTTCCTGTTTTTCAGTAAATAAAACGAGGGTAATATATTCAAATGTTTGTATGTATCAACAAAACAAAATCAGGGGTTTATATATTCATTTTAAATTCATTTTCAAATGGGTTATTAAAATTTAATTATCAAAAAATCGACTTTATTCTAGAGTTGCGAATCGAAAACTAATAGAAAAAGAAAAAAAGGCTACAAAACTAGAACTGCGCATGCGTTGCGCATAATGTGCATATACGATTTTGGTTTTCTTTTTTATTATGTTTTCATAATAAAGGGGAAAACTTGAAAATTTGCGTATAAAAATAATTTTATTTATTCATTTTTTGGGATTTTTTCAAGAAAAACTTTTTAGTAGGATTTTTTCAAATAATTCTTTTTTTTGGAAATTTTAAACCGGACTATAGTGAAACTGGACTAATCGAAGCAAGAGATATTACTGTTTATGTATGATATATAAAATAGTGGAAAAACTAGGAAATTCTATAGTAAAAATATTTGTAATGACACAACTGTTACAAATATTTGTTAAATAAATGAATGAAGTAAATTTATTAATAATGAAAATGAGAAGTACAAAAATAGTGCACAAAAATACAGTTAAAAATGCAGTTGCTTATTTAAAGAAAATACTATACTGCATAAAATGAGAAACAGACAAGAGTTAATTTTCAAAAACCTGTTTATGAACAACCAAATATTTATTGTTATCACTACATTTATTTATACTATGTAGCCTATTTTTCAATGCATTTGAGATTATGTTAAGTAAGAATTACTTAAATAAATAGTTCAATAAATACAATTCGATAAATACAAAATATACCAATTATTATAAAACACTTTTAAAGTGTCATAATATCATAATATTTTACAACATAGCACTCTGATGCTGATGATATGGCCATCGACATGTGCATCAAGTTTTAAACAAAGAACGTAATTATTAAACACTTTTAGAATATCTTGTGGTGTTGGGGTGATAATTTATTTGTGTTCAAATTTCGAAAAAAAATTTTTTTAAATATGTCATTTTTAAACAATGGGATATATTTTTTCCAAAAATATTATTTACTTCCAAATAAATATTCTATGGTATTTACAGACTTGATATATTTTTTAAGTAATGAATTCTTGAATAATAAATTACAAGTGCAATAAATTCTGTATAATATATTGCATTGTTACCCGACCATAAATATATTTAAAACAGTTTTTTATTTTATTGTAAATAAAATACAGCCCTGGACATGTATATTCTTCACATGTTAGTTGACATGTTTTAAAATTTATAGTTAAAAGAAATTACTTCATGAAAGATAGACTGCAGGAGGTAACGACTTAAAAATGTAATGCGCGCACGTTGTTTTCCATCCGTAGTTGACTTTGAAATGAAAATGTCAACAATCGTCAATTTAAATTATCAGCATGAATCTAAACAACGCGCCTGTAAATACAATCGCTTTGTCGGAGAAATTTTAATGAAAAACCAACAACTTAATTTCGTATCCAGATAAAAATCAAAAACATGTTTTAGATACAAATGAACGTAACGTTACTCGAATGAGGTCACAGCCTTACAATATATATTCATTACAGATGGTACAAAGCAATCGCTGTCGGCAATAATGACACCAATCGTAATCTGATTTCATTTTGCTACGAGCGCTTTATCACTTCACGTATGCAAATACGACAGGGTAATAATAATGTAGCGAGAAAAGGTCTTGGCTTCAATTCAAATTGTGTCTATCATTCCTATTAATAAACATATGATCAGTTCGGTTGTTGTTTGTTGATGATTTTTTTTCATCCTTTTGCACGGAACAACACCTACTGTTATATGTTATGTATGTACGATATTCGTTCGTTTCAGAACCAGTATTGCGGATAACATGATTTTAGATTACACTGTTTTAACAAAGCCGACAAAACAACAAAAAAACCTTCAAAAATCAGTCAAACATGTGTGTGATCTAAATGTTGCGAAAGAATACGCTTGGTAAATGAATGTCAGCCAGTTTTAACTAAAGATATTTTACACATGTCATATACATATATATATATATATATATATATATATATATATATATATATATATATATATATATATATATATATATCTTAAATCACAACCAAAATATAAAAGTTATACAATTCAGCGTACGTTTGTCGTGCGAAGAAAGAATAATTTATGTTACATAGATTATCATCGCATATTTTTCAATTATACGTCCTCGTAAACATCAAAAGTATTCTTCATTTGTATGTATTTCGTATTTTTTCAAATACGTTTGATTAGTCAATAATGTACTGTAAATTTCATCTTTTCGAGATTGCTGTTATTTTGGCAAAATTCCAAAGCACAGGGGACGTGTTTAATGTAATAAATTATATTGAATTGTCATGAGTAAAATCACTCTCACTGACACGTTTAATTATAGATTTATCTAGACATTATTAAAGTAATAATTAAATTTACTTAGAAGAACAAATCTGGGTGGTAAATATTTTTTCAAAGAATATTGTGTTATATAATAAACACATAAAACCTGTTTTGAAATTGAGTACGGTTGTTACATTTCAAATGTTGTTAAGAATTTATAAATTAATTTTTAAGTCATATTTTTTTCTTGGAATGAATTAAAAAATTGCACTGTAACATTAAGTAACTTTATCAAAAAATTAGTAAATTATTATTATCTACCTTTATATTTTCGAAAATTATCACGAAAAAAATTTTGTACAAAATTATAAACATAAACGTTCTACCCAAATTAACTATCAGTCCACCCCTAACCCTACAAGATATTAAAAAATGTTCAATAATTATTTATAACAACAATAAACTAATACGCATTTCGATGACGAGCTATCATCGTCAGAGTGTTGTGTTATAATTATTTCAAAACAAATATGAGCACTGAAGATTAATCGTAGATCTACTGAAAAAATTATGTGATTAGTAAGCCATACATTTTTTAATAATCCAATAAAAAATATACACATGTGGTACATTGTTTATTGTGGCAAATATACACATTGTGGTTTACAAATGTACATTAGTAAATCACTTCTACCATACGTATGTTGTAAAAGTGACTAACGTTTACATTTTATCATAAAAAATGAACATATTTAAAGAAAATGCAAAGATTTTTTTATGATTTTTTTAGATACTGAACTGATCGTTGGAAATGTAAAAAGTTTAAATTTTTCACTCATCGTAAATGAAAAGAGAGAGGATGTATGTATTGATCAACAAAATTTTTCTTCATACATAGAGGAATATATTCCACTTCATAATATAAGATTTTTTTTACAATTGACGCCAGGTTTTACTCCTTTATTTCCTGTTCACTTTATCTATAAATGTTCATTTTGTGTTAATGAGCTACAAATTATTTTTGAAATTTTTCTGTCTCTATTCACTTTCATTCTCTCTCTCTCTCTCTCTCTCTATATATATATATATATATATATATATATATATATATATATATATATATATATACATCCGTCCCTCAATTTACGCGGAGTATCCGTTCCACGTGGATTTGTTTCACGCGAATGAAAATCGCGTAAATTCAGTCTGTCAGTACAGTAGAAAAAATATTGGAAATGAAAGCTAGTAAAGTTGTTGAAACACATATTTTTTTCACATAGCTTAACAAAAAAATAATGACGTTTTAGAAAACAAAAGTAGATAAATTTTATTCGGTGTCACAATCACTACTATAATTCAAAACAATCATCCTTTTATATATTTATATCGTGCTTTCATACGTTCAAGTAAGAATTTGCATCACTCTGATATATAATAAATTCCATGAAAAATTATATAAAATGAAATCTATCTGACCGCGTATAAAAAATGGCGCGTAAATCAATACCGCGTAAAAAAAGTTCCGCGTAAATTGAGGGACGAGTGTATATATATATATATACCCACACATACTTACACATACAAAGGTTCAAGTGCACGTTTTAATTAAAAATAAACATTTTTGTAATTTTTGTAATGTTAGCAATAAACAGTGAAAGTCTTACAATTAAAGACATAAAAAAATATAATTATAGCATACAAACATATTTTTTATATTTTAATGACGTATTCTACTTTTATGATTTTATTGTCAAATAATGTTTTTAACTTGTCAAAATCTAATTAACCTTTAACCTAATAGCAAAGATAAACTTGAATTTACATCATTTATTTTTAAATATCAAGAATAATTAAGAACAATTATTTTGAAAAACACGATGTATTCCATAAAAAAGACAACGATGTACCCGCTGTTATTAATTAATTCCCATTGTTCATAAAAATGCATCTCATATTATATAATAAAAGAATTAATATCTGCTTTTGTATCTACGCATTTGATCAAAACACGATGTTTCATCATTTATGTCATCATCTTGCATATTTAGTGTGTCCTCTGATTGTTCTTTGAAGAATATATATACACAAGTCACTATGAAGTTGGATCAACAAATAAAAAAAAATGGAAAAGGTGAACGTGTGTTGTTGCTATACGTATATTCTGAAATTATATATTTAAAAATAAAAATGTGTCTAACTTGGTGAAAGTTATTTTTCTTCGAATAAATAACTATATTTACAAGCTGATATTTCAAGCCAATTGAAATAAACTGAACAATTTTTGTTTACTGGTATTTAAGAAGTTTTAATTAAAAATTATTAAAATTGAAGAGAAATTTTTAATTTTAAAAAATAATATATATGAGAATTCAATTATATTCTACTAATTATTAACTCCAACATCAATTCTATCACTTATTTGATTATTATTTCTATCGAATATTTTGTTTATAATTTTTTTATATACAAAATAATATACGAAATGGAACAATGAAATGAATTTATTTTGGATATATTTATATGAACAGAAAATAATTATACTTTCTCTACATTTTTGCTTTGAAAAAAAATATACACTCTATTTAATCCCACATGGATTTTTTATCTCGCATGGATGAAATAAAAATTAATCTTATACTTTAATAAATTTCATTTATATTCATCCATACGATCATATATATATATAATTATGTGTGTGTGTAAAAATTATGTATCTTTACAATAATTTATTTTAACCGGAAATTAAATTTTAAATATTTATAAGATCAATTTATTTTTTTATAAAATATAAATATTATTTCAAATAAATCATATGTTCTTTTTGATTTTTGTGAATTTCTTCGTTATATTTAACTTTCTTATATATAAAACCTTGCGATTACTTTTCTTTTTATATCCTGCATTAGGACTAATTTTGACAACTTATGTCATTTTCAAAATGACTACCCACAAATAATACAATCATCTACAATAGTTATAATTAAAGATATGCAAAAAAAATGTCCTAAGAACTTGTACTTGCAAATTAAATTATTTCTAATCTTCTAATCTTTTTCATTTCCTTCAGTTTCATAATTTTTGATTCTGATTTTCTTTTTATCAATTCTCATTCTGTATTCAATTTTCATGTTTCCCATGACTTTAAGAATATTTTGTAATTTATTTTCATCTTTTGTTAATAATACTATAATATAATCTGCAAATCTTAATATCCATCTTCATATTTTTTTCTGACTCTATCAATTGTTCGTCTTGTATATGCAGATTAAATATTATGAGTGTTAGTGAATATCCTTGTCTCACTTCTAAAGATATGATTCTTCTACTGTCTTTGTTTATAATCAGAGTTTTCTTCTTTTTTTACAATTTATATATATATATATATATATATATATATATATATATATATATATATATATATAAGTATGATAAAATTTAATGGACTGAAAACCGAGAAAAGTAATGATAATTTATAACTACGTGGGGTACATATACTGATATTTACGATATAACAAACAAGAAAACAAGGTAGACTTATCAAAATGAACCATCTTACATACATAACTTTTGTAACGTCTGGTCTTACTTTAATACACACGATCGTAACTAAAAAATAAGCAGAACGAAAAACAGAAACGTGAAATATCCTTCGTGTTGTTTTTGATTTAACGCCTAGGAGACCGTTACATTAATGCTCTAGAGAATACATTGTACGATGGAAAGCAAGTATGTACTCGCATATACGCATCAATGAGGCATAAGATTGAAATAACTTGTGTTCATATCCCATCTGAGTACATATATTTTTCATTCCACTTCACATTATAATGGCCTGTTACTAACAGTAAATTTTGTTTATGTATTATCTCTCTCTTCCTTTCCCTCACTCTCTCTCTCTCTCTCTCACACACACACACACACACACACATATATATATATATATATATATATATATATATATATATGTATAAGGACGAAAACTATTTAATTTAATTAATCATATCCGATCATGTGCAATAGTAATAATTTGATGGAAGTGTTCGTAAAGCTCGAACCATTACTCATCATGTCAAAATTAAGTACAACTATACAACGAAGATGTAGTTGCGTTATCTCAGCAGGTGTGATTGAATTTTCACTCGGATAGCAAAACGCAGGGGTGTCTAAATGAACAGTTCCATTATGCAGCACGTCTGATTGCAATATGAAGATATTAAAAATGGAAAACGATGAGAGCAATTTAATACTCGAAAGGCAGACAGTTGATAAATGGCTATAAATTAGTTATTTTCTATTTGACTGGAACGAGAGGCTTAATAAAAAGTGATTTTTAAGATGAATGACTTTTTAATCGCAATTAATCTTTTTTTGGAATTATTGACTTAGTGAAGTATCCTTTTTTGTATTGATTTTTAAATATGCTGATTTTGGAAGTAGATAATTATTTATGAATAAATCATTTGTTAAAATTATCTTGTAAAATAGGACAAAGCAGGATGTATTAAATTTAATTTGATTTGATTTTTTAATGACAATGAAACGTGATAAATATTAAAAAATCATTCAGTATTTTTATTACTCAATTTTCTACAATTTAACTACCACTACTTAAATATCAGAATAAAAATATATTTTTAAAAAATCATTTACAAAATGTCTCTATTTATTTAAATTTTATATCAAGAATGATCAAATAAATAATTATTTAGGTGAAATTTTTAAATCCTTGAATCTTACTTGTAACTAATTATTGTTTTTAATCCATTATATTAACTTCTTTATTGGTTTTTCAAAACTTTCCATTTCCATCAATCCAATATTTTTCACATCCATTGAAATCCAATGCTTTTTTGTATTTGGATACAATTATAGTAGTTGTCAAAAAGATCAGAGGTGTCACAAATTTATGTATAATTCTTACTTTCCTTTTTAAATTTATAAAATAGTATAATAGGTTTATTAAAGGTTCTGATGATGATGGCATAGCCATCGAAATGCGCATCCGTCGACATATTTGTAAACAATAAATTATTATTGAACACTTTGTTGAGGTAAAAATTAATTTATGTTAAATAGAAAAAATAGTTAAATTAAAATCATACATTGGACTCATGATAAACTACATTAAAATAAGAATATTATAAACGATAAAAGAAAATAAATACGATAAAAAATAAGAAGTACATGTATTTATAGATCCAAATGAATTCAAATTAAAAAGAATGAAAATAAAAGAAGTTAAAAGCAATTGTATATGTATTTATGACAGTTTATGAAAACATAAGAAACACTTGTATTTAAAATGAACAGAAGAATAAAAAATGGATGACATTAATTCGGAAAAAACTCTTATATTGTAAAATCTAATATCCATCTATGTTTCAAGAAAATTTTTTTGAAAAATTCATCATACCTGTTCTCACTTAAGGTAATGAAATATGGGTCTTAAGTGTGAGGATAATTCAACGATTCTAGACAATACAAGAAGTATGGAAAGATGCATGTTAAGTAAAACATATATAAATAATAAGATTGATGAGTAGATTTGAAAGAAATCAAAAGTTATGGACATTGTAACAAGAGTGAATAATTTAAAATACAAAATAGGTCTGTCATGAAGCAAGAAATCATTGATTGGAAAACCAAAATATAAAAAGGTCCAAGAAGAGACCAATGGATAGATGGAATAGAGAACATGAGAAAATTTGCTCTTTATAACACTTTCTAATTACTGAGAGTAAACTTCAACCATTGTTGTGTCTACAGGTTTCAATAATTCAATGTGAATCATCTAATGAAAACTACACTTTTCCATAGTCAAACTAAGTTTTGGCATTAGAAATTGAGTTTTATTTGGTGAAATCAATTACTTAGTTTGTTTTAAGTTAGTGTATAGAACCCATTTTTAATCTCCGGTTACAGTCACAAGGAAAAATAGCTCCTGTTATACATCATTAGTAACAAGTTACAAATTGTTATACTCTGTTCTTTTCTGGCTAAAAACAATTCGTAAAGAACCCATTTTCCCTCTTTGTGAACCTTACCAATTTCTTCCAAATGTCTGAACTGTTGACCGTGTAGATTCAAGTTTTTATGACAATTTCTCGATGGAGAGATTTTAAGACTTCTTTATCAAATTCGATTGATCTTCCACTCTGAGTTGTATCAGAAAAGTCAACGTTACCTTCCATAAAATTTTAAAACGAACGTTGATATTTGTGAACTTCCAACACATCATCAATATACCACAACTTCTTTTGGTTGTAATTGTTGCATTCAATCATTGTGAAAACTGAACAGAGTAATGTTGTATGTGTTCCTCTGAGGGTCGAAACGACACTATTTTCTCGCAATGGAGACAATTTGGAAATTAACTAACCAAACAGAAATTTGAATATTGTACGCGCACAAACGTTAATGTAAAATACCGCGCAAGTCGGGTAGGGAACGTTTCTAAAAATAGGTTAGTAGATACGTCATTACTTATGGACATCTTTAATATGTACTTTGTCGTCAATAAGGGGAATATTATATTCATCAATTTATAAATAAGAATAAATTACTTTATTGTTTTATTATTCTTTCCTTATTACATTTGATGGTGTGATTCGTGGAATTCCTACAAAAGATAATTTTGACTCGTGAAACTCCTTTTTCCCATGTATTACTTAATCAGTACCATTTGAAGATTTAAAACAAATCTCCTTTTTCATACATCAATTATCAACAATAATAGGATTTGAATTGTAAATATTTTATAATAAATATCAATATAAGTCATATTAATGAAAATGAAACAATATTTTTAATATCAAAGAAAATTATATTATTTTATTTTTATAGTTTTTAATTTTACATTAAACGTTTCAATGATCTAATTACATAGTTACTTAATGAAATAATAGGAATACATAAATATATATTTACTTATGTACATTCATTGAATTTGAATAAAATTATACCAAATACTAAACTGATATTTGTTAAACATAAAAAAATTATATAAATTGCATTATTGCTATATGTAAAATATCATTCATTTTTTATACTATATATATATATATATTAATTTCTACATAACGAAAATTACAAAATATTATAAACAATAAAAATACAAATTATCATACATATTACTTTTTTTGATTAGTATTTATTAATGCTAATGCTTGCAATTTAAAAAAAATTTTTTTTGGATGATTCATAATATATTAAAACAGTAATATTTGTCAAATGCTTTGATGCATATTTTATAATTTGATAAAGAAACAAATAGAAGAAAAATGTTTAATCAATTTTATATGAATATAATGCTGTAAAAACAAAACGAATTTTTTTAAAAAAATAATAAGTTATTATTCAGAAATAATCAATTACAAATTGAAAAATTTAAGTCTAGACCGAAATAAAATAAAATAAAATTTGAGAGTAAAAAGACATTAGTATAATACAAAGTATTTTACATTAAATAAATTTAGAATTGAAAATATATGTATCAAGTAATTCTTGATAATGACTGTATAAATGTTTTTTTATTGCAGAACACATTGAATATATGTAAGCTAATGGAAAAAGTAGATTATTTTACTATATAATATAAGAAAAGTATGATAAATAAATATCGTATAAATTAACACAAAAAATAGGAAAATATATTTAAAATTAAAAATATATGACGTTTAATTAAAAAGTCACGTTGCAAATATATTTGTATACATATTCAGAGGTTTTAATATTTTTTTAATATAAACTAAAAGGTCAAGATAGACCAAAGATATGAAAAATTAAAATTTGAAAAGTGAAATAACAAGAACAAGATTTTTTAAAATTAAAAATAACATAATTAAAAATATTTAATTATTGTCTGTGTTTATATTTTCTGATATTTTATTAAAATTATAGCACAATAAAAAGTTGAAGTAGGTTATAAAAAAAAAAAAAATTCCAAAAATTATAAAACAAGTATAGAACAATTTCAAATTAGAAATCAGAACAAGAATAGAAACAAAAATAAATTCAAGTTAGAACAAGAATAGAACAATTTCAAATTTAATTAAAATTTTTCATTATTTTTATTTTTTGTACTTTCAGAAGTTATATTAAAATTATGATATAATACAAACATTAAAACAAATGTAAGTAAATGTTTAAAATATTTAAAAAATATATTTCAAATTGAAAATTGATTTAATTAAAAATGTCTAACTAACTATATATATATATATATATATATATATATATATATATATATATATATATATATATATATACATATGTGTGTGTATATATACTTTTTATTTAAACTTTTGGTAAAATAAAAATTTTAAAACACTTAAAGAAAAATAAAACACGTTTTTTTATCATAAATATATTATGAATTCTATAAAAAAATATTCAAAAACTTAATTATAACATTGTTTAAATGACCGCAACTTTTTAAACGCCTTAACTTATTTTTATAAATAAAGATGTTTTCATTCCACACAAATATTTTGACTAATTGAAACTGTAATAAAAATAATAAAAAAAATGACAGAAAAATAAACGTATTATTTTCATTCGTATTTTGAATAAAATGACTAGATGTATGATTTTAATAAGTGTATAAATATAGAAGAACAAATAAAAGGAAAGGAAACATACTTTTTATATATTTTTGCATACTTAAATATCTCATTATATATTTTATATAAACACATGTATGTTTATAACATATGTATGAATTCCAAATGTTTTTACTTTTCCTAGCCCTGTGACAAAATACGATGCTCTGTATGCGGCAAGCACATCAGTGGGGAACGTGTTTTTGCAAAACGACTACGCGAATATTTCTAGAAAACACACACATCTATAAGAACGAAGTAGTATCGTTAATAAGAACAACTCGAAAGAACATAAAACACACACACACATGTTTAAACGCACACAGTAAGGTTCATGACACACTTAAGTATTTTCTTAATATAAAGTTCAAATCACTTGAACTGTTATACTGATATTTTTTTTTAATATTATTTCAACAGCGCGCTTAATTATCGCCACTGTAATACAAGTACGGTTTAGAATAAAGGGTAGAGCGAATGTTGATATTTGTATGTAAAAAAAGGAACAGAAACGAGCGGAAGGAATTAAATTCATTCATTCGATAAGAAAATCGAATAAATTAACTTTTAAATTGTTTATAAAGTTATTGAAGAGTAAAACGAGACTTTATATTTACACATACATATATACATATATAAATAAAACTACTAAGAATGTATTTGATTGTATACAGGATAAAGATTTTGATTATATTTTGTATTTTTATGTAGATAGTCTTTTTTCAAATTTTTCTAATTAAAAAAAATCATTGTCTTTCTTTTCCATAAATATATAATAAAAATTTTAATTCCCTTATTTCACTTCTTCATCAATATTTTTTTGGTATCTTTATATCTTTCAAAAATAAAACATTTACTTAAATACCACAAATTTATAAATATGTTCGATAATCACTTATTGTTTACTTTGTTTGTTTATACGCATTTCGATGACTGTATCATCATTGTTAAAGTATTACATTATATAACGTCTATCTATCAAAAATAAAAAGTTTAAAATGGAAATGGGTCTATCTCATGTTACAAGAAGAGGAACACCACCGATAGATAACTTCACTTATCCATTGGTGGTCTCTTCTTTTAAACTCTCTCAATTTTTCCCGAGTCTTCAAAGATGTTATGATTAAAGACAACGCCTTTTCTATTTGTTAATTCCGGACGCTTTTCCTGAATCAATCGCTTCAGTTACATTAATTGTTGACAGTAGAAATCAAAATCACCCATTTTTCCTAGCAGCAGCACCTCATAGTGGACGACTCCCTTCCAGTTCCTCCAGATACACCTTCCTTGGCGTCAATCTGAACTTTGCAATTGTTTGTAGTGCCTCATCTCGCTTCAACCACGATATTTTTTGTACATTATTATTATATGTTATTCACTTTTCATCCCCCGTTATCAATCTTTTTAGAATCCGTTTCAGCGGTGATTCGTAAATGAAAATTCGATCCATTAAACTTTTCCAAACATCGAGTTCCTTATCTATCCTTATATAAATGATTCAAAATGGTTGTATGGTCAATTTTTAGCTCTCTAGTTATATCATAGCTAATTACATGTCGATTTTCTTCGATTTTTTGTAAGATTTCATTACACTTTCTATAAAAGACCGATCAGAACGAGGTACATCTTTCACTACAAAATTTCCATCGTGAAATCAACGAAACCAATTCTCTGTTATTTATCTAGTTAGAGCATCATCTTCATAAATACGATATTTTTTTATGAGCTTGCACAGTGTTTTTCGTTTTTATAATAAAAAAATGTGTCGAAAATGTTTCTGATTTTTACTCATCTTCAATATTAATAACTTTTCATTGAATGAACAAATTTCATTTAAATCTATTTTAAAATGTTCTGTGAAATGTCACCTTTTAAATGATATATAACATTAATATGTCACAAAATGGCGTGCTGTCAAAATCAACCAAACCTTCATTTATCAATAAATTGTAAAAATATTTTTCCCTATCCCAATATATATACGTGTGTGTGTGTATGAGAGAAAGATAAAGAAAGGGAAAGAGAGAAATTCTAATTATATAGTATTTATAAAAACAGTTTTAGGTTATTAAAAATAAATAACTTTTAATTATACAAATAAAAAACTCTGGGGGGAAATAATTACCCCTTTTCATTTTATGTCAACCACTGACTAGACACATTAATTAGAAGTCTAACATTTTTAACCTTTTTTAATAAACATTTTTAAACGAAGAAACGAATAAAAAATAAATTATTTCGCATTAAAATTATAAATAATCTATCCAATAAATTTTACCTAAAAATAACTAAACACGCACATACATACAAATATATAAATATATATATATATATATATATATAAATATATATATATATATATATATATATATATGTATTTGTGTGTGTTTATATTTGTATTTATATAGAATATAAAAGTCTAACAGTAAAACCACATTGTCTGCATAAATGTGTCCTACGCGTTTTCAAATAAAATAATTTATTACGCGTGCCGAAATAATATTTCATTTATAATTAAACGAAAACGTAGTAATATATTAAATTTGTATTAATTATAATAAATGTGGGTGATCGCTGACAACAAGTGTTCTCTAATTAATAATAATATAAGGTCAGTGTTAGTTAACATTTAATTAGTATCGAATTTCCATATAAATAATGTACGTCTGCAGACTTGCGTGTCCAACTGGTCAGACATTTAAAATCCATAATGTTTATTTTTAGAAGACAGAACTTATTTTTATCACAAAATTGTTCTTGTGTCGATAACATGTTTATTTTTACACACATTTTATTGATATGTACTCAGTACCCAACACAAACATTGATTTTTCCTGATATGAATACATATTTATTTGTATTGATAACAGAAGGTGGAAACGTCATTCACCTTATAGTTTATATAGTAATTTTTAATAAGTGTAATGCAAACTGAATAATGAAAAAAATAATATGTTTATACATAATGATGACAAGTAGCGTTAAAGAATATTTTTATTTGATAAAAATCCATTATTTTCTTTTTTTACAAATTTCCAATTTGTTACTCTCCATACCTTTTATTATATATTATTTGATTTTTCAAATACCTTATTGTTCTATATTTTTTCAATTATTATATTTATTCAAATATTTTAATTAAAATTGTTAAATTACACAATTTTCTTAGAACTGTGGTTAATTTACCTTTTTTGAAACGAATTACTAAGCTCAACATCGTAAGATTTTATAAAAGTATTCAATAATCACTTATTTACTTTATTCACTAGTACGTATTTCGAAGGTCATTACTGAACACTGTTATGAAATCATGTAATGTTGGAGTGAGAGATTTGTTTGTATAAAAATTGTCATTATTATAATAGCACCATAAATAATTTGTTTGAAAAAAAATGTTTACTGTTAAATTCATTAAACAACACTGGAACAATAAATTATACGATGCAATAAGTCTATTTAAAAAAATCAAATCATAAAAAATTAATATTGTTTTATAAGAAGTGGAATTTATTCAACTTAACGTTTGTTTTGCTTATATAAATATATATACGAGGGCCGTTTGATAAGTATGGTAAAAAAGTAAGAAAAACTAAATTGAAAAATTTAATTAAATTAAATAATTAATTAAATTAAACAATAAATAAATTTACCATACTTATCAAACGACCCTCAAATATATATATAATATATATATATATATATATATATATATATATATATATATATTATATGTACAGGAATATCTCCTATAGTACGGCTAATGGACCTTTACACACTAGTCAACATGCATACAGTATTCACGGCCCATTACCGCTCGTCTCACATGCTCTTACATGAAAACTATATTTTTTTTATGTGGAGTTTAATGATAAGAGGGTGTGAGACGAGCGATAATGGGCGTGAATACTGTATGCATGTTGACTAATATGAAAAGGCACAATAGGTTCCACTGATTTGCCTGACTATTTAAAACCGGACTAATCGAAACATTAACTAAATACAAAAAACGTTAATTGGTTCCAAATATTTTTTTTCCAGTTTTTCAGTAAAAAAAGGTAATATATTCAAATGTTTGTATGTATAAACGAAACGAAATCAGGGGTTTATACATTTATTTTAAATTCATTTTCAATTAAAATTTAATTATCAAAAAATCGACTTTACTCTAGAGTTACGAATTGAAAACTAATAGAAAAAGAAAAAAAGACTACAAAACTAGAACTGTGTATGCACATAATTATTTTTTTGGAAATTTCAAATCGTACATCTTGTAAAAAATAACTGTCGAGAAGGGAGTAAACCCCGAATAAAAAAATCTTCACTAATTCGCCTGGTCAGCGTGGTGAATATGACCAAATACAAGTGAATGGTAATTCATTGATGTAATGGCATTCATTGAGGCTTTCGTCCAGTAGTGGATTAATATATGGGCTTTATGATGTGTGATGATATATAAATATATATATATATATATATATATATATATCTATATATATATATAAAGGCATTAAATCGGTCGAAATGAAAAGTTTTGAGGAGTGATCTTCATTCAGCAGTGGATAGAGAGATATTGATAATATTTTTAATATAAAGGTGCATTTGAAATTTTCTACAAAAACAACCGTTTTACTTAACGAACAAAGCTCATAGTATTTACATTTTGTCGATATGGATCTGGTAATACAGATCTGTACATCTGTTACTAATTATCATTTTAAGTAAATATTGCAATATGAAACTTTATACATGATACTTTATACAGACAAAATTGACGATACACCCACTATAAATGATAAAAAATACAGACATCTGCTGTATACAAGAACAGATGTACTTTAACGTTAGGAAAAGTCGGTAGATTCCAAAAAGATAAAACAACAAATAACAATCTTATTTAAAAACTTGTAAAAGGATTTTAATTGTTGCTGACCAACGATGAGGGTAAAATAATAACATGTTATGAAACAAATATTTAAATAACATTTGATAAAGAGATGTAATAAGCACTTTCTGGTAGGAATTCATTTGCTGTATAATAATAATACACGCGATATGTAAAAAAAATCACATATTTTCTATAGTATAACATAATGCCTACAGCAAGCTAGAGCACCGGAAAACAGACAAGCGTGGGTTGAACCAATATGTGACGATCTGCAAATGTCAAGGTTGTGCGCATCTTTGTGGCGGTTTGTGGTCACTTTCTTAGTCCATATGTACTGGAAATGTAACGTTCACTAAACCAGTTCATCTTAAGATCGTTATATATACGTTTATATGTGTGTTATGTACACACATACACACATAATATATATATATATATATATATTGTGTGTGTATGTGTTATGTAAGTCATATCAATGTCAATACGAGTATAAAAGTAAATAAAAAAAACGCACTATGTGCATTTGGTAAGACGTTACAACATTAGATACGAGGTGATACTACGATTTCTCGGAAAAATCCCTAATTTAATATGTATATTCCGCTAATATTTTGTTATTTCGGCATCCAGCTAATATAAGAAGTCGTCTGACAACTTGAATCTAATTTTAGAATAGGATTTCGAGGCCAATAAAACGACTCACAGAGTTGACTTGTTTTATTCTTAATTGTTTGTTTAACAAAAATAGATTAATTTTTAAACAATTATTTGCTATTTTTTTTAAAATATATATATATAAATATTTATGTATGTGTGTGTAGTTTAATGAAAAATTCATAGATTTATTCAACAAATATTAAATTTTATCGATTATATTGTATTATAAATTTCCTTGATATATTTTTTAAACGCTGTTTAATTTTATTTTATTAAAAGCATCTTTTCAAACTACTTTTTTAAATCCAAAAAACTTTATATTAATTTATACACAGTATCCTTGTAATACTAAAATTGGAAGTTTTCCAAAAAAATACATACACATTTCCTCGTAATGTACATTCGTTAGAACAAACGATCAAATACACCGAACGTTACGTTTTTCTATATTCTGTATATTCAAAATAATCAACTTAGATTACAAAATATTTCTCTAAAAAATGAACTGTTTCTTTTCTGTAAATATTTCCAGATTTTTGTATATGATGCGATAAACTACATACATATGTATTAATTAAAAAATGCATTACAGATGTTGTGCTTTATTGTTGAAAACAGCAATTTCAATTGAAATAAATTTGGTATATTTAGATAATTGAAGAGAAAACTTTTATTCGTTCTGGGAAAAAGTGAAATAGCTAAATATATTTTTCTTAAATAAGAATTTGAATTTATAACAAGAATCGAACTTAATACAATTTTAACTAATGAATATATTTTTTTAAAAAATCCAAAATATATATATATATATATATATATATATACACTCACGTACATAAGTCATCGCCATATGGGTAACATAAACAATTTATTGATATAATTCAATGAAGTCGTTAAATGACAAAAAAAATCAATTGATAATAAGTATAATATTCATTATATTTATTCATTATATAATATTTACTATATGTATTTTCAATTAAATATTTTTTTTTATTTATTTAATGACTTATTGAATTAAATCAATAAATTGCTTATGTTACCCATATGACCATGACTTATGTACGTCAGTGTGTGTATGTATATGTACATATATATATATATATATATATATATATATATATATATATATATATATATATATATATGATTAGGAACCCAGAAATATAAAAAGTTCAAAAAAAGACTTATGAATAGCTTTATCCTATCTATTTATGTATCTCTACTTGGGCCTTTATATGCAGAAAATATATAAAAAAAAAAATTCATCAATGTGGAATGGAAGAAAACGGTAGTAAGTCATTGGAAGTGGAAAATTTTAAGAACGGTTTTCATTAAACAGTAGATAGGAAAACATTGCTGGTGATAACAAACATTGCTGGTGAATAAAGTATATATATATATATATATATATATATATATATATATATATATATATATATATATATATATATACTTTAATTTAAATTACAAATACAAAAAATATTTTAAAAATGTTAATTTTTATACGATCTCTGTATAAATTATTATTTCTTAAAAAAAATTAATTCTATTTTCTAATTTTTTAAATTTTCAATGATTTTAGATTTTAATTCTTACATTACGATTTGAATATCGAATTTGGAACTGTACCATATGTGTGAAATTGGAAATCTTCCAAAAATTACAAACGAATTTCCACGTAATCTACACTCGTTAGAATAAATTCAATTTATGTATTCTAAACAATAACTTGTTTTGCAAAATTTGCTTCCAAGGAACTTTCTTTTTTCCTCAAATATTGACAAATTTTGGTATGCAGAAATGTAAGATTAGATACTTGTTAAGTAATATAATTGATATACATTGTTGTTGTCTAGGACGACAACTACAAAACAAAAAAAGGGATTTGAAATAAAAAAGTGATTGCAAGAAAACCAATCATTATAATAGTGCAAAATAGAAAAATAATTTTGCCTTAAAAGAATGTAATTTTATAATCAACAACTAATTTGTAACAATTATATGAACTTATACATACATATATTAAAAAAATAAAATATTTATATTCAAAATATCAAATTATATTTACATACATATCTCTCTCTCTCTCTCTCTCTCTCTCTCTATATATATATATATATATATATATATATATATATATATATATATAGTTGTTTTTTAAGTGTGATAGAACTTTAAATTTAATCCCTATTGAAAATTATATCTATCCTAAAAAATAATTTTATCATACCTTTATATTAGGGAGTGTGTTATGAAATGTCGGATTTTTCTTTGATTTCCAATTGAAAAATCAGACATTTCATATTACAAGACCTAATATATACACAAACGCACATAAGTCTTGGCACACATGGGTAACATAAGCAATTTATTGATATAATTCAATAACGTTGTTAAATTGAAAAAAAATATTTAATTGAAAATAAATATAATGAATAAATTTAATGAATATTATATTTATTCTCAATTAAATAACTTTTTTTAATTTAACGACTTCATTGAATTATATCAATAAATTGCTTATGCTGCCCATGTATACCATGACTTAGTGCGTCAGTGTATATAAACGATGTTTTTTAGGTTAGGCAAAAACTTTCAATAGGGATCAATTTAAAATTCTATCACGTTTAAAAAAAACTCCATATATATATATATATATATAAATGTTTATTTATACAAATATACAATTCAATATTTTGAAAATAAATATTTTTGACTTAAACTTTTTATTTATAGACGAACTTCCTAATGGCACACTTCCTAATGTATATTTATTATAATAAACTATTCAGAAAACTAAACTTCAAGGTTTTGTATATAACGCGCTAAATAATGAATTAAGATTGAAAAAAATGATCTCTCCTTTTATCTAAAAAAATGAAGTCTTTCTTTATTACCAGGACTATCAGATTTGTATGTATATACAATTTATATATATATTTGTATGTATACCATATTTAAATAAAAATTGGTTAATATTATTGGATTCTGACTAACTTATCACATGTTGTAAAGCAATAATTTATTAGTAGTACATTTGTATAAATGAAACGTATTTAATATTTAAATTTTTCGTTAAAATTAAAACAGTGAAATAATTTTAAAAAGAATTTATTTATTTATATCACGATATATATATATATATATATATATATATATATATATACCTATATATAAGGTAATATAAATTGAAATAAAATATCCAATTTTGAATTTTTTATTGTTTACATTGAATTTATTTTAAAATTTCAGTCAACTCGATTAAATGACCATACTACCTCAGTCATCATAATTACATACTACCTAAAAAAATTAATAACTTTGCTACATTTTCAAACATTTTATTTACATATTTATTGTTTTCAGTCCAACATACCATTTTCAATAATGTATGAATCATACAATCCAAACGATTTCCTAGAACGTAATTGAAGACGAACAACAATATACAAATATACTTTAACATACATACATACATATATATATATATATATATATATATATATATATATATATATATATAATTGATTAAACAAATTTAAATTCGATACTCTGAATTATTTTATTGGATATATGAGTCGTAAATTCTTTTAACATTTAATGATTCACGTTTATTATAATTTTACATAAAAGATACCGATCGACGTTGAAGAATCTTGAAACAAATGGTTAAAGATTATTTCATGCTCTGGTTCTTCTATAAATAATTGATTTTATGCTTCATTTTAATTATATGGCTGATTCTGCCGTGAATATTAATTCATTTAATATTTTATATATACATCTTGCATGTTTTTAAGATTTTTATAAAAATAGTGAATATATTACAATATATAATATATATATATATATATATATATATATATATATATATATATAAAATATTTAACAAATTAGATACAGTATTTAAAAAAAGTTAAAATATTAAAAAAATATTAAACCGTGAAAAATAAATATTGTGAAAAATGTATTTTATTTTTTTATAAATGATAATGATTATACAAAAATAAAATAATACTGGTTTTAAATAAAGAACGTCGAATTATTTTCTTACTGAAGAACATATAAAATAATTAGCATCAAAAGAAATACGAGGGTCGTTTGATATGTATGGTAAATTTGTTTACTGTTTAATTTAATGAATTAATTAATTTAATTACATTTTTCAATTTAGTTTTTCTTACTTTTTTATCATACTTCTCAAACGACCCTCGTATTCTATATTGAATGATACAGATCATGCATTTAAAATTAAAATTATAGTTATGTTATTTTTAAAATTATATCTGTTATTAAAAGGTTTATAAGAAATGTAAGATGTGTTATCTTTTTTTAATAATAATTTAATTACATTTTAAAACAAAGAGTGAATATAATTAAAATTTAGTACAATTTGTAATGTTCACAAATCATCAAAATACACATCAAGGAATAAAATCTCTTATTGAGCATTATCATAAAGTGCTATAATACTAATAAAAAATCCAAATATAAAGAAGATAATAAAAAACATTGTAAGTTTAATAAAAATCTGTATTCCAAATATTTGCATAACATTTTTCCTCTTCCTGAAATATTTTTTTAACACTAAATACTATTTATAATTATTTTAAAAGTGTTCTTGAATACTTCATGATATCAGAAAAAATCTTGAAGTCAAATCATAATCATAAATCCTATATTTATTAGCTATTTTCGAACGTCTTGTGGTTTTAAATAAATATATTATTTTTAATTAATAAAATTATCATTATAAATATAATAAAATTTTATTTTATTTGATATTAATAGATATATATTTGTATAAGATCATAAATAAAAATATTTCAGTTTATTATACAAAACATGTGTAAAATATAATTGAATAAAGTAAATAATTAAAATCATAAATGTGCATACAAATTAAATAAAGTACAACGTAATATAGATATGAGATAATTCATGGATAGATTCACTGAAAACATTGGAAAAAATTAAATAGATTTTGAGAGATAAAGAAGAAAATAATCAATATTTAAACCTATGACTTGAAATAATGAAGAACTATTTAAAAAAATAACACATTCATTAAAATGACAAGAGTAATACGACAAATAAGATTAGCAAGATCTGATAAATACTACTTTGGCATAAAAGGAAGCGCCTATTGAATAAATATGAAAAAGAAGTGTCTGTACGCAATTTAAATGAATATGACAGCATATTATTTAGCTGTATTTACAATCAAAGCCTTTGGACAATACCATTTAGAAAACAACAGTAGAAATATTGTTTCATTTAATAAAATGTTCACGGACTAAGCAAATAAAAAATTATATATATAAATTTATTTTTAACTATTTGAAATTAACATCATCTATTTTATTTAAATATTTATCAAACAAGAAAAATAGTAAAATTGTTATAAATACTAAATTATATAAATTCATATAATGTCAGATATATGCGAATTTTTTTTAATTACATTCACAAAAAAACTAAATATATTTTTGAATGTTGAAAAAAAAAATACAAAAATTACTTCTTTTGACAGGTCTTCAAAAAATTTCCATATTATGTTGACAAATATTTTTTTTAAATACATTCAGATATAATTGTTATCTATCGGTGTTCATATCGTACACATAATGCACTTTTTCTATTATCGTTTATTTATTTTTGAGTCCTTCGCGGTCATTCACTCTTCACAAGTCAACATTTCAACAGTATTATATATGGAAACGACACGCTGGAGATAAATGCTAAGATAATATATCACAAAAACAAGTTTGCGAAAAGCATGCACTAGAAGTTGAGTTTTGCACACGAATTGTATCCTAACAGTTATTATTCGAATTTATTTATAAATTCAGTATTTATGATCTACGATTATTTCAACTAAAACTATTAGTATTATGTGAATTAAATTTTACATACATAAATATATAAATATATATATATATATATATATATATATATATATATATGTTTATTATTATTATGACCTTTATTTTAATATATGTTTATATTATTTTTACTTAATAATTAATTTTTTTCTCTGTATTTAATAAAATTATGTAACTGAAAACCTTTTACATTTTTACTTCTATTTATAATGAAAGTTAATTACTAGTATTGAAAAATATTGTAATAAACTTATCGTTTTAAAAGTCATATTAATTATATACTATATAAAAGAAATGTTATATATATATATATATATATATATATATATATAAATATATTCGTATATGCATGTATAAATATAAAAGAATATATAGAAAAAAAAACTATAAAATCAGATATTTTATCAATTTTAGCAAAAATTTCACATGCTATCATAAATATGAAAAATAAGAAAGGGCTGGAAATTATATAATAAAAAAAATATTAAATAATAGGGAAAAAAATTATATAATAGGAGGAAAAATGAAGTAAGTTTTGTTTGATATTTCACTCAATGTCTAAAAAAAAACAAAGAAATGGCATGAAGTGACAATGATTTTTATCCTTTAAAAAAGGCAAGGATAATTTGAAAAACTATTGACTGATTAGTCTACTTTCAATGACATATAATGTTTTTAACAAAATTATATCAAGATGACTACACAATCAGCTAGATTCTTCACATCTATAAGAACAAGTTGGATTTTAAAGCAGATTTGGTATAATTCATATTCAAGTAATAGGAGAAAACGTTAGTGGGGATGACGAATATTAACTACTATTTTATCTAGGATTTTATATAGAATATGAAAAATCCTTTAATCTACGATTTATCTACGATCCTTTAATCCTAATCTACGATTTTATACAGAATATGAAAAATCCTTTAATTTATATAGAATATGAAAAATCCTTGAATATAAATTATCCTTTATTTAAATATGAAAAATTCTTCAATCAGTATATAAACGATTTTTAATGTATTGAAAAAATATACTGACTTTTTAAAAAATATTTATTTAAATACTACATTTTTCCTACAAGTACATAAAAAAATTAAGTTAAAATTATGGAAAAAACACAAGAAAATGCTATATTACCAAAGTTATTTACAGAGAATAGAAAAGGAGTTTAAGATATTCAAATTGTAAATATGAAGAAATAAAACTAAATATTCGACTATAATGTAAACAATTTTCCACATTAAACAATCATATTTTCATTCTCCTGCTCAGAATATGTACGAGGGTCATTTGATAAGTATGGTAAATTTATTTATTGTTTAATTTAATTAATTAGTTAATTTAATTAAATTTTTCAATTTAGTTTCTCTTACTTTTTACCATACTTATCAAACTTGAAAACGGAAGGGACTCTCTGGGAATAAATATATATATATATATATATATATATATATATATATATATATATATATATATATATATTATGAAATCAAATATTCCTATAAGTTAAAGAAAACAGTTTTTGATCAATACATCCTACCTGTTCTCACTTATAGTAGTGAAACATGGATTTTAAGTGCTAAAATAATACAGTCAAAATAATACAGATACAGTGAAAATAATAGTGCTAAAATAATACAGATCTAAGACAAAATAAATACTATTAGGAATTATATATAAATATAAAAAGAAAAATGAGTGGATTCGAAAAACTTAAAATTATGAACTTTATAACAAGATTGAAAAGTTTAAAATGAAAATAGGATGATCATATAACAAGAAGAGAAGGCCATCGATTGACATGAGAAATTGTTAGTTAGGAACACAAAGACTGAAAAAAGTCCAAGAAGAGACTTATAAATAAATAGGATAAAGATATGAGAAAAACTGTCGATATGAAATGGATGAGAAAGGCATTAAAACGCTGAAAGTGGAAAGTTTTAGAAGAGGTCTTCGTTTAGATGTGCATAAAAATGTTGATTATAAATATATATATATATATATATATATATATATATATACATATATATATATATATATATGTACGTATATGCATATTTTTAAAATTTATACTAGACACTACTTTATCCTGTAACTCGAACCACTTATTCTCTAAAATAATACATGTAAATATAATGCATGTTCTTCACTATTGTAACAGTATATGTCCTGTAGTGACTGTTTCCCCTCTTTTTATACGGAATATTCAAATATTATATTATGTAGTATAAAGTTTCTTCTACATTATGTGAAATTGATTACGTTTTTCTCTTTATCGATTATATGTTTTTCCATTTACATATATCTATATATACAATTTTTTCTTAATAATCTTAAACATGCTGCTAATCGTACATACATACAAACATATATACATATATATATATATATATATATATATATATATATATATATATATATATATATATATATATACAGTATTTTAATTTTAAATTTCAGATAAAGTTATTTTTTGTCTCATTCTTCGTAATATAATATTCACTCTGTTATACTTTTTTATTGATTTAATATATTCTTTAATTCTTTTTAAAATCATTTATTTCTCATTCTATGTCAAAATCAGATTATTTCATTTTCCATGTTTTTATTTTATTTTTTTTTTATAATTAATTTAATCTATGTTGTCCATTTATATATGACTATTTTATCCATTATACAGTCATCCAAATATGATGCCTAGATTTGTGTTTTATTAAAAAGAAACTACAAATGTTTCCCTATACACTACCCTCATATTTGGATGTCCCTATATATATTTTTAGCTTATTATAAAAGTCACTATTTGTTTTAATTTTGTGATAAATTCACATTAACATAAACAAATCACTTACCCACTACAATACTTCAGAATCACATATTTTTTACTTTATTTATTAATGTACATTTTGATGGCCATAACATCAACATCAAAACACTGCGTTATAAAATCTAGAAAGATTAGATTTTTACAATGCAATGCTTGATAATGATAGAATAAACATGTAAATGCCTATCAGTAAAAAAGAAAAATCATTTTTTATTTCATAGCACTTACAATATCTTGTCATTTTAGAATAAATGATCAATTTGTTTTATAATAGATTTTTAAATGCATCGTTTTTTCCATTCGGATAAACTTTTTCAACAAACTTAATGTGATTATATCACGTATGGTAAAGTCACATTAAGTCATTTTTTGTAACTTATAACCAATTGTTGAATTTGGTAAAACTAGTAATTGTTCAAAGTTTTTCGAATCAAATTTTATCTTGAAAAATATTTTCAGTATAGACATTTATTTCTTTTATGGATCAAATAAATATATATATATATATATATATATATATATATATATATATATATATATATATTAAAATTATAAAAGTGATAACATAAATTAGATGAGAAAAAATTTTTATGAATGACTTTCTTTTAATTACAATTTTGTACAATAAAATTAAAATATTTTTAAAAATGTAAATATGACATTTCTTAAAACATATTCAATAATTTATATCTAAAAATAAAAAAAAAATGATTTAACTATACTAATGGTTACAAAATACTCATTAGTATTTAAATAGGTCTAGTTTATTTATTCATAAAAATAAAACAGTTTACACGAAGTATGTCATTTGTGCATCGAGTCATAAATCGTTTCAATGACTTTGAAATCACCTCTGAGTTATAAAAAAAGCAATTCGAAGAATAACAAATATATAAGTTATTCGTATTTGGTTCCTTACACTCTTAAAAATATCTCTAAAACTCACTATCGAATACAATACATAAATCCAACAGCTTTCTGCCACGTCTAGACAGGACAGTTAGAATAATTGAAAGTGTTGTTACAAGCCTGCCTAATAAAGCTAAAATGCTCTTCAACCAAGCTACTGAATGTCATTCGCCGAAGTGAAATAGTCATATGGTACACAAATATATAAATTTATGGCGAGCTCTGTCGAAACGGCAAACGAATTCAGCCAGTTATTAAATTTTCGTGGCGCCAATGCAGAGTTTACCACTTGACAAATGTAATCTAAACGGGACGTAATGCAGACAGTAGTTTATTAGAGATGTATTATACGATTTACGTTTCTTGTGAATATATATATATATATATATATAAAATATATATAAAAATGTTTGATTAAACAACATTTCCAAAATCCATTACCGTTAATACACAGTCTTTTAATCTAAAAACTAATGTTACATTAGTTCAAGAATATTTATTTCCGAAATTTAAATAATAAATATTTACTATATTCGAAAATATATAAAAAAATGTGTTAATTATATGAATACTTTGATGAAATAAAAAGTTTATTTAAAGTAAATGACAATAAAATTTTGATTAAACAACATTTTCAAACTCCATTACCGTTAATACACAATCTTTTAATCTAAAAACTAATGTTACATTATTTCAAGAATATTTATTTTCGAAATTTAAATAATAAATATTTACTATATTCGAAAATATATAAAAAATGTGTTAATTATATGAATACTTTGATGAAATAAAAATGATATTTAAAGTAAATGACAATAAATTTTTAATTCATGGAATATTAATTATTCCTTTCTAAGTTATGAAAAAGGGAATATTTATAATATATAGAAAAGTTCTTAACCAAAAATGTATAAAATAAATAAATTATATAAAAAATAATTAATTGTACATATATATTTTATTTTATATAAATTGTTTAAAAAATATTTTATTAAACCACATTTTTTAAATGAATTGTCATGCATTAAAATAATGTGAAATAAAAACATATACTAAAATATTTATAATAAATAAACAAACAAAGAAAAATATTTAACCATTTGAAAATATATATCAAGAATGTTGTATAGAATGACCTAAATGAGGCTGAAGGATATTAAAGAATAATAAATGATAATAAGCAAGTAAGTGCATGTCTTTAAACTCTTCAGTCTTTTGAATCACCTATATAATAAATGTATTTATAAAATTAGTATAAGAAATAAAGTTATTTAAAATAAATACATTTGTTGTATTTATTTTAAATACCTAATATTAAATAATATATTTATTTATTTATATTTTTATTTATTTTTTTATATTTATTTATATATTTATTTAATATATTTATTTTAAATAACTAATTTTATAAATAAAAATTAACATTCAAATTTTAAGCTATGAAAATCACTCCCCCCCCTCTTTATATATATATATATATAAATATATAAAAATTTATTAAAAAATATTACATTATTTAACACGGCACTTTATTTTGCTAACTATTGTACTAATACTTGTTGAGGAAGTACGGATGTAAGTTCTTCCGTTTTGATGCCGATTGTGTAGTGATAACGGGAAATGGCAATAAAATTTTGTTTGGAAATGAATATTCATTAATAAACATACATACATATATATATATATATATATATATATATATATATATATATATATATATATATATATATATATATATAAAGATATTACAGACTTTCTTTTTAGTATATCTTTAAAAAGATAAATATTTAAAATAAAAATTATTTTACATAATATATTTGAAAGAAAACAAAATGGTATTTCATATATACAGATACTCCATTTTTACTAATAATTAAGACAACTACTGACAATTAAACGATGTTTTTTTAAATGTAAAAAAATACTTAACACGCAATTTATATGCTATGTGCGTTTAAATTAATCAAAATAGAGCAAGAACAAGGAAAGAACACAAAATTTAATCTTTAATCACTGTTCTTTATAATTTTTTGAAATATTTTTAAGTGACAAAAATTTATAAAAAATAATATTAATATATATATGTGTGTGTGTGTGTGTGTATGAGGAGACAGAAAATCGTGAAAAATCAATGAAAAATCCCATTCACATGATTACTTCTTATATGGCTCAAAAAACACTAAAGAATAATAAATGACAGTAAGGAAGTAAATGTATGTCTAAACCTTTTAGTCATATTTGGGCCACTCTATATTTAAAAAATACATTAATTTTTATTAAATTTCTACAGATATCTGACTACACTCGTAATATTATAATAAAAATAACTATTAAAAAGTGCAAATTATTGATTTTAATTAAAATTGATGATCATTTAATCTCATATAAGGTACAAATAGAATAAATAATCAATTTTTAAATCATTTTTACAACAAATTAGTCAAATAAATTATTACTCTAACAAATATGATTGCTGTATAAATATAGTGATTATTTCGTATCATTTTTGTAATATTTATAGAGAAAATATTGACATTACTCTGGTTAAATAAACTCATCAAATCCAATTCATTAGTTTATATAGCAATATTTCTGTGACCTATTCTACATATTTTTATTAATTACAAGTTATGGTTTTAGAAAACGCATCATAAAAAAATAATCGTATAAATTACAAATAAAATATACATATATTATATATGCAGAAGAGAGAAAAAATCATTGAAAAAAATACTGAATATATCGTATACCTAAAAACATTATAATAAATAAATAAAAATATTTGATTTGCATTGCATTGACGTCAATTATGGCTCGAAGCCTTCAAACCACCAATATTTCCGTTACATCGGTGTTCAGGTTGTGGCAATGACTTTAAAATATATTTATGTCACGAAAAAACATTGAATTAGATACTAAACTAATAACGACATTTCTATTCAGGTTTATACTGAATACTATTTGATTATTGAGATATATTAGATAAATTTCGGATTAAAAAAATTACTAATTTTATACGTTACTCTTATTGTTCCGTTCGATTTAATTACTTCAATTTCAATCGAAAAATCAATACTGTTTTAAATTGAGGTAATAAGAATATTTTCAAGAATATATACTTAACTATATCTCATCTATCTACATTGACATCATTATATTTTACTCTATATTTTTTTATATTTCACTTAACTTGCAACAATTTGTGATTAAATTTAAAAACGCTTTTAGATAATTATGTAGGTGTATTTTAAGTGTTTATATATACACTCGTCCCTCAATTTACGAGGAGTATCCGTTCCACGTGGATTTGTTTTACGCGAATGAAAATCGCGTAAATTGAGACTGTCAGTACAACAGAAAAAATATTGGAAATAAAAGCTGGTAAAGCTGTAGAAATACATATTTATTTCACATAGCTTAACAAAAAAATAATGACGTTTTAGAAAACCAAAGTAGATAAATTTTATTCGGTGTTATTATCGCTACTGTAATTCAAAACAATCAACCTTTTAGATATTTATATCGTGCTTTTATACGTTCAAGTAAGAATTTGCGTCACTCTGATACATAATAAATTCCATGAAAAATTATATTAAATGAAATTTATCTGACCGCGTATAAAAAGTGCTGCGTAAATCAATACCGCGTAAAAAAAAGTCCCGCGTAAATAGAGGGACGGGTGTATATGTATATAATGTAAACAAAAATAATATAAGTTTTATTTTAAGAAAATAGTTTATTTATATTATTTTTACTTCACATTAATTGGATTATTATTTCTTCCACAGTTTGGAAAATGTTATTAATAATAAATTGATAATGTAAATTTAAAAATAGAACTAGTAAAATTATAAACGAAAAATATAAATATTTGTGCTAGGAAAAAACAAGTCATTTGAAAAAATTGTATTTCTAAACATATTGTTCAATCAGTAGAAATTTACAATTAATATTTTAATAGAAACAAATCTTCAAGTCGATAAAAATTTTACAAATGCATATGTATTTACAAATAAATACTATTAAGATTTTTTTCTAATCGTTGTTTTCGTCAAATTTGTATTCTTATTTTTAAAATATTGAGAAAACTTGAAGAAGTCGTTTATATATCAGCACCTTAAGAATATTTTTTTAAAAAAAAAATTTAAGACACTACAAATAATATATTTTTTAAAAAAATATATATATTTAGATAAAACTTTCAATTATTGCCTAATTTATTCTTTTTTGAAAAATAAACAAATATTAAAAAATCATTTTGTAAGAAATTGCTAAATACAATTTTATATTTTTTATGTTTTGTTTAAAAATTATTTTTTTTCATTATATATATATATATATATATATATATATATGTATGTACATATATAGGGTCTCACAAAAGAAGCACATACTAATTATCGCTCAAAAAAACATCATCGCTCAATCAAAAAAGAAGTATTTTATTTAAAAATTAAATTATGCGCTTCTGATGGGACATCCTTTATATACAAAAAAAGACAAATATATTTTAGTAACATTTTTTTGTACTTACAAGAGTATAGGTCAAAAAAGAGTATAAACGTTTACCTGTAACAAAAAATATTTATTAAAAAGGGTAATAACAGCTCTCTTAAAAAAATATAATATTATATACGATCATCCAAATGTGACGCCTAGATTTGTGTTTTATTGAAAATAAACATGTGTATAGGGTGGTATGTAGAGAAACATGAGTATAGTTTCTTTTTAATAAAACACAAATCTGGGCGTCACATTTGGATGACCATATATATTTAAACACAAACAAATATGTACATAAATATACATTCACATGTATATATTGTATATGGTGACTCAAATGAACCTGAAGGATAATAAACAAGTAAATATATGTATATATATATATATATATATATATGTATATATAAGCCTTTAATTCTCAGTTGGGCCACCCTATATATATATATATATATATATATATATATATATATATATATATATATATATATAAATATATATACAATGTATATGTGTGTGGTAATGACTGTTTTAAAATTTTATTTACAATACTTTTATCTCACACTGATTAACCGATATTTACTTCCTAATAAGGTTACAATTAAAAACAGGTTCTGTCATTATCAGATAAAAAATATTACATTCGGACTTATCGATTAAAATAACATTATTTTAAAATATTTCAAGCTCTTTTATTTACTCGTTTATATAAAGTTTATTTGTGCTATTTTGCCATAGTAATTTTTTTTCTTATCACTATCTTAACGATGGAATCACTTACGACCTTTTTAATATATTTTTAAAATATTAACAACAATATTATGAGCATAAATTTTAGAATCTCCTTTAATTCTTCTAATAATTATACATTTATCATCTGCATTTATTTTTTTATAGCATCTATTTTTAAATCTATCTCTAATAGAAGTTTCTTCTTGAAACTGTTTTAAAATATACTGAATATTCATTGAATTTCGATTTATTATTCCAGATATTTCAATGTACCTTCTTTCTATTTGTAAAAATGAATAACAAATTCAAGTTCTGATGCTGTCTAATTAATTTAATGAATGTGTCATAAATATGCATAAATTATCATTTATAAAATAACTCTTTTATTGAGACCTTATGGTCAAAACTCTTTTTTACTGATATGATACTAAAATCATACGAACAAAGAATAGTGACCCTAAGATCTCAGAATAGAATCTTGAGAAAGAAAACAAAAAATAACTGTATCATTTATAACCTAAGAAAATAACATGAAAATGTCATTATTTGATACTTTCAATGTACGAGGATCTCCAAATAATCTTCATATTTAACTTTGTTCGATCATCAATGATATATTTTTTATGTGAAAATAATTACTATAAACAATTGATGATAAAAAAGTATTTTTAATGAAAAAATATTACATCCTAAATACAAATTCAAAGTGTCTTTAATAGAAATCTGATTTTTTACTTAGCAATAATTGGATATTTTTTTACTGATATACGGTGTGTGATTTTTAATAGGCATTATTACATATACATAATATAAAAATGCACCTCAGGTATATAAGTTAGTATTAATTAGCTTTATAAATTACGTGATTTTATTAGAACAAGAATAAAATGTATAATAACATACATATAAAACGTTCGATTCAGCACGTTCCAAGTTTTAAAATATTGATTGAAATTTAATATCCTTCATAGATATCTTATATCTTATCATCTCTTTAATATTTTATTTTTTCAAGGTCTTGCTCGAAAAAAATGTACAAAAATAAATACAAATACGTGTACACACACACATATAGGTAAATATATATGCATCATATATAGATACATTTGAATGTGTATTTATAAAAATGTACTTAAAAATTAATTCTATGGCCTATATAAATCTGTTACAATATACTGTCCTGATGTCTGCTGAACCGGTGAAAACTTACATATATGATTTTGCACACGTTTCATGAGATCTTCCGGCTCACCTAAATTTAGTTTCAAGAGAATAACATTTTTATTTGCCACAAAAGTTTAACAATACTGACTTTAAATAACTATTTGTACAACTAGATTGTTGGCATTTTCGTTTGTAATTTGTATCAGACGTTTTGTTTCTATAGTGCAAATCAAACATCTACAGTGTATAATAAATTCATTACTAAATTATATATATATATATATATATATATATATATATATATTGATGAAATTTTATATTTTAGTACAATTCAATTATAGTATGATTTAAATGATTATTGCAAAGATTTCAATATAAGATCCAGTTTATTTAAAAAAGTATTTATCTTTTTACATAGGGTTTTTCCAATAAATGATTCAGAAGTTTAAATGGAAATAAAACAAAAAGTATTCAATTAATTAGTTATTTTTTTTATTTTTATCCATATTCTATGGCAGTGGTGGCGAACCTTTTTATATGCGCGTGCCAAATATTACAATTATTTTTTTGTCCAACCTCTGGCGTGCCGGAAAATTCTTAGTAGGAAATAAACAGTAAAAATTTAATTGTTATAAAATTTTATTAAATTAAGGAGTTGACTTAAAAATTCACAAAATAATTGTATACAATACATTTTGCCATATAAAAGTCAATACTAATTATAACTTTTATTGATAAGATTTTTGTTGTTGTACTTTGGATGCCAAATGTTGTATATCGGGTTTATAAGTCGTAACTTTAAGCAATGCACATGCTGGATTCATCAGTCAGCTTATTTCTCTAACTACCTTTTATAAAATTCATTTCGGAAAATAACGACTCGCAAGCATAAGTTGAGGAGAAAATAGACAGTAGAGCAGTTGTTAGTTTTTTTTTACATTTATAAGTTTCAGGAATGGCATTCCAAGTTCTTCTTATTTCATATTCTGCGTTCTTTTTAATTATGTCCAATAACCGATCATTTTCAATTGCTTCCAAGTCCTTTCTTAAATCGACAGATTTTTATTTCTATATGGAACTAGACTGAAAATCAATTAATTGCATTTCTAAATCTTCGAAATTGAGCCACTCAAATATCTCTATAACGTGCCAGAAAAATTTTCATACGTGCCATAGGTTTGCTACCGTTGTTCTATGGCATTAACGATGGAATACAATTTCACTCATATGACCACCACGACCTCGTATGGCATAGTGCATTCGTTTAGTTCAATTTTTAGTCACTCTTTCACATAATTGTGGTCCAATTTCATGAATTACACGTTCAATGTTTATTTTTAATGCTTCTATTTATTTCACATGACCCCACAGAAAATAATCCAATGGCGTTTTAAATCACATGATTTTATTGGTCAACTAATGGGTCCATTTCGTAAAATAATGGACTCATTAAATTTTTGTTTCAATAAATATATTGTTTCCGTACATGCATGACATGTAGCACTGTCCTGTTGAAACTACATATCGTACAAACCATTTTCAATCGTTTTTAGTGAAAAAAAATCATTAATCATAGTTCAGAAACGCACTTCATTTACTGTAACGTGATCTTCAGCTTCATTTTTTAAAAAATATGGTCCGATGACATCACCAGCATGTAACCCATAAGAAACAGTTACTTTTTGTGGATGCAGTGGTCTTTGTTCAATGACTTGTGGATTGCTTTCACTCCAAATTCTACAATTTTCTTTATTTAGTGTTGACCGTTAATTTCACGAAGCGCACGATAAATTTTACGAACTGAACATTGATTTTTAAAATAAATTTTTACAGTTTTTAACGTTGTTAAAGTGTTAAAAGTTCCATGATAATTTTTTAAACTAGTGAGTTGAAATTTCAAAATAAGCTTAAAAAATTCAAATATGGCTGCCACCAGCTGTCAAAGTTTTGATATTCTTTTTGGAAAACCCTATTCAATAAAATATGAAAATGTAAAAATGTATTATACATATTTGTATAAATATATATATATATATATATATATATATATATATATATATATATATATATATATATATATAGTACTATTCAAAATTATTTGGTCAAATCAAAATTTTGAAAAAAATAATATAATTCAATGAAAAACAATTTACCTAAAGTACCGAGTTCTTTTCCATATATAAATTTTATATTTATTTTTCATCTAAATGACCACCTTTTGAATTCATTACTTCCAATTATATTTGTGTTAATCTTTACCGCAATTTTTGAAATATGTACTATCGAATTTTACTCTATTATCTTCATCAAAATCAAATTCTTTCCATCCACTACTAGGATGAAGGCCTTTCCCAAAACTTTCAATTTCCATTGATCCAATGTATTTCTTTTCCATTCCATTTCAACAAAGTTTCTCATATCTCTGTCCCATCTATCCATCAGTCTCCTCATGTTTTTTTTTACATCTCTAAATTTCTAACTAACCATTTTACTTATCCATCGATGATCTTAATTTTTTGCTATAAAACAGATCTATTTTTATTTTTATTTCTCACTTTTGCTATAACAATATACGAGGGTCGTTTGATAAGTATGGTAAATTTATTTATTGTTTAATTTAATTTAATTAATTTTTTCAATTTAGTTTTTCTTACTTTTTTACCATACTTATCAAACGACCCTCGTATATATTGATATACATTTTTTTCTTTCTGCCTCTATTTATTAATCGTATCATAAATTTTTACACGTTTCTTTGTGCTGCCTAAAGCCGCTTAATTATTCTGATTTTTAAGACCCATGTTTCACTGCCATAAGTAATATAAGTAGAATGTATTGTTGAAAAAAGAGTTTTCTTTAAAGAAAGCAGAAAAATCGACTTCATTGTATGAGAATTTCTTCTGAATTTACACCTTCCCATTTATATATATATATATATATATATATATATATATATATATATATATATATAAATAATTAATTTTACAATGTAAACCTTATAGCAAACTGTTTTCAAGAAGTCACGTAACGGCGCTATTAAATTTAAACAATGCATCTATGCTGATACAAAGAAATTGAATACGTGTGTTTTTAATAGATTTTTTTAGTGGGAAGTGTTGCAGACGACTATTAAACAGAAATTGATGCAAATTGCTGTTACATTTTATATGCAAAATGTAAAACAAACACATAAAATTTAATTCCACCGTTTATGTCATACTTGGATGAAGTAGCCAGTGTATAATTTGAGTTTACTGTTATTTCCAGTTAAAATAAATTATACAAATATTAAATTTATATCATCAATTTACTCGAGTCCGTCTTAAGTTTTATTAACCATTAAAATATTTGAGAGGTTTAAATAAATTATTATGATTTTAGTGACGTTTAAAAATGTTTTTGTAGCTCTTTTGGTAATATTTTTGTTTAACAAATATTACCAATGAAAATAAGCATTGGAAATGTTAAATTTGAAATAGCCAAAAAAGTGTTACATACTTTAGATTATTTTGGATATAAACATTTTCATGTGTTTAAAAGACAGAATAAATTTTATGAGTGCAAATTTAATTTCTTGTGTTTTAATAGAAAAATATTTAAAGAACTCTCACTGTAAGAATTTTTTTAGTCTTGAAGGTATATCAAACAAATATACTTCAAATTTTATATTTAATTATAGACCATAAATGAATCGTTTAAGTTTATTTAATAAACTATAAAATTTATTAAATATTTTGTATTAAAAATATTTATCATTAACAGTTTTAAAATATTACAAATATATGTTTTGTTATCATCTTTGTAAATATAATTAAAATTGTCGGATTTTCTTTATTTATCCAGTCCATGTTTGAAGATAAAATTAATTTCCTGTAAAAATTTTTTCAAACATTTTATACTAACATATGATAACAAGACAAATTATATTATTATTATTTACTGATATGAATTAGTATTGCAACACTAAATACATTATTTACAAAAATACTAATATAATGTACAATAAATGAATTAAAATCTGAATATTTACAATTTATATGATTTGTATATCACAAAAAAAATCATTGATGTAGACGATAATAATTTAAAGATTAGATTCTATTATAAATAAAAAAAACGTACTCGAATAATTATAAAATATATATTCCTTATCCATATTAATGGAACTATAGAATAATATGAATTAATATACGATATAATCGTATTGTATGAATATATAAGTTAATAAATCCAGTAGATGTACATTTAAGTAGTACCAGTTCGTTACTTTCTATATAAAACGTGTTTAAGAAGGGAAGTTGGCGCCAAGCAAGACGACGCCTGTTTTTTGCGTGCAATCGTCGCCAACAACTTTTTGTCATTGAAGATTAACAGTTTACACTTTTTTTTAATCTTAGGTGAATCATGAAACTGTCTACAACATGTTTAGAACTATTGTATATTATTAGAACATATGTTCATTTAGTGTAATTACTCTTATACATTTTATAATTATATATTTTAAATATAATTATAGATATTACCGAATAATAATATCTTTTAGAGATCACACTTTTTTTAAATACAGGATTTATTGAAATATAAATGTTTTTTATATAAACTTTTGATATTTACTATATTTTGGAATTAACAAAATTTTTACTTGATTGAGATATAAAAAAATATACACACTGGAGGAATACACACACACATATATGTTTGTATATATATATATATATATATATATATATATATATATATATATATATATATAGGATCATCCAAATGTGACGCCTAGATTTGTGTTTTATTAAAAAGAAACATGTGTATAGTTTCTTTTTAATAAAATACAAATCTAGGCGTTACATTTGGATGACCTTTCTTTTTTTATATATATATATATATATATATGTATGTATATAAACTCCTAATGTGAATAAAATCTAATTTTTCTTCTTTTTTTTAGTTATATATATTGCAACTCCTTTACCTACTCTTTGATTTTTCTCAACGTCATTGTAAAATTAATAAAAAAGTGTACTAAGTTAAATGGAATTAAAAATACGATTTTTAACAATTGGCTAACTAAAAGTTAAAAGAGAACAGAAAACAATAATATAAACATCCGATGAAAATGAAAAATGAACGATTATCTTTAAAAGTAAGAAAATATCAAAAGTACAGGTAAACTGTTTAAAGACTAGTAATATATGTACATATATTTTAATTATTTATTAAAGAAAATCAAAAAACAAGAATAATATTATAAATTATTTTTGAATTTATAAGGTAGAGAGAAAATAATAATCAGTAATTAAAATTGTTTTAAATTAGAAATCATTTCAGAAATGATATTAAATATCCATAAATTGTATTTAATTGTATACCTCTTTAAATAAAGTTCTACAGTTTATTTTTCAAATAGTATTATTTCATTTGAATTATTTGATTAATAATATTTTCAATTATTTAAAAATAATGATTATTTAAAATTAATTAACATTAGCACATATAATTTGTTTAATGTAGAATATATCGTTTTTGAAATCATGCTTGTTAAAACTTTTTTATAATTAAATATCTATGTATATTCTTTAATACATAGAGATATAAAATGGTTATAAATAAACAAGACAAAGATATAAGAAAATTCGTAGGAATATTGTAGAAGAGGAAGACATTGAATCACTCGAAATAGAAAGATTTGAGAGAGACCTTCGTCCAACAATAAATAAAAATAAGTTGATGACGATGATGATGATACGTATAATCTTTAGTAAAAGATTTTAAACTCAAATTTAAAAAAATAACATTAATTACGTATACTGTTTCTTATTGAAACCTCTGACATCGGTTTGCAATCCTAAACAAGCTTAACATTTTTATGTATATTTATATCTATATCTATATCTATATCTATATCTATATATATATATATATATATATATATATATATATATATATAATGTTAATTTTTATCTTTATCAAGTAACTACATGGTTTTATTAAAATTTATTAAGTTATGAATATCAATAATGTTAATATTGAATATTGTCATTAAAATTATTATTATTATTTACAATTTTATATTGAAATATTTAATGTATATATATATATATATATATATATATATATCTATATCTATATATATATATATATATAATGAAAAAGGGAGAGAGCCTGCAAAAATGAATTCATCTTGCGATTTTTAAAAAATGCAATTATTCATTCCAGTTTCAATAAAATCAGATGAAACATTGTATTGAACAAAAAATAGTAAAACCGTATACAAATGTAATTAATATGTATTTATTTCTTTATTTAAAAAAAACACACAATTTCATTGCCATCATAAACAAACACAATCATCGTATGATATTTTATTGAGATATTTATTCATATATTTTATATTTTATTCATATATTTTATTGAGAAACAGCTATAATTATATTTATATGAAATAGAAAAGAAACTATTAGTTTTGAAGAATAAAGTACTGTAAAAATATTAAGGGCTATCTGGGAAAATAAAGAATATAAAGTAAGAACAAATGTAGAGATAAAAAATAGAATCACGATTACATGTCGAATTGTGTCAATAATTAAAATGATTAGAAATGATAATGGGCTTTTGCACACTAATCAGCATGCATACAGTATTCACGCCCATTACTGCTCGTTTCACACCCTCTTATCGCCAAACTCCCCCACCTAAAAAATTAGTTTTCGGATAAGAGACGAGTGGTAATGGGCCGTGAATACTGTATACATGTTGACTAGTGTGCAAAAACCCAATAAAGATAACACAAGTAATTCAAATTGAATATGAAACTAGACTATAACATTGAATAAAGTGATATTTCTTAACAGATATTTTTAAACTCATTAGTGTAGAAAATCGATTAAGTTGTTTTTATTTCATATCAAAATCTATTTCCATTGAACTTGAGTGTATTTTGTATTAATTGTTTGATATGTAAATGTGATAATAAAATGTTAGATATATAAAGTACCTATAACATTATTATCACCATCATTTTTTTAAATTCTGTTTATTAATTGTTAAATAAATTATTTTAGTTCAAACGACCCATTCTTGTTTTAATAAAATATCTACTATAATTAATCACTCAATTTTAATTAGTGATTTCGGCCCTAAAATTATTTTCTCACAAATTAATATTTATTGAAGAAATAATAACCTTACTATGAAGAGGAAAAAGCAGTACAAATAAGAAAAAAACAATTTTATAAAGAAATGTTATAGTAAATATAAAGTAATATTTTATAAAAAAGATTTCATAAATTATTTCACAAAATATAAATTTCAATATAGGTATAACATTTTTTCATTTTATTTTAAAATTTTAAAAACATCTTATAAAAAAATAAATATTTTATTAAAATATCATTTCAATGATAAATAATCTATTCCATCTACTATTATCATTTTTTTTACTAATTTTTGTTCTATACCCTCTTATCAATTCCACTTCATCAGATCAAAGTTTATAACGAACAAGAATTTTATAACGAACACAGCTTGATTACAATCACGACAGAACTTCTAATAATATTCGTGACATGTTTTCTGATTACTGAGAAGATGGTATAATGCCATGATAGGATTTTAAAATATATTTCTATATTCAATCAGAATCTACTTTTGTATAAAATACGAGGTGTGGTTATAGAGCAATAAGACACGTTCATAATTTATTATAAAACTTTATATAGTGAAGCTTAAATGAAATGTGCAGTTTTCAACCAGTTCGATAATTTAACATATAAATGGTAACAATTATAGTTTGATGTATTTTTTAATCGTAATCATAAAAAATGTCAAATAACAAAATTAATATTGAAAAAGGGAATTTATATAAAAATTTTAGTAAAATTAGGAAAACACCAAATAAATTTATTACTTATAAAAGATTCTTCACGTTTATGTCAAGATTCAATAAAAATACAGAGAAAAATGATACTAAAACCCAATTCAATCATTTATATTAAAATAGAATAAAACAGGAAAATAAAATTAGATTGTCATTTTAAAAAATCGACTGCATTACTTCACAACAACAATCCAGATTAGCATATTGTTGTTATAAGTGAACAATAAATGACTATTGAACATTTTATAACATCTTGTGATTTGTGTGAAAATGAATTTTCCACAGTTTCAAAACAAATAGTGTCATAATTAAAGCACATGTATAACAAATTTTATCAGTTTACTGTTTTTCTATGCTTACATTCCACTTATGACATTTATATAAATATACAGAAATAGTAGAAAAATGTTTATTAAATATTTTCATAACAGTTTTCCCAAAAAATAGATCATCAAAGAGCAAATATTGTATATAAAATTATTATTTAAATTATTTTACAAATCTGAAAAGATCAAAGCTTATTGTGTATTAAAAACAGTCTCTTAATGGAAAATGACACATGTCAGGAAATTACATAAGATTAGAATATATATATATATATATATATATATATATATATATATATATATATATATATATATATATATGAATGAATAAATGAATGTATAATAAATCTCGTTACTGCATTTAATTTTTTTATTACATCTGCGCCAGTATTCCACTAATGAAAATGACAGATAAATACAATATATGGATATTGTCAGTATAATTGAATCCTGTGGAGTTGTTGGATCACTAATTGCAGAACATGTTGACAGACAATATATTTTATTTACAATCAACAATAACTATCTAATGACAATTTGAAAATGCCGGTGTCACGTCAGTTGTTATATTCGTCGTTAATCAAAAATTACGACAGGTTAAACTGTAAAAGGAGTTGTTTAATAAGTAAATAAACAACTTGATTAACTTGATGAACGTGAGAAAATAAAATTTAAAAATAATAATGTTATTTTATGTCATTTATATTCTTAATTTTAAAAAAAAAATCATAGATAATGAATGTTTTTATAAAAGTAGAGTAATTGCATATTTTAAATTAATTTTGTATTTTTGTAAAACAGCCATGAGATAAATTTATAAATATTAATTTTAATTGGAATTTAAAAACTGGAATAAAATGTTTATTCTATTAATATAAAATAAATTATTTAATTTATCAACAATTTAATTTTCAATCTTGGCATAAAAATGTATATTATTCATAATTATTCTTTTAATATTAAATACAGATAGTTGAACAAAAATTTAAATACATGTACAATTTTTGAAATTAAATGTCTACATTTATTTTTATTCAATGATTATTATATTTATTTTTAAACGAGACGTACTGTTGACAACATTTTATTTTTTTAAAAAAAGTATTCCTTTAACTCACGTTACCTAAAAAAAGCCATGACTCTCACCACAGCTCGTCATCAAAAACAACATATTTTTCCGGAATTTTGTACACTGAATGGTTTGCATTTACGTGTGGGACTTGGACATTTTTTTATTATTTTTGTTCAAAAAAAATCATTTTGTCTAGAATAATGTTAATAGTAAACAATGACGTCACCAGTGTTGTTATTATTTGAGTTATTTTAGAACACTAGCCAACACGAACAACTATTGAGTGTTAATCTCACATTGCTCAGAGTCTAATTCGAACCTATGATTCATTAGTTATCTAATCGCCTCGAAATGATCACCTTGTAACTCTAATAATACTAGATAATTTTTGAACATATTTTTAATTTCACTTATTAAGAGTTTTCTACAACTCAAAAATATCAGTATGTATTATAACACAAATTACTCCAATACCATGACATTTTATTAAAAAAATGTTCACTGTACATTTATTATTTTAGCTATTAAAATGGACAATAAGCGATAATTGAACATTTATAAAAATTTGTAGTCTTGAAGAAAATTATTCATTATTTAAAAAATATTATTCGACAATAAACTCCATTATTCTTTCATAAATAATAATAAAAAATATATTTTGGGTTAAAATAGAAATATACATTTTTTTTGTTTCATTTCAAAATTTTCTCTAAAAAAATTATTTATGGAATGACTCATTATATAGGGTTTTCCAATAAGAATGTCAGAACTTTAACAGCTGGTACTAGCCATGTTTGAATTTTTTAAGTTCATTTTGACATTTCAACTCAGTATAGTTTAACAAATTATCATGGAACGCTTAACACTTCAATAAATTTATAAAAACAAGAGTTTAATGAGTCCATTATTTCATGAAATGGACCCATTAATTGGCCACCAAGATCATATGATCTAACTCAATTGGATTATTTTCTGTGAGGTTATATGAAATCATAGATTTATGCTGATAAATCACAAACAACAAAAGCATTAAAAATAAACATTGAACGTGAAATTCATGAAACTGGACCACAATTATGTGAAAGAGTGACTAAAAATTAGACTAAACAAATGTACTATGTCAAATGTTCCATCATTAATATCATAGGATATGCTTAAAAATAAGTAATTATTGTAATTAATTAAATACTTTTTGTTTTATTTCCATTTAAACTACTGAAATGCTTATTGAAAATCCCTATTCATGTATATTGAATTGGATGAAAAGTTCTTTCGTTTTTACCCTCTTCAAGTAAAATAAACGGTATAATACCCTTATCAAATCTTAGTCATAAAATGAGTATAATATGGTATTAAATTATTGTTAATAGAATATTTATAACTTTGTTCTTTAAAAAATGCAACATTAAATCAACCCCTACAAAAGAAGACTTTGTATCTGTTAAGGTGTCTTTTTGTTCCATATTGTTGTGTGAGTTTAAAAAAGATGTCAGCGTGCCAAATTATTTAAAAAATATCTGCAATGTATTTAAAAATATTACTGTTACTGAACGTACTTATCAAGTTTAGTTTAAAAAATTCCGTTCTGGCAATTGTGATTTAAGTAATTAACTCCGTTCTGGAAGACGTTCAGCGTAATTACAAGTAATAAAGAAATTCTTTTAAAATGTTTTTTGTTGCTAAGATAAATAATTAAAAATAATAAAATGAATGTGCCACAGTGCCAAACAACTAATGAATTCGTGTTTATAAATAAATATATATTTCAAAAATAATAAAATTAATTAAAAGTGTAAATTTTACAAAATTAAATATCGTAATTAAATTGAAAATATACTTACAATTATAATATTAATGAGATTAGATAATTATATACATATATTAATGAAAGATTAGATAACCACAAACATTTCCTAATTTATTAAATTATGAATTAATCTTTTAACAAACAATACTATTTGTGAAGCATTCATTAATAATTTATTTTCATTTACAGATATGTATTTTTCAATTGTGAATTTTATTGGCCGTTTATCAATTAGGTAGCAAAACTAATCGCTTTCATAATATTTGTTACAAACTTCAAAATAACATTGAATTTTTTTATTTCAATCTTGAAAACGTATTTTCCAAATCAAACGTATTTTCCTCGAAAAATAAGAGAAAGTACTTCAAGTATTGATTATTTTATATTTGATATGATATTTAATTTAATCACCTTTTTAAAATCAAAATATTATCTGAAATACACTTTAACAATTATTAGATAAAAGCAATAATTTGATATGATTAATGATATTTATACTAGCATTGAATTTATTAATCATTATTCCTGATATTTTATAAAACTCATTGTATTATTTTGAAATTTCTCATGTTGTAAATAAGAAAACTGATTTTTATATATAAATAATATTTTTTCAATTCTGTTTATTTAATCATCTAATAAATTAAATAAATATACTTGAATTTAAAAATGTAATGATATAATAATAACCAGAAATATGGAATAAATACTTAATATGCTTGTTAAGACAGAAAATGCAATAACGAGAATTCAAATAAAAAACAAGACTTTATTTTTATTCTTTTCTTTCAATGTAGGTTTAAAAACCGTAATTTTAAATATATTGGAATTTAAAAAAATCTCATGACAAGCACCTCTATTTAGAATTCAACTTTCATTAACCTGGTTTTTTAATTGATGGATAGTATATTAAAATAATTTAATTTTAACATGCAATTATTTCTACTATTGAAAAAAATGAAAAGTTATTCTTTGAAAAACCTTTCCACATCAGATATCCTATAAAAATCAAAAATGTAAATTCAAGTCGTAAGTTTTTGCTCTTTTTCTAAATCTCCAATCTGAACTATTATTATTTTCATTTATATGATCCAACCTGAATGAACTTAACAATAATATATTTGTAAACAGTCCATTATACAACGTCTTACGTATCGCTTAACACTTATGTGATTATCAGGATAAGATCTCCATTTCCCTTTTTACCTCAATGAGTCAGTGCGTGGCTGGATGCAGGTTGGAGTGGATGCTGCCAATACGGCACGTGTGCACGCGAGCTGACCGCAAAATCTCGCACTACGCTGACATCATAATTGTGCCAGTAGTACAAATTTAGATCGTCGAACTACACACACTGTTGTTTGTTTTTGAAAATTGGGCAAGTGATGTTTATAAATCAAGTCAACAGTCAACGTTAGACTTTAAGTAACAGCTACACTGATTGTCATTTCCGAGAATACGAGATTACTAAGAATATGGTTATTTTTATTAATAACACATTAAAAGTACCGAGTTTATTTGTACAAGTTCTAGATTATCGCCGCAAACGACCAAACAATACATTGATTGCTTTAGAAAATTTGTATCTTTATGAACATAAACCGCACTACTCGTGTACTGAAAATAAAACTTGTCTAATAATGCGGTTTGTTTATAATTATTTTTTCTGATCTTACAGCGTTGTCCTAGAGAATTTACATAATGGAACAATAAACAGATTCATGTTATTTATTTAGTCAATGACTGGCATTGACAGATTTAAGTTTGTAATTTATATCACTGTATATTTTGAAATTTCTTTTTTTAACATCCATAATAAATGCATTGATTTTTTTTAACAGATAGATAAATGGTTTATGAAAATCACATAAAAAATGAAATTTAGAAAAATAATCAGCTTCTTAAATTATTCTAAAGGTTGTCTTATATTTTTATTATTCAAAACGAAATGAATTTAGAATTTTAGACAATTTTTTTGATTTTTTTTTGCGCTTTCAGTTTTTGGTCTAACTTGTATTTAATTTATAATCTTGATATGCTTAGCTTTCCTGGAGGTAACCCCCGACGCCAGCTATGTGTCTTCATATTTCTTATAATCTTTCTTTCTATTGTTAGACTTGAAATACGCAACCTGGGAAAAGTTGCAAAAAACCTAAATATCTTGTTCAAAAAAAATTTTTTTTTTTTTTAATATCGTAAATCCAATTTAAGCTTAACACATTAACGCCCGTTCCGCAGTATTTCGTATTGGACTGTTGTAAGACCGTTCACGCGTAACAATATATATATATTTATATATATATATATATATATATATATATATATATATATATATATATATATATATATATACGTATGGAGCAGAAACTTGAACTTTAAACACAAGAATGAAACAGAAACTGTTAACTGCCCAGAGAAATATGAAAAGAATAATGTTAGGAATTTCCAAACTGGCCCGAAAAACAAGTAAATGGATAAGGGAACAAACAAAAGTAATTGATATAATAGAGCAAGTTAAATCGTTGAAATGGACATGGGCAGGACATATAGCGAGAAGAGAGGACAACAGATGGACGAAGATTGTTACGGAATGGAGACCAAGAGATAAAAGGAGACCCAAAGGAAGACCACATCAAAGATGGAGAGATGAAATTGTGAAGTATTGTGGAGGCCAAGGTTGGATGAGATTGGCCAGCGACAGGAAAGAATGAAAAAGGCTCGAAAAAATCTTCTTTTTTAATTATGACCTTCGACGAGGCTTTTGCCCAGCAGTGGGCTGATGTATAGTCAGTATATATATATATATATATATATATATATATATATATATATATATATATATACAAGCTATATTTTTTTCTAATTCCATCAAAAGATGGTGGTGTATATATTCAAAATATTGGTAAATTATAAAAATTATGAAAAATATTTCAGATATTTTAAATAAAATAATCTCTATCCCTAGCAAAGTTCTGTTTTTTTGGAATAAAATCGAAATTGGTTCTCTTATTTTCTTTTCTAACAACTTCTGTATATAGAATATATGATTTACGTAATTTATCATATTTTTATCCCTTCTAGATGTTTTTTACGCTAAAAAGTGTTTTTTATAATAAACTATGTTTATTATAAAGCATCTCTTTTTTGTACTTTATCACACTGGTACACTCATTACAGAATGAAAACCACTATTATATTTACATATATCTATGCATCAAACCCTTTTCTAGGCAGATATGAAATTTCATTTCAAAATATTCATTGGTTTAAGAATTACATCGATTTTATGAAGAAGTTATTTTTATGTAATTTTTTTGCGAAATTCGCCGGACTTTAGATGAAATCTAGCACGAAATACTGGGGACCGTAATATGTTAATAAGAACGTCACATGAAAAGTTTAAGTCCTGTTGTATAGACATCAATATTACGTTCAAATTTTTTCCCGCGTTGAATTGCTAAACATGTCTTATAAACGACTTTCAAATATCAAATTAATCCATCAAGCAATTTATTACAAACAGTCATTTAAATAAAGTCATCTCAATATAATTTTAAAATTGATAAAATTGAACATCAACATCAGTGATGTTTTTTTTAATTAAAAAAGATAAACGTCAGTGGAAATTTTTAACAAGATAGTAAATATATTTGGTGGTAGTGTACTTTCATTTAAAACTGTAAAAAATAAATTTACAAAATTTAAACACAGTCGTACAAATTTAAAAGATGACTTATAGTGGACGTTCAAAAAGTGCTACGACACCAGAAATCATCAATAAAAAGCATGAGGATCGCAGATTAAAAATGTTTTAAATTTCTAAGATTGTGGATGTCTTAAATGATCGAACATTTCATATCATAACCGAAGAATTAGGTATGAGAAAACTATTTTAAGAAGAATACGACTAATTTTATTCATCTTTTTGTAACTATTAGTAAAATTTAAATTCACCATTACTCGTCAAAAATTACTATTTTGGGAAAAAAGAACCAATAAAAATATTAACATTTAATAGAAACACTTGTTTTTTTAATTTGTAACTTACTGATATGTATGTATGTAAATAATACTACGAGTAAGTTTTAGTTCAATTAGATTTTTAATAAAAACTATAAAAAAGGGAATGTAGAAGGTTTAAAGAAAATTTAATAATTATTAAATTATATACATATGTATATAAAAAAGAAGATTTAAAGAAAATATATTAGTAATTAAAAGAAGACGTAAATTATGTAAGATTTATAACATGATTTAAAGTTGAATAAAAATATATGACATATTGGTCTGTAACTTGTGCAAATTATTCAGCAGACTAAGTATATTTTTAACTATAATAGTCGAAGTGAATGTATTTAAAGCCATTTATTATAAATTTTATTATTTAATGGTGCATTAAAAAGTTGTACAATAGACTATAAATCTTTGCAGTTAATACAAATATCGAGTATTGTTCAGCTGTGTTTCTTTTGTTGCACCGACCATGAGAGTTTACATTTTAATCAAGCAACAGCACGTTAAAGGTTAACAATTAGAATAAATAAAGTAACGGAAGACGTTATTTTTAGTTATTTGCAATGACATTGATAAGTTAACAATACTTTGTATGGGAAACATCATTGAATTAGGCCGTGACATTCTTGCAAAGTACAAATCTGTTTGAATTTTGGATCTGATTTTAAAATTTATGAAAATCAACCAATAGAATATTTAAATCTTTTTGACAAATATTTTCTTGGACAATAATAGTATTATGTTCCCTTTTTAAATCAGTTCTTTTTTTAGAACTCGTGCACAAATTTATTCGACTAATGAAATATATTTACAATCGATTCATTTAATCATTGTTTTGAAACCAATTAGTCGCACAAAGCATAACAATAAAACGAATTTAACATTTAAATTTGCGGTTTGACTAAGAATTATAAACATAATTACATTCTGTCGTTTGAAAAATAGTCTCGATAAATGACCTCATTGTGGATTGACAGCTATAACATATGTTTGTGTGTTTTACACACTGTACAATCACGAGATTGAGATCTTGCCCGGCCTCATATGTTTTGTCTGCTTGAATAATTGTTCTCTCGGTACACCCACCCACGCCCGGATAACATTTCAAAAAATCTATGTATACAATACATGGATAATATTTCAATACTTTTCTAATGAAGCATTTAAATTATATTGCATCATACTTCGCGCATATCCATAAATAACATTCATATGTAAAAACAGAATGATGTCAGATAAATAATATTTATGGTTTATTGAATGTTTACACCCTCTTCTTGACATTTAAATCAACCCTTCTTTAATACTACTCTAAAATTCATTACTATAGAATAACATTTATCTCTTTCACTATATGTATTTATGTATATATATATATATATATATATATATATATATATATATATATATATATATATATATATATATATCAAAGTGAAACTCATACAGAGTTATGTTTCCAATAATTTTACACATATATTTTAATATAATAATAATTTTCTTTATTTTTTTTTTGCTTAATTTCTTTATTAAGGTTATTTTTATTATATTTGAAAATTTCAATCGTAAATTAATACCTCTACTCCAGAAAAAGTAACCATTTCTGAAAAATGAACAAAAAATACATCAAAATGAAACTCATACAACTAATTACTCTCGCTTGAAAACTGCTGTATTAAGAAAGTATACTCTTCAAATATGTGTTTGGTCACTTTGGTTATAAAAAATAACCTATTGTTAAGTCGTTTATAATCATTTTGTAAAAAATATAAGTTGGATTTTCACTTTGAGTAGACAAAGGGGACAATCATCGACGGACAATCGAAAGCTAATGATTTTCATTACAAAAATGGAAAAACTCTACGGGAAATTGGGAAAACAGTTAATAAAAGCCACACTACAGTGCAATCTGTAATAAAAAGATTCAAAAACGGCCAAAGTGTTAACAATGAAGTCAGAAAGAGTCTCCGCGAGATTTTTAATGGCCATGACGAGCGTTGGATTCTACGAAAAATTAAAGAAGATCCGAAAATTAGTGCCCCCAAATTGACTTTAGAAGTAGAAAAGTATCTAAATAAAAAAGTAAAACCCCAAACAATTTACAATATACTAAATAAAAATGGGTTTCATGCTCCTATTGCCAGGAAGAAAAATTTCATAAATCTAGCTAATCGCAACAAAAGGTTAAGCTTCGTTTGGGAACATGTTAATAAGAGTTTTGATTATTGGAAAGATGTTTTATTTACGGACGAAAGCAAATATAATTTATTTGTATCCAATGGGAGAATTAATGTATGGCAGAAACCAAATACAGAAATGTTTTTAAAACACTTACATTCTACAGTCAAACATAATAGCGGTCATGTTATGGTATGGGGGTGTATGTCTACGAGAGGGGTTGGAAATTTAATTTTATAGATGGCATTATGAAGTAAAATGTTTATATTATTCTATTAAAAACAATTTGAAAGCCAGTGCTCAAAAACTTGGGATTTTACAAACATTTAATTTTTATCAGGACAACGACCCCAAGCACAAAGCTTATAAAACACGTAGTTGGTTGTTATATAATTGCCCCAAAGTACTGGAAACACCACCATAACCACCTGATATAAGTGTGATTGAAAATCTATGGAATCACTTAAAAGTTTCCATTAGAACACATACTATTATTAATAACAATGATTTAAAAAAGCGTTATTAGAAGAATGGGGAAAAATTGATCTAGCTTATTGTGAAAAATTAGTTAAATCCATCCCGAATCGTTTAAAGGCTATAAAAATTAATAAAGGCTACTCTACTAAGTACTAAAATAATTCAATCCATTGTAAATTTTAATTTAATAAATAATTTGTTTGTTGTATGAGTTTCATTTTGATGTATTTTTTGTTAATTTTTCAGAAATTGTTACTTTTTTTGGAGTAAAAGTATTAATTTACGATTAAAATTTTCAAATATAATAAAAATAACCTTAATAAAGAAATTAAGTAAAAAAAATAAAGAAAATTTTTATTATATTAAAATATATGTGTAAAATTATTGGAAACATAACTCGGTATGAATTTCAGTTTGACCCACTGCATATATATAATATTATAAAAAATTAATAAATATTAAATTATACATTATCACTGCAAATTCTGAATAATCATTAAATAATATATTAGAAAACATGTTTAATGATAATACATTTAGTAAATTCACAATTAATTATAAATATTTTCCAATATTAGAATTAATTTGAGAGAATAGTATATTTTAACCGATAAGAGTTGGTACTATTATATTATATATACTGTCACGTGGTGCATGTGAAATAACGTATTGTAATATTAGTAAGAAAATTGTGAAAATATATAATTTAGTAAGTGAAATTACTGTAATTCTTATTTATAAATATTTAAAAAGGAAAATAATAATGAAATTAAACAATATTTAGCCTAAATATTTAGTTCTGTATCTTATTCAAATTGACAACTGTCAACTAACATGACTTTTCAAATAAGGTTATTAAAAACGTTTGTACAGTATGGCCAGAATAAAATCTATTTGAATTCTTTAATTTTCTATAAAATACTCTAGTCTCTCATGTTTCCATTTTCTGTAATAAATCTTTTTTGATTTCTGATCAAATTTCATTTCATTATCCATCTTTTTCTTTGTACTGATATCGTTTTAAATTGTGATATTTAGATCAAATTCTACAGCCAATTCCAAGTTATTAAATGCAAAAGTATTTAATAACTTATTTTAATTTTCTTTACCAATTCCAAGTTTTAATCGAATTTTTTGACATTTTTTTAAAAAAATATATTATTGACAGATAATGTTAAATTCTCTTAATCTAAGAGAATAGTTAAACTCCAAATTGTTTTATTGATGTCTAAAATTTCTTTGTAGAAATATATTGTAATCATATTCATTTTTAATGTCATTCTATTCACCTCATCTGAGTTGCATAACTGACAATTATTTCTCTTTCTATTCAAATATTGTTTTTATCATGTTAAATGGAATATGTTTGTGAATATTTATATTAATTTTATTACATATTCCTCATTATGGCTAAACAATAACTTAAGTAGATTTATTTAAGTATTTATGCTAATTTATTGTTTCAATTTTATTATTCCTCTATTTATTTATCTAATAACTGTTATTTTCTTTACTGAAAATCATAATTTTAGCCATTTTTATATTAACTTATAGATTCCAATTAGAGTATTCCTTAAATCTATTCAATTTTCTTTGTACTCCTAAAAGTACTGTATCCAAATGAATAGCATCTTTTACAACAAACAGTTTTCACATCTTTTTGTCATTAATATCACAATTGCATAAGATCAATAATAATATAATTTTTTAATTATTTTTTGCATAATTCTTATCATTATATTTTGTAAATGTTCTTTTTGCAATTTTATTATTGTTTAACAAAAATTAGCATATCATTTACACACAGTATAGTTTTTAATATCTTTTTTTCTATTGATATTCATATATTTATTTATACATTATTGAAATAATTACATAAGTAAATTTATGAATAATACAAATAAAATCAGTGATATTTAAAAAATTAATTTAAATTATTATTAATCATGTAAGTCAATAAAAAACAATATTTGTGTTTGTGGGTATATATATATATATATATATATATATATATATATATATATATATATATATATATATATATAAGCATCGACATATTATCTACAAATGTCTAATCATTGATCTTTTTTCCATAATTAAACAAATTATTCACATTATCAAACGTTTTTTCCAAATCCATGGAACATTCATACAACTTATCGTTTTTTCCTAATTATATTATCTGTTAGTAATTTTAACACAAATATATTATCACATATTTCAATTTTTTTTCGAAAGTTAACTAATGTGAAGTTAATGTTTTATGCTGATTTCTACATTTTTTTAATAATCATCCTACTGTATTAAGAATAGACAATAATGTAATTTTGCTATACCTGTTTGGGTCAATATTTTTAAATATATATCAATTCGTATTTTCATCTCAGCTTTTTGCATTTAATTACATTAAATATTTCACTTATCACCATGATATTTTTTTTTATTAAACTAGATTATAATCATTTCTGATGGGATTTCATTCACTCCGGTATGTTTTAAGTTTGTATGATTTTTAATAGTGCATATTATTTATTCACTATTTATTACGATTTATTTGCTCAATCTAACCATTGTTTATAATATAACTCATATCTCCCTACATTATTTATATTATAAATTGTATATATATATATATATATATATATATGTGTGTGTATGTATGTGTGTGTGTGTATATGTATGTGTCTGTGTGTATAATAGCGCCAATTTGTCTGAAAAGTCATCTGCCAATAAACATTTTTGTTTTCCATTAAAACTAATGAATGCGGCGAAACATAAACGCGCAAATGTAATATCAGTCTACGTATTAAATAACTTTTGATATGTTTTCCTGGAAGACCTTGAATCGATTATAATGTGTTTCGGTTTTCGAATTTCTAGCAAAAATGACCTGCATGTTTATCATTTTAATCTTCAGTGTTATCTTACTTATTTCCTTTCTTTTATCACGAAACCATGCATAAATACAAAGTATTTAGATTAAATTTATTTTCTATATTAGAAATTACTACGAATAACCTCGTATAATTACGTACATACGCAAACAAATTCATAAATATATTCATACTTTATTATATAATACATCTTTGTTTAAAACTCTTATCATATGACAAAATGAGATTTAAAAAATAATTCTATTATTATTATTATTTGTATATATATATATATATATATATATATATATATATATATATATATATATAAATTCTATATCGTAAAAAGTCATAAGTTATAGTTTTTTGTAGAAATAACAATCTATATGAATATCATGCTTGTATTCATTTTGATATTTTGAAAAATTCACTTTAACACAAACGAATCACTCGGCCTAAGATTTTATAAAATTGTTCAATAAAAAATTATTGTTCATTTTATTTTCTAATGCATATTGGTGGCTATACGATTATAAAAACTTTTTTCACTGCAACTTTGGTAATAATGGTATGGCCATCAAAATACACGTCTGCAAATAAAGTGAACAATAAATGATTATGGAATGTATTTATGAAATAATTTAGTGTTTAGGCGAGTAATTTGTGTTAATTGTATTTTTTACATTGTGTGTGTGTATATATACATATGTGTGTATATATACATATATGTATATTTGATTGTAACACGGACTTTTTAATTTCACATTAATTATATTTTTAGTAAATAAATATATTAATTAAGTTTTTATAAACGACTAAGATTCCTGTGTATAACCTACTTTCAACAAAAAAATTATATATCTAATTCATAATAAATATATTAAATATTTCTCTCCGCGTAGAAAAAAATGAAAATTTTGCAATTAGACGTATTTTTGGATAATGGAAGAAAAATAACTAAACAAAAAACTGACCTCATTTCTCTTTACCAAAGTTAATACTAAAAGAAATAAATTTAGCAATTTCTGATTTTTTTTCTTATATAGTTAACTCATAAAATAGATATAGGTTAACAAAAATTCGTTATTTTAATCAACTAAAAATAAATATCATTGCAAAAATAAGATAAACTGCAACAAAAATATTTTTACCACTAATGTAGAAAAAGTTTTAAATAATTTTCCATATATATATATATATATATATATATATATATAACTATAATATAAATATCATTTTAAAACTAACTGTCGAGAAGGAAGTAGAATAAAAAATCTTCACCAAAATAGCGTGGTGAATATTACCACTAATGTAGAAAAAGTTTTAAATAATTTTTGATATGGGCTTTATGATATATATATATATATATATATATATATATATATATAGAGAGAGAGAGAGAGAGAGAGAGAGAGAGAGAAGACAAACATTCATTTACGATTTTCATTATTTTTCACTTCTTTCAAAAGTAAAACATCTAATAAATACTCCTGTGTGATTCCTCTTCCTACACAGACACACATATACGATATGTATATATAACTTATCAGAGATCTAAAGACAAAAAGATTTCTTTTAAAATATATGTACTTTTTAATAAAATTTATTATGACGTTTTATATAATTTTGGCTAGAAATTCTGTTTACTAAAATGAACAAATAATGTGTAGAAGTAAACATAAAAATATAAATTTATTAGTAGTGAAATATTTGTCTGTTACATGAAAATTAATAATAAAATAAAAACTTGATTGCGTTTATTTATAAACGTGAAGGTCAAGAAGTTTGTATTAAAACTTAACTGTTATAATCATTTTAATACTAATTGATTTTATTGACATTTGCGAAAATAAATTGACTATAAGTGTTAATTAATGATTAAAAAACGCAGGTTTTTTTAATAAAAATAACATATATTTTATATCAGTTTAATAAATGCGTAGAAAAGTATATAATTGGTTTTAAATCAATTAATAGATTTCAAAGATTTTTCTAAAAGTAATCTTTATGAACAGTTGTACGTACCCAGAATATCGAATTCTTTTCATATTTATATATAATATTCAACTCGGAACAGATCCATTTTCGAAATAATGTTAATATAGAATTTATTTTCAAATAAAAAATTAATCTCCGTAAAGTGTTCATATAATAAATACTATTTATATATAAACTCATAATGTTAAGTAAATATTATAGATAAACAACGTTCAAGTTTTATCTAATGTAAACTTAGTAATGAAAGTTTGTTGTAGCAAATTAAGTTGACATTTTAATACAAATGAATTTTCACTCTCAACACCATAATATGTTATAAAGTGTTCGATAATCACTTATTACTCACTTTGTTGTTTATAACAATAATGGGCTAATGCGCATTTCAATGATGATGCCATCATTGTCAGAGCCTTTTTGTTATAAAAATATTTATAACAAAAAAGCTCAAATTCCAGAAAGCTAAATTTAGTTTTTTAAATATTATTCTTTAAAAAAGAAATATACAGTTTCTTTGAAAATACAAATTCGTTAAACATAAATATTTTTACAGATAATATAAACGGTCAATAAGAAATGTAATTTAGAGAACAATAAAACTGAAAAGAAATAAATTTTAATAACATTTTTTCAATTCTTTTCACTTATGTCCTAAATCAATTTCTACAACAGAAATGCTCATTCGCTGTATTAAAATCGCTATAAAAATCTGTTTGTGTCGTAATAAAGAATGTTTTCATGATTTGATTTATGGCTTTACAGAATAATTTAGTTTTACATTTTTAAATATTTTAAGACCGTAAAAGAGACCAGATAATATACATAAAAATATTATTATAAGTTCCATTTTCAATATTATTGAAAACGTTCATTTTAATTAATTAAATTTTAGTTTTAATTTATTATTACCTGTTTTGTTTCTTTGGTGGAGAAACTCTCTTGTTATTCTTGTTTTTTTTAGTTGACCTAGAAACAGTTTTATCACTATTGTTTTGTATAACTGTCCAAAAACCCATTATGTCACTATTCTTTGGTTGAATTGGTACAAAATTCATTTTATTACTATTATTTTTAAGCAATGACTGGGAAGCCATTTTATCACTGTTTTTTTGTTCAGTTGACCAACGAGTCATTTTGTCATTATTGCTTCGTTTAGTTAACTGAGAATCCATTTTGTTGCTATTATTTTGTTTAGTTGACTGAGATGCCATTTTGTCACTATTGTTTTGTTGCGTTGATTGAGAAACCGTTTTGTCACTATTGTTTGGTTGCGTTGACAGAGAAGCCATTTTGTCACAATTCTTTTGATGCGTTGATTGAGAAACCTCTTTGTCACTATTCGTTTGATGCGTTGATTGAGTAACTGTTTTGTCACTATTGCTTTGTTGAATTGACTGAATATCCATTATGTCACTATAGCTTTGTTGAATCGGCCGAGAAGCTATTTTATTACTATTATTTTGCTGTGTTGACTGGGAAGCCATTTTATTACTGTTTTTTTGTTCAGTTGACCAACGAGTCATTTTGTTATTATTTCTTCGTTTAGTTAACTGAGAACCCATTTTGTTGCTATTATTTTGTTTAGTTGACTGAGATGCCATTTTGTCACTACTATTTTGTTGCGTTGATTGAGAAACCGTTTTGTCACCATTGTTTGGTTGCGTTGACAAAGAAGCCATTTTGTCACAATTCTTTTGATGCGTTGACTGAAAAACCTCTTTATCAATATTCGTTTGATGCGTTGATTGAGTAACTATTTTGTCACTATTGCTTTGTTGAATTAACCGAAATTTCATTATGTCACTATAGCTTTGTTGAATCGGCCGAGAAGCTATTTTACTACTATTATTTTGCTGTGTTGACTGGGAAGCCATTTTATCATTGTTGTTTTGTTCAATTGGCTGAGAACCCATTTTGTTACTATTATTTTGTTCAGTTGACTGAGATGCCATTTTGTCATTACTGTTTTGTTGCGTTGATAAAGAAGCCATGTTGTCACTATTGTTACATTGCGTTGCCTCAGAAGCAATTTTAACACTATTATTTTGTAGTAGTGATCGAGAAGTCATTTTATCTGAATTCTTTTGATGCGTTAAATGAGAAAACATTTTGTCATTATTCTTTTTTGACATTAATCGAAGAGCCATTTTTTCACTATAGCTTTGTTCAAGTTCCAGAAAACCCATGTGGTCACTATTGCTTTGTTGAATTGAAAGAACAGCCAATGTATTACTATCATTCTGATGCGTTGACTGGGAATCCATTTTGTTTTGTTCGGTTAACCGACGAATCGTTTTGTCATTATTGATTCGTTTAGTTGACAAAGAAGACATTTTGTTACTATTGTTCTGTTCAATTGACTGAGAACCAATTTTGTTATTATTAATTTGTTCAATTGACTGAGGTAACATTTTGTTATTATTAATTTGTTCAACTGACTGAGGTAGCATTTTGTCATTATTCTTTTGTTGTGTAAACTGGAAAGCCATTTTGTTATTATTAATTCGTTCAATTGACTGATGTAACATTTTGTTATTATTAATTTGTTCAATAGACTGAGGTAGCATTTTGTCACTATTCTTTTGTTGTGTAGACTGGAAAGCCTTTTTTTCACTATTGCCTTGTTCAGCTAACACAAAACCCATGATGTCAGTATTGCTTTGTTGATTTGAAATAATAGCCAATTTATTACTATTATTTTGATGAGTTGGCTGGAAAGGCATTTTATTACTATTATTTTGATAGGCTGACTGGGAAGCCATTATATCACTGCTGTTTTTTTCAGTTGATAGATGAGTTATTTTATGAATATTGTTTCGTTCAGTTGGCCGAGAACCCATTTTGTCACTATTGTTCTGTTTAGATGACTGGGAACCCATTATGTCACTATTGCTTTGTTGAATTGGCCGAAAAGCCATTTTATTACTATTGTTTTGTACTGTTGACCTGGAAACAATTTTATCACTTTTGTTTAGTTTCGTTGGTTGAGCAACCATCTTATTATTATTAGTTTGTTTACTTGACTGGGAAGCAATATTTTGTTTCGTTGGTTGAGAAATCATTTTATCAGTAATATTTTTTTCCATCGACCGAAAAGCCATTTTATCATTTCCATTTGGAGGAACAGCTATTAATCTATTATTATCTTGTTCAGTCGATTGAGAAACTATTTCATTACTATTTTCGTTCGTTACTTGAAAATCCATTTTATTACTAGTGTTTTGTTCTATTGGTGGAAAAAACAATATGTTTGGTTTCTTTGTATAAAAAGCCATTTTGTTCCTATTAGCTTGGCACCGTAGCTAATTCAATTTTGTGAAATAATCCACTTATCCGAACATCGTAAATGTTGATATCTATGAAAAGAAATTTTTTAAATTAATAGTTTTAGAAATTCTGAACAAATTAATAAATAAATGTGTAATATGCAGAACAAGACAAAATTAAATTAAGTAAATGCAAAAATATATAGGATCATCCAAATGTGAGGCCAAGATTTGTGTTTTATTAAAAAGAAAAATGTGTTTTGGGTGGTGTATAGGAAAAAAAAGTGTATAGTTTCTCTTGTTTCTTTTTAATAAAACACAAATCTAGGCGTCACATTTGGATAACCATATGTGTGTGTATATATTAGGTTGGCAAATATCTCCCTTCCGCCTTCTGGTCTTTTGAATTTCGCAGCTATGTACAAAAAAAAAAAAAAAAAAAGCGGAAGGGAGATGTGCTAACCTATATATATATATATATATATATATATATATATATATATATATATATATATATATATATATAAAATTAAGAAATAAATTTCTAATTTCATTTTTACAGATTTATAAACAGTAAACTTACTTCTGAATAAAATTTTTATACTGACACAAATTTGTAAAATGAAATATTTAATAAAATGATAATTAAATTGTACCCAATTATGAATATAAACATAATTAACACAAACAGTTACGTTTTACATTATATTTATAAACCGCTTTGATAACTGTAAAAGTATTTAGCAAAAACACTCATTTTTACCTGTATTAAGGACGAAAATATCAAATAGGTATCTGTATACCAAACCTTATTATCTAGATCAGGGGTCAGCAATTTTTTTTTTGGAAAAGGCCAGATCGTAAAATTTTTAGGCTCGGCGCGCCAGGTAGCAAACTCGAAGATATTTAAATGGGCAATTCTACTCATAGAGCAACAAAAAAAAATAGTTCAATTTTTTTTTTATTAGGAAATGGTATTTTTACATAATATTTATATACACATGTTGACACAAAAAAAAACGAATAAAATATTTTCATTTATTAATAAACATTATAGAACTGATTAAATTTTGCACTAATGCGATGAAATGTGAGTGTTTTTCTGAGATAATATTTCATCATACTGGAGTTCGAAATTAGTACTTCCTATCAATAAAGTTGTTTGCAAATGGTCATTTATATATGTCAGTGGTTACAGCGTGTAATTTGATTTATTTTGAATTTTTTCATGTAAAAACAATATTAATCCACGGGCCGTAGTTTTCCGACCTCTGATCTAGATAATAGTCTTTCGAATTTAGTGTTGTACAATATACAATACACTACGAATTGAAACGTTTTATAAATGTAGGTCAGTAATGGGTAACGTACACGCATTTAATTTGCGAACTAATGATGCGAATACAAATTTTCATGATCGCATACAATCTAATTCTTGTCAAATAGCTCTCATCCCTTTGTGTAGGTTTCTAGTATACATGTTAAAACGTTATATACATATGTATATAACATTCTTTAAGAAGGTAAGCGTGGTTGAACGATGTATCCGTCAAAATGAGTCATAAGTTAGAATATACATACGTTTATAAATCATGTCATGTTTAATTTATAATTCAGTAATTCGTTAAGAAAATGTATAATAGTTTTTAATTCATTAAAATTATTTGATATATTTTAATTTTATAGATTTTTTAAAATACAGTTAAAAAGTATTTATGTTTGTTTCAATTAACCCAATGAGCTATTTTTTTATTGTGTAGCATGATTTTGTATAATATTAAAAGTGAAAAAATAGTTTCTCAAAAACTATAAGAGATATTGATTAAAAATCAAAGAATTGTGCCAAGACAAACTTAGTAATTTAAAAAATAACACTGGAAAATAATACCAAATTATTTAAATATAATGAATAGCTTTAATCCAAAATAGATTTTCATAATTCAAAAACAATATTTGTAAATATATTATTGTTGTATTTAATAATTTGTTTGTTCCCATGTGAATTTTAAAGTTCATATAACCACTATTTAATTCAAGTTTTATATTAAACAGCGGTCTTTTTGAAATGAATTTATTTGCTAAAAGTTTATACCTTTAAGACAGTATTTGTATAAATTACAATATTATTTGTATAAGTTAGTCACTTTTGAAATATGAACATTTTGTATTACACTTCAGTGTTCTTGAAATGTAAAAGTATAACCATTGCCTCGAATCTCTTGATCGACAGCTTATAATCGACGAACATTTTCTGGTGAGAAATACCACTCTTCATCGTGACCTCCAGCTTCCTATAATTGTCAGTTTTCTTCTACAACAGTTATGTTAGATGTGCAGTCAAATGGAGGTCACCAATAATATATTTATTCGTGCTTTATAAAATATGTAATACATTTGACGTCTATAAACGTATTTTTTGGGTGTTACTGAATCCTAATTGCACTTAGTTTTAAATTTATTATTTTTATTCTCCTTATTTATTTTCTTCAGATCTAAAAATTCATTGTACAATACTTTTGTCTTGCTATGGTTCATCACAAGACCAATTTTTTGACTTGTGTTGTCTAATTCTTCTATTCTTTTATCTGATTCATCTGAGTTTATTAAAAAAAAATAATAATATTGTCAGTAAATTGGAGATAACTAAGTAACTTTACTTTCATTTCTTCAGATTCTCAGTTTAGTGAAAGAGTTAATCTAATATCAATCGACCTATCTCATTCTATTCATAATTTTACACTTTTTTATTTCTTAATAAAAGATGTACTTTTTCTATATTTTTAAAAATTTAATTTTTTTTGACTTTTCAAAGCATTCATTATTATTGAAATATTGAATGATTCAAAGACTTTTTCATAATATATAGGTCATCCAAATGTAACCCCTAGATTTGTGTTTTATTAAAAAGAAACATGTGTATAGTTTTTTAGAGAAGTTTTTTATAATTTTTTAGAGAACACGTGTATAGTTTTTTTTTTGTTTCTTTTCAATAAAACATAAATCTAGGTGTCATATTTAAATGGCCCTATAGAAACCATAGACAAAGTAATAACGAATGACTTCTTAATTATTTGAATGTGAACCATTGTACTAAATCCACTTCAAAATTCACATTTCTACCTTAAATGAAAACTGGTAAGACAATATTCATTAAAAAAGCCTATATCAATCCACTGTTAGATGAAAACTTCATCGAATAACATTAGGTCCTCTTAAATGTTTTTCTAAGATTCTTCCATTTTTTTTTTGTTTGCGAATAATCTCATCTAATCCTCACCTCCACAATACTTTACAATATCATTCCTCCATCTTCGATAGTATCTCTTCTAAATCTCTTTTTATCTCCTGGTCGTCACTTCATAATGATTTTTATCCATCTATTGTTTTCTCGTGTCCATTTCATCGATTTTATTTGTCCTATCAATTACCCTTCTGTATTTCTCTCTCTCTCTCTCTCTCTCTCTCTCTCTCTATATATATATATATATATATATATATATATATATATATATATATATATATATATATATAATTTTATAGTTTTTAATTTATGTTTCTAGAGTAAAAAAGAGTAAAAATGCTCAACTAAACTCATAAAATCAAAAAAATATCTAATCTAACTCTAAAAAAATAAAATAATCTCAGATAATAGCATTAGAAACGAAATTAATCATTATATGCTAAAAACAATAGGACAATAATTTGTACAAAAACAGGAAAAATATTTAAAATAATGTTTTTCATATACTTTAAGAATCGTTTTTAATAATTAATCAATTAAAACGATAATATATTTTTACAGAATTTCAACCATATGTTTATGAACCTCTCAAATATTTTAATTACCTTTTTTCTTAGAATTGTAATTTTAATTATACATACTCATAATTTTAACGTGAACGATTCTAAATATTTTGGTATAATAAGTACCTTAATACCATTTTTAAGATTTGTTTCAATTTTAAAAAATAATCCTTGTGTTGTAATCAACTTTATTTTATCAAAGAATTAAAAACGAAAAATGAACGCATAATTGTACACATGAAATGATAATTATTCACCCATAGTAAAATTGTACTTTTTTACATCTGTACATAAAGATTGTTAAAAATTTATTTACACAAAAACATACTCAGACAAAGAAGTTTTTTTCGTATTTATTCAACCTGTCAGTAATGTTATGCATTATTTCCTGTTGGAGCGTGTATTTTTTTCATTAGGATAACAAATAATTATGTTGGTCGCGTAACATATTTTTCAAACATTCATTTGATGTTGAATATATATAATTTTATATTTATATAAGTGTAGGCAGAGATTCATCTATTTTATACAAATAATCAAACGTAGAAGTAATTAAAAAGTTTATATACTTTTTTTTAATGTTGCATATTTGAAACACTCTTCGTTGAACATTAGCTTACCTTATAATTAAGTATTAATGGATTTTAAATTAATTCAATTATAATTAATTGATTTCGTGCTGTGTATCTTGTTATGTCGGTTAAATGGAATTTGGTATTACCTTGACTTAGACAATAAAAAATAAATAAATTTCGAAACTGGATTTTAGAATTGCAAATGTAACATATCAACGAGGCTCTATTAATTTCGATTTATTTAAAAATCAATTGATTGAGAAATGGTCGAGTAAAATGTAATTAAATGTTAACGATAATTTCATTTTTTAATAAAATGTATAAAATTATATATTTGGCTATTGGTTTCTCTATACATATAATTATGTTTAATTTATACAAAACAAACGATAATGATTGTAGATAACATCAGCAATTTTATATAACTCAATCGAATCTTATTTCGAGATATCTAAATTAAATATGAATTATGAACAAGTTTGACAATTTGGTAAATAACTAATTATTTTTGTTAATTGTGTTGTATATCATTTTATTAATAACTTCATATTTTTGCTAATTTATGACATTTATTAGTTGTTATGACAATACATACAAAATGAACATTTTACATAAATCAATCTTATGTTTAAGTTTTGTATTACTTATGACTTTTTAATATACTTATGACTTTTTATAATACCTCGCATAGTCCGGCTTCGATTAGTCTGATTTCACTATAATCCCGTTTGAAATTTCCAAAAAAAAAATGTTTTACTTGAAAAAATCCTACTAAAAAGTTTATCTTGAAAAAAAATTAATACATAAAATTATTTTAATATGCAAATTTTCAGGTTTTCCCCTTTTTTATAAAAGCATAATAAAAAAGAACACTGAAATCGTATATGCACATTATGCGCAGTTCTAGTTTTGTGGTCTTTTTTTCTTTTTCTATTAGTTTTCGATTCGCACTCTAGAGTAAAGTCGATTTTTTGATAATTAAATTTTTATAACCTATTTGAAAATGAATTTAAAATGTATTTAAAATGAATGTATAACCCCTGATTTTCTTTTGTTGATACAAACAAACATTTAAATATATTACCCGCGTTTTATTTAACGAAAAAAAATTGTTTGGAACCAATTAACATTTTTTGTATGTAGTTAGTGTTTCGATTAGTCCGGTTAATCAGTGGAACCGATTAGCCGGACTATACAAGTTATTGCTGTATATATATATATATATATACACCCGTCCCTCAATTTACACGGAGTATCCCTTCCACGTGGATTCGTTTTACGCGAATGAAAATCGCGTAAATTGAGTCTGTCAGTACAATAGAAAAAATATTGGAAATAAAAAATTGTAGAAACACATATTTATTTCACATAGCTTAACAAAAAAATAATGACGTTTTAGAAAATAAAAGTAGATAAATTTTATTCGGTGTCACTATCGCTACTGTAATTCAAAACAATCAACATTTTATATATTTATATCGTGGTTTCATACGTTCAAGTAAGAATTTGCGTCACTCTGATATATAATAAATTCCATGAAAAATTATATAAAATGAAATCTATCTGACCACGTATAAAAAGGCCGCGTAAATCAATACCGCGTAAAAAAAGTCCCGCGTAAATTGAGGGACGGATGTATATATATATATATATATAATCTGTCACAAAAGTATCATTGAACTCTACTTTTCATATCCATAAAAGTATATTTCATAAAAAAATTAAGAACTATTATCAATTAGTAATGCACTTCAAAATATTATATATCTAAAATAAAACAAATAAAAAAATATGAAAAATAAACATTTACAATTCTACATACAATATTTACACATCCAAAAATAGTTATCAATTTAATAAGTACACAAAATAAATAAATCCTCGAATAACTTCAGTTATTGCATGAATAAAAAACATTAACATTGTAATTGAGTTATTCGGTAGTGCTTTTTATTTCCTTTGTCGTCTTGTTATTTTTTTATTATTGCAATAATATCGAAAAACGCAAATTAAACATATAGAAATATACATTTATTATTTAATTCGGTAAATATATTTGCAAATCTTGGTATTTAGTACAGTACAAAATATCAGAAAACTTGAAATTGGTAATTTATTAGTAAATAAGTTGCCAACAACGAGACTTAAGATATTAAGTAAACGGGAAGAGGAACGAATTTTAAGATGTATTAAAATAAATCATGACAAGAATGTTAGGAAAATATGCGTAATGTACAAAACAGTACAGAGACGAAGTTAGTTGAAAATCTGCTGATAATGGCATTCTCATCAAAATGTTATTTACCTTATTGTTATTATAAAGAACAAAAAGGATAATAAATGAATGTTGAACACTTTATATCATCTTGTGACGTTGGAGGTTATAATTCATTTGTGTGAAAGTTCGTAGAATAATAAAAAAAACGATTATTGTGATTGGGTTTCATGAAAAGAATCGTAAATAAATTAACGGTACATAAAAAGTTTAATTTTATAAAGAAGTGAAAGCGACGTAATTATTTTCGAGAAGCGTTATTTTCATGATTGAGTGTAATAACTTGCAGAAAAATCAAATATTGAAAATATACAATTCACTATAAAACATGAAGATGATTTTGAAATGGTGTAGAGTTAGGGTTGAGTTGGGGTATCTAATTTTATGTCCATTGATAGGATTGAGAAACTTTATTTCACTGAATGTAAAATGGATCAATTTATTTACATCAATATTTTGAAATACAATTTAAAGTCATAATTAAAAAAGACATTTTTACTTCAATAAGATAAATATCTTGAGCATGGGGTTAATTAAAAAAAATGAAGGATACATTTTTGTATACTGTATTGAAATAACTCGATATATTTTTTCAATCATAGAATGTTTACAGGGAAAACTTAGAATAATTTGAGTACTCATATTTTAATGAAATGTTAAAAATATATGTTCAGAAAAATAGAACAAAACAAGTCTAGTTTTAACAAAAAAAAAAAACTTATAAAAACCTATTTTCATATCTAAGTGATATCTTACCAAATATTAGTTTTTAAAGTTTTAATTCTTTTGTAGAAAATATTATTAATAACTAGATACTTTTATGACTGACTGTAATGTATGTATGAACAAATATCATCAATAGCAGCAACAGCAGCCTCTTTCCATCCACTGTTGGATGAAGGCCTTTTTCAAAATTTTTCACTTCGGCCAATCCAGTGTTTTTCTCTTCTGTTCGGATATTTTTTTTATATTTGTTCCATTTATCCATGGACCTCTTTCTAGGTCTTATATATCAATGGATATATATATATATATATATATATATATATATATATATATATATATATATATATATATATATATATATATATATATATATAGGGCTGGTACAAAAGTCATTGCGTTTTTTATTATGATTTTCAAAGCAACTTTATTAATATAAATAGCAAACATTAGTCAATTATATATTGGCCGTTTTGTTCGATGACCTTTTGTCATCTTTCAGTCAACTTCATAATTCCGCTTTCGTAGAAAGTTTGGTTTTTAGAGGAAAAAAACTGAACTAACATCATTTTTGACAGCCTCATTGGAATCGAATGTTTTTCCATTCAAATAGTTTTGAAGTGAACGGAATAAATGATAATCCGATGGTGCAAAAGGTCAGGGCTATACGGTGGACGAGGCATCACTTCCCAGCCTAACGCCAATAATTTTTGGCGAGTGACCAAAGATGTGTGTGGTCTGGCGTTGTCGTGTTGGAAGATGACGCCTTTACGATTTGCCAGTTCTGGCCGTTTTTCCTTAATTTCTTTGTCCAATTCCATTAGCTGGCGACAGTAGACATCTGAATTGATGGTTTGGTTCCTTGGTAGCAGACCAAAATAAACAATACTTTTGAAATCTCACCAAACACTCAGCAAAACCTTCTTTTGATGAATATCGGCTTTTGATGTCGATTTCGCAGGCTCATCTCGCTTGCTCCATGATCTTTTTCGCACGACGTTATCGTAAACAACCCATTTTTCATCGCCCGTTATGATTCGCTTTAAAAATGGATCGGTAACGTTACGTTTCAGCAATGAATCGCAGATGGAAATTCGTTTGGCGAGATGAATTTCTTTCAACTTGTGGGGAACCCAAATATCGAGCTTATCAACATAACCGAATTGTTTTAAATGTCTTTCAACTCTTGTATGTGATATGTGAAGCTTCTCTGCGATCTCTCGTGTCGTACTACGCTGGTTATTTTCGATCATTGCCTTTATTTTGTCGTCGTCAACTTCAGTTGGACGTCCAGACCGTGGTGCATCTTCGAGATGAAAATCTCCGGAACGAAAACGAGCAAACCAATTCTGACATTGGCGTTCTTTTAGTGAGTCTTCACCATAAACCGCACATATTTTTTTCTGAGCTTGCACTGCGTTTTTACCTTTCCTGAAGTAATAAAGTAAAATATGGTGAAAAATGACTGTCTGGAATATCCATTTCAAATTAATGTAAAACAACAAAAATTAAAACTTTTTTTACTGAATAATCTATGAAATGTCAGCTGTCAAATATCATATACGGTCTGAAGTTTGCAATGGAGAAGAACTACTTAGAATGACTTTAACCATCTAGCAGAAAAAAAAACAATGACTTTTGTGCCAACCCAATATATATATATATATATATATATATATATATATATATATATATATATATATATATATATAGTTTAAACCTCTTTTTTGCAAATTTTCACATAAAATGTCAACATATTTTATTTTATTCATAATACCAACTATAAATACTATTTTTAGAGAGAAATATAGATCCTTAGAGATATAGGATCATCCAAATGTGACGCCTAGATGTGTTTTATTGAAAAGAAGCATGTATATAGGGAAACATGTGTATAGTTTCTTGTTTTTTTTTAAAAAAAAATAAAAATAAAACACAAATCTAGGCGTCACATTTGGATGACCTATATTATAATAGAACTTCCATCATGTTTAAATGTAGCTTTTAACATTTTTAATTCAAATTCTGTATTCTCTTTTCTCCATATAACCCTTTGTCCATCAAATCTGTCCACGTAAATTTACTTTTGTATAAAAATATTACTAGTTTCTAAAATGAATTATTTTTATTTATATTTTCTCAAAATCCAGTCTCCTCATAACATTGTTTTTATTTAAAAATTGTTTTCATTTATCCATAGTTTATATCCGTGCATTTTAACACTCAACATGTCGAGATCAAAATTTTTAAAAATATGATTTTTCCAAAAAAAATTTTCTTGAAATGCACATACATACATATATATTTAAAAATATATTACATTATTATTAATTGTTTTAATCTACTTTTTCAAGTAATGAACATCATGGGGTACAAATAGTTTTGCTATATACTGTATACATACATACATACATATGCATACATGTGTATGTATGTATATATTTGTACATGTGCACGTTACGACACGAACGTGTTTTATGATCCATGAAGTGTTTATTAATTGTGTGCCATGTGTAAAAAAAAAACGTGAATTTCTCCAACTATACACGATGCAATTGGTCAGTGGGCATGCGCCACCTTTCCTGTACCACGCTGTATCAGTCACGTGACACGCCGTGCCATTGTTATGCAAATAACGCAGCTAACATCAAGTGGGTCCGTTGTGCATTTTGTCCTTGAACTGACGATGTGCGCCACTTTGATGCCAAAATAGCAGACGATTAGCGTTCACAAAGAAACAAACGATCTTAGTGTCAACAACCGAACTGCGTAAGAAAAACTAATGCGATTGGTGGTTGTAATAAAATCATAAATACGTTCTCTGTTCTCTTATTCAAACAAACTGATTGGCATGAAAACAGAGACACGTGTTATTGTGTACGTTGAGCGTTGGAGTATTTGATTTTTTAATCGCATTAGAATTGTTTGACATGCATTCGAGTTGGAAAAATGAACTAAAAAAGCTAATGGAAAATATAACCATGCAAAGATACTTTATTTGGTATTTGTATATAGATGAATAACATTACAGATTTTTTATTGAAACTGTTTCATTATGCATTAGTAAAACTGATTGTAATTATAAAATCATAATAACACCAATTAAAAAAAATATTCTGTATATTTTATTTTCAATAAAACAGAAATGCTTCTTTCACACAAAGTATCAACTCGATACCACACGTATTAAAAAGTGTTTAATAATAATTTATTAACTTTGTTTGTTTATAACAAAGATAAGCTCATGTGCATTTCAATGGTAATGCAATCATCACTTATTTATTCATCTACTTATGTAATTCAGTAAAATTGGAGCAATTTTATTAAACTACAATCGATTCGACAATGTAGTAATTTGTGTTTTTATTCTTCTATGACAATTTCTCCCATTAAAAGTTTGCTGTATTCTCTATTTAAAGCCTTCTGTTATACCAATTATCTCTTTGTAATCCCTTTTCTTCTATAAAATTCCAGATATAGGTTTGTCATGGCGTTGCTATCCTTTCTGAATTTTTTCTTGATGCCACTGTAAAATCTTCTTACACCACCTTTAATTGTGCATCCTTCGCACATATCCACACTGCTACAAAGTTTTCTTTTGTAGAATCTTGTAGATATCTCTTATAATTCCCATCCTCTGCCATACCACTTAATTTTTCACTTTGTCCTCCCTAGTAAATTTTAAACATCTTCTCAAGTAGCCGAATGCTACGACACTGATCCTATTTCTAATTCTTGTTATCAATGGCCACATATCAGATCATATAGCAAATTATTCTCAATTATGATAAGTTCTCTTTATTTTCTTATGAAATGTTATCATTCCATATTGTTTTGTAAAATCTTTATAACTCATTTTTCTAGTTTAATTCTATTATTTACTTTTTTAAGTTCCAAAATTATGTATTATGTAGAGTCATCTAAATATGATATCTAGATTTATGTTTTATTAAAAAGATACAAAAGAAATTATACACATGTTTCCCTAACACATGTTTCTTTTTAATAGAACACAATTCTTGACGTCACATTTGGATGACCCTAAAATTTCTGAATATTTATATTGAGTTATTTTTTTTCACAAACCAATCTCTCACCTGGTATTCGCATTCTTTTATACAATTCTTTTGTTGACACGTTAAGGTCACTTTTTTGATTAGTATTTTATTACAACCCGTTTTGACAACAAGTATCAACTTCAGATAACAGATTGATATAACATCAATTAACTAAAAGATGACACATGCTATCTAAACCGGTTATAGTGACATCAATCAAAAAGAGTAACTCAAAGGTCTAAATAAAAAACTCATTTACATTTGAAACATCCCCTTTTTCTGTATATGCATTTAACAAAGACTTATAATGAGACATTTTGAAGATACAGGCATGAAAACGTGACAATAATAGATAGATTTTTAAAGTGTTAAACTATGTTCCTTAATTAATTTTATTACAAATTAGAGTTTAGTACTTCGATTACATATACTACTAGAGAATGAAAAGATATTTTTCTCTTGTCATTAAACTTTATTTTATATTATTGAATTTATTAGTCCAAAATCCCATTTTTCATTTTTTTATGTATGACTAGAATTTCATTTTGTGTAATTATTTTTTAAAAAAATTCTGGTTTTTGTTCCATTTCATTATTTTATATATGTCAATTAGTGTTTATTTAAATTTAACATTTTTTTTATTTGTATCAGTTTAATAGACTAATAGTCTTAATTGATTATAACACATTTCTTAATATCTGTTAATTTTAATATTTAAAATTTTATAAAATATCAATTAAAATATTTGAAACATAACCTTGTTTTCTAAATTAGAAAGTTTAAAAGCTTATTTTCTATAACTGATTATAAATTAATAAACAATTTTCTTCTTGCTAAATAAAATAACTACGACATTAGACAATAATAATTTTACATATAAACTATTATTTATGTGTTTTTATTATAGGTTAACGTATTGTAAAATGTTATAAATAAATACTTAAAAAATATTTATTATATTTTTATTTAATCTGGATAAAGTGTAATATATCACAAATGTTCAAAGATATACATATGTATGTATGTATTTTATATACTTGAAGATTTATAACGATTTAATATGTAAATTATTTTATTGTGCTAGCTAGTCATTCATAACATCAATAAATGGCATTCACCCCGAAATTTATGCGTTCTCGCCCACTTGGACGGCTGACCTGTCAGACGAATAGATTTTTTGAAAATAACTGCCAAAGAACTCGGTGGGTGGTTAAATCTATTGTACATATGATTATTACAAATAAAAATCAGTATTATTGCATATATAACATAAAGTGGTAAAATGAAAAAAAATATGATTTTTATTTCGACTTCAATTTTTTCTTAGAATTTTTATTGTTGCTTTTTATCACTTCACTATCTCTATATTTTAAATATCATAATTTTCATTAACTGATTAATTTATTTCTACTTTTTATATCAAATTCTGTTATAAATTTTATCAAGATTAAACTAAATAATATATTCATTTACTACAGATTACACAAAATGATTATTAGTGTTGTTAAATACATTTCCAATCGTCCTACCCATTCATTTATCAAATCACTAACAGTTTTTCAATTAAAAATTCTATGTTGCCGTTATTAAAGTGAGTCAATAGTTGCGTGTATTCTTCTGCACGCCAATTCTGTCAAACGAACTTTACAGATTGTAGTCCAGACGGTTAAGGTCATGAATATTAAAGTTAAGAAGTTATAAACATTAACCTTGAAGCATTTTCAGTGTTATATTAACCTTTTGTATAGGACATTGAATCTTATTTAATACGTATAATAAATGACAATGTTTTCGAGTCAAATTTTTTTTAAAAAAAATAAAATCGTTTCATTATTTACTAAAAAATTAAATACTTATTAAGTTTTTTTTTACAGAATTAATTAAGCTGATTTATACAAATTATATTCATATATAAATGAATATGTTAAACTATATTTTTATCATATTTATAAATAAATAAAAATGATTAACTTAACTTTTTGAGTAGAAAAACAAGTTTAATTTCTATTTATTCGTATAAATATTTGAACGTTTTATAAGATTTGTCGTTATTGTGAGAAATGTAAATAAACAATACAAGTTCATACAGGTTTAAATTGTATTACGTGAACAATTCAGAAATTAATAGATTGTATAGTTGAAAAAATGTTTATTAGTAATGACTCATTTACAAGTATGTGGGATTGACATTTTATTATTAGAATACTTGACATTGAATCTGTGCAAAGAAATATCTCACGTTATTTATTAAATAAATATTTCTAAATCAATAAATCTTAATTAAATGTCATAAAAATCGAATCAGTCAATTTAAAAAAAAATCCGAGTATAACGCTGCTTCTATTAAAATATAATAAATTATTTTAAAAAAAACTAGCCGTACAGTTGATCATACTTTTAAAAAAACAAATTTAAGAAATAGTATTATCTTTGTAGGTCTTTAAAAAACTGAAATTCAAAATAATTATCATTGGTTTGGATTGGGTTGCTACTACAAATAATTCACTTCAATATAAGTGATCAATAATCATTAAATGTTCACTTTATTTAATGGTAAACAATTCGATGGCAATGCCATTATATCAAAATACAACTTTCTGATTATGATAATTTGATCAAAATGACATTCAAAAAGATTATTTGAGTGAAATAAATAATATAAACAATCAAAATATATTATAAAATACAAAAATTGGTTATTTCAGTGTTTACTTATATTAATTTAATTTATTATTTTTACAAAATAAATTTTATAAATTTCCAAAAAAATATTTTGTCTCTTGATATATAGACTTTTTCAATAAGCACTTCAGAAGATTAAATTGAAATAGAACAAAAAGTATTTAATTAACTAGTTATTTATTTATTTATTTTTATTTTTAAGCATAATCTATGGCATTTATGATGAAACACAATTTCATTCATATGACTACCACAACTTCATTTGATATAATGCATTCATTTAGTCCAATTTTTAGTCACTCTTGTGGTCCAATTTCATGAATGTGTTTATTTTTAATGCTTCTGTTTGTGGTTTATCAGCATAGGCCAATGACTTGACCAATGGAGTTCTATAAATCAGTTTGTTTAAAAAATAATTTCATAAAAAAGTTTTAAAACTATTTTGACTACTACAATATAAGCACTTATTTTTTACTAATATATATTTCAACAGCCATATTGTCAAAAGTGATAGTTTTTTAACTCTTTTTTGATTAAGTAATTAATTTGATATTCTCCTAATATCTAATAAAAATAATCTTGAAATTTCTACAGATTTTTATAAATATTTTAAAATTAGAATAATACAATTAAAGGTTAACCTAGAAATAAATCATACATTTTATTGTTCACAATGAGAGTTCATTGTAAACAAATCTTAGTTTTTCTTTTTTTAAAAAAAAGCTTTAAAATGTAGATAAAAATATATCAATGCTACGACAGCGAATTTAATAACAAAAAATTGAATGAAGTTCAAAACTGCTCTTTATTATTTTCTCTTTTTAATTTGAACTTTAAAACATTATATTGATGAAGATAGTGGACTAGATATATTGAAATGAAGAACGTTCGAAGTTCTAACTTATCTATAATAGACTGAAGTATAATTTGACTATATATAAGGAAATACCATGCACTAAAAATAAAATTAGACAAAAAAAACAAGTTGAGAAAAGTTCAATCAAAATCCTCCTAGGCTTAATACTTCGTAAATATAGGATTGGACAAAAAGACTGAAGGGTTTAGACATACATTTACTTACTGACTACCATTTACTCTTCTTTGATATCTTTCAGTCTTATTTGACTCATCTTATATTTTAAATATGTAAACTAAAAGTAAAAGTTTTTATAATACTCTTTCAACTCTTTCTCCCGAACTATTCTATCTTATCATTTGAACTATCCAATCTGAAAAGTTTGTTTAACCAGTTGCGCTGGCAATTAATTAACATGCACGCGTGGCAAATCCGTCCAAAGCAATTCGCAGCGAATTGGTATTTGAAATTATTTTTTTATAAAGTTTTAGACACACACACACATTAACATCATAGTAAAATTCTTAAATTGATTAACAAATTTATTAATAATTTTTGAAAAGGAGTATTTCTTGTGTTTTGGTACGATTGTTATTTTACCGAATAGAATAGAGGTATTAAAAAATTCCATATCCATTAGATAAAAGAATATTTTTCTGTAACTTTTTGCAAATTTTCTCATTAAAGGAAAAGATGATAAATAGCTATCTTGCAGGTCTACTCCACCCATACCATCATTGTAATCTAAAACTATATTAGGTTTTGTAATGTTTCCATTTTAGTCGGAATAATTTGTAATTTTTTTCTTTTTTGTTGTAATCATTTCTGCTTTGCAATGTTCTGAAGAAAGCAAATATATATCTTTTTTGTCCTTCCATTTTACAGCTAAGATACCATTGCATGATCTTGAAAAAACTTCAAATCTTTTTAATTTTGTCGCTGCGAAATCTTTTGGCATATTCTTTCTATTAGATCTGACTGTTCTGATAATATTAATTTTTTGCAAATGTAATTTCCGATTCAGTTTTGGTGACGAATACCAGTTATCTAAAAAGAGGGTGTGTCCAAAATCAACTAAAGGTCTGCATAAATCCAGTACAACATTTTCTGATGCTCTATTATAAGAATAAAATAATTCTTGGATAAAATAGTTCTTTATAATAATAAAAAATATATTGTGTATTATAGTTACTTGATTATTATTCAATGAAAATATTTAAAATTAATAAAGTTCTACAAGAAAGCACTTGTATGCCTTCAAAATAAAAGTGTGACATTTGCTAACTAAATTCAGATGTTATACTTAGCAAAGATCACACGACGTGCTATGCACGTCATATCGGTATTTGGTACAGATAGCAGTCGACGTGCATAGCACGTCACTTCAGCACAAGTGGTTAAAACAAAGAGTTGATTTTCTTTACACTAATTTTATATTCAACGTTTTCGTTAATCGAATGTGGACATCATACAATTTTACAATATTCAAGTAATATTCTTGTCAAAAATAAAAATGATTTTCTTAAATTATTGAGTTACAAACTTAGTACACAATACTTTATTGTTCTTTTGCTAAGTTAACATTCTTTCAAGTTTTATGTACAATAATAAAAATAAACCATTATCAAGGCGATTCTAATATTATTCTGAGTTATCAAATACGTATCAACTATTTCTACGCCATTAAGAGAATAGTATAAAAAGATAACATTTTAATTATCGTACAGAAACATTATTTAAGAATTTATTTAACTTCTTGCAATTTTAAATTAACAAACAAATTAACGTTTCATATTACAAGGCTATTTGTTATCATTAATGAACATTGACCGCGGATCAGCTATACTATTTTCGTAATCGTGAATAAATCCACGAACGAAAATATAGATTATTCGAAAACTTATGTACATAAATAATACGTAAGCAATGTGAAAAACGAACTTTAGCTACCGTGGATTGTAATAAAACACGTTTATTACGTTTATCCATAATAATCAAAACGTTATAAAACGCGTCGTATATCAGAAGAGATGTAAATAAAATGAAGCACTTTGGATCGAAGCCAATCGACGAATTCGTATTAAAACAGAATACGTTGCGTAATTCGTTCGTATGTGCTCGCACGTGTGTTGTCTAAAGTCGAATCTTTTTTTTACGTCACCTGATAAAATGTTCCGCGACCGGCACACAATATGATTTACACGCCTTTGTTTCTCGATCAAGTTTCACTTATACTTTTTTTATGTCCCGGCGAGATGCACGTGCATTTAAATAAATACAGAATGTGAAAATAAAAGAATTGTGTTGGGGAGTAATGCAGAAATACATTTTCGAAATGATTTCTTCCGCTAGTTATTGAATAAGCATATTAAATAATATTTTATTTGAAATTAATCTCAGATTGTTATTCATATTGGTTATTTTAATTAAAAAGATACAGTCAACACCCAGTTAGAGATAGATTAAATAAAGATACAAAAACACAAATTGGTATGTATATAAAAAAAGTCAAACAATTAGTCTAAATTTTAACAGAAAAGCTCTGATGATGACGGCGTCGCCATCGAAATGCATCAGCACATATTTCTAAATAAGTGATTATTGAACACTTTATAACTATTGTAGTGTTGAGGTTGAAATTCATTTGTGTTAAAGTGAATCAGCCACAGTTTCAAAACAACAAATAAAATTTATGTTAGACATAACATAAAAAAGTTTCTTTTTATTATTCTTTGTCATGATAAATAAATTGCAACTAATCATTTTAATATTCCCATCATCAGCAATAGACTCTTTCTATCAATTATTGGATAAAGGATTTTCCCAAATATTTCCATTTCGACTAATCCAATGCCTTTTTTCCAATTCATTCTAACAAATTTTTTTATAGCTCATGAATCTTTCTAGGTCTTTTTATATTTCTAAATTCCCAATCAATGATTAATTCATCGGTGATCTTTTCTTCTTGCTATATAACTGACCTATTTATATTTTAAACTTCTCACTATTGCTTTAATATCCATAATTTTTTTCTTTCTGATCCATTCATTTATCTCTCGATCTTTAAGTGCTATTCTTAACATCCATCATTCTATTTTTTATTGTGTGTTATCTGGAACCACTGAATTATTCTAGCATTTAAAACTCATATTTTACTACCATAAGTGAGAATAGGTACAATATATTAATTAAAAACTTTTTTCTTTATACATAAAGGAATATTTCACTTTAAATTTGAATATATATATATATATATATACTTCAATCTCATTTGGGCCACCTTATATAAATCTCTAAATTCTTTTTTCCTATCTCAAAATTTCAACAAGGTGTAAATGTAGTTTTAAAAAGAGACTGCAATATTCTTTAAATATTGATAGATTTAACCATGCAAAGAAAACTTAAAAAAATATTACTAGTCAAAGTGAAGACTCAAGAACAAATAAATGGAATCAGTGTAATGAGTCACAATTCTAAACCTCTTAAACTTTGATAGTGGAAAATATGAAAAAAGGCCTTCAACCAGTAGTAGATAGAAAAAAGCTAATTTATATATAAATAATCAGCTTGTTATTATTCACTGCTGGATGAAATTCTTTTCCAAAATGTTCGACTTCCAACAATCCATTGCCTTTTTTTATTCCATACAGACAAATTCTCATGTTTTCATCTTATCTATCTATACATCTTTTTTTATATTCATAGATTCACACAATCACTAATTATTATTCATTGGTGATCTCTTCGTTCGATGTGATTGTAAATTTTTACACATAACAATATTCGTAACTTTTGTTTGTTGTTGAATTCACTATTTTCTCTAGTAAATAGAAAATGAGTGAATGGACGACAGAAATTATCAACTGGGAAATTAGAAATATAAAAATCTCAATGAGAAACTCTTAGATAAATAGAATAGAAATATGAGAAAATTGATTAATGTGGAATAGAAAAAAATGCATTGAATCACTGAAAAAGTAAATTTTTAGAGAGGTTTTCATCCAGCAGTGGATAAAAAAAGATTAATTATTTTTTCAATCCTCGTAAATTCGTATAACAAATAATATAACTATTAAACAATTAAAAATAAATACAAATAATTTATAACAACATATGTTTTCTATTTTCTATAACACTCATCTACTTTAAACTTATATTAATTTATTTACATAATATTTAAAATTTATTATAAATTATATAGAGTGATCTAAATGTGACACCTAGATTTGTGTTTTAACAGAAAGAAAGAAAAGAAACTATACACATGTTTCCACATTTACGCCCTATACACATGCTTCTTTTTAATAAAACACAAATCTAAGCGTCGTATTTGAATGACCCTATATTTTCAACCCTTTATTACAATAATTTGAATATAACGAGAATATTTCATGCCTGGGTGGAAAATGATTACTGTTAATTATTCTGATTTTACTTGTCTTACTTTACTTTAAAACAGCTACGAAAAAGTGGTAATAAGTGATTATAAATCACTTAAAAATATGTTGACAAGAACAGATTAATTTTTAAAAAATAAAGATTTTCCAAATATTTTTTTAAAAAATTCTATAGTACATTGTTAATGTATTTCTGCAATTTATTTGAAATAATGTTTGTTGTACCTAAAAATATATCTAGCTACTTATTTAATAATCTATAACTAGTAAACGCATTAAAAAAATTAAATCACAAAACTAACGCATGCAGATATTCCATTCATCTAGAACAGACTTCACAAATCGTTAAAAATTTTCGAATACCGTCACAAATAATAAATAAGTTAATTCAGGTCATCAAAAAAGATCACAAATCTATGAAAAAGAACATGTTGTAAAAAACAATAAATAACCGAAAACACTTCATGCTTGCAGACCAGATGACGAAATGAAAAGAAAGATTTAACCCCCAGTTGTAGATGGATTGAATAAGGACACAAAACATAAATTAATATATGTATATATAAAAAAGTTAGTCTAAATTTTAACAGAAAGGCTCTGACGATGATGGCGTCGCCATCGAAATGCATCAGCCGATATAATTATAGATTATATAATTATAAATAATAAGTGAACAATAAGTGATTATTGAACACTTTAAATTATTGTGGTGTTGGGGTTAAAATTCATTTGTGTATAGAGTAAACACATGCTTATTTAATTGTTAAAAAAAAATTTAGTAGATCGTGATTTTATGCCAACAATATCAACTGTAATCTTATATAAAATGGTTAAAATGAGACTGGGGGATTTAGATATACATTTATTTGTTTATTATCAATTATTATTCTTTACTATTTTCTTCAATCTCAATTTAACAACCTATACAATGAAATTTAATGTAGACTGTTTTATATTTGAAAAAGTAATATAAAATTTATAGTACAAAAATGATTTCTATAAATTTTATTGTGTAATTGTTAGACCTAGTTTATATCCTTTATAATTTTGGCACCCTGTAATTATATATACTCACACACACACACACAGATATATATATATATATATATATATATATATATATATATTTCTTTGTTTCAAAGCAGACTTCATAAACCGATCACCGTATTTCATTAAGTATGTTGTTTTTGTGGTTTTGCATATAATTATACACATATACATATATAAATGCATCGTTGTTTGCATGTATGTATGTACATAGCGTGTGAATTTATTTCGAATTAATGTCAAGCAAATCTAAATAATTTCAACACGCGTCTATGAACACGAATTGATTTATTTATACAAGTACTTTGAATTGAATAAATATGAATTCTTTATAAAAAAAATATAAGTAGTTTAATTATTTTATTAAATGTTTCCGTTGATTTATTTTCTAACCCAAATTATATATTTATGATTTGTTTGAATTACACAAATGGCTATTATTTGTCATAAAATCCAAACCAACTTACATTATCTTCTTGAGAAACTGGAATACATATTTGAATTATATCTAAAACCGCAATAAGCGTAGACAAGTATTATAATTTAGGTTTTATTGGTTCAATAAAAAATTGAAAAAATATCAAGTAAATCAATTAAAAAAATACAGAATACATCAAGAAAATCATTTATGAATAATATAGAGGCATCCAAATGTGACGCCTAGATTTGTGTTTTATTCAAAAGAAACAAAAAAACCTATACACATGTTTCTTTTCAATAAAACACAAATCTAGGCGTCACATTTGGATGACTGTATACAAATAAAATCGACGATGACTGGCAAACTGCATCAATCAGTTATTAGTATAATTTTTTTCGTTCTTTAATTCTCACTAGTTTTCACAGGAAATGATGTTTCTCAACATACATGTTTTTTTTAGAAACATCAACGTAATGCCCGGTGGTCCGTGTCTATTTAGTTTCTTACACTGTAACTGCTCTGATTGAATAAAACACTTTTCCAAATCTATAAAATATACATTGTATGTACATACTTTATCTAGATTAATAATATCATTCTTTGCACGTGTGCTGGCGTAAGTTTAATCTAATAAATTATGTTACACTTAACATTTTTTTCTGATAAGTTATTTATCAAAAATTATCACAGACGACAAACTGTCTGAAAAATTCTTGCATTAATTAGTTGCAGAGTCTCAGTGTTACGACTGTAAGTTGAGATAAAATAACAATAGCTGGCAAGTTTCAGTAACAAAATATCAAGTTAAAAATATATACATATATAACATACATATATATATATAACATATATATATATATATATATATATATATATATATAATGATATTTTTAATCCACCTTATAATCAATATTTAATTAAAGATTATTTAAAAAGTAAAAATGTTATTATATATTGCATATATTGATTTTTAATATTACAAATGTGTAAATATAGATTATTTTTTTAGATTTAAGCCAAGTAACAAGGTCATTCGTTTAAGTTGAAATTTCGAAATACTTGAAAAAGGTATTAATCAATTTTGAGAATTGTTTGAAAATTCCTTTTTTACATTAAATTTTAATAGCTTCTTCAAATGAATAATTTTTTTTATATTGAAATTTTATTTATGTATTTTTTCAAGAAAAATAAATAAACGCAAAACTTAGATTTCACGAATTCACTAACTGAACTCGATTTCATTCTCGAAATAAGTTTTCTAATCACATTATAGAAAAGTCAACAACATTGAATTAAGTAGAATGCTATAAAACAAAGTACATTTGTTGTTCCAGTTTCGAAAACCCTGAAGCGCCATAAATGTACGTCCATATAAATAAATCTTCAATAAAATGAAATAAAATGATTCCAGTTTTATATGTCATTATTTATAAACAAAGCGAAAACAAAGTACTTGGTAAATCAAAATAGACAAGTAGCGTATTGCGTAGCTTCGTATACACTATGTTCTATTTCTGGCTGTTTTGTTCGCACGCATAACCTACGGTCAGTAGATTTTGTGTTGACATTGTGTTCATGTATATTACACTGTTATCAATCGAACGACTAATTATCTAAACTAATTATTTCTTTTTGATATGGAAAATTTAACACAAATGACCCATCACTCACATTAACACCACATAATTGTATAAAAATGGCCAATACTCGTTTATTGTTTACATTATTTGGTAATATGCATTTCAATAGCCATGTCATTATTTTAATAATAAGTTTTATTATAATTTTTTTTATAATTTATTGCTCTGACAATGGCTATCGAAATGTGCATCAACGAATAAAATGAACAATCAAATATCATTAAACACACAAAATAAATTAATTTTGGTATAAGTGATTCATTTGTGTTATTTTTTTAAATATTTTTAATTTTAAAAATAATTTTTTTATAAAAATTTTAATAATTGTTCTAAAAATTCGACTATTAACTGAAAACTATTAATGAATACCCATTTATATAAATTTTATTTTTTATATTTTTCAATTAAATGCAACTATTTTACTCAATTGATAAAGAAGTATGAAAAGAAAAAAAATTCTAGTAATAATTTTTACAAAAGTATTTTTATGGGAATTTAATTTATAATAATTACATCATAACTCAAAATAATAAACGCTTTATTATTTTAAATTATGGTTTATATTTTTGTATCTAATTAATTTCTTATGAATTTATTATTTATATAAATTAATAATATCATCGTTATAAATAGAACAAATCTTTTATAATACTTTTAAATAAATGAAAATAAATATTCAAATGAATCATTTCATTGAAATTCGATTTTATTTAATATTTAAATGAATCCAGTTTCAGTATTAAACAGTATAATTCGCAATACTATAAGATATATAATAATGAATAGCTACTAAATATTTTTTTTATTATTCTGACTTCGTTTAAAATATCTTCGAGATATGACCGGTCTAAAATTATTTAACAGATACCGTTTTCTTAATAAGTATTTATTAAACTAAACTAATAGTTATTCCCTCGAGCTGTTAAACCGAAATGTGAATTATTGTATGATGAACATATATTATTAACACATTAACTGCTCAATGTATCTTGTATGTTTTGCAATCAACACCGCAAAGAAATTTTCATTATTATTAAACACTTCAGTTGTAACCACAAATAAATATATATAAAAAAATAATACGTAGGAATATAAAAGTAATTGAATTGAAAATAAAATTAGTTATATTTAAGATCATCCAAATGTGACGCCTAGATTTGTGTTTTATTAAAAAAAACATGTGTATAAGTGATATTTAGAGAAATGTGTATTTTTTTTAATAAACCACAAATCTAGGTGTCACATTTGGATGACCCTTCATTTATATTAATGCCCTGATGGAAATTTACATGATCTAGTTTCACTAAATATATTTTTATTGGTCTAATTATTATGAATGCATACTTTTCAAAATTAACGTTTACCTTAATAAAAACCAATAAATTTCATTTTTTTAGAATTTAATCGAATATTTTTATACTACTTAAAAAAAATCAAGAAAAATCCACACATTTTATAATATCAATATTTTATATCTTCTTATACATTTGAGAGTTTCAGTTTAACGAGATATACTTTTTAAGCAATTTTTACTGGTTCCACTACTTTTGCAGTTCTATTTTACTTAACTGACACTTGTTATTACTTCTCTAATCACTTTACTCTTCATAATATCCAAAAGATTCTTTATTAGATGCATGTCTGGTAAATTTCCAGGTTGAACAAGTATTGAAATATTTTGCTGTTTTAAGTACCCAGAATTGTTTATCACCATGTGACAGGGAGTACAACCATGTATGAAAATTTATTTATTTCTATTTGAAAACCATTCTTGAAGCAAAAGTATTATTTCAAAAACTTTTTTTAATCTTTTCTCTTAGTAACATCAAAAATATAAAACCTTCCCATGCATTTTTTGTTTATTATAAACCAAACCAATATGACTTTTGGCATAACGCATTTGAACAACTTTTTATAACAAATCTTTCTGTGTACAAACATAGATTTACCTAATTAATATTTGAAAAATTAATTCATCATAAAAACATACTTAGAAAAAAAATCAAATGAATGCAAATAGAGAATTGATTTAAATTTTTCAATTTTTTTCTGATCAATCTATAATAAGTCTGAAGCCAAATGAAGTTATTTTTCCACTAGATGGATGACAACATTCAAAACTAATTTCTGGATGACAACATTCAAAACTAAAGTAATTTAGGCATCTTCATTATCAACACGCAAAAACAAATTTTTTTTCTTTGATGAAATTTTGTAAATTACTTATAAATTTATATTTTTAAAAATTGATTTTTTAATACACTAATCTTTAGATAAATAACTTAATGAAAATTCCAATTAAATTATATTTTAAGTCACTACTACCATCTTTTTGTAAATATACAATATAGTTTTCATTCTTTTATCAGAAATGAAATATTTGCAAAAAATTAAATTTTTTGTATTTATATAGAAAATTAATTTAATTTTATGTAAATACATAAAACATGAAATTTAAAAGAAAGAGGGAAGTAAGAAAAGTGTGATAATCTAACATACAAAATATGAAAAATATTTGGTAGGAAAACTGCCTACAATTATATTAAAAGATAAAAACTATTACAAAAATTAACCATATTTCTGTTTACAATATTTTAAAAAAGCACATAGTATTTAATTTACATTATACTATATCTACTAAAACATTTATTAAGCATAAAAAGATGCCATTACCTAATAATACTCTTTTTTCTAATATATGTTATTTAGAATTTTACAAGTGTTTCTTTTTTATTGCAGAAATTTAACTACGTTTTCCTGGACGCCGCTGAAAAGTTAGATACCAATCACAAGAATCCATTCCAGTCTGGCAGTCAACGTGTTAAAGGTAGTTTTCATATATATTTTTCTATTCTTAGTTATTATCGTCCATTATGAAACTTCATATTAAACTGTTTTATTCGATGAAAAAAAAAATAATAGGTATAATATTACTAGTATTTAAATCTATTTACTTGATTAAAAATATCAAAAATATATACATTACAGTTCATTATACAAAATAGAACATATTTGCAATTCTAACACAAGCAATTATATAAAGATATATCTTGAAAAAATTACAGTGTTATTGGCAATTTTTTAAATAAATTATAGGAAATTTGAACGATTTTTTTTATGATATAAATCAGATATTTTATAATATACATCTATATATATATATAATTTTTCTTTTTGATAAATTTTACTTATCCTTGAACAATATTTATTAGATTTATTACAAAGACGAAGATTAACAAGTGTGTGAATGTTCATTTAAAAATAATCTAGTCGTATAGACGTCAAATCAACGAATATTTAAGTGCAAAAGCTGTTGTTCGTATCTGACATTTGTTTTGCTTGGCAAAGCTCCAGGTAAAATGTTCGCTACGCTACGATCAGCTCGCATCTTAGACCAGCTGGTGGTCTTTCCTTTATAGTTACAGCATGTTTATATCTCGACCAAAAAAAGACGAAACAAACTATAATTCTCGACGAGATAGAACGATGTAACTAATCACTGTTGGATCTGAGCATTTAATCCTATGTTCTTTTTATTCAACTTTCTGGATTCAGAGACGGATTATATTTTGATCTTTGTATCTTTTCAAATAACAATGAAACTAACTGTTACCTACTGAAATTCTTTAATAGAAATATAATTTCTTTTGGAATATTAATAACTCTATAGAAATCATGTCACTATTTATAGTCTCATAAATATAGTTATTTTAACCCTTTCACTACGGAGGAATTGGCCGCCAATATGCCTTCGCTCTACGGAGAAGTTGAGACACAAGTCTACTAATGCAAAATTATTTACTATGAGAAACGTTGAGGGGGACTGTAGTCATCTTTAGTTTGCAACGAGCACTCAACGTTGAGTGACCATAGTCATTTTTAGTAACGAAAAAGTTAACATAATACAACATTTGAAACTAAGTGTGTGCGTGTTTGTGCGCGCGAGTGTGTGTGTGTATAGAGAAAGAGAGAGAGAGAAAGAGAATGGTCTAAATAATACGGAAGGATAATAAATGATAGTAAAAAAATAAATGTGTATCTATACCCTTCAATCTCATTTGGGGTACCTTACATGTACACATTCATACATATATACGTAACTACCTAGAATTAATAATTATATTCCTTAACATATTTAGATAATTAGTTGTTTATTTAGGAGTTGTCACAATAAATGTATTAAATATTATAGTAATATGTCTACCTGTAGAGTAATTCAAAGGAAATTCAATAATAAAAAATGGTTGTTAGTTTGAGTTTCTAATGTATTTTACAAACTAATTGTAAAATATTTTTATTAAATCTTTTTTTTTAAAAAAAACAACAAATACTACTTTTAAAAAGTGGAGTATTTTATGAAATATAGGGTCATCCAAATGCGTTTATTAAAAATGGTCATTAATTACAAAACTTAGTTTTTTAAAAAATCAAGACAACTCAAATTAATTTTTAATTAATAAATATAAGATTTAGAAAATATTGAAACTAATAACGAATTGGCAGTCCTTTTCCTTTTACATATTTCTTTTATTCTGTCTGACATTCATAAAACCTATTTTTTTATTGTTTCCAGTGGTATGTTTTTTTATTTAACTGAAATCATTTCTGAATCTCTTATAAATGCTCCATAAGATCTTTGTTAGGGAACTGAGAATGAGTATTGATAATGTGGGGAGTATTTAATAATATGCATTTCTGAATCAAATACTGCATAATAATAAAATCAAATCTGAATAATAAATCAAATGATGAACAAATTAATTACGAAAAATCTTTGAAAAGTTCACATTTTTTTTTGACAAATCAAAACAGACCAAGAAAGTCACATTTTTAATTAAACTTTGATGTAAGTCATCCAAATGTGACGCTTAGATTTGTGTTTTATTAAAAAGAAACATGTATATAGATTCTTTTTAATTAAACACAAATTTAGGCGTCATATTTGGATGGCCCTATATATTAATTGACTTTTTACACAAATCAATCATTCAGTCAATAGTATAAGTCATCAATAGTCATTTATTGTTCACTATATTCTCTAATAAGCATTTTAAAAACTATGAGATTTTAATAGACAACGGCCTAAAAAATATTTAAAAATCCTAATCGAGCTTATAGCAACAAATTTCCAATTTATTTATATATACACTGACGCATATAAGTCATGGCACATATAGGTAACATAAGCAATTTATTGATATAATTCAATGAAGTCGTTAAATTAAAAAAAAATGTATTTAATTAAAAATAAATATAATGAATATTATTATAAATATAATTAATATTATATTTATTTTCAATTAAATATTTTTTTTCAATTTAACGACTTCATTGAATTATATCAATAAATTGCTTATGTTACCCATATGTGCGTCAATGTGTATAAACATTTTTAAAAATATTTTTTAAAAAAATCACTCATAACTAACATCATAGGATTTTATAAATGTTCAAGTAATCACCTATCATTCGCTTAAAGATTTTATAATTATCACTTATTATAGATTTTATAATACAGTGCTCAAACGATGAAATGCTCATCAGCAAATAAATAAATAATAATTATCATTGTTATAAAAACTTGTGCTGTCAGGGTTCGATAATTTATTTATTTAAAAATATATTTGCCACAACGCCAATTAAAAATATTCTTGAGATATGTCTATATAAAAATAAAATCATAACAAAAGTACAAAAACTATTTTAATAACACTCTATATAGAAATATTTTTGTTTTGATATTAGCATTGTTATAAAAGAAATCAATAATGCAATTATGAAATTTTATCAAAAATAAATTAACGTTCATTAACAATACATAAATTATTTACAATATAAATTATTTTTATACAACTGATGTCAATCAATTTCCTGCAACTACATACATTTGATTGACGTACGAACCTTATTTAGTTTATAATTATTTATTTTTGTAAAAAATACCGCATACGTTATAAAATTGTAAAAAATACAATTCAATCAATAAATAAGAATAATATATATATATATATATATATATATATATATATATATATATATATATATATATATATTAATAAATAATACCTTGAACATTTACGTTCAACGAAAGTGTAAATTGATATGTTTTTGTACGATAAGTAAGTATACACCAATCTTGCTGATACAATATATTCGAAAAGTTCAATTAACGTTTTTTTGAATTACTAAATATACACTGGTTTTGCAAATTAACTTGGCAAAAAACAGAAAACTTCGCTACTTTACCGCTTGATAAACATACATACTGTAATGTATCTAAGATATTTTTTTACTTCTTGTAGGTGTTTCTAGTAACTGTTAATGTTTACAAGAATTCTAAGCAGTGAACAAGACATCAATTAAACTTTTGCAAGACAACGTCCTTATTATTGTGTTTTATTTAATGATTTTTTTAATATTATATATATATATATATATATATATATATATATATATATATATATATATAAGTTCTACCGAAGAATTCTGACTGTTTAGTGCATAATTATTTTAAACACATAAAAAAATGTTTTAATGAAAGGTATATGACTCATTTTTACAGTTATATTTTATCATTGATGCCCTTCAAAATACATTGAAACAAATGTTTTATCATCAGTATTTATCCAGGAATAATGAAGGAAATAATAAATAAATTTGTCAATAAAGTTCTTTTTTATCAATTTTACTATTTTTTAAATTCTGTTATGTTTATATTCAATATTTGAATCATTTCATTTTTTGCAAAAAATATTTCTTTTTCTATTTAATTAACGAACAGAAATTTGTAGATTAGATAACACAACTTTTGTTTTTTTGGTAAGACAATAAATCATTTTTGAAACGAATTGTAACAGAAAATAAAAATTGGATTTTTGCCAGATTAGTTATTTTATTCGATCACCAATAGTTAGAATAGCATATACAGTTTACACAAGACTTAAATCAAAATTTTCCAAAATAAATAGAGTATAATAAACTCAGACAATAATCTACTAACCTCGAGTTAGTTCAGGTTTTTGCACTGCTGAAAAACATATTTTAAAAAATTGTAAAACATGTTAATGACACTAGTATATAGAAAAAATGTATAAAATCAAAACACACTACTCTAACATAGAAACAGACCTCACAAATTGTTGAACTTTCAAATATTTTTGACCGAAAATAAATATGCAATGAGAATATGTAAATTCAGTTTTTTCCATAAAAAATTATATGAATTCAATATATAAACTATGACGTAAAAAATATCTTTACTTAAAAGTGACATAATTATTTGAATATGAATTCGATACGAATTCTCAGATATACACAAATAAACACATGTAAATACGCATTGCATATACGTAATAAAATAAAAAAGAAAGAGTCGAATTAGTTGGATATGCATTGAATAAAGATAAGAAAATACACAAGTAATTACATTCACGGAAATTATATCCGAATTAATAGCGAAACTAGATTAATGATGGTCGACTGTATTAAAATAATAGTGCTATACTTTTGGCGAGATTGCAAGGACAATGGTATATTTTAAACTTTTAAAATCGTATGAAACTATTAATTTAAATCTTTTCTATCAACAATTGTTTGAATTGTATAAAATATTACATATCAAAAGACCAGACTTAATGTACAAAAAGGATGTTATTTTTCACCAAGATAATGTAAGACCACGTGTAGTTGTGAATATTTAAAGAGAACTGAAGAATCTTATCAAAGAAATTCTTACATATTCTTACAAATTAGTACCTATTGCAATCGTTACAAAATGACATTAATAGAGGAAAATAGAACACAGTAATAGGAAATAATAAAAAATATATAATATTGATAAAAAGGATGTTTATTTGAAAAATTGAACCGAAAAGATTTTCCTACTAACACACTATATCTATATATTTTCTTCTTTTTGCTTGAAATTAATTTTAATTTATTTATTATTTTCTTCATACCCATATTTATGGCATTGAGAGAGAGTTCTTCAATAATTACATTTATTTTCTTTGTCCGTTTGAATTTAGAATATTCTAGACATTATTTATTATCTTCAATATTATAATGATATTCCATAGATGGACGATTGTTAAATTCCTTCAGTCTTATTTTTCCCAGTTCTAATTATAAATCATTGTCTGTGTAATGAGTTCCCAAGCTGAATATAAACTATTTTACTTTTTACCAAATCTTCAAATAAACAACACCAATAAATCAAACCTACTACTGAATACAAATCACCTAATTCACGAATAATCTTTCAATTTTCTCTTTTTTTCGAAAGAAAAAACGCAAAAACCGACAACAATATTCGATTTCTCAGATACTAAGACTACATACATTTAGTACGTGTTGTGTTTGTTTAAAACATTTGATCTTATAGAACGTGTGTACACGTATTTCGTGTATGTATTAGACATGTTTTAACAAAAACTGTATTGTCTCCGAATTCATACAACGAGCGTGTTAAGAAATACCACAAAGCATAACACATATATAATTGATAGAGAATTTCTTTTTGTTATTATCAACGTCGTTGGCAAGTATGTAAGGTCGTTGATCTTTAATGCTTATATTGAAAGTTCGATTTTTATAGCAGATGAGTTGATGTGGTATTGTTGATAATAAAGTTACTTATAAAAACAAACAATATATACACATACATATATGTAGGTAAAAACAATTATATAGAGGGGGGAGATGTTTTTTAAGCGTGATAGAACTTTAAATTGAATCCCTATCAAAAATTACATCCAACCTAAAAAAAGTTTCTTTATATATACATATGTTTGTATGTATGTATAAAGATATGATAAAAGTGTTTTTAGGTTAGATAGAATTTTCGATAGGGATTCAATTTAAAGTTCTATCACGTTTAAAAAACAGCTATTTATATATATATATATATATATATATATATATATATATATATATATAATCTGATATCTATTATCATACAATATTATTATACTCTAATAAAAAAATTACGAATTGTCAAATAAAGTTTAATTCTTTTTGTTGCTAATTATCGTGTATTAATGTACATGATCTCAATTTTATTTTTTATAAAAAAATGTTATTCTATTCATGAATAAAAAAAATATGAATAATAATTTAAAAAAATGTTTCAAATTACATCTGGTACTCACATTCGTACATCCGAATTTTGCTGAAAAAATCCTTAAAAATGTCATACCTAATATCTTGTAACGTTACCTTTTCTCAATCTATTTAAGATAAATTAAAATAATTGTTTTGTTATATGTATCTACAATAATATGATTTATTCTTCAAAGACATTTTTATCGTCTATACTCAATTATATTTGTTTAACAATTATTGTACTATAGACTTTTTCTATTATTTTTCTGCTTCTTGCAAGTAACAGAAACAAATTACTAATTATTTATGTAAGTTTGAACTTTTTATGTCTTTATTATCATTAGTGAAAATATTTTTATTAATATACATAACTACATGTATTTGTAATAAATACTCTTAATAATCAGTTGTACATAAAACAGTGACAGAAGAAATAAATTGTTTTCAAATATGAATAAGCTTTACAATATAATATATATATATATATATATATATATATATATATGTGTGTGTGTGTGTGTGTGTGTGTGTGCATATCAATATTTGTATAATTCGTGGCACATGCCTTAAAGTGGTCAAAACGAAATTTCTTGATTTATCAACCTCTGTGTGCCCACAAATTTACTTAATTTTAAATGAAAAATAAGTATTATCTCTTTGAAACGTTACATTCCGCAAGGTTTGATAAGCAATATGCCGTTTAGATAAAAATATAGTATTTATAATAGATAAAATATAAACAAAGATAAATTCGAAAACAAAATATGATAAACATTATCAGAAACTTGGTTAATTCTATTCGATAACATAACTGCATAAATTTTTAAGTAAATACAATATGTTGTAACATTTTGGTTACCCATAAATATTATATATATATATATATATATATATATATATATATATATATATAAAATATACACACACATTTAAAATTATTTTTCACAACATTTTAGACGAAACTATTATATATATACACACAATTAATTTATCTGCATATACTCGTACATATAAATATTATATATGTATGTATATTATTTGTGTAAAATAAAACAGCTTTTCTGCGTTATTAAATTTAATTGTAAATACCCTTAATTTTATATAATTATCTATTGTTCCCGAACAATGAAAATAAAATACAGTCTTTAATAAAACATAATTTCATTTTAAGATATATTTATTATTGTACAAAGGAAATACGTGTTTATGTCAGAAGAATCGGTGAAATTTTTAAAAAATTATAAATTGTATAAATATTAAACTTATTTCAATATATATATATATATATATATATATATATATATATATATATATATATATATATACTGATGTGCATAAGTCATTGCCTTATGAGTAACATAAGAAATTTATTGATATAATTCAATTAAGTCGTTAAATTAAAAAAAATTATTTAACTGATAACAAATATAATATTCATAATATTTATTTTTAATTAAATATTTATTTTTTTTAATTTAACGACTTTTAACGAATTATATCAATAAATTTCTTATGTTACCTATATGGCGATGACTAATACACCTCAGCGTATATACATATACGAGTATATAAATATATATCTTGTCCATTCCTAGGTGAAGTTTTCTTTCAAAATATGTTATTTCTAGTGATTCAATGCTATTTTTTCCATTCTTCATCAACAACTTTCTGATGTCTTAAATGTATATTCCTATCTATTTGTCAGGTCTTTTTTGTGACATTTTTATATATCTAGATTTCCAATCAATAATTTCTCTTATCCATCGGTAATATTCTTTTTTCCCATATAATCGACCCATTTCAATTGTAATCTATTCACACTACTCACAAACTAGTAACACTAGTAACTTTTTTCTTTTAAATTCATTCATTTCTCTTCTCTTGTCTCTTTATGTTATTTCTAACATGTATCTTTATGCTCCTATATGTTGTTAGAATTCACTGAATTATTCTGGAATTTAACCCCAGTGGTTCACGATTATAAGTGAGAACAAGTAAGATGCATTGATTTATTTATTTTTCTTTCGAATTGCCATATTTGGCTTCATAATATAAGATATTAGGTCTTGTAATATGAAATGTTGAATTATTATATCGGAAATAAAATGAAAATCCGACATTTCATATAACACCACCTAATATAATAATGTAATAGATTTTTTTCTAACTGAATGAATTTGAAAATCGAAAGATATAAGAGACGTTCTAACATTTATTTATATATATATATATATATATATATATATATATATATATATATATATATATATGTGAGTATTTTTGTCAAAAAGTCACCGTCTCATTGTTATTCTCCTGATCACTTCCTTTAATGTTAATGAGCTGTTTCATATTTACATCCTTTTTAACTTTTTCTATTCTTATTCTTATTATATATATATATATATATATATATATATATATATATATTATATACATATATATGTATGTATGCATGTACATATACACATATATAAGATGTAAATAAAATTATTATCATCAACCTCTATCCACTGTATGATAAAGGCCTCCTTCAAATTCAAGCTGTCAACAAAGACAAATTTTCACATACTTTAAATATCATCCTGACTTTTTGACCAATTAATAATTTCTGTTGTCCATCTGTACTTTACTCTTTTTGCTATATAAATAACCCAATTCAAAGTTATACTTTTACTATTATTATTATGTTCTTAGTAACTTTTGTTTGCTTTCAAAATCAATCGTTTCTTTTCTTGTTTCTTCGTGCTATTCCTAATATATTTTTTTTCTATTGCTTCTTTCTCTCTCTCTCTCTCTCAATATATATATATATATATATATTGAGAGAGAGAGAGAGAGAATATATATATATATAATAATTCAAAACTATTCATTTTCTTATGTTATAAATAAATTTCATTTCCAGTTCAACTCTATCAAATACATGCATATGATCATATATACCAATGGTGGTGAAACTTTGAGTCGTTTGGGGTGACTGTTTTGGTGAAAGTGAGTTATATGTAACATATAATCCGTTCTCAAAACAAGTCACACAAAACACAGCATACATTGTCACCACGTGTCGACTATTGAACAATAATTCCCTTAGTACAAAGAGGTAAATAGAACTATAAAAATGCAACATAATCCATTATCAATTTTTGAAGTAAGTAAAATAACTTAATGGCCAGAACCAGAGGTTTCTTTGTTCATTAAAACACTCTGTAAAATCAGTTCTAATATAGAAATTGTAACAACAACATATAGAGCTCCTCAAGCCACTATTGCAGCTGATTGATAAATTACAAATATCTTGTTAAACACTGTAAAAAGCTGTAGTTGACTGATAAAAAAAATCGTTTTAAAAATTGCACATTCGGTGTATTCAATAAAACTAGTGTACCTGAGGGCGACTACGTTTTTTTAAAATGTACTTACGAATTGGCGACTTTTTTTCTATAAGACACGAACTGATGAAGATATTTTACTATGACTACTATTAAATTACCTATAAATAATTATTTTCTAGAACTAATCCTGAATTTAAAAAAAATTTAAGAAAATATAGAGAAAAAAAGAAAATTATTGTTTTAGAATTGTAGTAAAATAAATCAGATGCAAATTTTACCAAAAAAAAATACAAAGTATAAAAAAATCAAAAACAAAATAGAATTTTTTTATTTTGATGAAGTTTATCAAAATTTGACTCGTATGAACTTAAACTAATCACGATTCCAAATGTAGATCCGATAATGTGACCTATGTTTAGTTTTTATCGCATTCATGTAGGAAAATACTGATTCGCACAAATATTTTGAACCAAAAAATGCATTGAAATATGAATTTATCTCTATAATTTGTCAATGTTCACGTCAACTTTGTGGGCGCTTCCAGAGGCCTTGCGTTCCACCGGTCGACCACGGTCTACGTCTTGGCCACCCCTAATATATACCAAACTTTCAAATTCACATGTACCGAATTTTCGAAAATTACTTTTGAAATGCTTTTTCAAGTCAACATATGTTCTTGGCACTCGCTTTCAATTGTCTTCATTCCAAGATAACAGGAAATATCTTAAAAACAATACAACTTAAAGCAATTTAATTTTAAACAGTGTTTTTCTACGTCGATATTTTTTTAGATTATCACAAACGACATTTCTCGAAATTTAAACGAATTCTTTTATTTCATGTTTATGTTATTTGTTTTTTAACTACTTATCATTATATCATACTTGTAATGACAACAACTGGTTTTTTTTCTTCCATTTAAAAACTTAAAATTATTGGTTTTTATTTATAAATATTTTAATGTTTTTAAATTTGTATACTATTTAACCCTTTCACCGAGGATTAAATATTTTTAGTTTTAAAATTTTCATTTGATGATCTTTTGAGTTACTTAAGTTAATCTATTTTTGGGCAAAAAAAATTGATTTTTATTTTCAAATTTGAATTACGGACACATATGTCCCATCAGTAGTTTAAGTTGGGCATATTTGTCCCAATAGTTATTATTAATATTTTATGGGACAAGTAGGCCCCTTAGTTGCGAAAGGGTTAATGAAATTGGCTAATATAACTTATTATTACATATACACAATTCTTCTGTCATGTCTAAACAAACACAAATTCTTTTTCCATTGTTTCCAATATGTCTATGCCCATTCATTCTCTAATTTCAGTAATACTGACCTTACAAAGTCGTAGAACTGTACATTCGAAAATAGAACAAAGCGTCTTTATTTTTACACATGAATGAATAAGCTTATTGTGTTCCTTCGAAGTTACTTATATTGATTTGTTTTATAAATATGTAAGGAAATATTTATATATGTATATGTAAATGTTTTTAAGTATGATAGAAATTAACATTTAAATCAATTTAAATTTCTATCACCGTTAAAAAAACATATATATATATATATATATATATATATATATATATATATATATATATATATATATATATATATATATATATATGTACACACAGCACACACAACGTATGTAAGTACCTTTCTGAAAAACGTTTAACAAACTATACCTTTTAAATTCGGTTTATGAATTATAATTTTCTTTGAAGACATTCAGTATAATAACTATACAGTTCTTAAATTTTTTACAAGAGTTATTGTATTAAATTTTTATTATTTACTAGATTAACACATATTCGTCGGGTAACTTTTTGCACCGCCATTCACCAAATGCCGGCATTTTTTGACACTATCTGTAGAAATGATATAGTCTATATAAAACTAATGTAACTTGTTAGAAATCATATATTTTTCAGTGAAATCTTGGAAAATGATATAAAACAAATTTATCTTATTAATATATAAATTTTTATTTTCTTTTTTGGCTTCATTAGTTAAAAAACAATTAAATTCATCACAATCAGATAAAATGCCTGCATATATTTCATTTTTGTCCTCCATTTTAGGTATATTTTATTATTTGATAAGAAAGGGTAAAATAATTAACAATAATACAACTAAATTTGTTTAGTTATTCGAACGCCCGAGCGCTTAAACTTTGAATAAAATTCTTTTATACCCAATACCGACTTATACAGTTTTACTTTGTTTTTGATTACATTTGCACCGTTATGCGATGCAACTGAAGCTAAAATCAGTTCTCTCATGGCATTATCTCTGTTTGGTTAAAATTATAATTTAATATACTCAGAATTAAGAGAACAAAAATCAATTATTCTCTGTAATATACAAATGACGAATTTTCGTCATTTGGCTGTGGGTGATTCTCTGGAAGATGACGAATTTTCGTCAAGCGGACGAATATGTGTTAAAAACTAAAAGAAAAGTTATATTTAAAAGTAATGCCAATTGCTACATCATCAGTCGATTAATTATATATATACATAATTAAAAAAAATATAACAAAAAGTCTCTGACGATGATGGCATTGCCGTCGAAATACACATTAACCAATTATTATTATAAAATATAAAAAGAACAATAAGAGGTTATTGTACACTTTATAACATATTGTAGTGTTGGAGGTGAAAATTTATTTGTGTTTGTAAATTCCTCACAGTTCCAAAACAAGCAGTTTTAAAAAAAGTTCCATCTCTTTTAACATTATATTAAATGATAAATATTCAGTCTTGTAGATATATTTAATTCTGTAGACTGTACGAGTCTCTTACAATCATTAGCACAGTAAAATAAATCATCATTTTATTGACACAATGAATATAAATCATTAGTAAATATACAAAGTCTCATTATTTAAAATTTTACTTTATACGCACACACGTGTTAGAAAAACATTTAATGTTGTAAGTCAATTACTTTTTAAATAACAAAAAGATACAATGAATATATTAATAGAATAGGAAAAATTACAATAACTACAAAAATACTTATTAATAAATGAATTTGTTTGTTTAAAAAATTCGAATTGAATAAAAAGAGATATTTGCGTTGATCGGTACGTACATTGGACAGTAATAAATAATACGCTGTTGAAAATCTCAAAGACAGTCTGACAGATGAAAATTTATATGAGCTAAAAAAAAGTAATGGAAGCGATGAAATTACTGAACTAAAATAACAAATTCAAATCTGATTTCATGAATATATTCAAAGCGGTCGTATAAAAATATACAGTTTTACTAGATTTAATTAATATTTTAAATCATTCAGAATACGTTGATGGCTATTAATAAATCTTGTATTTTTAATGAACGATTTTCTTTTATAATCAGATTTTTATTTTTTGAAAAATAATTATTAATTTTTATTGTTTTGAAAAAAAATATTTTATAAAATTTTGTTATTATCAAAAATATTTTATATATATATATATATATATATATATATATATATATATGTAATAAAATTTTAAATAAATGTCAAACAACTAGCATATAAGTTGTAATTTAAGTCTTGTATATTTTTTGCCCATTAGCACACCGTTAATATTACTAATTAAACTTGTATTAAAAAAATAATTCTACATTTCGAATTTAAATGATTGATGTTTTAGCACTAGGTACAAGTTTGCCTAAATATAGATTACAGACAAGTCAAGGAAAACAAAAACCAGTTAGAATATATGAAAAAAAAATAATCGCTGTACCGTTAATCGATGATATCTTAACTTCATCTGAAATTTAAAAATTGTAAACGATTTTAGTATAGAATTAAATCATTGAATGTACTCAGTATGTTTATAAATGTATATATATGTATATGTATATATATATATATATATATATATATATATATATATATATATATATATATATGGTCATCCAAATGTGACGCCTAGATTTGTGTTTTATTAAAAAGAAACTATACACATGTATCTTTTTAATAAAACATAAATCTAGTCGTCACATTTGGATGATTCTGTACATGTATATGTGTGTATATAAAATATATTTTTACATAATTTATTTAAAATATAATGAATTTAGGATAAATATAACAGGTTTAAAAAGTAATTAACAATTAACATACCAAGCATTGTTCATATAAAATACAAATACACCCGTCCCTCAATTTACGCGGGACTTTTTTCAAAAATAGACAGTTTTTCAAAAATGTTATATCAAATCGTATGTACTGAAATATACTATAAAGATACGAATTTGTATATGGTAAAAAGACACTTATTATTACTATCCTTATATGTTTGTAATAGGATGGTAACAACAAATAATGGGTCACGTAAAATTTCAGTCTGAATATGGGGGTCGCAAATGTAAAAAGGTTGCGCAGCATTGTGTGTGTGTGTGTATATATATATATATGTATATATATATATATGTATATGTATATGTATATATATATATATATATATATATATATATATGACGCGAGATATATATATATATATATATAATATATATATATATATATATATATATATATATATATATATATATTTATATGAACTTTTTATATATATGTAAATATATATATATATATATATATATATATATATATATATATATATATTATTTTTACGTAGTTTTTTTACGCGGTAAATTATACCTCTATTTACGCGGAACTTTTTTTACGCATAAATAGAGGTACTGATACATATACATACATATATATATTTATATGTAATAAAATTTTAAATAAATGTCAAACAACTAGCATATAAGTTGTAATACTGAAAATAGTAGTATTAAATAGTAGTACTGATTTACGCGGCACTTTTTATACGCGGTCAGATAGATTTCATTTTTTATAATTTTTCATGGAATTTATTATATATCAGAGTGACGCAAATTCTTACTTGAACGTATAAAAGCACGATATAAATATATAAAAAGTTGATTGTTTTGAATTACAGTAGCGATAGTGACATCGAATAAAATTTATCTACTTTTATTTTCTAAAACGTCATTCTTTTTTTGTTAAGCTACGTGAAATAAATATGTGTTTCTACAACTTTACTAGCTTTCATTTCCAATATTTTTTCTATTGTATTGGCAGACTTGATTTACGCGATTTTCATTCGCGTAAAACGAATCCACGTGGAACGGATACTCCGCGTAAATTAAGGGACGGGTGTATATATATATATAATATATTTCTACATAACTTTTTTAAAATATAATGAATTTAGGATTTATATAACAGGTTTTTAAAAAATTAACATACCAAGCATTGTTTATATAAAATACCAATAATTTTAAATCCATAAATTTCTGTTGTCAATTACAAATAATGCAATTGGCATTGCTTGCTTCCATTCCTGTAATTCTCTTAGTATTTAATTCTAACTTTGAAACTTTATGGTCAATGGTTTCAAGGTATTTTCATGTTTGAATATAAAACAATACAAGTGAGATTACCTAAGGACTTAACAATTAAAAGAATTAAATCACAAATATATTTATCCTTGAGAAATGTATATTACTTTTTGTTTTCGACAAGCTGAAACTCTAAATCTATTTTTTAAATCATTTGTGAAATATATTTGGTTTATAAACAATAATGATATTAATTTTTTTGTTGTTTATTGGTAGATCACGATTTTTATATTTTTTTCACGATTTTAGCTCTACAGCAATCATTAGGTAGATAAATAATAATTAAAATTTTATTTGTGGTTTCATATATAATTTATTTCAGTTTATTTTTAACATTTAAAATATTGAGCCATTTATTATGATGTTGTACATTTTTATTTTTATAAATTTATATTCTATAATTTATTTATTTTCATTATTTATATTTTTTATTAGTATTGTTTATTATTCGTTTTGAATTACAGTAAATTCATTTCAACGTTGATTTATTCCTTTTAACACATGTGCTCAGTTATTATTTATTTGTTCATTTCATTGACTAGTGTAAATTTCGATGACCATACTTTTATTATCAATGTTTCATTAATCACTGAACGAATTGAACAAGTGCCTATGAATAATTTTATAAAATCTTATGACGTTAGGAATTATTTATTTATGTTAAAATATTGTTTATATTAAACAATATTTAACATGAATGAACTCGTTTCTAGTATGTTTTACAAATATGGAATTGTAGTTATGTTTTATACTGCTTTATTACTTAAATGGCATTTTGATATAATATTATAGTAATACCTCGATTAGTCCTGCTTCGATTAGTCCGGTTTGAAATTTCTCCAAAAAAAAATTTTTACTTGAAAAAACCCTACTAAAAAGTGTTTCTTGAAAAAAATCCCACAAAATTAATACATAAAATTATCTTTATACGCAAATTTTCAAGTTTTCCCCTTTATTATGAAAACTTAATAAAGAAGAACCCGAAATCATATATGCACAACGCATGTGCAGTTCTAGTTTTGTAGCCTTTTTTCTTTTTCTATTAATTTTCAATTCGCAATTCTACATTAAAGTCGATTTTTTGATAATTAAATTTTAATAACCCATTTGAAAATGAATTTAAAATGAATGTATAAACCTCTGATTTTGTTTTGTTGATACGTACAAACATTTGAATATATTACCCTAGTTTTATTTATTGAAAAACAGGAAAAAAAATTTGTTTGGAACCAATTAACGTATTTTGTATTTAGTTAATGTTTCGATTAGTCCGGCAAATCAGTGGAACCGATTAGCCGGACTATACGAGTTATTCCTGTACAATCAAAAATATGTCAATTAAGTTACAAAGCACTTATATGAGACAACTAGTAAAAGAGAGACTAACAAAGAAATAAAATAGATTTTTAAATCTTCTATAAATCAATATTTCTACTAATGTCCACACATCTTTGCTTACAGAGATTAATATATAGAACAGTATTTCTGTTGTCATAAAGAAAACACGTAGTACTACGTCAATAACTACCAGCATAATTTAGAAAAGACGTAGTTTCATGTGAAAGTATTAATTTGATTGGAAGTTAAAAATGTATCAATCTAAAGGCACGTTTACACGAATCCTCGGATTGATCAACACGGTTGAATCAATCAAAATGAACCATGGTTGAATGAAAATTAGCCGCAGCTAATTTGTTTACTCAACTGATTAATTATTTTCGTTAAAATGGATTGTTTACATGGTTCATTTTGGTTGATTCAACCACGTTGATCAACCCGAGGAACCCATTTAACTTAAACTTAATCCTTATTTCTAGTTGTTTTTATACAGTATTTTTTTTGAGTTTATTTTCAATGTATAATAATATTCCGTAGCATAAACAGTTCAACGTTCGTACAATAATGTGTATTTATAAATATTGAATGAAATATTTTCAATAATATCTTACTTCTATAATTACCTGTTTACATCTGATATCTAATATGTAATAAAAATGCTTAAAGTAGATACATTATGATAACTAAATTCTAACTCGCAAAACTTTTACAACTCAATTATATAATAAATTATAAATGTGGGTTTTTTTCATAAATTTAAGAATAATTTGGTGAATGTCATTTCGCAAGTCACACTACTGTACATCAATTATAGATATTTATTTTCTTCTTACAGACAGAACTAATTTATAATAATTAATGCTAATTTTATACGAAAATGTTTTTTTAAGATTTAAAAAAGTATGTTCCTCATATTTAATTTATTAAAAAAAATATCGGAAAAAGCAGAATGCAACTACTTTCAAGTTATTACAAATATTTATAAAAAGTATAAAAACGATAAAATGAAATAAACGATAAGATATACAGTAAATACAAGTTACTGAGGTGTTTTAAAAATCCATACCCCTAACTCTTCCAAGTATTTTCTAAATACATATATATTAAAAAACTTTTAAAAATTTAAATCCTGTATTGGTATTAATTTCTAAAAGAGTTTAAATTAATTCTCTGTATCCGTTTCTTAGTAGTTTTAATAACCACGTTCAAGATATCTATGTCAATTTGTTTTATCCGTTTTATTCTACAAGAATTGCGGTCAAGGAAATGTATATAATTATAATTTATTATAGCAAATATGAACCTGATCTGGTTGCAGCTTGCAAACTGCTCAAGGATTTTTCTAACACGTACAATAAATTGTTCGATAAGTAAAAATCAATTTACATAAAATCGCACGTTTATGAGTTTTGTACAACAATTATTGTATATTATTTTAAAATTATATACTTTCAATGAGTTATTATTGTTTATTTTTGTATTGGTATATGTAATATATTAATTATTATCGGATAATGCAATGTAAAACGAGAAATAGACCTTGTAAATATTTTTTTGTTATAAAAAGTTGCAGTATATTTAAATATACTAAAATTCATACATCTTGGAGATTCTAAAAACTATTTAAAGTGACTTAGACAAGATAAAACGATTTTCAACAAAATATAAAAATAATAAATTTCTATTTAAACATATGTTTTGATTCCTAAATGAACAGACATTTTTTATATAACATTATTTTTTGATAACAAAAAAATCATAGCTTTTAAATTTAAATACATAAAACGTTCATTCCTCAGAAACTATCTGCTAGTAAATATAAAATAAATACAAAATGTAGATATAAAATACAAGCATTTATTTTGTTCGTATGAAAAAGTAGTTGTAAAAATGTATGAATTTAACGGGCAACCATAAAACACAAATTGTATTTACTTATAAATATTATCAATAAAAATTTCAATTACTATATTTTTTATATAAATAGTAAAATTTATTTATACTAAACAATAATTCTGTTCAGTTATAAAAATACAAAACAAAATAAAACTTATTCATATTTGTTAAAAAATATTTGTTTACAGATCCTTAAATTATATATATATATATATATATATATATATATATATATATATATATATATACATATGTATATACATACATATGTATTTATGCACACGTGTAACCGTGTGGTTGAAGTGAATAATAAAATAGTTGTCTGTTATTTAAAACATGTTTATTACAACAAAGTTTTGACTCCAGCTTGTAACTGAGTTTTGCATGCCCATAGAATTAATATTATAAGTGAATATAGTCAAATTATTGAATTTTGAAAATAAAACCATGTATGTATTTAATAATGTGAATATTATAGATTTGAGTAAAAAAACATGCTTTTCCTTTCAACTTTATTATGTGTGTATGGATATATATATATATATATATATATATATATATATATATATATATATATATATATATCAGCAGCAGCCTCTTTCTATCATACTCGATGAAGGCCTCTTTTCAAACTTTCCAATTAAAGCATTCGAACGTGATTTTCCATCCCACACTGATAATTTTTTTCACATCTCAATTTCATCAATTCTTTTCAGTCCTCTATATCTCTAGCTTCTCAATCAATAATTTCTGTTATTCATCAGAAATATTCTCTTCTTGCTATACGACATTTCCATTTTAAACTTCTCGTCCTTATAACATCCAAAACTTTGATTTTTTTTTTCAAATCCACACATTTTTCGTTCTGTCTCCACATGTTATTCATAACATACGACCTTCAATATTTGTTTGTATTGTCAGAAGTTATTCAATTATTCTAAAATTGAAGACTGTCAGTTCTCTCGATTGTATGAATTCTAACTGAGCTTATAATTAATACTAAATTCTAGTTAAATGAATTTTATTTGTCATTAAAATTAAAACTAATTGGTTGATATTTTTTCAAGTATTTCATGTATAAAAGGAACAGAGTATCTTTAATTCCATTTATCTTGTATAATCCTTTTTCTAGACACGCGGCGAAACCTTGGCCTCTCTCTCTTTATGTATATGTATATGTATATATATATATATATATATATATATATATATATATATTTATATATATATATATATATATAATCTTTTGAATGAAATTTATTTCATTGACCTTAAGAATGATGTCTTTAAGGTCACATTTGCACCGAAAGGAAAAACCGTGATTTTCTAAGAAGAAACCACCATTGAATAAATAAAATATTTATGCATATGTGTATGCCAACTTTTCTCACATTGCATTTCAATGAATATTGCAGTAACAACTTCGTTTAAAATAAATACAACCTATTTGTCAATTACCGTAATCTTGTTTATTCAGTTGTACAAATGTATATAATGGCGATAAATTCATTTTGTCACATTAAGTATAAAGAAAAATAAACATGATTTCTTGCTAAACATTTAGTATTTCATACACAGTTACAAAAATAAAAATGTTTTGCTAAACTGAACACGATTACGATTAGAAACAATAATTTATTGTAAAAACTCTGCTAAATGTTATTTTTCTTTATTTCCATATTTATTAATAGATTATAGATATTTAATCTGCAGGATAAATAGCAATATAAATGTGGTTTGGAGGAAAAAATAAAGAGGCGTTTTATAACAAAACAATCTATTATTGATATATGTAAGTAGCGATAGTTTGTAATCAATAGCACGTGATGTTTAACACAAAATAATTAACATTGTTTATTTAAATTATTCTATCCAGCGTACAACTTTGAATTGCCTTTTATATTTTCTGTTCATTATAATCGCACATTTATATTCTATAACATTCTCGGAAATACCAACCCATTTGTGGTTGCGGTTTTTGCTATTTAATGTATGCTGTCCGACGTCAATTGTAAACAATAAATTTTGTTTGTGCTCATTCCTGAAAGATATAACATTACACTCATTATGTACGATAAAATTGTTCAGTAACATAAACAAGTGCAATTAATTCGATTTGAACTCATTTTATTTCGATTGAACAGACTGTGAAATATCTTTGTAAACATAAATAAATTCGATGGAAGAAAACATCATTCAATTGCGTTTATATATTACAAACTGATCCATCAGTTCGATCATAAATTTATGATCTATAAAAAAATGTCAATAACAGATCACCACCTGTTTTTTTGAAAAAAAATCTGTGATCTATTCAGTTACAATTTTCATATATTTTTTTCAAAAAAATACTGAAATAATACCAGATATATGTTTATATAATTGAATCATTTACTCAATACCACAAGATTTTCTGAAGATAGCCATTTAGGTAAAAATAAATTTACTACAATTCCAACTCAATTTTCAAATATCTTTAAATGCAATATTAATTTTCGATATAAATTCAATCACAAAAATATCAGAAGCCATTATTTCAATTAATTACTTTCAATTTATAAAATAATATTATTTTGTATTATTATAAAAATGAGAAATGCATATTAACGAATACAATGAACAGTAATTGATTATTAAACTATAAAATCTTCTATAAAATCAAACAATGTTCGAAAGAGAGATAAAAAGTTATTTAACCCGTTCGCTACCAGCGCCTCAGGAGAAAAACCGCCACCAAAATCCAGACGTTTTATTATTTAAATATGATACCAAATTTTCATTAATTTTTTACGATGTATTTATTAAGTTTTAAATGATTAAAAATGTAATTATCGGCAGACCAATAACATACTGTATCTATTTTATTGTTTTTTAACATACCCATCTGTTTGTGGCACAATTTGGTACAAACAATTATCATAAACTGATAATGAACACTCGTCACATATATGTGACGCTGGTAACGAACGGGTTAATCACAATACTAAACAATTGATGGAAATTAGGTATTTTTTATTATTTTTTACTAAAAGATATATTTAAATTGAGTAAGAATTAAATGTTTCATATCATTTATTTAAAAAAAGGTTTAGTAACATTTTAAAAAATGTATCTAATGTATTATTTCAGAAATAAAATAATTAGTTTAATATAGGAATATTTAACTACCTAAACATGACTTAAGAATTGAAATTGGCTCTAGAAAAATTCAAAAAGAATGATCAAAGTAATGACAAATAGAAGTTACAAAAGTTGCTCTATGAACATTTTTTTGGAAAAAATGGTAACTTTTGCTGTAATTAAATGTTTGAAAAATATGTATTATAACTGAGATCAGTGATCAAAAGCAATCACAAAAATTAAATCACAATAGATAATGAATAATATAAAAATACATTATATATAATTAAAATAGAATTCCTTTAGAGAATCTTGTAATTCCTAGTAGACGTCTCCAGATGATAAAATAAAATAATGCTTCCTGAATAAAGATAGGTGACAGGACTAAAATGATAAATGTCAGGATGATAGAATAACTAACAAGCACTGTAGGATGTCAAATTCCAAATATAGTTATAAACAGCTTTAGTCCTTATAGCTACTTAGCTAAAAGAGGGTGAAATAAGCAGAAAAAGAAAAAACACCCTAGTATAAAATTTGTAATAAATGAAATTTAAACATTTGTAATTGCTGTAGATAGAATGAATATTTTCCCAAATAATAAGTGACTGAACAAAATATGAAGAATTAAAAAAAATATTTGTGTGGGAAAAATGTATTGTGATAATTTATTTCTTTGAATTTATTTAATGATCATAAACATAAAATGTATTAAATTCTATTATATATATATACAAGGATTTTAATTAAATCCATTATTTTTTAGTAGACTTGATTATAAAGATTTCATTTTGTACTGTCATGTAAAATTTTCATCAAAATAAATTAAATATATATTTTCATGTTAACTCGTTAACTATTTATGAAAATATTTTTCATGGAATTATTTATTATTTTAATTACTGAAACGACTACATCGAACAAACCAGAAGAAAACAGTACTATTAAATTGTAGTTTCGAAAAGGTCAACGAATAACACTTATCATTGCATTTAATTGTAACTGTTTTTACGAAAACAACAATAAGTCGACGAAAGTACGACCAATATATCCAAAAACAGCTGGAAACGAATTCGTCCCGACTGAATAGTAACTATTTAGTGATGTTTATAACTAATCAAGATCACATGAAGGCGTTCTTTGACACACACAATGACCTCGTTCAACGGCCCGCGTAGGCCCGTCGCGTCGAGACAAAGGCTGGTCACGTGACTCGAACTGCCCGCCACGTTATGTCAATATTTTTTACGGTTAGTCCGGTGATAATTCCGGCCAATGGCTTTTAAAATACCAACGTCCACAGGGTTCATCACCTCTTCAAATATTTTAATAACCGCACGTCACGATAACAAATAAGTTTTACGAGAACAACAGCATGCATTACCTGCTCATGAAAATAAATGTTCTTGTTTTAATTGATTGTAATTATTTCAGAATGCAACAATTAAATCGTTACATACATAATCAATCATGTCGCACAGAGTACATTTCTTTTAAATGTCATTTGTATGAAATATATTACTTTTATTCAAGATAATTTTGTTGCAGTATTTTTATTATTTATTGACTGTTATTAGTTGTTTTATTAATTTTAATTAAACATACACACACACACACACATATATATATATATATATATATATATATATATGTGTGTGTGTGTAAACAAACACACACACAAATATATATATATATATATATATATATATATATATATGTGTGTGTGTGTGTATGTGTGTGCATGTGTGTGTGTGTGTGTATGTGTTTGTGTGTGTATGTGTGTGTGTATGTGTATGTATGTGAGTTATATGAAACACATGTAACTTTTCCAAGGCTAGTCACACGGATTGATTGTTGAAAAATAATTCCCTTAGGAATTATTTAAAACTATAAAAAACGCGACAATCAATTTTTGAATTAAATAAAATATCGTAATAATGAGAACTAGAGATTTCTTTGTTACTTATTACACTTGGTAACATCAGTTCTACACTGGACGTTGCAGAAACAACATCAATTCTAAAATGGAGGATGCAACCAAGAAGAACTCCTCAAGTCACTGTTGTTGATTGATAATTAAAGAACGATGATTTTGAACGTTGTAATTGATTGATTGATAAATAAAAATATGTTTATTTTAAAAACCGTACTTTCGATTACTTAAAATAAAACTTGTGTACATGGGATAAATATGTGCACAAATATTATAGTTTCTTTAAAATTGTTCATTATGTTTACTTTGATATAATATTCCACATTTTGTCATTTTAATATTTATTTAAATGAAAATTTGATAACCGATTAAATGTGTTGATATGATAAATCGACATTTTTGAATTATATACATATGAAAATACTCTTAAAAAACATTTAGTAACAAAAATATATTTAATTTTAGCAATACAAATAAAATCGAATTCTGAAATTAAATTTTTAAAAATTAACAATAATTTGTAATTGACAATATAATTTTTGTTTATTTTTTTTTGTATTAACAAGAAATAATTTTCATACTTTATTTATTAGCAGTCTCGAATGTACAATTACTCATATGATTATATATATTGGGTGTACCCATAATAATATTGTTTTACAAAAATCTCTTTTTGTAAAATGAGGGTGATTTTGAAGTAAAATATTTTTCGAATGCAGTTTTGACACTGAAAAAACGACATTATATATATATATGAGAATAAACCCTGAATGAAAAATTCTCACCAACCAGTCAGATCAACATAGAAATTATGAACAAATACTAGAGAATAGTAACATTTAATGAAGCTTTTACCCAGCAGTGGCTGATATAAGCTAATATGATAATGATAATACATGCATTTAATATTATTCAAATATTTTTTAATATATAAAAAATGTATACTATTTATATGCATTTTTAATATTTTTATAAACCTTATTTTTAACTACTCTGAAATTTCTTCTCTAAAAACTAATGCACATTTTTTTTCATTATATTATTATATAAATAATTCTGCACGATTTTGACTGGCAATTCAAATTTTAAAAACATAACACAGATATAATAAAAAAATAGAACAACTACTAACAAATATAATAAAAAATAAATCAAAAAGAACGAATACAATTAAATGTAACAATATTTACATTTTTTAAATAAATAAAAAATGAATGTATGTATTTTTCAAGTATCTATTTATTTATAAACATTTTACTAATTAGTAAGTTATTAGTACATATCGAGATATTAATCTTTTTTGTTATTAAAATCGAAATATAAGCCAAAAATTGAGAACAAATTTATTGCACAAAAAATTAAGATCTCTTCTAAATCTATAAAATTCTTACTAGAATCTTTGTTTAATTTAAAAAAAAAATATTCAATGCTACATGAACTAATCACTCATCCGAAGAGCACAGTGTTTTATAGACGTATTTATTTTAGGGAATACAAAAGTTATTTTTTTTATTTTATTTCCTAATTTTTATTTTAATAATCAAACAATCAACTGAGTCAAAATAATAAAATTACAAATTGAGTAATTGCAGTTTGGCTAATTTAAAAAAATGTTTAACAATTCATAAATATATATAACCTGGAATAACCTTCAACCAGGGGGGGAGTTAACGATGATGATATATTATAAATTTATTTCAATAATGAAATTACCTAAATGGTAACTAATCAGATTAATTTATTTTAGTAACCTAATAATAAACACTTTATTGTATGAACTTATTTTAATTCAAGGAAATTAATATATTTTTTACAACTAATAAAACCTTATCTATTTATTTAATTTGAAAAAATCTACGTTAGTATGTGTTTACTTAACAATAAATAATATTGTAGATTAAATTATTTTTATGTATCAAAACACCTTAGTTGTTGTACGTCAACAATTTCCTAGAAATGTTTGCAGTGAAAATATATGAATGAGATAAAGTATATAAAAATATTTTTTACTACATACGATATTTAAGATTATATATGTTTTTTTAAAATTATAACTTAAATATTTAACATGTATGTAACATACATACATATGTTATATATTAGGTATTCGAAATAGGTTTTACTGTTTGTAAGATTATGAACAAATGAGTCATCTAAAGCAACGACAAGACAAATGAGTAAGAACCGCAGGTATAGAACTCTTCTTGTAATTAGTTATGTTAAAAAAATACACTGGATTGAAAAAAAACTATATTTTATTTAATTCCTTTTACAGTGTTCCAGGAACGAACACGAAAGTATATTTTTCAGTATTGCAAAATATAAAAAAAAAATCAGTAACCGGAACTCTGCAAACTAGTGACCGTTTCAATGTTTCTCTATTGCTTAAGTTATGGTTGAAAGAGTTTTCAAATGTGTCAACTGTCTTGTCTCCTTTGAACATGAATGATAAATGCAGTTTGTAGATTAATTTATTAAAAATATTTTTATAACATTAATAAATGAAATGGAATAATGATTTGTTTGACTACAAGTAAGTTGTTTAACTCACTTTAAAAAAGAAATCAAGGATGAAAATTGATGATAATTTTATATTTCGTACCAACGTTCGTGAGAAAGAATAATAAGTTATAAAGAATTCTTGAAAATGTATAATAAAAATTATTTTCATAAAAACGATAATTATATTTTCATCTAATTAGATAGATTTATTTCGATAAATGTATTTAAAATATTATTTTTTGAATACTGAGCGGTAAATATTTTACAAAATAATTTATAGAAAACTGAAGATCAAGGCTATGTTTTATCAATACTTAAAACATACTTAAATGTGAAGAGTATGGAATTAGTGACAATGTATGAAAAAATTATTATCAGATTAAAAATTAGAAATAATTTAAAAGAACATAATTTTTATTTTTTAAAAATATAACCTTTATTTTATATTTAGAATACAGATTTTTAACACGAAAATAATTTAGCTTTATTCAATTAAATTACATGTTACTGAATTACGTATATCAAATATTAATGATTTAAAATTTGTGTTAAATGAAAATAATATATAGATATATAAGTGCATATAGATAATCCTTGGCATACATTAAAACTAAAATACGCTTTTAATCTCTGATAAAAAGTATTTATTATACTGTATATCAGATAATACAAGCGGAATGCTGTTTATAAGCAATATGCATGCATTTGGTGTACCAATTGCAAAATATTACCATGTACGTTGTTGTATATAGAAAATAACATTTTATAAGTAAGTCAAGGTTGTACGATGAACGTGTATTTACAATTTTTTAGAATACATGTTGAGGTTCAGCTCCAGCTGCCCGATTTTAATTTATTGTTCGTTCTTCCTGTGGATGAAATCATTGTTGAATTCGAATTAACATGTAATTAAAACGATCAGTGAGTTTAAGCCTGTCAAATTTGTAAAATTACTTTCAAAGAGATCGACATTTCTCTTTCAAAAATAAAATAAATAAGTAATGAAAGCACTATTGCAACTTTCACATTTGTATATAGCACGAATCTGATATACAAAAACGATTCATCATATTGAATTATTAAAGCCGTGTTAGAAATTAATGATGGTACTAGATATCATATATGGATATATTCCTTTTTTATACTGACGTGTTTATTTTTTTAATATTATATTTTTAATATTTTAAACTCGCTCTGAGTAGAAAGTTTCTTAATTCAGATACAATATTATAAATATATAAAAATACAATGGAATCAAAAATACTTAAATGTATTCACATCTTATATTTTTATACTTGAAACTGGTTTCAAAATAATAAACATATTACAGTTATGAAGTTATTGATAAAAAAAAGTAATATAGAATATGTTTACTTTACACAAACTTTTTTTTTTAAAAAAAATGTTTAATGGGAAAATAGCAATCATACTTCGTTATTCTCAAATTTTATTTAATTTATTTATATTTATCTATTTTGTAATCTAATTTATATATTTGTTGATTTGATAAATACGATTTTTAAAAAATTCAATTTTTAACAAAAATAATTTTAATCTACAATTTTTAAAAATCACATACATACATATATGCACATACACACATGCATACATACATACATACATACATACATATATTTATATATATTAGGTTGGCAAGTATCTCCCTTCCGCTTTTTTTTTTTTTTTGTACATAGCCGCGAAATTCAAAAGACCAGAAGGCGGAAGGGAGATATTTGCCAACCTAATATATATATAAATTTATGATAGGAAAAACTTGTAAATAGATACAAGGACAATTAATTGATATAATAGAACAAATAAAATTGATGAAATGGACATGGACAAGATATCTAGCAAGAAGAGAAGACAATAGAAGAACAACAATCATTACTGATTGTCGATCAAGAGACAAAATGAATCCCCTATAAAAGATGGAGGGATGATATTATAAAATATTGTGAAGGTGAAGATTGGATGAGATTAGTCAAGGACTGGAAATAATGGAAGAATCTTGTAAAAATATTTAAGAGGACTTAATAACATTCAATGAAGCTTTTATCTAACATAAATTGATATAGGCTCTTATGATTATGATATATAAAAATTAAAATATATTTAACAAAAAATGTTTATTGTATCCATATTTTGTTTACAATAAAATTTACTTAAATAATTTAATCAGTTATGTGAGACATTACATACACATGTACACACATGTGTATATGTATATGTATATATATATATATATATATATATATATATATATATATATATATATATATAATTATATTGGATTTTTTAAGTACACATTCTAAGAAACAAAAACGTTCAGTAAAATTCTTTTTCTATTTTTATTATTCAGAACACAATACTGTTAAGCTAGAATATTAACGTACAATTGTTTAATGGAGAAAATAGAACTTGTAAGATAAACCTTTCAGACATTAATGATTGGAATTTAAAGTATCTGCTTATATCCATACAAATACCACATTAAATATATTGACACAAAGATTTGTTTTTTATTTTCTTCTGTAAATTTAGTTTATACATACATACATGTACATATATAAACATACATGTACATATACATGTTTATATATATACATACATGTACATATATAAACATGTATATATATATATATATATATATATATATATATATATATATATATATCAATATCATAATAATAGTTAGCCTCTTTCTATCGTCTGATGGATGAAAGCCTTTACTAAAACTTCCTATTTCAATTAATTCAATGAATTTCTTTTTCAATTCATTCTCACAAAGTTCTTCTTTGCCTTTTTTATGTGTCTAAATTCCCAAAAAAAAAATTCTAATCCACATATATCTAGTCAAAAATATGTATTTTTAATAGAAAGTATTATATAAAGAAGACTTGTTAAAACAAATTTTACTGCTTATATTATTGCATATAAAACAGTCATCAAATTAGAATGACTTTCATTTTCTTATGCATGACTTAGATATAAAAAAGGACGTTATTTCCCATTCAGATTAAAGTTCCCGCTTAAACTTTTTTCTAATTTTTTTCAGATAAATACATTATCTTTTCCTGAACATTACCATTTTCAAAATTTGTATACTCATTTTCTAACATAATAATAATCTATGATGATTCATCGTATTTTTTCAAATTCACTATTCAAGATAAACATGTATTTCCTCCTGTCTGTTGAATCTCATTACAACTTCAAATGTATTCAAATATCTATAACACAATTCTATTCATGATATTAATCGATTTCGTGTCACTGGTCAATTGATTTAATAGAATTTCGGCGACATTCATTCGAATGCACCGGGAATAAATCAAAACATACAAACATGGAAAAGTGTGTTTCGTAAAAAATCATGTTTAATATTCAAAAATTGTGTTACTCAACCATGATCATTCGCATAGTTTACAAATGGTGTTCTCTATAACACATTAATAATGTATGTTTTTCGCTATTGTATGCAGAGCAGCGTTTTAACAGCTTCATCGGCGGTACTTTATATTATGACAAGAGACATACGTCAGGCCCAACGTATATAGAGGTGTGGGAAATATGTATTATAATTATTTGTCATGAATAAACTGCATATCATATTAACAACGAGTTAAATATCAGGTTCTGTACACAATGTCGTATTCGTAGCTATTTAAATAATTTATTTAGAAGAATGAAGCTTTGATTGTATCATTTAAATTATTTGACTATCATGCGAGTAGTTAGAATCTTAAAATTAAGACGACAAATTAAAAAAATTATAATAATTTACACGTTGAAACAATATGGTATGTCAAAACATTCTTAAAAGGACATTGTACTTTCAGATTAGAAAAACATTGCGACTTGTATATACATTTCGAAATGTATGTGTACTAAGTCGACTCAATACAAGATGGAATTTATACGAAAAAAAATAAACATTGTAGAAAAAATATCTAACGAGATTGTAAACCTGCACGTTTTATTAGTATATTTATTTTATTAGTTTATTGAGATTTGCTTCTCTCGTTACATATTTTAGAACTACATTGTTGATTTTGACTGATGAACTGTCTCATTGTCTGATATCATCATCAACCTCTTTCTATCCAGTGCTGGATAAAGGTCTCTACCAAAATTTTTTATGTCAACCGATTCAATGATTTTTTCTTCCAATCAATTTCCACGAACTTTTTTTATTTCTATTCTATCTATCCATGTGCTTTCTAATATATCAAGATTTCTAATCAATAACTTCTCTTATTCATCGATGATTCCCTCTTCTTATTATATGACCATAAATTAAATCTTCTGAATCACTTTTACAATAACTGCAATTTTTGTTTTCTTTTTGATCCATTCGATTCTCTTTCAATTTTTTCGTGTATTCCTAATTGAAAATTCTACACGAGGAAAAAGAACCATGATAATCCATTGATAAATGGCCTTGGAAAACCCATGATAGTGCCTATAAGTAGCCGGGTAGGAAAACATAGAAGAAGAAACGTCACAATGCAACCGTACGTATTCACAGAGGACTATGAGACAAAGATGAAAAGACCAGCCACAGATGGTAGACAAAACGAAAGACGAAACAAAAGTATAAATTTTTTACATGGTCGAGGAGTCAACCTCGACCGGAAAGGGGCTGTTTGAGCTGCTAGTTTACGGCAGCATCTATTCGACAGAATATTAGAATAGACATTTGGGTTTTTTGAAATTTTTCCCAGATAACGTACAGATATAGAAGACTGAACAATGTATAAAAATATACAAACAGATATGAAGACACATAACTATCTACGGGGGCATATCATATGTCCCTAGGTACGTTAAAGAAAAGAAGCACTAAATCATCAGAAGACAAAGAACAACAAAAGTTTCCTAGTATTGTATGGATCTACTAAATTAATCTGGTATTAGAAATCCATATTTCATTGCCATAAGTAAAATCAGGTAGGATTGTATAATATATAAATGGATAGATAGATGAGAAAAAGAAAAATATAGAATATTATATATATATATATATATATATATATATATATATATATATATATATATACATATGTGTGTGTATGTGTATTGAAAGAAAAAAAAATCTTACTGTAACAATGAAAATACATAAAAACAAACGTACTTTACATATCAATTGTAACACTAATAAATTTGGAAAAGTTAAATTTATAAAAAAACAAACTGTATATATAAATTTAATATTAGTTTGTCACATAAAAACATTTCTAAATAAAACTACTGTTATAATATTAAATATACTGTTAAATAATAAATAAAAATATAATATATTACATTTGTATAATTTTATAGTTTTATTTTGTTTGTAATTTTTGTACAAACAAGATATCATTTTTTAAAAAAAATAATTATATAAAAAAGACATCAGAAAATATATGTGACGCCTAGATTTGTGTTTTATTAAAAAGAAGTTATATACATGTTTTTTTTAATAAAATACCAATCTATACGTCACATTTGGATGACCCTATGTAAGTTATAATAATTTTTTAGATATTGTGTAAGTAAATTAATATTTAAAAATTGTATATTTTTAAAAACAGCCATATCTCAAAACAATATATTTTGTAACAATGAATCATTCGTCCTTGGACCGAGTGTCATTTTCCATCAAACTACATTATGAAAGATTTGAATAAACTTATTTAGCGTGTAGAACGAACTTTAACAATAATATTTTCATTTAAATAAAACGTTTTTAAAAGTTTTTTTAAATGTCTATATAACTGATAGATTTTTTAACTAAACATATTTTTATAATCGGAAGAAAAAACATTCCAAAATTGTGACACATACTCTTATTAATAATATAAATTGCGTAACTGTTTAAGTAAAAATATACTTTAAATGATTATTAATAGTGATAATATTGAAGTATAAATACTTATATCTTAATTTTCATTTGTATATATTTTTAGATTAATGAATAATGAATATATGAAAATAAAACAAACATATTTATAATAGTGTGTAATAATCTCTAATGATTATTATATTTGTTTTTTTAATGTCAACAGTAACATCTTTGCTCTGTTACATTTATAAAAAATCATGCCGTGTTTGATAAATGTACTATTTTATGGTAGAGGTTATCATTCAGTTTTTGCGTTCAGATAATTAGTAAGTTTATTTATAAAAGATGAAGAATTACACATTAGATTGCACACATGCATATACGTTATACGGTTTAATATGTATGAAAAATATATTTAATATAATTATTACTGATTATTTTTTGTGTTCGAATCATTAAAACGTAGATATGTTTTTAATTTAATCTGGGTGTACAAGTTTTCGGTCAGTAAATTTTATTTTTCGTTAAAAATAAAGAAATATTTTTTTTACAAATCATGGTCATTCTTAAAATATCTATACGTTTGCCAAAAATAAAATAATAAAATAGTATTAAATCGAAACAGTCTATTTATACGATTTTTTAAAAAATATAAAATTAACTTTTTCAGAGAAATATTTGTATATTTATAAGTTAAATTTACAAAATTTCATAATATTAAAAAGAAAGATGTTGTTATGATTATAACTATTGTAATGAAAATAATATTCATAAATAAGTTCCATTAAAATAAAATATGTTCTTCATTTCAATGACAAAAGAACAAGTATTATCTTGATGAAACAAATAATAGGAGATTGAAAATAATACAGTTAACTAACATAAACTTATATATAATAAAAGGAATATTCTCTCTAATGATAAAATATGTAAAAGTAAAAATACTTCACATAACTTTTTATTATAAAACACGATCGATTATATAACTATTTGTTAAATTAAGTTGTGGGCTTCTGATGAGACCCTATATATACATATGTATCATATTTAGTACGAATATAGAAAAATTATTCTTACCTATTTATTCTGAAAAACTTTTATTTCAAATTTCTCCTCACTACAAAAATAATAGTTTATTATATCTCACATCTTGAATACACTTTTTACTGTTCTTATTCAGTTAACCACAAGTTTATAATTATTTATATGTCCAAAATTTCCAAAATAAAGACACGAATTATCAGTTTCTGTATTAACATTAAATAGTTAATACTCCACGCACTAACTATCCACTACTAAACTAATAAAAATATTAAACTAGAGAAATGTTTATAAGTGTTTTATAATAATTTAAGACACTAGTACAGCTTAAGATGTTATTTCATATATTTACATAATTTTGGAATTGTAATTTGAATTTATCGTTAGTAAAACAAGTAAATGTCAAGTATTTCTTTTCAGTATAATTCATATTAAATATAAAATATTCTCTAATAAGTGAAATAAGTTCATTTTTTTAATTAATTTAGTCAAATTTTTAACGGTTCAATTAAATTTGAAATAATTTTTTAATTAGAAACTTTCTATTGTATTCTTGATTATTTAAGAAAATATTTTTAAGGATTAAAAAAAGATTAACTTTAAGAAACTATATATATATAATAAAGAAGTAAAATAAATACTTCATTGTTAACATGAACGAATAAGAATAGAAATTTGCTACTTGGAATAGGTAAAATTATTTTATATTGGCATAAAAACATGTTTGTGTTGTATAAGATTTTCCTTGATATAACTTTCGAAAACTCAAATACATTTGAATTTGAAATTTTCAAGATATTTAATGGTTTATTATAACATGTATTTGTATTTTCTATCATTCGTATATCCCTGGAAAAATATATAACAAGTTTCATTTTTCCAAATCACAGATAATTATTTTTTCATAATTTTTCGAATGCCGTATGTATGATTAATTGCATTGTTTTTCTTAAAGATTCTTTTTGAAAATTTACATTTTTACATCCCAGAAATCACAAAAAAAATAATATCTAAACTTCTACCAAGTCTAAGCCTTACTTATCAAAAGTTGTTTATATTTGATTTCAGCAGGCATCTTTCTAACTGTTGTCAAACTCTGGATGATTAACATTCAAATAAGAATAAAGGTAAATATTTAATACAAAATATTTTTATAATAATTTGACTAAAATATTATTCTAGTCTTCGGACATTTACATTTAACATTTCAATGGGTAACTCCAACAAACAACAACAATAATCATTCATGTTTTTAAAGACAAAGATGAAAAGAAAAGCGTAAAATGAACTAACTAGGAATATTAAATATATTATGTTATGTAAAATTAATCGATTCTAAGTATCTTGTAGTGTAATTTTTCACCAATATTTTCCTTATAATATCAATATAAACACTTTTACAACTCATCAAATAATATACAAAAATATTTTTTTTAAAAACTAATGATTTTATATTTTTATTAATTTCATTAATGGAATTAACAAAAACAGTTTTTAATAAAAGAATGAGCACAAAATTATCTAATTGTGGAAAAAATGTATGTGTTTAGGTCCATTATTTAAATTGTTTAATATCATCTCTTTTTACTATTTAAAATATTCAGTTGATTTGTATGCTTATATTTTGATTATCATTGAAAATATAATTGCTAGTCATGAAAACAAAATAATCAATATTAATATATGTATAGATCATAGGAATATTTTTGTATATAAACATATTTATTTACATAAAATGAAATATATTTTGATCATTAAAAACTACAATACTGTTTTAACAGGAAATCATAATATTATACAAATAATAACCATTAATGTATATTAAATGAGTAACGGAAAAAACAATTAAAAATATTATATGCTTCTATACACGTGTAAATTATGTATACATACAATATATGTGTGTGTGTATTTGAATAAAAGTTTTTTTTCAAAAAATAAACGATAATCCTAAATGTTTCCTCTTTTCAAAAAAATCGTGTCGTAATTATTATTAAATTCTCATAATTACTTTATATTTACATTTCTTAAACTTAATGAGAAAAATGAAATAATCAATAAACTCATGAATAGAAATTCCACGAAACAGATACTTGATTATATTGATATTTTTGTCTATGACCTCTTAACCGTTTAAAATAATGAAAAAGTTCTTCAAAATTAATTTTTTTAACTACGACAATTGTTTGAAGAATAAAATAAAAATTTCAACAATTAAGATAAAAATTCTGACTTTTCGTGTAACCAGAACAAAACAAATTAAATACTTTACTTACCTTGGTGATGGCATCAACTACGACCAAGACCATGGTATCGACAACAAACTTAATAAATTTCAAATGATTTGTAGAATTATAAACCAAACACTTAGAAATAAAATACAAAATAAAAAGATGAAATTCTATCAAGTGTTAGCAATTCTTGCACTACTGTATGGAAGTGAAATATGGATAAGAACAGTAAAAAACAGTCATAAAAAATGGCTGGAAGTATGAATAAGAAATGGTATTAGCCTAAACCGTGAACAAAAAAAAATAATTTACATTTCTTAAATATGTCTAATAATATATTTTTGTATACAATACTGAAAATCAAAAAAAATCCATTGTTGACATACAGATATATTTTGTTACCAAACTAATAAATTGAAATATTCCTATTGTTTCATATTTTAATAATTACAATATTTTTTTTATAATTTTAAACTTTACATTCAAATATGTTTGTTTAATATATATATATATATATATATATATATATATATATATATATATATATAAATATTTCTTAAATATTTTTCCTTCATTTTGACATTAAACTTGGCAATTTTTCGATCGCTTCAAGGAAAATATAAACGAAAATACTGGATTATTATTGTTAGATTTTATTTTTAAAACATGTTCAAGGATATATTTAACTGTTTGTATATACATTTCAATATTTTATTTCCTGAACCAATCTATTACATAGCTAAATAATTGTAGTATTTATAAAAATCGTCTAAAATAGACAGTATATTTAAAAAAAAAAAGATTCTACATATACATATATATTATTATCAAACTTTTTCTATGAAATCCTCTCTCGAAACTTTCTACTTTTACTGATCCAGAGACTTTTTCTTCCAGTCCATTTCCACGTATTTTCTTTTGTCTCTGTTTCATCTATCCATGATTCTCTTTCTAGCTCTTTTTATATAGCTAGACTTCCAATCAATATTTTTTTTCATCCATCGACGATTTTCTTTTCTTGCTAAATGACCAGCCATTTCCATTTTAAATTTCTCACTTGTGACGTTTGTTACTTTTTTCTGATCTACTTGGTTTCTATATCCTTATGTTATTCGTAACATGCATATACTTATAATTGGTTATAAAAAATGGTTAACTGGATGAAATATACCGTTTTAAATTTGACTATGTTAAATAGTACCTTTATTCAATTTACTAATAGACGAAATTTTATCTATTTATCCTACTATGTCGATAAAATAGAAATTATAACATTTGATTTATATAAATATGTACCTCAAAATCATATTACAACAATCAGCTTTGGCGTGAGATGGATATATTTGAAACAAAGCTAATAAAATTTTAAATTTCATCAAAAGAACAATGTGAAGTCGTTAGAAAAATACTTGAATTTTATTTTAGTATTCACGATCAACTGCAAACGTAAACTCTTGTATCTCTTGTTTTTTACGCTGTTATTCCGTAGTATTCCACTTTTCTCAACACTGTCCTTATTATTCCTATATTACATTTCTTTTTTTAATATTTTTTCAGCTTAAATAGCTACTTTTATAGTACTTATTTTTGATTTTTTTCTTCCCTTATAATCCAATATCTTTGTTCATTAAAAATGTTATTTGATTACACGATTTTCACGTTTATATGACAAATTATGTGTTGTAGTTTTATTTAATTTTTCAATTTGTTTTTTACTTTCAACGCCTTTATAATGGAAAATGATAAGGTAACATTTTTCTATTAAAGAACTATTGTTGTGCTATAAAGCCGTTTATGAACTTTTGGGCAACCATAGAAATTTAATTTTTAATGTGTAAATCAAGAAATTCCCTTTTCAGTCAAATCCAATAACTGGATTATTTAAGCTGTGATATTCGAATAAAAATATTTTGTTATGTTCAAAGAAATATTTATATATAATAAACTCTTAATAAAAATATATTGAAAAACATGAAATATTTAAATAAAATATTTTATTATATAATAATTTAATGTTTGGTCTGACAAATCAATAAATTTACAGAAAATCACAAGTGGAGCATTTAAATTGCGAACCACTGTATTTTATATTACTATGAAAATAATTCATTTTTTATGCCTATAAAATAATTTTAGATTAATAATATTAGTATTTTCAGTCATTCTTTTTTTTTGATCACTTGACCATCTTATTTCATAATTCGTAATTAGGTAAAAAATTAACTATCAGTAGACATTTTCATTTACCAAACGATCAAATATTCAAAACTATTTGATAAAAAATCAACTAAAAGCTTTAATGAAAAACAAAATAGTTACCTTATATGATTTCTAATAAAAATCAATATTTTTGTTGATGAATATTTTCATTTCTAACTCGTTTTCTTACCGAAATGCAAAATAGATATTCTATAATGTACTTGAAGATTCATTTATAAATTATATTCGCGTCTGATCAACGGCATTGTACTATATGAAATATTATAATAATTATTAATCACTCACTGTTGCTGAAAAAACTAAACAAAACTTCAAAGAATCTGTATTCAACAATAAATGATTTACTTTCGTTGAAATGACTGGTCGAAGAATTAAAACGGAAGAGTAACTTGCACTTTAGTATTTAATTTTTTAAAGAGTGAACAGTCTTATTTTTAAGAATTTAACACTTTTCATTCGTACTATAAAGTTTTTTATGGTCAAAACGTAATTTTCAATGAAATTGTGAATAATCGACAATGGAAACTAAATTAAAATTAACAACTGCATCCAATTTTTTTAATAACTTTTTTATAAAAAATCTTCACACATCAATAAGTACTAATATTTCATTTTATAATCAAAAATATTAAGTATTAATCAAGTTGTGTCGACATACAAATCCAAACATTTCTTTCCTGATATACAAAAGCGTTTGATAAAAATGTACGAATGTATTTGTAAACCAGACCGTTTCGTAACTTGGTATTATTGCACGTGGTTTTGTTTGATGAGAACACGTGTTTATGGAAATGTATGCACACATGTATGAATATATATTTACACGTTTATGGAAATCGAAACTGTTATGGTAAATAACGATAAGGTGAAATAATAAAGAAAAGACAAGAATATTTTAAATTTCAATTTATTTAAAAAATATATTCGTTTGTAAAAAAACTTTTCATCACGTGAGAACAATATAGAGTACCACAGCACGATGGCATATAACTCTCATCATTAATCAAATACAAAATTTTATTTCCATCGGAACGTTCGTTCCATGGTTACAAAATTCTATTTATATACAAATATAAATTTTATATTATCTCAGGTCACAAATATAAATTTACAAATAGTTACTTTAAAAAGGTAATAGTTTTGTGACATGTAAAATAGATTAAAATTTTGCACAATATCCAAATTTTTATTCTGTACAGCAAATATTTATTATCTTGCTGTTAACAAAACAAGGCACATCGCAAAAAATTAGTATGCAAAATATCTGTACTGCACAAGAATGATCGAAATGCTTTGAAAATCTTATACTGTCATGACAAGCATACCACCTGAGAAATGTTCCAAAATTACAATTATTTCGAATAGAAAATCTCTTTTAAAAATATCTTAATAAACTTCTAATATAAATAGCTTTGTAATTGCAGCGAGGCGTCGTCGACGCAAAAAGCACTTAGAATCTTTGACGATCTCTCTTTATATAATTTTATATTAAAATTGTATACATACAAAATATGATCACAATCTGCTTTATAACTTACAACGAAATTATTTTACGATTATTTCGGCTCATTGAAAATCGTGACAAAACGACAAAAAATGGACGATATATTGAATGAGCCGTTTTTACAAATGCCCTATTAATTTGCATCATAGGGCTTACAAAACAAGAAACGCATTACCACCTCCTTCAATACACAAAGAGCAAAACTAAGTTTCACTTTGTACGTCTTTGTTTATATGCAAACATTGATTAACCACCAGTCACGATATTCGCAAGTGACTGTCCAAATAAATTCGCAAATGACAAATGGGTAATAAGACTAGATCCAACGGCACGTCACAGACACCGGTCGGTGTAAATTTAATAATAACAAAGGGTTTTTAGCCCGCTACGACAGAGGACTAAAACGGTTGTGGCATTATCTGGCAACCTGAAGACACGTGCTGCATCACTTGCTCTTTAAGAAGGCACACCTGTTCCTTAAGACGATTCACCACGCCACTAAGATCTGTATTTTCACCTTTTAGCATTTTCACTTTGTCTTCGAGTCGGGATATGCGTTCCAACTTGCGTCTTCGGCATTTCGACGCCGCCACGCGATTTCTTTGGCGTTTGCGTTCGAGTTTAATACGTTCCTGGTTCTCCATGTCGATCGGCGATAGTGGCGGCGTCGAACCCATACTAGGCACCGTTTGTGGTTCATCTTTCACGTGCACAACACCACCGTAAAGTCCAGCGGTGGATGTCGCTGTCGCCGAATTCGGATGCTGCTGGTCCAGATTGGTGTAGGTTAACGCGTGGATGTCCGAAGGTTGTGAACTGTCGCTGTTGTGGAGTTCGGTAAGGGCATCGACGAACCCGCGGGCGTAATCTTCTTGCTCTTCGGTGACGACACGTGGAAACAGGATTTGTGTGGATGTCGGCGTCGCCGTTGTCACCGCGCCGTTCATTATAAACTTTTCAAGTTCGGGCGTGCCGACCTTGAGCATATTGAGGTCGGGAGTGGACAGCAACGGTGTTCCATTGTTGAATTTTTGCTTTTTCATCATTCCTCTGGCGGAATTCAAATCCAAAGTTAGATTTTGCCGCTTCATTTGGCTGACGTTGTTGAACGAATGCTCTTCATAAAAGGTTGGTTCCATTCTAGTGGAAAGCGCACAGTTGCGGACCATGTAGGCCGAGTTGCAACACAGCGCGTATTGCGTAGTAATTGACGGACAACACACTGGTTGTATTTATATTCGTGTAGATTGTCACGTTAACAACGTGCACAGGCAGATAGCTTCCGAATAATAACAAAGATGACGCACTCGGCAATGGATCGATAAGCACAACACAAACACAACGTGTAAATAGTTGTAAGGTTTGACTGAAATACGTCCTGTCTGTTCAACATAAAATCAACTTGTGAACAAGTTTTCTCCTACCTAACGTTATATATCTCGTGACTCAGATATTCTATTTTTAGAACTAACGTAATGAATCGAAAGTTTCATTGGCTTACGATGACGGCATTCTCTGTGCAACCTTTGTTTGTCTCTACGATTGGTCCAAGTTACTTCGTCTGTGACGTTTTACCAATACTGAGAAATTATACTTTGCGCATGTGTGTTTTAATATTTGAAATGGTATAATCCAATTCAATATTATGCCGTTATATATCATATATCAAATCAATTCCCAAATATAATTACTATTTCACAATATTATTTCACCCTTAAAAAAATAAATTGTTCTTTAAAATTATGTCAATAGACATTATTTGAATACATTTTTCTACAATAATCTTGTTGATATAGATTTATGAAAAAACTATCAACAGAAAAAATATTTTAAAATTGATTTCACACAATTATAAAACACGCAATATCAAAATATAGTTAATTTATGAATATTATAAAAATATAACAAATTTTTAATAATTTATCACTTAAAATTAATATTTTTATTACTTATATGTGTAATAAAACCAGGTTAAATATAACAAATAAATTATTCTACTTAATACCATAAGATTTGATTCATTCAATTACTACTTACTGTTGTCCACTTTATTTTCTAATGTGGATTCTGATGGCAACACTATCATCACGTGAAATAATTCGAGTAAATGATTATTTCACACTTTCATAAAATGATATTGGGATGTAATTCACTTACAAGAAAATAAAACAGAATTTTCAGGATTTAAAAAATACTTTCTAACATTTAATATAAAAAATATTATTTACAAATACAATTATTTTATAAACATAACACTTTTTCAAATAGAAATAAAATTGAAAACATTACACACATAAAAACAAATGTAATGTAAAAAAATTAAATCTTATTTCAAAGTTATTGATACAATTCTTATTTCATCATATGGTTTATCTGTTTTTGGATTGGTTTTTACATTACTTATGTTTTGAACAACTTCCATACCTTTTACAACTCTTCCAAAAACTGTATGTTTATTATCTAGCCATGGCTGAAAATTATTAGGTATATTTATTATTTTATTCATTTTATAAGTTACAACAATTTTCTTTTAAAACAATACTTACAGTTGGTGTCAATGTGATAAAAAATTGACTACCATTTGTATGTGGTCCAGCATTTGCCATACTGAGTGTGTAAGGTCTGTCATGTCTTAAATTTGGCTGAAATTCATCTTCAAACTCTCCGCCCCAAATACTTTCACCCCCTGTTCCATTACCTTTAAAAATTTAATAATGAAATTACATTCTCTTCTAAACAATTCAATATACTTGTATTTAAGTATTTTTAAATATTCTATATATTAACAATCAGCTTTATTTCACATTCAAACTGAATCAAGTAAATGCAATAATAAAAATTTATAAATTATTCTTGGTACTTTTAAAAAAATATTACCTGTAGGATCACCAGTTTGTATCATAAAACCTTTAATAACACGATGAAATATATGTCCATTATAGTAACCATTTTTTCCATGCACACAAAAATTTTCAACAGTTTTTGGACATTCTTTGGTAAATAATTTCAAATGGATATCACCAAGAGCAGTGTGAATAATTGCTGTGTCATATAATCGTTGTACACCTAGTTATTAAAAATATATAAATGTATTACTAACTCTTATTAGATTGATTCAAGATCAAGTCTTTAAATATTGTAATATACTTTTAGTAGAATATTAATGTACAGATACATAGATACACACATACATAAATATTTGTATAAAAAGTGGAAAAGAAAATTTACTTTGTCCTTCAGTAGCTGCTATAATATCTTCTTTAGATGGCTTTTCATTAAATACATCTCTATCAATATCTTGACTTTGAATATCATCAGGATTACGTCTTGTGAACAAATAAAAACGATTTTTTTTAAATGCTGTACAAATAAGTGTTGGATCTGATTGATTTAAATTCAATGCTGGATTATCAGAGGCCTCTTGCTCCATTGTAATTGCTGCTTTTAATTTTTTACCCTTACCCTTTAAGTGAAGTTTTAGAAATATATTAAAAATTACACCAAATCATTATCAATTAAATTATTTACAGAACAATTTGAATTTCATATATTTTTAATAGAGTAATTACAAAGCTTCATAAAATATCAATATTTTAGTATAAAATTTAATATTTCTTATTACTTAATTTTTTTTATTCAAAAAACAAAAATGAAATTAACAGTTCTTCAATGTTTAAACAAGCCAATTGATTTATATTAAATACCTGAAAAAGTGCAATGTGTAACGGTCGAAGGTTTTCAGTTTTCCCTATGATTTTCATACACCGATTTGTATAAATATTGACTAATTTTATACCCAACATAGTGGAATACATTATAAAATAACCACTTTCATCAAATAAAATATTAACAAAAGACATTGCGTCATATTTTTCTAAATCTCGTTCTACAGCCATTCTGTAATATAATAAAATATTATAAATAAAAATCTATAAATATTATTTTTTAATATACAACCTTCTGCCAAATTCCATATTTGGTAACTGTTGTGTTCTTTGTTGTAATTCTGTGAATCTAGGTAATGCTTCATCCAATACAAGTTTTAATTTGCCTGTTAAGAATAGAAATACACGAACTTTTCTATCAACAGATATTGTTGCCATTTTTCTTCCATCTGGGGAAAAACATAAACCAGTAGGATATGTTTTCTTCTTTGCAAATTCAAAAAGATCTGTATCAAGTTTAGATTCAAACTTTGCACATCTTGGAAATTTGAATTCATTGTTTAATCCTGTCCAATACTCTAGTATACCTGCACGATCAACAGAAACCGCTACGTCAAACGCCATATTGTATTTGATTATAACAACAGGTTTCGTATGGAGTTTTTCAAAGACATGTAACGGAGTGTTCGAACCTCGGCCGTCATATATAAATAATTTATTACTAGTAGAATCTGAACTATAAATTAAAGATTTATTACATTACTTATCTGTTATATGCATAATTTTTATATAGACATATACATGCACTTATAAAAATACCCTAAATATATTTACACAGCAATGGTAGCAATTGCATCACCAGGAGAATGAATCCACTCAGCACAATGTGGTACATAATCCAGTCTCATCATATTTATCATATCTGTAAAAAGTTTATATAAAAAAATATTCGATTTTATTTTAATGGTACAAGAGTTAAAACTATTTTTTGGTTGATTAATGATTTCTTTTTGTTAAAATAATATATGTATACTAAAATAACTTATTTTTAATTTAATAAAAATGTAAAATAATTAAAACTGAACCTATTCTGTTCACTACTTTTCTATTTAGTTAAATATTTGAACAATTAAGATTACTAATATTAATGTTATTGAAAACATACCAAAATTAATAACATCAAAGACCTTTATCGATTTGTCACTAGAGACAGTACATAAATATGTACCATTACAGTTTGAAGCTAAACTTGTGATAGGTCCTAAATGACTACGAAAATGTTTGACGAATTCAATTCCCTCTTCCATTTTCTTCCAGAATTTAACATGACCATCGCCGCTAGCCGTAACAATAAAATCTGTTTTAGTGATAACGACATGCGTTATTATATCACGATGCATGAAACTTTTCTCATAAGATTCAGAGCTAGGTAAATTTTCTAAATATAACGATTCAAACTGGAGAACTGAAACAATGTTTCTGTTATTACAAGAAATAATTATTACTTTTTAGTTTTTCCTAACCTTTCCTCCGTTTGGGTTGAGTGGCTTCTGAAAGTAATGGTCCGACAAAATCATCCGATTCATCACTATCATCACTACTTTCACTGCTTTCATGCTGTCGTTTTTGATTTTCTGATCCAGACATTACAATAATTAAATATATAATAATTAAAAATTAAATTAATAAGTACATAAACAATATACTATATTACAGAGTTCTAACATATCTTGGGAAGATTTTTTTTTTCCATTGCGGAAAGAAAAATACCACAGATTCAATGCAGCCAGTAAAATCTGCGTTTAGTTGCTCAGAAATAATAAACGTAGCCACGATTGGCGCGCAGTAAATGCATTTCTCTGACGACGGATCCTTCTTGATCCAAAATCTAATCGGTGGTAGGGGCCACCGAATTTGTCGTCTTTGAAATTGTTTATTATATACGACGATTTCAAACATAGTGCAAAAAAATACAACTTAAAACATTCAGTAATTTGTTTTTCTTGTTTTACTCCTTATTTTAACATGTAAGTAAAAGTATTATTTGTTTTATCGTGAGTTTTGTATTGAAGCATACGTAGAGAATGGAGCTTACACGTGGTTTCGTGCATATTGAAATGAGGGAGGTTTAATGTTATCGAACACGGCTTTAGTAATATATTAATTTTGAAATCAATATTGGAGCAGTTTTTGTGTGCCATTATTTTTTTGTGCCATGGAAATTAAGTTATTATGGTTGTATATTAAAAGTCTCCATTGCAAGACGTGCATCAGACGCGATATGGCGATTAGTCATCGTGACGTTATAAAGTAATTTGTTTCACCATGTAACCTCAATTGTATTTTATCACGAAATTACGAATTCGGCCGTTACGTTCTCTGCGTGTTGGACTTGGCTTTAGGTAAACATAACGTGTGAAGTTTACCGTCGGAATTTCCTTGAATGTTGGATACTGTTTTTTCTAGATATAATGAATTCTAGCACTTGTTATAAGTGCAACCGCGTCGGGCACTTCGCTAGAGAGTGCCCCCAGGGCAGCGGCGGCGGCGGGCGCGACGGAGGACGCGGATTAGACGGAGGTAATCGTAACCGTGAAAAGTGCTACAAATGCAATCGTATAGGGCATTTCGCTCGCGACTGCAAGGAAGACCAAGATCGCTGTTATCGGTGTAACGGCACCGGTCACATCGCTAAAGACTGCTCACAAAGTCCAGATTCACCATCCTGTTACAATTGCAACAAGCCGGGTCATATCGCTCGCTCATGTCCGGAACCGAGCAGCGACCGAGACGGCGGACGCTATCCGCACGTCTGTTACAATTGTAACAAGAGCGGCCACATTTCGAGGAATTGTCCAGATACTACTAAGACATGCTACATCTGTAGCAAACCCGGTCACATAAGCCGTGATTGTGACCAAGATGACAGGAAGTAGGTACTGACCTGTCAATCGATTTTTTTATTTCTGTATTGCTGGTGAAGATAAATTATAATGTACCTCTGCTGTACGTACAGCAATAATTATCATACCAGTACACTGTGCTCGGTTTGATTACATTGATAACCCGTAATTGGGTGATAATATTCATTAAATCATTGCTATCATAAGGTGTTACAGAGTTAAGTTGAGCTCTAATGTCTTATAGATTTTAAGTTTTGTTTTTAACTGATTTGTCAAATATAAAATTATGAATTAAGTGTGGATTTTTTTATTTTTTGCTTTAAAACCTACTGTTGCTGCATGCTTATATCAGTAACATGAAAATTTGCAACTTTGTGTTGATCTTTTGTAATTTCTAGAAATTAAATTGTTAATAGTCACAGATAATTACTATAATCATTTTAAGTATCGTGTCGTTATTTGATAACATTCCAAACTACAAAACTTGAAAAATCTATTTTCAGTAAATGATTGACATATTAATTAAAAATAAGAAAATTTTTGTTATTTGTGGAAAGTAGTTTTTGCATACCAGTTTGCTAATTTAGAACTTTCTATAAATGGCAAAATACATTACAGTTAATTTTTTTAGCTCTGATTTATATAATCAAATCTATTATTTTTTATTTCAGAGTTTAAGTGGGTTATTGGTCTGAATTGACTTCTTGTTTAACTTTTTTTTTTTACCATTTATTAAAGTAACTGCTAAGTATTTTTACTGTATGTATCAAAAATTATATAATTGTCTGTCCCACTTTGTACTGTGTGGATGACTTATTAGTAAAAGGAAAATAATAAAAAAAAATTATTGAATAACTATTACCACAAGAATAACTTAAACAATATTGCTCTCCTTCAATACTAATGTTTTCTTTATTATTATTATTTAATAATATTAATGTTGAAGCATTTGTATTTTATCAGGTCTAATATTTTTTCTGTGTGGCAATGAAATTTATTTGGTGGAAATTCTATCAAGTTCATAAAGTCGTTTTATTAATTGTACTTAGAGTAATCTACAACTAATGATTATGAAAAGTACAGTGAAAAAAATATCTATCGATGACAACTTATATTTGTATGTAATATTAGAAGTGAAAACTAAGTTGAAAAACTTTACAACACAAAATTAGAGCTGTTTACACATTTAATGATTAATATACATATTATTACATCTATTTCATACATGTATAAAAAGAAGAAAGTGATGAAAACATTAACGTATTTTTCTCTTTTGTTCATTTTGTATTTTAATATTTTGTAATACATATATATTTTTTTTAGTATGTAATAATCTGTTTGCTATTCATTTTATGTTGACATAATCACTATGTTAATGTTAATGTAAACTGACATGTACAGGTTTATCAATTCATTTTTAAAGTGCATTGATTATGTTAAAAATTATATATATATATATATGAATATATATACTCTACTTCATTTAATGAATACAGAAAAGCTATAATTTATAACTATATTCTTTATTAACCTACTGCTGAACTAAATTAAATTTTCTTCATTTATTTCTTCACTAGTATAAATTTTACTACCGTTTCTTAATGTATAGTGAAACCATTTTTCTAACCTTCATTTTTATATGTATATTTCTATCTTCAAAAAGTTTTCTGGGAAGTTCTAATTGTTGGCTGTCAATTTGCCTTGAGAATTTTAATTAAAGACTGAAGTATTTTATTATATTAAATTTATTTTTATATCGAAACACTATAAAATAGGTCTGATATTTACTAAACACATTTTTATAGTTTATGTGCATTGTTTATTGAATTAGCAGACATTTGTATTTTGGATAAGGTTTTCAATTTTGAAATGTATTTGTATTTTTCAATCATATTAGTTAAACTTTATATACTTATTCAGAAAGTTATAAATTAGATTATGAAGGATTATTATGAAATTATAATCCTTGTAAATTGTATTTTTTGTCTTCGTTAAAATTGGATATATAATAATGGTGTTTTGTATATAAATGGAATATAAAGAGGGTGGTATGAAAATGGAGCGGAATTATTGACCATAGAAAACTGAACGCTGAAATGTAAGTGTAAATGTAAAATATAATTTATATTTTCTTTATTAATGGAGAAAAAAAAATTACAAGCAAAATGTAATGGAAGTACAAGTTTGAAAGTAACATTGGTTATTTGATGCAGGAAAAATATTATTTTTCATGACCTATACTTAATGACTGTTCCTAATAAAATTAAATTAATCAAAGTATTTAATTATCGTTTGTTGTTTATAATAGTTAAACTGGTTGAAATACTTTAATGGACCACTTCTTATATATTAATGAAGTACCATAATATGGGTGATTAATATTAATGATATGTAGTTGTGGCACTTAATTTTCATGTAATAAATTCAATTAAATAATCAACTTTTTCTTTTATTTTGAGTTATATTTGAAAATTTAAACCAGTGAAGTAAGTAACTTATTAAATTTTATAGTATTTTGTTATGATATAAATCTATATTAAATAATTTTTTGAAATAGGATTGCCCTTTTATAACATGATAATTATAAAAAGTAAGTTAATTGAAAAAAGCATAGTTTCATTGTTTTTAAGTTAACAAATTTATACTTAAAAATTAAAATCTGTAATATTACTTATGAAAAAATTGTTAGTATACAAACTATGTACATCTGTTAGTATGTTAATTATTTGAAATAGTACACTTGGTCAAGAAATTCGATTTTTTCAGGTCATCTTTGAAGACATCGGCTCCTGTTTAAAATCTTATGGTAAGTTTTCAACATAGTTATTTTTAAACAAGTAAAAAAGTAATTACTTTTTATCTTTGAATTTTCTTAAAATTTATAAATATTTATCTAAAGTCCCTGAATATGTTTAAATTTTTTTAAAAAATAAGTTCAGTTTTTTTGATTTTAATCGTATTAATATATTTTTTAATCAAAATTTAATTACAATGTTAAAAAATATGTTCGTGATGTAAAATAATTTTAATATAATTAAAGAATTTTCAAATTTTGAAAACATTTTTAACTTTTCTGCGCATTCGATATTACAATAGGATAATAAAATATTTAAATGTATATTTATTCTCCCTTTCACAATTGTGACATGCCTACGGCTAAAAATTAAAAGGATTTTAATTTTTAAAACTTTTTCAACTTTTTATGAATATTGATCAAGCGATATGAAATCGAAAAAATAATAGTAAGATGAAAGGAATTATAGCACAAAATTTTTATTGTAACATTGTTCTAAGGGAATTCATGATTTATTTCAAGCAACTGGGAACGTCATTACATGAAATTCAGCAACTCACATTAGATATATATTATAACTGGAGAAAAGTTTTATAAATAAATAAATTAAAATTTGAATTGTTCAATTTCAAATGGAAAATATTTATGTATACTTGTACATCTTCAAAAAAGATATCACAATACATATTTTCAATGGTTTAATTTAGAAATAGCTGACTTAACCTTTTTTACATTTTAGTTTTACATTAATAAAAAGAACACACTAAAATTAACAGGTCATTTGTGACTAAGCATCTTTTTAGTTCAACAGTTAATTTAAATCAATTGATTGGAAATAAGTCCAAAAAATAAAAATGAGTAATACATATTTTATTTTCATAATAATTATTAATCCACTTTTTTCAAATTAAACATTTATCTATTTATTTTTTAGCGAATAAAAAGATTATATTTCTTTTTAAGTTAAATATATATATATATATATATATATATATATATATATATATATATATATATATATTAATTGAATAAGTCTATTCAAATTATTTGAATTAATGTCATATGCAATTATTTACTTTATTTCCTTTTTTTAAACGTATAAAAAATTAATAATATAAAAAATACAAAAAATGATATTAAAATAACAAACAAATCTAATATTTGATACAGAATAAATTCAATTTTCGTTTTAGTACACAACGTTTTTATTACAAAATACATGAATAAATTGAATATTATAAAAACTAATAACAAAATTGCAACCACGTCCAAAGAAAACGTTTGATAAAAAGGCATATATATGGTTGGTAAACGTAAATGCGGTGCTGCTTTATGCCGTAATATATATTCAGTCCAAAATACAGCTTTATCAAGAGGCGATTGAGAAGTGTCTTGATACAGAATTGAGGCTTGTTTAACATTTTCTTTAATCCTGAAGAGAAATGAACATTTTTTTAATTTCTAATTTCATATTTATCATATCAATAATTCATTTTGTAAAACTTGTTTTAATTGATTTTTCTATAAAATATTTTTTTGTATTTCAACCATAATTACGTACTTAGGATCATATAACACATTTTTTAGTGCAGTTAGAACATTTTCAATTGTTAAATTGCTATAGCTGATTTCTATTCCATATCCTCTTTGAACTATCATGTACATGTTTGATTCTTGATCCAAGAAAAATGGCATACCTAATATCGGCACTCCTCGATAAATTGCTTCTTGAGTACTCAGTAAACCTCCATGTGTAAATAACAGTTTCACTTTAGGATGTGCTGTATGTAAATTGATGCTTTTAATTATTTTATGTATTTTATTTTATTTCTTACATACTATAACATGCAATTAAAAGTAAGGGGCAAAAAGATTATTTGTCTTATTATCCTAATACTAGACTATTTAAAAAAAATGATTAGTATTTACTTATTGTTCATTATTCTTACTAATATGTATTTTAATTACTATTAACGTCAAATTTAGTTAGCAATATTAGAAAATTTGATTTTTAATTAATTAACTTATATGTATGTATTATCTATATTTTTATATTTTAAATATATATGTACATATATTTAAATCAATTTCATTTTTAATTATTGAAAATGAATAATTTTAATTTAGTGTTTACAAAACATCTTAAATAAATATTAAAACGCCGTCATAAATTACAAACCATATGTTTAGAAAAAGATTCGACATTTTAACAACGCTATAACAACAAACAGAATATTTCAAGGATATGTGAATGTAATTAATTGACTCAATGAATATAAATTCAACTTAATGTAAATAGTTGGAACATTAAAAAAATATAATCACGTTTAATGAACAAAAAAATAATAACTATTGTAAATTATATTTAAAAAAATAAATAATTACAATTAGAAATATACTAAATTCGTTTGTAAATTAAGATATTGAAATATACATATAATAATAGAAATAAGATATACAATGTATGTATATATATATATATATATATATATATATATATATATATATATATATATATATATATATATATATATATATATATACACACATGCTCGAAAATGTCTGCATACACTTATCAATACGGATATATTTATCAATAAAACAATCTTATTAATGTAAATTTAAAAACAAACATATTTTTTAATAATTCTCTAAAGTACTAATTCTTTATTCATGACAATTCAAAACATTTTAAATTTATAACAAATAAAATAAAAAATGAAACACACAAAAATTCATACAAATTGATCAGAAAATGTCTGCGTACACATTTTATTCAACAGTAAATCATCGATTTTTTTGCAATATTTGCACCTATTGTTGTTTTAAAATTATCACAGTTTTATGTCCCAGTTCGTATGTTGCAATTGAAACGCTAAAATATTATTTTTAGTAACTAATAGTAAAGTTTTTTTGCAACAAATAAATAAGATGGAATTCAAAAAGAGGAAATATCTGTTAGTGAGTGTAAAATTATTTTAGAGTTAGAAAAAGTTTTCATAAAATAGGAAAGGGTGTTTAAAGACAACATTCTTTCATTCAAAGAGTAGTAATCAATTTTAAATCCATATTTGAAACCGCTTTCTGGCCTGCCGTTGAAGTTAACATTGAGATAAAGGAGTAAGATTGTGATTTCGGTGAAAGAAAATCCCCGAATAACTGCACCCCAAATTGCAAAAGATATTAAAGTACTATTTAAAAAACAAATCTGTGCTGATATTGTGCGAAAAATAATAAAAAAGGGTGGGTATCATGAGCGTGTTGCGCGTAAGAAATCGTTTATTTCACGTATCAGTAGATAAAAACAGATTGCATATGCAAATGAACACATTAATGCACTAATTCGGTTTTGGGAAAACATGATTTTCTCAGACGAGAGCAAATATTTCATTTTTGGAATAAAAGGACTCAAAATTGTATGTAGACCACTGAATAAAAAAAATCTTGTTCCTACTGTGCAACTCGGTGGTGGTACAGTAATGGTATAGGGGTGTATAACAAGTAAGGGCATGGGACAAATGGAGTTTTTCGAATCCACAATGGATAAATATACTTACTTAAATATTTTAAAACGAAATATAAAGCAAAGTGCTGAAAAATGAAGTCTTGGTCCCAATTATAATTTTTTGCATGACAATGATCTGAAGCACACGGCAGAAGTTGTTAAGCTATAGATATTATATAACGTTCCAAAACAGTTGCATAAGTTATATGAAATACATGTAATTTCCCCAAGGTTGTTCCCACGGGAACAACATACATAATTCATGCGCTAATTGTTGACGAATAGGTCCGTTAATAATTATTTAAACCTATAAAAAACGCGATAATCAATTTTTGATTGTCAATAAAATATCGTTATAATAAGAACTAGAGGTTTCTTTGTTGCTTGCTACAGGGTAAATCAGTTCTAATCTGAATGTTGAAAGAACAACATACAATTCTAACCATGAGATTGTAACAACGATAGATTGAGTTCCTCGAGTCACAGTTGTTGGGCTGATGGATTGATGATTGCTCAGTATTTTGTTGTACGCTGTCGATTGATTGATACAAATAAATATGTTTTCTTTAAAAATCTTACTTTCGATTATTTAAAATAAAACTCATACACCTCTCCAATCTCTAGACCTAAACCCTATAGAACATATGTGGAATTTTCTCGGACATAAATTCGCCAACATGGCATAATTGCAAAGGAAATGTTGAAGAATGTTATAGAAAAAGATTAGTGCTAAAAAACCACAAAAAGTGGACCATTCCATGTAAAAACGATTATAAGAAGTTTTTTTAAAAAAGAGGCTATCCAACCAGTTACTAATTCACTTGAAAAGTTTATTTTACTTTATATTATTTTCGATTTTCATTTTTTGTACGTAGACATTTTCTGCTCAATTTGTATGAATTTTGTGTGTTTCATTTTTTATTTTATTTGTTATAAATATAAAATGTTTTGAATTGCCACGTATAAAGAATTAGTACTTTGTAGAATTATTAAAAAATATGTTTGTTTTTAAATTTACATTAATAAGGTTGTTTTATTGAGAAATATATCCATATTGATAAGTGTATGCAGACATTTTCGAGCATGTGTATATATTCATATTATTACTAATTAATATATATTAATAATTAACATAATATCTGAAAATTATATATATATATATATATATATATATATATATATATGTGTGTGTGTGTGTATGTGTGTGTATGTATGTAGTTATGTATGTATGTATATACATACACATGCATATTAAATATACAAATAAAAAGAATATATTTGATATTATATACAAAAAACTGTCTTACCAAGTAAATCGCTTTGAGGTAACCATTTCAAAAATAATACATTTTCAGGTTGTTTTAATGAAGAATTCCATCGACAAATTACATGTTGAGATAGTTGGGAAAATGCTTGAAGTAGAATTTGTTGTTTTTCTAAAGGTAATTCATTGATCTGAATATTTGATCCTAGTGAAAATATAATAATTTCTTCAGCATTGTCGACGAAATGTCGTAGTTCCTGTAAATAGAATTAATATATATATATATATATATATATATATATATATATATATATATATATATATATATATATATATATATGAGCCGTTGTTTTAGAAAATGGTATAAGTCCATTTATCCATACATTGAGATATTTAAAGGTTGGTGTTTGAATTAACTAAAAAATATTGGCAAACGTTAATAAATTTGGATTATGTTTTTAAAACTATAAACTTGTTAAATTTGATTATGTAATAATAATTAATAAAATTGTTAAAAAAATAATCGATTTGTTTAGCTACAAATGGACTTATACTATTTTCTATAATAACAAATTAAGTGAATGAAAAATCGATTTTATTAAGAAATTTTGTAGTTATATGAAAATTTATAAATAAACAATGGCAGAGAGGAAAAGTACAGAAGGGGAAAATAAAACAGAACTTAAAAGTATGGGTTTAAATAAGAAAAAAATCTGAAAATGATCTAAAAATTCAATGCCCTAAAAAGCATGGGAAACTTAAAAAAGAAGAAGAATTAGTAATGAATATAATAATATAATTTATAAATGCATATTTAAATAACGAATTAAAAATTCTGAAATAAAGTAGTTAATATATGTTGTAATTTTCTATTATTAATGGTGATTTTTACTTTCTGAAAAAAAACATTTAATAATTTAAAATAATACATTTTTAATTTTTAAAAAAAACATGTGTATTATTATTTATTTCTATTATATAATGAAAAAATAAATATAATGTGTAGGTTGGAACGAAAAAGTTAAATAAGGAGTTGAATATACTTTTTTAAACTAAAAAGATATTATTAACTTACCTCAGATAGAGGTTTTGGTGTTGGAATATGTAAACCCGAAACAGGTATAACATTTGGTAATAAAGGTCTAGGCCAGTCGATAATAGGATCATTATTAATAAGTAAAATACTGATATTTTTTTCGATATCTGTAACAGAACTAAATGTATCACCAAACCTTTGTTTTGCAAACGCATCTACTTTTGGAATAATGAAATAATTTCGATAGATTAATGTCGAAGTGCTTATTACGAAATTTAAAATTCTTGTCGGCAAATCCATATAATTAGTAGTTAAGAGTCCATAATGTGGTACGAAAGCTGGGTACTCGTATCCGCCTGTAATGAAACTACTCCACGGTATTAAACCAAACGGTGACACTCCGATGACTGGTGGAGATTTAAATTTTGTAATTAGTGGATAGAAACAATCCGAACCGCTGAAATCGACGATAATGAGATCGAATGCATCAGGTGGGTAGCTTTCAAGTATTTCGACTGCATCGTTGTTTAGTTCAATTTCACAAGTTTTAATCAGCCAATTAAGAAGTAAAAATGATCGTTCGAGGACCCCTTGATTAAGTATATCGTCAAGATTGAGATCTGTATGTAATTTTTCATAAACACCTATTAACAAAAATAATAAAGTATTATGATTTATTGGTTTTTAAATAGACTTGTTGTTTTTGAATTATTTTATTCTTAATTATGAGATCTTACGAATATGTTTTTTTATATATCTTGTGTTACTACTAGTTTCAACCGTTTGTTATTTTCAAATATAATACATAAATTTGCAAAATATTTAATTTTTTACCTATATTATAATAGGTAAAACATTATATATATATATATATATATATATATATATATATATATATATAAGCTTTATTTTAAATAATTGAAATCCAAATAATTAAAATAAGACATATTTATTTTTCCAATCAATCAACAGCGTACAACAAAATACTGAGCAATCATCAATCCATCAGCCCAACAACTGTGGCTCGAGGAATTCTTCCGTTTCATTGCTAGAATTAGATGTTCCTTCTAGCATATCTACTCGAGAACTGATTTTATTAAATGTAACAAGTAACAAAGAAACCTTTAGTTCTCATTTCGCGATATTTTATCGACAATCAGAAATTGATTGTCGCATTTATTATAGGTTTAAATGATTACTAACGGACTTATTCTTCAATAATTAACGTATGAATTATGTATGTTGGTCCCGTGGGAACAACCTTGGGAAAGTTACATGTATTTCATATAACTTATATATATACCTGAGTCTGTTTTTATGCGGTAGATACGTTCCACAGAAAACCGCATTAAAAAAAATCGCACAAAAAAGACTTAATTTACATTGAAAAATTAGGGATACGTTCCGTAATTTTCAAAAACCGTATAAAACCAAAGCTACAAAGTGAAATTACTTTAAAATTCGCATAAAAAAATAAAAAATGCCAAAAAAATTTCAAATATTTGTAAAAAATTAATACAAAACAAAGCTTTTTTACTTTATTTTTTAATTAATTATTTAATTTTATTCAAAATAATATGTACATATGTGTAATTTATTTTAGAATTTTTCATACATATTTTAATCATCATCGCAATAATAGTTGCACTGTTTAGAATAAAAAAAAAGAAAAAATAAAGTGAATAGCTGCACTGTTTTCAAAACATGTAGGCCAAGCTTTTTTCCAATAGGCATTTAAAGTGTGTGGTTTTATTTGACTAATAGCAAAAACAACATGATTTATAAAGTCAAAAATTGAAAAAAATTTCCAAGCGTTAGTTACTGCTATTGACTCATTTTCTAATTTATTCAATATAAATTGAAAAGTGCATTTATATTTAACGTAATATTGTTAAAAGTTGCAATTATGCCTTGATCTAATATCTGAATAATGCTTGTTGTATTGGATGAAAAAAGCATAATCTTAACATTTGGATGTTCTAAACATGGATGACCTGGTGCGTTGTTAACAAGTAATACAATTTTTGAAATTGAGGCCTTTTTGCTCCATATACGTTTGTTTTCATCAGCATTAAATACTCAGTGTTAACAATATCCACCATCTTTAATAATTTTGGCTAACTCTTCTGGAAAATTTTTGACAGCTTCTTCATCTACCGATGCAATCGCGCCCGTAATCTTTACGTTATGCAGTGCATTCCTTTTTAAAAACCCGGTTAACCACCTTTTGCTAACCGAAAATTTCTTATCAGTTTGAGAAGCGGAAGTAAATGGCTCTGATTCCTTAATTTGTTCATAAAACTGAAGAGCTTTTCGTCGAATTAAATAACCGCTTAAAGGAATTCTTTAAAAAATCATATAAAAAGATACTAAGAAGAAATAACTTCAAAATCGCATTAAAATAATCCGAACAAAAATAGACCCAGCTGTATATATATATATATATATATATATATATATATATATATATATATATATATATATATAAGGTTGTTATCTATTTTTTTACTTTATTTTTTTTCGGTTCAGACTTTTTTAGTTATTTCTTTTAATTTATGATTTTTTTTTAAATGTGTTAAATATTCATAAGTTCTGTCATCGATTTGAAATTTCTTATTACATTTTTATTTTTTTAAAATATCTCATTATTATTTACATTACAGTAAAATTTCTAATATTAAATGAATAGTAATTATTTATTTCATTTATTAAACAACGTATTAAACGATTTTTTTATTTTATCCCACATTTATTTTATATTATTGAATTGTATGAAATGTTAAATTTTTCACAAAAACAAAAATGTTATATATAAAGTTGTAATTTTTTTTAACAATCAAGATATAACCCATTTGCTTCTTTTACACTAATTTATTTGCATTCTGAAAAAAATCTTGATTTTTGATGAATTGAATTCATCAAAGGTTTGAATAACGTTGGCTCTATTTGAGAAATATTTATTGTACAAAAATGAATTCAAGCTTTTGTAAACATGGAAATTTATTGGTCCAAGAAACAAATGTTTAGGAAATTTTTTGTGCCGTTATTTACCAAACATAGGATGTAACATTATAATGAGAAGTATGGAACAGCATCTATTCATCAATGTTGGTTGTTTTCTGTTGAATTTTTCATGTATATCCTTTTAATTATTTGCTCATATTTTATAATATTTCTGATATACGAATAATGAATGATTTATTTAACAGATCACCGTACACAATCACTATAGGATAAATATTTTTTATTCCTAATCGACAATGAATAGCAAATTTCAAAACGAGATTGGTTCATTTCGTGTGGTATTACATCTAGGACTACAATAATTGATTTTACAGTGTTATAAAAATCTACTTCAATAATAGCTCCTAAATAGTCATTTTTAATGACAGTGACTAGTAATCTATGGGGTTTATTTAGAAGAGTTTCATCATTTGATCACAACTTCATACTAACATTAAATCTAATGCTCATTAATTATTCCTTTATTTAATGCAATATTAATCCTGTGTTATATATAATATATTATTATTATTGAATCTTATTTCTAAAATGAGTATTGTGTTATATGTCATTGTTTACAACTGTTGAAGAATATTTACAATTTTTTATTTTGAAAAATACAATATTACTTTAATCCATGTATATTGAACACATGACGTTTGGAAAAGTATGTTTTTATTCCCAGTCATTATCGTTTATCTTGACAACAAATAGTTATATATTTATTGCTTGAACTGTTTATTATATTAGTACTAATAACATCTTTTCAAACTTAATAATCCAGTATTTAAAATAAATGAATATTGTACAACTGTACAGTATAATATAAAAAACTGTAATTGACAAGTAAATTGTTCAGGCTCACCTTCTAAAACAATGGATGTCAAGTTGGGTGTTTTAAATTTTTCATTGTCTGGTCCAATATATGTGACATTGTGGCCACGTTTTGCTAGTTCGATCATTAGTACTCTGTTCCATAAATGATGACTGTGAGACATAACTGGTGTAATGGCTAAGATATTTGCACAATGTCCACAATGAATTAAACAAATTAAACCGAAAATTAGAAATGTTTTTAATGACATTATTGTGTGTTCACTGTACTAATTTGTGTCTAAATTTTTAATTTAAACGATTATAAAACTAAATGAAACGTAGCAAAATAAATATTTTTAATAAAATACTTGTTTCTATTTTTATGATAAATTTAATATACAATTTAATAATTGTAGATAATGCAATCGAATGTTTTATATACATATAGGATTAACTAATCTAAAATGATTTAATATGAATTAGTTATTTGAGTATATGTTTACGTTGATAATTTCATTGTCATTCGTTATCAAATATTTTTTTACTTTATACATTAGATTATATTAGACTGAATCATCTCTTTTTGACCCCAGTGCAATGTCTCTAAGGAAACGGAGCACTGCGAATGCTGCGTGCCGGACATAGAGGCCGATGATTTGGATGCATGTTTGATCATATTTGGTGAGAGTGGCTTGAACTAGCGATAATATCAAAAATAAATTGTGTCGGGTCGACGAGTTCAGGGTGAAAATCTTGCGATTCACGATCTTGTATCGACTGACTTGACTTGTGCGCAAATAAACTCGTCGATCGTCGGGAGCTGGAGGTCTTAATGATGGATGGTGTTTTGGACAAAATAGTACGCACTTCGGTTGAACTGAGTGTACTTATTTTGGAACACCTGAATCGAACTGGTGTCATGGGTATGATAGACCCAGATTGGACTCGCATACGTCATAAATGGCCGAATGCAGCTGAGGTAGAGAGTATTTATGAAATTTAGACATTTGTCGAGTATGATACTGACGTACTTGGTCTCATCCACCCAAGTGACCTGTGATTTATTGAACTCGAACAGGTTGGGTTCATATCTCCACCTGTCACTTTGTGTGGAAGAGAACCGCAACGCATTTCTGCACGTTCACTTTTACTCTCTAAGTTCGTTAGAACATTTCGAGTTCGAGCAGGTAGTCTGTAAGACAGCAAATCACACATCTACTGTATTATTATTTTCATGTAAAAAAAATAAATTTATGGATATAATCGTGGTGTACATAAGATAGATGATAATAAGATAGGGATTAATGTTAGCTTATTATCCTAGAATATTTTTGGAACTGGGAATAGTTTAATAGGAAAATTTTCAAAACCTATTTATGAGATTGTCATGTAAACAATTCAATGGCGGAGATCAAAAACAAGACTACTAAACCGACATCCATTATACATAATTAATAAATACGGGCGTCGGTAAAAAAAGATTCCTGTAACTGATAACATATTTCACTTCCACTATTTGTCGTCATATTTACGGGCAGGCAGATTCTTTACAATGACTGCATGACAGTCGATTTTTTGTAATTATTGATGTCCCTGTTGTAAATACCCAAATTTTAACACCTTAATAGTTTACTAGGGACTAAAATGTATCAACACACACATACATAAACGTACAATTGTACATACAATTTATACGTATTATTCTTACCTAATCGCTGGAATGTGTATTTCAAAAATGATGTAATAATACGTACCGATAAAAATTTAACAAGTTATCAAATGAATACTGTTTTTGATCGTTATATATATATATATATATATATATATATATATATATATTTGCAATCGGTAAAATGTTCTTCCATGAAGGTATCGTTCTGTTGTAATGAAAGAAATTTATGTACGTTGGAATCATATAAAAATCATACAATGTACATATCCGAACGTAGGTAAGAATTATATAATGTACAATACGTAATATTCATTCGTGCTCGTATTTAAATTTTGATCTATACCGAACGTAATGAGTTTTTTTTGTATTTTTATAAATATTTATTAAAGATCGTTTCTTAAGCCTCTGTTCCAATTTATCCATGAATCCTTATTTGGGACTTTTTTACATCAATCAACAATTTTTTGTTCTCTTCCTGCTATATGACAGGCCTATTTCCATTGACATGGTCTAACTCCTCACTGTTGTTATAATATCAGTAAGTTTTGTTTTCTTTCTGATCCATTTTGTTCTTTTTTTAATATATATATATATATATATATATATATATATATAAATTATATGTGTGTGTTAATAATGTGTATGATGTGTGTATATACGCATGTGTGTGTGAATTTTTTTTATTTTTTCTTCCTATAGAAAGAAAGTATCGTTAAAATCAATTTCAGCGTGGGCTTATGTAATTTATTATGCAATGATGACTTTAGTTCTACGTTTTTCCGTTCGCGACGTCACAGCGGTGTTAGTATTCATTCGTCGTGTTCTTTCTTATTTTAAACTTCGTTGAGATAAGATGTGTTTTTCGTTCTCATGAACCTAAATTCATGTCCGGCAATAGAGAATATTAACAAGTTGTCGAGGATAGTTTTATCGAATTAAATATGGATAATCATGTAAGTTTAATTAATTTTTTTCATTTATTACAATTATTTTAAAATGAATTTATAATAATATGGAATTATTTTCAGATAACCATGGAAAACGGAAATTTCTTCACGCAGACCACATGGCTGAAGAATATTAACAAGATATTGAGGATAGTTGTATCGAATTAAACATCGATAATCATGTAAGTTTAATTAACTTTTTTTATTTTATACAGTTGTTTTAAAATGAATTTATAATAATAAGGAATTCTTCTTAGATAACCATGAAAAACGGAAATGTTTTCATACAGAGCACATGGCTGAATAAAATTAACGAGACATTGAGGATAGTTATATCGAATTAAACATCTATAATCATGTAAGTTTAATTAGATTTTTTTAAATATTACAGTTATTTTAAAATTAATTTACAAGAATATTGAATTATTTTTGGATTTCCAAGAAAAACCGTGTTTCATTTAAAGTTGTATATATATATATATATATATATATATATATATATATATATATATATATATATATATATAATATTTCACAGTGCATATTAGCATTCAATTTCATTTTAAATAATTATGTACTTTGAATTTTTCCAAATTTTCTATTTTAGTCTATTTTCATTTTTTTTTTCAAATACTTATTTTAAATATAATTTTAATTAAATTGTGCATTTTGAATTTTTCTAATTTAACATTTTTTTATTTCAGATGTCATCTTCAAGGATGTTACTTCGTTTAAATCGACGTACGTTTCGATCAATTCGATACAGAACGATTCTATGATAAAACGAGTGTGAATTGCATGAGATGTATGAGCTCTGATACGTGCAAAAACAGGCAGTTAGTATTCCTTTGATGTAATTGGCATTTTGTTTAGGGAACATTACGAATTTCTTCCGTGGTGCGATACGAATGGTTTAATACACGTCAGCGGAGGATGCGTTAAGGGTACAGGATATTGTCCTCGTCCTTGTACTTACTTTCGACAGCTTACATTGCCTACTGCTAACCGTTTCTGCACAGTACGCCATCGGTCTAGGAACCCCGTCGGACCTAGGAGTCTGGCTTTTGCTTTATCCCCTGTCGAATTAGCGAGACTAGTTTGTTTCGTATTTCGACATTTAAGATAGGTCTAAGAGAGCGCTCTCGGTTTCGTCTTCTTTCAGTCGAAACTTTAGCTTTGCAACCGTGTTAATTTTGTTCCGATGGCCATGGTCGTACTGTGTGGATTTTTGCGTATAACGGGGTGCGGAAGTGGCAGGTCTGCTGCAAGTATTTATACTGTGTCGTTGATGGTATCCCCGGGCCTGCAGACTCACACGGGTGTTACTCTGTTGTATCGTATTTGATTATCTCATTGTAGTCTACGTAGAGGCGTCGTGCGACAGCGCTTCGTAATCCGTCGAAACGGCGATGACGACGAAAGTGAGTAGGCTTGAAGGTCTTTGCGTCTGGAGTCATGTGCTTCGTATTGGCCTTTGCGGGTCTACTTCACCGAACGTATATTATCATGATGATGAAACGGCGAAACAGAACGAGAATGTTCGGCTCTAGTATGTTTCGTATGGAACACGTTTATTTATTTATTTTTGTCTCCGCAACGGGGCACATCATTATTCTACGTGTTCCTGCATAAACATTGTATGTTAAATTGTTTACACTTTCGTTCGGAATCGCTGTTTCGTCGACGAGAACGTCGTCGTAGTCGCCGACGTCGACAGATGTGTGATCGGTTCGAATTATCGAAAGGCGTTCGGATTTAAACCATACGACGATTGGCGTCAATCAGTTTCGTTCACCATCCCGGCGAAGACGTGTCTGGAAGCAGCAGCTACATATCATCGCAGAAGCAGCATATAAACTTTTCGGCTCTTATAAAAAAGCTTCAGAATGTAACGAGGAATACGAAGAACAGTTTATAATGTTCGTCTCGAGTATGTTTCGTGCAGAGCACATTTATATTATTGTATAATTTTATCGTATTTTTTCTTTTATAAGAGCACTATGGAACGGAACGAGGTGTATAAAGAACAGTTCAAAATTTTCAAGGATTTATCGCAATTTTCAAGGACTAGACTATAGAAAGGTACTTGTAAATAAAAAAATACTTTGCCATTAAACGTTCAAGATTACCGTTTTTGGATTTGGATTTCAAACTATTGATCGTTTAAACTTTTTTTGTTTATTAGATGTACAGAGCGGCACTGATGATGAAAGAGAATTAACAAAAGGTACTTAATAAAAATAATATTTACTTTACTTTCTAGCTTTAAATATTTTTAATTATTAATAGAGAATGTTTGAAAAATGTAACAAATCTGTTTTAGGTAGATGTTGGTGAAAGAGCTACTAGTGTTCGTATACAGGACATCTATATTTCATATATCCAGCAACATATGGAAGCATTGTCGCTTTTGTTCATTTTGAAGAATGATCCGGTTATGACTACACAGTGACCGACTGCTTGTTGTCAAAGGTAAGTTATGTGTAAAAAATTAAAAAAATATGTAATAATATTAATTGTTTAAAATAATCAGTTTACACATTAAAGAGTAATGATTTTCTAGATGAAAAGCAAGAAAATAGATCTGGGATTGAAGTTGGAACAATTCAAAAGGAAAATTGAAGAAAGATCAATACAGATTAAATCAGCTATATCATCATTTAGTTAAGTAATCAATAAACTATAAATTTTTTTGAAATAACATTTATCAAATTGAATTTTTATTTTTGAGTTAAATATTTTAAACAAACAATTAATTGTAAGATACCGAATGTCTCGACTAATTTGAACTATTTCAGAACTCTTCGGAAGCGGTTCATTCTGAAAAGTATTGGAGTCTATGTTTCTGAAGGGGGTGTAACCAGAGCAACATATCCAATATTGACTTCTTTGATCAACATCATGTCCTGAATGATCTTCATGCAGTGCAGCTAAAGATGAACAAGAAACCTTAGATTTGGTTATTTAGTTATAAGTTTTAGTTAACATTGATAACGGTGATTAATAATGTTTCAATTAGGAGGAAAGCGTATCAATTTATCACAGTATAGAAATACATTTGTCTTTTTAAATCCATTCATAATTAAAGCAAATGTAATATACAAGTCATGGACTTTCTCATTACATTTTTAATAATTAATAATTTTTTTATAATTAATAATTATAAAAAATATAATGTATATTATAATTTTTTAATATTCTATATACATGTTTACTTTTACTATCAGTTTAGTAAAATTAAATTATTTTCATTTTAATATTCAATACAAGTAAATACAACCACTTTTTTTAAAATCTATATCGTATATCAGATATTCAGTTCAACAATAGTAAATGAATTAACATTTTAATTATTATTATTTGGTTATTAACAACAATACATTAATTAATTTTATTTTGATGACTTTAAAACTAATTTAAGATGAGAATGTGTGTGAATTGCATTTAGAGATTAAGTATTGTTAATTTTTGACAAGGAATTATTTGGTTACAATGTTTTTTAAAATTTTATCTTTAATTTTTTTTTATTTTTAACTGATGGTAAATATTGTAGTAAATGCTATATAATCGAATACTTAAATAATTATTTTGTATATAATTAAAAATAGCTGAGTTTTTTCTAAATGTTCTATTTTTGAAATTTTTGTTTTTTAAAATGTTATCTTTAATTTCTTTATTATTTTCTATTTTTAACTGATGGTAAATTTTGTAGTAAATGCTATATAATCGAATACTTAAATAATTATTTTGTATATAATTAAAAATAGCTGAGTTTTTTCTAAATGTTCTATTTTTGAAATTCTCGTTTTTTAAAATTTTATCTTTAATTTTGTTTATTATTTTCTATTTTTAACTGATGGTAATTTTTTTTAGTAAATGCTGTGTAATCAAATACCTTAAATAATTATTTAGTATATTATTAATAATAGCTGGGTTTTTTCTAAATGTTCTATTTTTGAAATTCTCGTTTTTTAAAATTTTATCTTTAATTTTTTATTATTTTCTATTTTTAATTTATGGTAAATTTTGTAGTAAATGCTATATAATCTAATACTTAAATAATAATTTAGTATATTATTAAAAATGGCTGGGTTTTTTCTAAATGTTCTATTTTTGAAATTTTATATTTTTAATTAATTTAGAAGTTTATCACTAAATTAAGTTCTTTTTTGATAATGGCTTATCTTTGATTAATTTCACTGAAACAAAACAATTAGTCACCGTTATTATGTTATACTTTAGAAATTAAGTTAATTTAAGTTCACAGTATTTATTGATTAGAATTTTTTTATGTTTTAACGTATTTTTTCAATAATCATGCAGTCTTGTATCTACTTTTTAAATTTACATTTTTTTAGCTTTTCATTCTTATCATACATGTTTTTTGTTTGCTATTAAGTTTCTTTTTTTAATTTATACGACTGTATCTTTGCATTTTATCATACAAAATTTCAGAAAATCACACTTGTATAAGTGAGTTTATTTTCATCTCGTTTTTATATTATATACTAACTTGAGTCTGACTTATCTCTACTTTTTATTGAAATCAGATAGAATATTATAAGAGTAGTTTAAACTTCTCGAGTAGGTAGGACTATTTAGGCATATTAGTTCGTTTAATAGGTAGGTTAGTTTACATCTCATATCTATCATCAGGTGGGGTAGAGGCCGGCCGCTTCTTAATTTATTTCAAATGTAGGTAGGACGAGGTAACATCGGACTCATTTTAGTATCGTGTGTAGTTTTAGTATTGTGTATGAATGAAACTCGAATGTCTGTGTACAAACGTGATGCAATTATGAGAATGCGATACTGTGCGTTTTTCTGAAATTTTATCAACGAATATTATTTCTTTTTATAGTTTAATTTGTGAAATCTAAAAGTCATATAATCTAATAATCTTTATCCTATCATTTCATAAAATATGTAAATAATTTGATAGTATAATTGATTAAATGTTTGTAAATAGTTATTTTTAAATAGTAATTTTTTCAATAATAACTTTTTAAATAAATAATTTTTTGAATATTTTTAAATAATTATAAATAGTTTTTTTAAATAATAATTTAATTAAGTACAATAAATAAATATGATGTTGTCATAACACAATTCTAAAATTAATATTGAATATAAGACTATTTGTATAATAATTTATGGATAGTTTCCGATCAAAATCATTTTTATTTCTTAATCTTAGTCTATCTATCATTTCATAACATATGTAAATAATTTAACAATCTAATTGATTAAATAGTTATAAATAATTATTTTTAAATAGTAATTTTTTAAATAAATTTTTTAAGCATTTTTAAATAATTATACTATAATTTAATTAAGTACAATAATAAATTTGATATTGTTATAACACAATTCTAAAACTAATATTGAATATAAAGACTATTTGTATAATAATAATTATTGTTATACAGTATATATATTTTAAACAGATTATTTATATTATTGTAAGCAGATAACCGATATTCTATGCAGATTAGATCGTTGAAACTTAGTTTCTGATTGAAATCATTATATCTTAACATTTTCATGTTTTTATGATTTTAATAAATTATTTTACTCACAATATACACACTATTCTATAATCTTTTATGAATGACTAAATAAATAATGTAAGACTAATAAATTTTCTTACGATAGAATGGCAGTAATTTATTTTTAATACTTGTAAATAAAGTTCTTTCACAACACAAGCTACGCTATCGCTTTATTTTCCTTTACTCACTATTTTATTTCTCATTCTTCTTTCCGATACTCTTTCAATATCTCCTCGAGACTTATGAGAAGGCTCTATCCGATATCTATTTTATAAAATAAGATTCGATCTTATGAAAGAAAAGTTTTGTTGAGTTCGCTCTACATAATCCGTTACAAAAAGAGAACGAAGGGGGAGGGTGAAACCACGGCCAGACGACCGGAGTCACGTGACATGGAAAATTCGACGCCGTGACGTCACGCGCCGCCATCTTGTGACGTCACGCACCGCCATCTTGTGACGTCACGCGCCGCCATCTTGTGACGTCATGCGCCGCCATCTTGTGACGTTCGACGCCTCTAGTGCGCATGCGCGCGGATTGAAAAAATTGCACTAAGTCCAAAAAAACCATGAATTATCCTCTCTGGTCCTGGGCGGCGGCATAAATTTCGCCTGCTCCCCCGCCCGGCTCGCCGAGGCCGGGGTGGCCGCCTAGCTCGGCGATTGCCATTTGGCAATCGCCGAGCTAGCCGACCACCCCGGCCTCGGAGAGCCGAGACAGGGAAACAGGCCAAGTTTGAAATTGAATTTCATTCAATTTCTGCTTCTCGAGCACTGACGGACTTCTAAGTCCACGCATCATCATTAATAAACTTTCTCGCCGCACCAGGCAACGAGATTCGAACCGACTACTGTCGGCATATGAAGCGAGCACACAACCATGATGCTACAAGACTTCATACAGTAGTAACTTCAAAACTTGTATTTACTGTGGTATTTTGGACATACCGTAGGAAATTCATAAAGTAATTAGCAATGTCTTTACACACACACCTCAGCGTATACGATGGACACAATAAAGCTAGAAAGACCATACTTCAGGCTTTGAACCCGAGTCGGTCGCCATTCGAGACTAAGCATTTCTCTATTATGCCACAGCTTCTAGTAACCATTAATTCGAAATACTTGTACTTATGTGCTATTATACCACTGAACCATCAGTTGAAATGACGATTTAAATACTACCTACTACTATTTACTTAGTAGTTAGTAGATGATGGATATAGAATGGTTAGAGGTATAAACTCTCATATATGTGTATATGACATGTATATATATATATATATATATATATATATATATATATATATATATATATATATATATATATATATATATATATATATATATATTAGGTTCCAAGTATCTCCCTTTTTTTTTTTTTTTGTACATAGCTGCGAAATTCAAAAGACCAGAAGGCGGAAGGAAGATATTTGCCAACCTAATATATATATATATATATATATATATATATATATATATATATATATATATATATATATATATATATATATATATATATATATATATATATATATATATATATATATATATATATATATATATATATATATATATATATATATATATATATATATATATATATATATATATATATATATATATATATATATATATATATATATATATATATATATATATTTATATATATATATATATATATATATATATATATATTATATATATATATATATATATATATATATATATATATATATATATATATATATATATATATATATATATATATATATATATATATATGCATGTGTGTGTATACATATATGTAATTTTTTAAAAATTATATAAAAATAATAAGAAATTTGATATTTTGTTTGTATCATCTGAATTAGTTAAATTTGTCATAAAAAATAAATTTATCCATAAGCACACATAAGACTGTAGCGAATGTTTGAACACAAATAAAATGTGAACAACAGTACATATTAACATACTCATTTAAATTTTTTTTTAAATATGAAAAATCTATGATACTCAATTTTATATTATTTGTAAGTGTATAAAGAGAATTCATTTTTATATTTGTATTAAATTGAGCATCATTAAAATGTACAAATATGTTCATATTTATTTTAGATAAATAATTCTTTTTAGGCAACACCAAATTTAAACTGATAGTTAATTGAAAAGAATGTTAAAATGTATATTTCTTAATAAATATGAAATCAATTCATTTGTAATATAATCTGATTAATTATAAAACCAAAGAAGCTTTAGACATGAGATTTCATTTTTATATTATCATAGTTTCTATTTGATTTTTTCCTTCAAAAATCATACTTATTACTTGACTTTACTCTTCAAAAAGAATATATATTTAAAAAATAAAATACAAATTAAACATCATATACTATGAACTTTAAATTGATATTTCATTTTGAAATTACTATAAGTTGTTTTCAAAATACTATAATTTAGTTGTAAGTAATAAAACAGAACATATTTTAAAATGGTATTAACATCAACAAAGTTAGATTAAATTAATAACATCTTAACATGACAATTTGAAAAAGAATTTTTCAAAGAAAAACAAATATAAAATAATATATTCATTTTTGAAACATCCTACAGTTAATAATCATTAACTACAATCAAAAATTAGCTATGCCAGTTTATATATTAAAAACTTATGACAAGTATAATGCAAATAAGAATAAAAGTAACAAGAAAAAATAGGATATCAGTTATATGTGAAAATAAAAAAGACAGATGATTACCAAGAACAAATTTAATATATATATATATATTAAAACATTGAAGAAACTCGTATAATTTTTGTTATATTTCAGATAAATTTAAAAATGTATTTCATAGTAATGTTATTTACACTAAAATTAAAAACAATTCATTTTAGAGTAAATAATTATGGAATCTAGTAATTTTTGAACTTAAAAATATATTAATAAAATCTTCACTTAAATGGCTACAAAAATATATATAAATAATTATAGTATTTGAATAATCAACAAAAATCCCTTTGCATATAACTTCATGAATGTAACGTTTATTTCTTCATACAGCCATTATATTAACAATGAGATTAATCATTTGATAGTAAATAAATTACACTAATTATTGAACAATGAAAATGTTAACTGTGAGATTATAACTTTAATTATTTTTGAAATATTTTATTTGAATTTTTGTATGTTTGTAATGAAAAATATAGAAGAAAATAATTATAGTTATCATATAAATTATTATTTCACATTTTAACATTAAAGAAATGTACACATTTACAGTAAAAATTTAAAAAATATTAAAAGGAAGTATATTGTGTATTTGACAAAAGATTTTTTTAATTGTCAGTATATGCATAATATATAGTACAAATAAACTATTAGAGTTAATATTCATGTAGGTATAAAATATAAAAATTACTTATATACACTTTTTGAAATTTTACAGTAGACTGTAATTTTTTGAAGAAAAAATATAGCACTAAGATGATATAAAAGAAGAAAATTTTAAAAATATAAAATTAATTTCTTAATATTAATTTATAACTTAACTCAATTTACTAATATTTACTTACAAAACAAATATATTTTGATTAGAAAAATATATGTGATTAAATATAGAAAGAAATAATTTTCATTAACAAATAGATTTTATCTATAAAACAAATTACTAAAAATTAGAAAAATTTAATAGTTAATTTTTTAGTGAAGTCATAAAAGTGCATTAAGTAATAAGCTATAAAAAACAGAAAATCTATTAAAAAATAGATAAATGCAATACAAATATTATATTCCAGTTACTTGGTTGTTTTACGTTTCTTTAGTGGAGGAGAATTTACTTTTGCTGTTTTTTTTGCTTTTAATTGAACGGTTTTTTTCCTCGGAGTACTTTTTTTGGAATCTTTTTTACTTTTTCCACCATATTTAGCTGCCAATTGATCAAAAAAGTCATCCACTCGTTCTCTTCGTTGTTCATGTTTTTGTCTTATCATTAAAACTAAATTACTTTCATCGTTTTCTAAAAAATTAAAATAATATTACTTGTTTTTTAAATATGTACAAAAAAAAAATATCTACCTATAAAACTATCTTCTTGTTCTAATTTTTCTGATTCATCGAGTCGCCCTCTTTCTTCTGCTTCTTTTTCCCACTTACGCCTACGACGCAATTTCTTTACTTTAGGTTCGTTTGTAAATTTTTTATATTCCGGTACGACGTCATTCTTAACTAAGGTATTGATAATATCATGGAGTCTAGGCTCATCGTCACAATTGGTAAACGGTACACTTTCTAATATAAAGTCCATACTTCCTTCGCTTTGAAGATAAGCTTTTTTTAAATCATTAACTTCCTCTTCAGATCCTTATTATTAAGCAAATTAAAGAGTAATTACTTTTAAAACTATTATTAACTTAGTATTACAATAACTGTTTAATAAAATTTTGATAGAAACCTTTATATTTTTTTTCGTAACTACTTATATCTTCAACTGTTATTTTTTTAAACAATAATCTCCAATAAGCTGTCCAATCTCTCATTGCTACTTCATCGCTATCTTCATCAAACTGGCCTGTTTCATCGTATACAGTTCTTTTGTCTTTGTCACTTAGAACTGAATGTATTTTTCCCAAAACTTTAAATTTTTCAGTTGCAATTATTTTATCACCATCATCAACTCGGTCAGGATGGACAAGTAAAGATAATTTGTGATAAGCTTTTTTCACTAAATAATCAACATACATTAGTTTATTTGTTGTAATAAATATATATATATATATATATATATATATATACATATATATATATACATATACACACACACGCATACACACACACACAAACTAATTATTTTTACTTCATATATAAATATAAGTTTAATTTAATTATTTTTACATTTAGTCAATTTTAACTTAAATATTATAAAGAAATGATTGGATAAACTTTATACCTACCATCTTTTTCGGAAGCATTTTTATCTATTTTTAATATTTCATAAAAATCACGAGACTGGAAATATTTTTCACACAGATCCAAAAATGACATTATTGCAAATTTAACGAAAAATTTTGTTCAAATCTAATTATCAGCACGCAAATCTACAAAGACCGCCAATATTAAACAAAGATGTCTTTAATGACAGATATAGTGTAACCACCGTAATGAAATTAATTTTCCTATTATATATTATAACAACTGCTTATCAAAAATTGTTCCTATCTTTTTGAAAATATTTCACAGTTTAGTAAACATTATTCATATAAATATGTATTTTTATTTTAAAAAATAATATAGTAAATTTTTAAATTTAAAATTATAAAAATATATTCTCCACACATATGTATATCTTTCTAAAAGAATGATCGAAGACCGAGAATTACCGAAATACAAATTTAATGAAATATTAAAATTAACAAAAAATGGAAAAAAAAATAGATTTTCTGGCAGGCTTTTCGGACAGATTTTTAGACAAAATAAATTTTAATTGTATTGCTATTATATATCTAATTAGCTAATTAGTATATCGTAAGACGTCATAATGGAAACACCTGTGTTTTCTACAGATATTAAGATTGAGCAAAAAAAAGTCAATAAATGTTCGTCGCGTCGGTTATTAACAGAAGATGAAAAAAGAGAGCGTTATATTCTCTCGCATAAAAAATATCGAGAAAAACAAAAATTGAAAAAAGAATCACTTTCACAAGCTGCAATAGATGAACAAAAAAGAAAGCATGCTATTGCACAAAAAAAATATCGCGAAAAAATCAAGACTGACATTAGATACGCTAATAAACTTCATCAGGAGCGTCTTAGAAAAAGAAAAGTAAACTTAACGGAATATCAAATAGAAGTACAACGGATAAAACATAGAAATGCGAGTTTAACAGCAGAGCAGATAGAACGTAGACGAGCGAAAAGAAGGATTGAAAATTTAACTAAAGATCAAATAGAAGCACAACGAGCAAAACACAGAATTGAAAATTTAACAGTAGAGCAGATAGAACGTAAACGATTACAAAGAAGACTTAATAAATTAGATATGAATGAGATGGATATCTTTCGTTTTAAAAAGATTAAAATTCCTTGTTCGTCTGGCTTTCACAATGACAACCAATAAATCACAAGGTTAAACATTTCAGAAAATTGGAATATTCATTCGAATTTTGTCATAGCCAAACTATATGTCGCCCTTTCCAGATATACTTCTAAAGAAAGCATTAGATTTGAATGCACATCAGACCACCGAACTATAAATAAACATCAGCTACATAGAAGCATTAACAAAGCTTTCTAAATGTTTTATTTTGTATAACTTATTTACATTGTTAAACAGAAGCAAATTCAGAGATTGATGAGCGAAACAAGTAGGGGACAGAATCTTCTGGTACTAAAAAAAGGATTTTTTACATATATATTATATGAGTAATATATTTTAAGAAAGAAAATAAAGAATACTTTTTTTATTAAGATCTTTTAAAAAGATTTTAGAAAAAGTAATAAAGTAAAAATTAGTAACAATCAATTTTTATGCAAAAAATGAAAACTTATTAGTTGTAACTAAATTATTTTAGTTAAGTTTAATTTGTAGATATAAAATTGTGTTAAAAAATGTATAAATGAGTAATAGATATATGTGAGTTATAATTTGCATTATTAATCATAAATTTTCTTAAAAGGATTTATATATAATAAAATATATTTTCATTTTATAATAAAAAAAAACTATATTATAGATAAATCACATAAAAAACAATGCTAAACGAATGAAAATTCTATACTATTTTAATTTCAACAATGTTAGTTAATAAAAATATATTTATTTCAATCCAAACCATGTTTTTTTCTTTCTTCTTTTGCAGCTAAAATAACCGTTTTAAATAATTTACAATAAAACTCAATTGTAATAGGTGTATCATCATTGCCTGGTATAGGATATGTAATTAAATTTGGATTACAATTCGAATCAACAATGCCTATAGTTGGTATTCCCATTTTAGCTGAATCTCTGACTGCAACATGCTGATGTAGTATATTATTTAATGTATTTAAAAATATACATATATCTGGTAACCTTGTTGTAGTACCAAACTGTACATCTGCATTTGTAAAAACACCCCCTCGCCAAAATCTAGTGTGTGCAAATTCTCCACATTCAAATGCTGTACGTTCAACTAAATTTGCATTTAATGAACCTCTACTAATGAAAAGTACAAGTCCTCCTCTATATACTACATGTGCGATAAAATTTAAAGCGTGTCTTAAATGTTCTGCAGTAATATCAAGATCAAATATAGTATAACCTGAAATATAATATAATTAAACATTCATTTATTTTATTTTTATTATTTATAATAAAAGCTTTTAAGTGAAGGCAGGATAAAAGTAAGGAAAAATATTTTATATGAAAAAAAATTATCATAACTTTAATTTTTAAATAATAAATGTTATATTTAGTGATTCCTAATTATCAACAGTACAATAAAAAAAATAATACAAGTTACCTAAACGAGTCCCATATAAATATGGTTTCATGCGATCATCTAATGAACCAATTTTATGACCATGATGAACTCGTGCTTCAAATAAATCTTTTATAGTGAAAAGTTTATGAACTCCAAAATAATCAGGATGATTTAGTATTTCATTTTCCTGTTTCTGTATATTTGTTACTAAAAATTAAATTCTTATAAAACATATCAAATAAATTAGAAAAAACATGTAATAATCACATTTTCAAAAATGTTAACAATTAAGTTTTTGAGGGAACTTTTTTAAATATATTTGCATTATTATATTAAAAAAAAATTGTTTTGGAAATTATTATTCCTCTTTCAAAATTTTATTATGATGATTTTTAACAAAAATCACTTTTATTGTTTTTTTATTAATAAATAATACTTTTGTGCAATTTGATTAATTTAATAATAAAATATTAATTACCATTTTCTACTGATACTGGTTGTATAACTGTAGAGTATTGTAATAAATTTGTTACTTTGAACTGTTTTCTAAACAGCGTTTTAACGCAATTCATAATAAATTTAAATTAAATTCTATCTTAAAAGTACTTCTGTATACATTAACCTAACAAAATTGCTATTTCGATTTGTATACATATATGAAGTGCAATGACAACGTTAAGAAATAAAAAATACTTCTAAGAAGCGGTATATACAATTATTATTCATAATTTTAATTATCATGCAGGTTTTTGCAAATTTTCCCTACAAAAAGACAAAAATCAATAAAATTTAACACATAAATATACAATAAATAATCGCAATTCATATAAATGTAAAACTTGAATGAGTAGATAACATGTTTTCATTATAGCAAGTACATTAGCTATATACAAATAATTATATCAATAAAATATATTTAAGTCACAAATATATGATCATAATAATGATCAAATTCTTCAGGAATTTTTTTTGAAATTTTTCTCCATCCCGTTTTAGAGAAATTAAAACATGAAAATTGTGTCTTTAACATGGGCTCTTATGGCGGTGTGGTATAAATTTAAACTTAAAGTCATTGAAACTCCACTAAAAAAGGCTAAGAATTTTTTAAAAGATGTTTTATTGTAAAGCTTATATTTTTAATAGTATTATCACTCGAGTAAAACAAATCTTCACAACGCCGTTTGCAAGTTTTTAGTTGAAAAAGAATTGTAAACGAATGTCAAGTGACAAGCAATACTTTACAGTCGTTTTCATTATAGCAAGTACATTAGCTATATACAAATAATTATATCAATAAAATATATTTAAATTTGAATCAAAATTATTTAAAACTCAGTTTTGGAATTATAAATTATTTATTAAAATGTTACTTTCAAAGGGCAGACATATGTAAATTTATAAAAATAGCCAAAAATGGTTTAGTCATATTTAGTTAGGTGCTCAATGAATTTTGATTCTCTTGCTTATTTGAAAGAATTACATTTTCCCAATCATTAAACGATCAATATTTTAAGATTTAGACATTTATGATGTAAATAACAATTAAAACTTATATTCAGAAAATATTTTAAATCAATCAATTATTTTTTTTAAAAAATGGTTTCAAAATTACGAGAATATTTTTTTCAATTATTAATGTTTATTGATTGTAAATAAAGAAAATTATTTCATTCATGTACACTTTTAAATGAATATAAAAATATACTTTATAAATTATTAATTTAAAGACATTTTTTGAAATCATATGACATTCAGATGTTAAAAAAATATTAATTTTGTTACACTCTAAAATATTTTTTAAAAAATGTAGTCAAATGGTTTTAAATTAATTATAAAAAACCATTTCAACCACTTAGCTTTAGAGCCAAACAGGTTTGGCTCTAAAGTTATTCTCAAATTGATTTCTTTGGTTGTAATGCTATCTGTATGAATATTGAGGTTTCAGTTATAATGGGTCATCCAAATGTGACGCCTAGATTTGCGTTTTTATTCAAAAGAAATTATACACATGTTTCTTTTTAATAAAACACAAATTTAGGCGTCACATTTGGATGACCCTAATATATATATATATATATATATATATATATATATATATATATATATATATATATATATATATATAAAACAGATTATTATAAACATGTCACAAATATATTAATATGGTTAATTAACAAAAACTACTCAAAAAAGTTATAAATATAAGTTTTTTTATTTATTGTATCAACTTATATATTTTCAATAATTGAAAAACGAACATTAATGATAAAAATTAATAGACAATCAAAATGAAAATCATTTTATTTTCAATAATTATTAATAGGGAGAGAGAAATATACAGGTTGAATTATTTAATAGAAAATCAGTTGAGAAATTTTCTTTCCATGACTTTAGAGAAAAGTTTATATCGATTTTATTTCGTATTGTTGTTCCCTGATTACAATATATAAACTACTTCTAGTCTGAAGAAGCAATTCTATACCAGACATTATGAAGTGCGTCAGACGTGGTTGCTATTGATTTAGGAGGGATAGTTCAATTCGTTCACCAATATATGGGAGACATAACTTTATTTACCACTCACGTTTAGGGGTAATAGGCTCTACCTAGTATTTAATTACACGTTTATGTAAATAATAGATATTGATACCGAGTTAATTAAAACTAATACAGCATCATATAATGATTTTCGCAATGTAAAATATTTGTTTGCACGTTTTTTTTTTTAAAAAAAAAAACAAACTTATATATCAACCAGTAATGGATTAAACGATTAATAATAATTTATACTTTATTTCATATTTTGTAAGTTATTTACTCCGCATGTGTAAATGTAATATATTGTTCTTTCTTCGTTCACGGTTTCTTCTTATTCTTAAGACATTACGTCTTTATAAAGTAATATTTTATATTCAATCATAAGTCAATTTTGATATCAAAAAAGAAAAATTTTCATTTATAAACCAAATATGTCTACAAATAATAGTATTAATTTATTTTAAAATACAGTACGAATATTTTTTAACACAAATTAGGAAGTTGTTTTGTTTTTCAATGGTATAGGCGAATTTAAAAAAAAGCTTTTTATTCAAATCAATGGAGGAGCTTATATAAAATAAGTCCTTTATTTCATTTCATATTATATAGACATATTTTTATTTTTATATTATTTGTATTTATTTTGAAAAATGAAATGTAATATACTTTTAAAATTATTATATATGTAGAAAGAGAGGGGGAGGGGTGAAGGTGGGGATAAAGAAACCAAAAAATCGTTAGAATGATCTGAAAGAGAAATATAGTAGATTGGTTGATATGGACAATTTTGGGAGAGATCATCATCCAGTAGTGGATAGAAAAAGGCTGCTGCTGCTGTTGTTATATATATATATATATATATATATATATATATATATATATATATATATATTCAAATATGAAAAATAAGTCAGTTTTGAATTCTAATAAATATAAAAACATAAGGAATGTCTAAAGATTATTTTTATGTATGCAATAAGTTCTTAATTAATAAATTGGAAATAAATTAAAGACTCTGTAAATTCGTAATATAAATTATTATTGAAAACATTATTTCAGAATGTTTGTATCAATAACAAGATGTATGTAAACGAAAAAGAAAACAGTAATCATTCGAACAATGATCAAATTTGAACACTGATACAACTGTTATAAACACGTATTCTAATATCCAAATGGTTTGTTTACTTCAGAAGTATTTGCAAATGTGTCATTTTGCTTTAAGATATTTTTTATAGATTTTCGAAGTTAATGAGTTTAAGTATTCCATACGTTATGTTGATAATTGGTAGCAGTGACACTAAAAAGAACTGACATGACAAGTGGGAGAAATATGATCCTAATGCCCACTGGTCGACCTCACTTAACTGGTATATCTGGTATGCCTAAACCAATCAGCCAGTGTATCATTGTGGCTAACATATTAAATATTACCAACTTGTCTTTCACTTTAACGGACGTTGTTATTTGATACTATGTATTTTAAAATACCTTTATAGTATATGTCTTTTGTACTTATTTTGATCTATATAAATATATGTATATATATATATATATATATATATATATATATATATATATATATATATATATATATATATGTTACAGATATTTCATACCATTTAAAAATTATTAACTATTTGAAATTATTCTCTTATCAACTGTCGTAAAAAAATACCACTATTAACATTTGAGATATTATTTATTTAATATATGATATTTTTACTTAATACATGCGAGTCAATATAACTCTGTGTACGAACAATATCTGCTCACTATGGATTGGACAAGCCTGGTTTATACAATTGATATAATTGTACTTGGAGTATTAAAAAGTTTTGTTCGAAAGTAATACATTATGTACAATACAAAACTGCATTTAAACTTCAAGTTAATGATTAATTAACGAGAAAAAAGAATACAAATTGGGTGATTTCTGAACCAGGTATTTTCAATTTTAGAAATGTATTTTTTGGCTAACAAAATATATTTAACATGTTTCAAATCATATCTACTCAATTAATATTTTTTTGAATAATAATTTATAAACCAATTGATTCTGGTGCTGAAATTTTAATTTTTAACTATTTTCTATTTATTTATATATATATATATATATATATATATATATATATATATATATATATATATATATATATATGCAGAGAAATCTAACTAGTTT
>CP092094.1:20535000-20537500 GCA_029203775.1 Neoneuromus ignobilis | reverse complement strand
ACGTGTTCTTTAAAAATACAATAAATTAAATTTAATAGAAGAACATTCAAAATAAGAGAATCGAAATTATATAAAAAATTACACTTTTAAATAAATTTCATTCATTTTTTAGTAAGTTTGTATTATAATAGCAGACTGAACAACATAATTCCATAATAAAAGCTATAAAATAAAATGATATTCAAACATTTTTAAATTTTATGATTTTTCAACTAAATAAATAATAACTTTTAAATCAGTATTTCTTTTCAGAAAAATTATATATAAACAGTTTTTGATCAATGCATCCTACTTGTTCTCATTTATAGTAGTTAAATATGGGTCTTGAATGCCAGAATAGTTCAACGCCTCCAGATATCACAAAGAAGCATAAAAAGATGTATATTAGGAGTAATATGTAGAAACAAGAAGATAAATGAGTGGATCAGAAAGAAAACAGAAATTTCGGATGTTACATCAAAAGTGAAAAATTTTAAATGAAAATTGGCTAGTCATAGAACAGGAAGAAAAGATCATCTATATATAAAAGAAATTATTGATTGATAACCCAGATATATAAAAAGGACCAGGAAATGATTTATAAATAGATTAGAGAGATATAAAAAGGCATTGAATTGCTTGAAATGGAAAGTTTTGGGAGAGGTTTTTATCCAGTAATGGATGGAAAATGGCTGATTATAATATATATATATATATATATATATATATATGTGTGTGTGTGTGTGTGTGTGTGTGTGTGTGTGTAAATATGCTTTTCTTCAAAATGTCATTTAATTAAAAAAGGACTAAGAGAACAATTTTAATTTTTCTCTAAAACAAAAGAAAATATAAAATTATACTGGTAAGATAACCTCAATTAAAATATCTTACAAATGAACCGATGTCATTAAAAAATAGAAAACAATTAATATATAATATTAAGAAATCTTAGGCAAACCCTATATTTATGAAATATTAATCGCGTTGGTAAACAATCATTTTAAAATTAATATACTCGTACAAGACTGAACGCGTGAATAATATTTGGATTCGGTTAACAGTGAAGTATTATTTTTCATCAGGTTTTAATTTCTTGTACAATATTTTCTTAATAAACATTAAGATAAGGTTTTTTTTTATAAAAACACGAAACACTTTTTCAAGTTCGATTTATACTATTTTGCAAGAAATTGTAACTCAATCACGTACAATTAAGTGATGTTATTTATTGACATATTTGATTTTTACTATTATTTATTGACATTTATATTTATATTAAATGAATTATTAATATTATTGACGTGAATCTCATTTCAATAACAACAAGATATTAATTATCAATTGACATGAATAAAAATCATATATATCAATTTATACGATCAGGACAGGATTAACATCTTGTATTATTAAAATGACATCTTCAGTAATAATAACAATAATTTATTTTATACGTGGATTAATTAACTAATTATATATACATATATAAACATATGTATATATGTAATATTAGTATTATGTATGTATGCTTATGTATATAGTAAAATAAAGAGTCATCCAAATGTTACGCCTAGATTTGTGTTTTATTAAAAAGAAATATGTGTATAAGGAAACATGTGTATAGTTTCTTTTTAATAAAACACAAATCCAGGCGTGACATTTGGATGGCGCTATATAAATATCTATAATATCAAAAAGTAAAATTGAGAGAATAAATAAAAAATGACTTGGAGCATTGATATTTTTCACTTTGTTTTCTTTTAAAAAGCCTGCTTTTAATATTACCTCGAATAAACATTGGATAGGTACATCGGTAAGTGTTACAGAAACAGTTTGTTGACACCGAGAAGAAACCCTAGCGCACTAGTATATCCATAATATATGTGTATATAAGTATTCGACAGTACATGGCGGCGGATGTCCAGTATTGTGTCCTTACTTGACAAACCACTGGAATGCCATTAGCCCCCTTCGTCGACACCGCCCGCGGCGCTTTGACAAAAACATTCCTGCAACCAAAAAATCCATACTAAAAATAAAAGATGTATGATAGGAAACAAAACGGCACGCGGACTTTATTTTTATTTATTAGTTTTCGGAGCGTCAAACGAAATGTGTAACATGATTTTTGGAATGAATGTTACTGAACCACGTGGTAAGAATAAATGTCCTCTGATTCTCTAATGGCCTATTAAGCGAATATTAAGTATCACACGCTATTATTTAAAAGATACGCTGGAATTATACACACCTATACAAATACATAAGAACGTATACATATGCTTATATATATATATATATATATATATACAGTGTTTATTTTTTTCTGTTTGTGCATCGAAATGTTTTTTAAGGTTTCTTTTTAACAAAAAATTTTAATTCATGAACATTGGTATGTCCAAATAATTAAAAACACTAATATAGTATTTATTATAAATTTGATATTTTCAATAAATATAAATCAATAACTGTCAAATAATATTCGACTGAATATTGTTTTTCTAGCGAATATACTATTGGTTAA
>CP092094.1:20495000-20532500 GCA_029203775.1 Neoneuromus ignobilis | reverse complement strand
CTTTTTTTACGCGGTCAGATAGATTCCATTTTATATAATTTTTCATGGAATTTATTATATATCAGAGTGACGCAAATTCTTACTTGAACGTATAAAAGCACAATATAAATATATAAAAGATTGATTGTTTTGAATTATAGTAGCGATAGTGACACCGAATAAAATTTATCTACTTCTGTATTCAAAAATGTCATTATTTTTTTGTTAAGCTATGTGAAATAAATATGTGTTTCTACAACTTTATACTAGCTTTTATTTCCAATATTTTTTCTATTGTACTGACAGACTCAATTTACGCGATTTTCATTCGCGTAAAACAAATCCACGTGAAACGGATACTCCGCGTAAATTGAGGGACGGGTGTGTGTGTATATATATATATATATATATCTTTTTAATTATCATCAATATATATATATATATATTTATATAGGCGCTAATTATAATAATATTTGTTAATTATACGAATTCATCTATTTTTTACTTAATTATTGATTGCAAGTGCACCATCTTGTCTCATACTTATTTTTATTTAATCATCGTTTTCTTTTTTTAAAAATGACGTAATTGTTTAGAGATTTTGCTTACAAATTTAACTGTTTTCAATTGGAGTGCATTAAGCGGTGAATACTACATTAAATAGAGATATTTTATGGAAGCATAAGTGGATTGAAGATTTGCTAGAATATGATTTAGAATCATTAAATGATTTTATTATTTAATTAATTTTTATATACTGACCAAAAATTATACATATTATTAAAATTTAGCTGTAGAATACAGTTTGTTATTTGACTGAAAAGAGTTAATAAACTATATATATATATATATATATATATATATATATATATATATATATGTGTGTGTGTGTGTGTGTGTGTGAGAGAGAGAGAGAGAGAGAGAGAAAGTTCCCAAATGAGATTGAAGGATAGAAAAGAATAGTAAATGATAATAAGCAAGTAAATATATGTTTAAATATTCAAATTCAACTCAGGTCACCCTATATAAGCAATAAGAATGGACAGATTGGTTAATAATATTGGAAATGTTATTGAAAATTAATGAGGAAGGAAGATGCAATGGATTGTTTAATTAGAAGGAATTTGAGAGAAATTTTTGTACAATAAATGATTATCATAGAATGAAAATAACTATGATGACACATACTTACATACACACATATGTGAAAAGCGGATAGTGGCTCTAAGGGTATACACTAATACTAGTATGAGATAATTTTAAGAAACGTCATAGCAGTAGATCATCCATGTGCTAGCAAAATTGTTGCTTTTATCAGTAGTAAAACGGGGAGCATCGGGCTAGTGTCCGGTGTTTTAAAATCTGGTTATTCGAATAAAGAAGTGGACACTAGTCGAAAATATTTATTAATGTTAGATTAATCATCCACCTAATAGTATATTTAACAATTTACAACATTAAGAGTTTCGAATAGAAGCTCACCCTATATAATGAAAAGATAAAAAGAAAAGGTGTAGGTGTGAAAAAAAATAAATTTTGAATAGCATAGGGAGATTAGGATTTTTTTAGAAAATTCATGTAAAAATGTAATGGATCATTCAGATTATAAGAATTTGTAAATTACTTTCAGCAGTAAATTGACAGAAAGTGAAAAAAAGAGTATATATATATATATATATATATATAATTAGTATGAGGTGTTGACTATTGTACGTTTTAATTAAAACAAATTGTGTAATAAAAAAGTCGATACAATGAAACTGCGGAACGAATGAGCGACTCAGCGAGCGTTTATTAAAATATTAATTTAATAATGGATTGATTGAAATGGCTGCTGTTTAATAAAACAATATATCAATTACAACGTATAATAAATACGAGCGATCGTAATAATAAACCATATATAAAGTAGTATATAATTACATTTAAAGCTATAGTTTCACACAATCTTAATAATTTGACGTGATAAATATGCGTGTATTAGTGTATCTCAAGTCGGCGTTACTGAAGCAGTGAGCCCTGTTTATCACAGGTAGTTTGACGGGTATCCGGGTGGTCTGGCACTGGTGTTTCTGTAAGTGACAAATTGGGTAAGGATAAACGACTGACTATAGCGTCCGCTTCTGCTCCACCGCAGCGTTGCGCGTGCGCATCGTTGGGTGGCCTTCGAAATCCGACGGAATCGCACGAAGTGGTACGATCTCGGTTTCGGGGAGGAGCGTATACTTAACTGAGCGCGTGCCGCATTATGTGTGGTCCTTCACACCCAACAATGAAGCAGCGAACACACACGAAGATCTCGACTTTGGACGGAAATTTACGAACTGCGCTCGTCGTTGATCGCGTGCCGGTGACGCATTAGTGTTTATAAGTTGTCATTTTAATTTAACGATTATTATCTTTGTTGAAAGTAAATAATGGTGTCAGGAAATATTAATTCCACAAAAAAATACATTTATTTTGTATGATTCTCTCTCTGTTTCGCATTTGCACATGTTTTTGTTTTAAACGTAAATAAGATTATAATATGGATGAATTAGGTGAACCAATTAATAAGTATTTAACTTATTAACTACTTTGTTCAGATTGAAATTCATTAACCATGATTGTAGGGTTTAAGAAATACAACAAGAAACTAATTTATTTTTTTATAAGCTCTAGGAATATTAATGCCCACATATTAAAATATTGTTTAAAAATACCAACAATAGATTTTTGAATAAACAATTTTGGTATTTCTCTAATAAAATATTAAATATTCATTATACAAGGTCTTTACAAAAAGAAACCGAACTTTTTCCACCAACTCAGTTGAGCTCTATGTAGAAGAAACCTTAAACTTTAACCTCACGCTTGGTCGATCACGACACGTTATTCCTTCATTTATGGTTAAGTAGACAGTCTTCTGTGCATTTGAAGATTTTTTGACTGTTGGAATATAAAAGATTTTGAAAAACAACGAATTTAAATGAAATTTTGTTTCAAATTGAAAAAAACTTTTATTGATTCATTAGGGATTTTCACTCTGGATGAGAGAGCATAACAACAACTCTTCTGTTTAAATGTCTTTATTCATATATGAATTTTTAGAAAAGCACAAAATGACTTTTGTCTCGTAGTCTCTTTATTTTTTGGATTTTTATTTCTAAAATTGAAATCCACTTTGAAAAATCACAGATTCCAAACGATAAAGGAGTTTAAAGAAAATTACCAATGAAAAGTATGCGTTATCACAAAAAACACGTTCTAGAGGAGGAACCCCCCTTTGGAGTGGAGAATAAACAGTGGAATCAGAGTTTCGAATGTTATAACAAGACTGAAAAGATTAAAAAGAAAATGGGAAAGTCATATAACAAGAAGAGAAAACCATTAATGGACAAGATAAATGACTAATTAAAAAAATATTCATAGAGAGATAGAATAGAGATATGAGAAAATTTGTTGGTGAGGAATGAATGAGAAAGTTATTGAGTAGTTGGAAGTGAAAAGTTTTGGGATAGATCTTCATCCAACAATGAATAAAAAGTGTGTTAATATGGATAAACCATAGATGTTGAAGGACTGAAAGAAAAATATTCGCTAATTTATATTCGATACAATATTCAATATTATCCCTCATCGGATGTTAGCATTTTGTATTTAACTTTCCGCTAGGTCGGAGATATATTTGAGTGTTTATTGTAAGAGAAGAGTAACTAAGGTTATTTGATATAAAAAGATAGTTTTGTGCATAAAAATATTTATATCTACACTTGAAATGTCTTCGTCATCACTGTCGATTTCAATCCAATCTTCATCACAATCAGGAACAATTTCTCTTTCCACTTCGCTTTCCTCTTCACTTGAATATTGAATAGGGATCATTTTTTCCTTGACTGAAATATAACACTTGTATCACTATCTCCTTCATCACAAGAATTAAAATCACTTGCCGAATATTCAAAATTTTCACATATTTCACTACAACTATCACTGTTACTTTCCATATTGCTATAGTTTTCTTTATTCATTTTTGGAGGAATAAAATATTATAATATCAGTAAAATAATTGTTGAAATATGACAGAACGTGTTGTCTGCTATCGAGTAAGAATTAAACTGTAAAAATATACAGTGTGTACATTTAGCAATAAGGACGTTGTTACTTGTTCAGTCTTGTCACCTCGCATGTGACATAGAGCAAAGTTGTAATGTCACGTCAGAGGTGACATACGACCGATAAGGGTTAAATATAGTAATGTTTAATGTGATAAGAAAAGACAAAATGTGTTAAAATTTCAACAACTAATATTTAACAGATATTATATTCAAATAATGAGTCAACAATTTCACTAAAATCTCAACTAAAAAAAATGGTTTTAATTATCTTTTAACTTATTTAAGAATTAAATCTTTATATTATTTCCATATCTTGTATACATATGTATGTATATATAGGATGACCTAAATAAAACCGAAAGATAGTAAAGAATAGTAAACAAGTAAATGTGTGTCTAAACACTTTAGTTATATTTGGATCACCTATATTATGATAAAAAATAACTAGTATCGAATTGTTTAAAATAAAACAGTAAGTAAAAAAATGTGAAACATTGATTGAATCCACATATTTCACTATTATAATTGTAAATATATACACATACATTAAAAAAAATTATCAGTTGAATATATTGAACATCAATATCATTAATACATACAAGAATAGTACTAAAAAATAATTTTAAATAAATCGAGTTTTATTTAGAGAACACACATTCTAAAAATATAAATTTCCTATGAAAAAAAAAATGAAAATAATCATAAATATAAAAATATATTATACTAATTCTCGTCCGATTCAATGCGAAAAGTGACAAAACACATCGTATACACAAACATTAATTTGCTCGTGGCAAATAACTGTCGATAAGCTGATAATGAGGAGAGCATCGTTATGTGGCTCAAGAAATACTGTTAAATCAGCAATTAAAATTTTATAATGATGCTGTTTTGGTATGATGATGGGATCGACATTGGTATTTCGATTAATTTACTTTATAGTTTAACTGTCAACTTTTTATAATAAAGGATAAAAGTCCGTCGAAGATCTGTGTGTGTGTTTTAAAATATGTTGTTTTATACAGTATTTAATTATGTGTATTTAATTGTGCACCGTGTTTTTTCTGGTCTTTTATACATCTGGGAAAATCAAGAATTCGCAATTAAAATATATAACGTATATATATATATATATATATATATATATAAACATAACCATGTATTTTTTTCATAAGTATCGTTTTTATTTCAAAGTAATGTGCCTAATTATAGCTGAAGAATAATACGTTGTCCCTGAACATAATGTTATATTACACATGAGTATATTAGAGGAAATAATTTTAAATATATTGTAATTGCTTGTCCACTTTGTAAAATATTAGCGATTCTATAAATGACATGACATGAAATTAGCAAATTTTTCCAGAGAGAATCATAAAACAGCATGGTGTGTATTGTTTTATTATTCGACGTTATGTGTTATTTTATGATCAATTAATAAAAGTCATTTAAATAATTTCATACTTTAAATATATTATAAGGAATTTCGAATGTTTAAAAAACATATATAAATATTTTGATACTAAAATACACCATAGGTATATTTAAATAATTACATATTTCAGATATAAAAATGAAAATGAAGTATTGTGACAAAATATACTTCATGAAATAGGCAATAAATTAAATGACTTATATTTTATAAATTAAATATTATGTTACATGTGTATGGATAAAATTTTGTTGAGATTTTCCAAGCGACCAAAAAAATTAAATAAATTTATTTATTTTATTCAATTTTCTATACTTAAAAAATAAATATATTAATCTGGACAATCATTCATAATTTCTTTTTTTTGCTAATTATAATCAGTAACAATATATTTAGAATATTTTTTTTTAGATCTATAAGAAATATATATATAATACCGCATTCCAGAAGATTTTTTAAATCTTGTGGTGATGAAATTATACTATGCTAAAAAATAATTAAATCAATTAACTATATTATAAACAAACAAAAACCAGTAAATATAACTGAGAAATATATTTCAGAATATTTTATAATTTTATAAACATAAAACGGAAATCATTTGAATTCCAGAAAAAAAACATGTCAGATTTGATTTGATCATAAAATAAATGTAATTTTTATATTTCCACATATAGAATTTATATATAAATAAAAAAGTTTTACTGAACAAGTGTTACAACCATTTTTTATTAATTTTAATGTACAATAAATTGTGATTTACTTTCTTGAGTTAACGTTTTATCACAAATATATTTTTTTAACTACTCTAAATGAAAATCGTAGCTGCGCGTATGTGTAGATGTATATGAAAATATATGTATAAATTTAAATAATATGTAATATGATACATATTAGTCATAACTATACAGACACTAGTGAGACATACATATGTATATAAATTGAAGTGGTTAACATTTTTAGAAATGTAATCATAATAATTTAATGTTATAAAAAATATATCGTTTCACACGAATATTTTTTTTTTGAAACTTGTATACCTTGACAAATTGACTAAAAATTAATGATAGAGTAACGCAGACGACATTATTTATGAACAGGTTAAAAAGTGTGGCTTTAAATAAATATATCTTATGTAATGTTTTTGTATAAATGCGGACGTTTCGTTCGTTTATATATATATATATATATATATATATATATATATATATATATAATGTGGTCGTTTTCTTTTAGAAAATGTTATTTTCTTTAAAAATACATACCACACTGATCTACCACTGGCGAGAGTCAAGGTGAACTGCGATCTGTAACGCGCAGTCTACAACAGGTACAGTCTATGTCTGGAGCAGTGCCCCAGTGTTGTAGCCATAGGCCATGGGCAAGGCCAGAGTTGGTCACACACCTCTTCTCTCCACTACCATCGTTTACGTATGTCTATGGTCACGATGATGCCTTATAGAACCCATCTTTGAGATGATACAAAAAAGCAAATAGGTATCTTAAAAAGGTATATACTTTGCTGCTACTGACCATTTCCTGATATTGCTAAATGAAACATACCATTCACATATTTTTAATGCTTCATTGTGCTGTTGTAAACGAAACATTTTTCATGAATCATCCCTATTTTATACCATACTTAAATGGCTATCAAATTATTTTATTTCAATATTTTCTACTTTATTACATATTGAAGTTTTATGATAGTGAGAAAACAGATGGGTTCATAGTGAAACATCATGACAAAATATTGAAAATATCTCATTTATAAACGAATGAGATTATGTAATATATATATATATATATATATATATATATATATATATATATATATATATATATACATCACACACACACATCTGTATAACTATAAATGCCTACACTGAAATTCTAATACTTTCTCATGTACCAATAAAATATTTTTTAATAAAATGAATTACTATCCTGAATGGAATACAATTGCTTCTAGTGACTCTATTTATTTATATTTACATTATATTAAAAAGGCGTTCATTAAAGGCGTTAGAAAATTCCTTCAAAAAAACACACAAGTAAATTAACATTGAATAGAAAATAATTATCAAACACTTACGATTTTTGAGGTAATGATTTATTTGAGTAAAAGTAAATTCAACCACAGTACTAAATAATTATTTCGACAAAATTTTAAGTTGCTGTTGGGATATAAATGATTTTGTAAAGAAAATAATTAGTATAGAAATTAACTGTTTAACTACAAGATATTATTTAAAACAACTGAGATTAATTTATGTCAAGAGAATTATAGGTATTAGTAATCAATATGCAAAATTCGATGGTCTTAGTGGACAGCGGTTAAATTATAAATACTAAAATAGTACTTTAATCTTATTCACCAAACGTACAAATCTATAGTCAGTTAACCAAGCGTACAATAAATAGTGAGTGATAAAATGAGATAATAAAAAAATATCAGATTTCATAATTCTGCGTTTTGAAATAAATGGTCATGTAACCGTCTTTGAATCGGAGACAAAATAGACAATAAGTGATTATTGAATATTTCTGAAGATTTAATGAAATTGGAAAGTGATTTCATTGCGTCAAAGAATAAATTATCTACATATAAATATGTATATCATCATCTTAATTTTAAGACCTTGTTAATCCACTGTTGGATAAAGGTTTTTTTCTACATTTTTTTAATTTGAATGATTATATATATATATATATATATATATATACATACATATATATATATATATATATATATATATATATATATATATATATATATATATATATATATATATATATATATATATATATATATATATATATATATATATATATATATTTTTCAAACCAATTTTCTTGCTTATGAATTATTATAGTTTTAAAATATGGTTCAAGTAATAAAATTCTTTGCAGTTTAAGAAAAATAGCAACAATTTCAACGCATTCATACATATTACACACAATGCAGTTCAAATAATATCTATTCATATCTAGCTAAAAAGTCATAACTAAATATATTTTTCAATTTTATATTACATTATATGTTTTCAAATAATCTTGTCGACAATAATTATGTGTACATTTTTCAGTTATTATGTATTCAGAAATAAAGCAAAATATTTTGAATACTTTAAAAAATAATTTTATAGAACAAATCTAAAAACATATATATATATATATATATATATATATATATATATATATATATATATGCAATGATAACAAATTGTTTGTTATTGATTATAATACATTAATTTTTCATAAATATATAAAAAAATTAACACTTTTTTTATTTCATAACAGTAATAACTAGATATCTAATGTTTATGAAAAATAAAATTATCATTTTTATCCATTTCATCTAATATCACAAATAAATACATAAATAATAAAACATATTTTCAAATATTTTTATTAATTCTTACAATAAATTTAAAACTAAAAATATTCATCGAGTAATATCCATAGAGTAATATCAGCAAAAAAACATAAATAATGAAGAAACTGGAACTATAAACCATTCGTCTTATATTCTTTTTTCATTCAATTTAAATCTAGAATAAAAATAAATTAAAAAACAAAATAAGAATGAGACATATTTTCAAATGGTTTTATATTAATATATTTAAAATTAACTTAATAAATTTCCATGTCTATAAATTATATATATATATATATATTGAATATAAATAAAAAAAAGATAAACACATTTTATATATTTTTTTATTCAAATTTACAATATTAAACTTAAAATAAATATATTTGAATTATATATGAATTTTTTTATTTAACAATGGAAATTATATTAAAATATATATCATTTAATTCCTAGATATACTACTTCTACATCACATCATGTTTTTATACATAATTAATTCCTAAATGAATATTATAAGAAATAGCAACATATATACAAGCAATATATATACATACATATATATATAATATATATATATATATATATATATATATATATATATATATATATATATATATATATATATATAAACTCATATTTGAATAAATCTTAATTTTAATAATATTGTTTATAAAACAAAAATAATTGTCATTTTTTTATAAACATATTTTATAATTGTTTATCATATATCAATTTGAAAACATCTTATTTTTAAGAATTAAATGAATACCAATTACCTTGTATGTTTTTCATTATATATACATACACACAAAAACACACACACACACACATACATATATATATATATATATATATACATATACATTTGCATGTGTATATATGTATGTACTCGTATAAAATATATAATTATTGAATTAAATAAAAAAATGAAATAAACCTTATTCATTTGTTGCTATTTAATTATAGATATTAAAGATGTTTCACAACTGCAAGTTTAAACCCCTTTCATTTCAATAATATATTTAAAATAAACATATATAATAAAAAAAATAATTAAAACCGTATCTTTGGTCGTTATATACGTTCCTAATAAAATGAATCAAATCCTAATAATCATGAATCAACACAAAATTAAACAAAAAAAATTGCTGAGAAATGATGAACAAAAGAATTAACATTTTCATAATAAGAAATACAGTATATATATATATATATATATCTTTCGTCCAGTAGTAGATTGGATATGGGCTTTATGATGTGATGTGATGATTATATATATATATATATATATATATATATATATATCTGTGTGTGTGTGTGTGTGTGTGTGTGTGTGTGTATTTACAAGAACAAAATATAATAAAAGGTAATTCTTACAATTAAGAAAAAACACATACAAAATATTGTTTGTTTATATACTTTATTAATCAATACAACTTCAATAATTACTTATTCTTTTACACATATGTACAGATATATGTATAACCTACCTTAAAGTATGTTGTATACGCATACTTATGCGTATACAACACAATTATCAATTCCATTTTATTGATTATAATTGTAGATAAAAACTGAAATATCAAATAAGTGGATACAATAAAATTAGCTTTATTGAAATTTCTTTAGAACATACCTGATTAAATTGTATATTTAAAATTATTTAACGATAGCTCTACACCTACAAACAAACTCTACTTTCGTTTGTTATAAACAAACAACTTGCATTTGTCATAACCGCAAACACAATTCTGACGTCACGTTATAATTATAATGATCTTTTTGCTTTAATTTTTAATTAAAATCAGATAAATACAAGATTTGAACTAAATTATAAAATCATTTTTTAAATAAATATATTGATAATTTATTTACCGTATTATAAAAGTAATTTAAAAACTTATCTTCTATTAACAATGAGTAGACTGGGACTATACCACATGTATTATATTTAAAAAAACGCGCCAGATCGTTTACAATATATTAGATGTACCCATAAGTAATGTCGTTTTTTCAGTGTCAAAACTGTACTCGAAGAATATTTTACTTCAAAGTCACCCTTATGTTACAAAAAGGGAATTTTGTAAAACGACATTACTTATAGGTAAAGTTAATATATTCCATAAATTATTTATTGTATTGATTGTGGATTCATATGATAGTTTTATTCAGATGATATCATTTATTTTTTACTCAATACATTATGTTTCATAAATTTAAATACGAACTGAATTAAAATATGTACGAATTATTAACTCTCCTCTATGTATAAGAATCGAATGGATTATAAAGAAATTGCGTTGTTCAGTAAAATATTCAAGTGTTATGTTTATATATATATATATATATAGATATATATATATATATATATATATATATATATATATATATATATATATATATATATATATATATATATATCACACATATATCATATATATATATACGAGAGCCTCAATATATATATTATACCATATATATATATATATATATATATATATATATATATATATATAAATGACTCTCAGGTTTTTGTTTCAGTGATAAAATATACAGTAAAATCTTATTAATAACATAGAATTTTATATTTATATATATATATATATATATCGAAATTAATAAATGACTCTCAGTTTTTTGTTTCAGTGATAAAATATGCAATAAAATATTATTAATATCTCCCTTCCGATTCTGGTCTTTTGAATTTTTATGAAATAAAAAAGCGGAAGGGAATCTTTTAATAACCTAATATCATTTTTAAATGTTAATGACATTTAAAAGAATTATGTAATTTAATATTGTGAATGGTGATTAAAAATAAAATTTTGAATTTAAGATATTCAAAAATTATAATATGATTTATAATAAAAATTATAAGATCTAAAATTAAATCGAATGATAAGATAAAATATTTCAAAAATGACTGAAATTTATTGAAATATTTCTTAACTCAATCCAGTGGATTGGTCATCTTCCGCCATATGCAATTTTGTTATTATAATGCAAAATCACACCTGACTTAAAGACCGATATCCCCACTATAAAATCTCGAAAACCAATCCATACATAATACAGATTCTACATAAACAGTATTGATATTTCGATTGGCTACAATGACTTTAGTGCACGTATACATATGTACTAAAATACTTAACAATAGCTTTTTAGTCAAATTTAACTTTTAAAGACAATTGTACTGTAATTTTACTTTATCGCATTATCACAATAATCGAAAAGATTGTAAGTGGTTTGTAAGTTTAGATGAATATAACGATTAAAAAAAGTAAATATTTAAAAATTGAGGATATAGTGAAAAGGTAAATTGAATTTTCAAATTCCTATCAAGAAATATATTAAGTTAATATTGTTACCAGACAAAAATGTTATCATTTAAATAATTGATCTTTTTAAAAGCGACATATAAAATTCTTTCTAGAAATTTCATGAAATCAGTAAAAAATATTTTCTGAAAAATCAATATATAGGATTTTCCAATAATAATATCAGAACTTTGACAGCTGGTGGCAGCCATGTTTGATTTTTTAAGCTCATTTTCACATTTCAGCTCAATATAGTTTGGTAAATTATCATGAAACATTTAACATTTCAACAACGCTTAGAAATTGTAAAAATTTCAATAAATTTATTGAAACAAGAGTTTAATAAGTCCATTATTTCATTAAATGAACCCATCAATTGGCCACTAAAATCATGTGATCTAACTCCGTTGGATTATTTTCTGTAGGGTTATATGAAATCATTGGTTTACGCTGATAAACCACAAACAACAGAAGTATTAAAAATAAACATTGGACGTGTAATTTTCATGAAATTTGACCACAATTATGTGAAAGAGTGAATAAATGTTTCAAACACCAAATAGGCATTGAAAATGATTTATCTAAACTCTAATAAACATTAAATATTATCTAAACTTTAATGCTTTCATTTAAATAATAAAGTAATAATACAAATATCAATTTTATTATGATCTAATAAATTATATTTCAGTACAAAAGAAATCATCTACTAAATAAAAACGAAAAAAAATGTATTGTATGGAATTTGGATGAATATGATACTTTTAGTCAGTACAGTTTAATATAAATTTTTCAGATAATTCTATGTAGGAAAAAAGAATAAAAATCCCTTTAGATTAATAAAATACCAATATATTACATGTACATTGCACATACACACACATGCATATATATATATATATATATATATATATATATATATATATATATATATATATGGGGATTGTTTGATAAGTGTGGTAAATTTATTTATTGTTTAATTTAATTAAATTTTTCAATTTAGTTTTTCTTAATTTTTTACCATACTTATCAAACGACCCTTGTATATATTTATATATCTATATAAATTATTTTATTTGAATAATTAGTAATTATGATAAATAATAAAACTTGAAAAAATCTTTTTATGACATTTTTAGAAATTATTGTAATATCGCTATATAAAAATTATTTACAAAAATAAATAGAACAAATTGATATATAGGATCATCAATATGTGACGTTTATATTTGTGTTTTATTAAAAAGGAACAAAAACTATACACATGTTTCTCTTTACAACAATCTTTACTCATGTTTCTTTTTAATAAAACACAAATCTATGCGTCACATTTGGATGATTATATATATATATATATATATATATATATATATATATATATATATACGTATGTATATATGCGTGTGTGTGTAATTGACATGATATTTTTAGAACAACTTACGATAAACAGAAAGTATAATAATTTGTGTAATTATTTTTATTTGATTATTTAAAAAGATTCTGCTTCGACATAATTATCTCGAAGCAGTGATTCAACTAGCTTGTTAAGAGATTTTTGAGGATTCCAATCTGATTTCTGTAAACCAGTTAGAAGATTCCCAATAATGATTTTGTTGAAATAGCAACAACTTTTCTTCAAGCGAAAAATCAGTGGCGTTCATATGGAATATAATGATTCATTTGATTGAAATTGTTATTACAAATAAGCCCTTTTTTAAAAAGATTATATTTATTTAACGAGCCTGTTTCTAATCCTGTACGAAATCTATTTAAGATTTACATTTAAATTCTTTAATAACTTTTTTTGTAAAATATGACAATTTTTAAATTCAATCTATAAACATTTCATACGGAATTATAAATAATAATAATGGTAATTTATATATAATATTATTTATATGTACAAAAAATTGAAATATAAGATCAGCTTTTGTAGAAGTTATGAAGATATAAAAAGTAAAAAAATCAATTGGTAAAATTGATTTTATAATGCATGAAGAAATGAAAAATATACTATTCAATTTAATTGAATTAAATCTACTTTAATAAAGTAATTCAAAAGGTATGTGTATATATATATATATATATATATATATATATATATATATATATAATTTATTAAATAAATAAATTTACTAAAAAAAAAATACATTGGAATGTATAAAGAATGAAATTACTTTCGATCATCTTGATCATATCTTACAGTGTGTACGCAATAGTAAAGTGGTACTTATTTTTTCTTCCGAGTCAATCACCTCTAGTCACGTTATAAAATTCATTGAAATCGTAACAGAACAAAATACCATGCGCAATTTTGTTATAGACCATTTGTTTAAATTATTTCCAATATTCACACTCTGTAGGTGATTTGTTCTACGACTTGTGAACGTAGTATGAGTTTTATGACAATATTCAGTTAAAAATGTATGCCTGGCTTCTGTCACCATAAACATTTCATGAAGGAACTATTGTATTTTAAAACTTACATCAAGCATAACAGAAACAAGTATTTATGGCGTATACTTCACAGTCATAGTTGTAACTAATAGAATTACAATAGTGATGTGAATAAATAAAGTTGATTTGTGATTCACTAGCGGAAGATTAGATTTTTGCGGATAATTCCATACAAAATAAAATTATATATATATATATATATATATATATATATATATATATATATATATATATGCATACACACACACATACACACACACAGAGAGAGAGAGAGAGAGAGATGAAAAACAGGAATTTTATATTAAAAGTAATATATTTTTATTTAGTTAAAATTGTCCCACTTGTCAAATTAACAAAGTAATGGTTTAAAATCAATATTCTCACTTTACGATGCGGGGAAAATACTTGTGGTTCATTAAATGAGAAGCCTGTTTAAAGCAGAAGTCATTGACTGGGGTTTTTATGTAATGGGTGAATACATAAACTGCTATTTGTTTAATATTAAAAACCTATTTAAAATGTATGTTTCATTATTATAATGAAATAAAGTATGATATTTTGATCATAAATGATTTTCTTTATATAAATATTTATATATATATATATATATATATATATATATATATATATATATATATATATACACTCGTCCCTCAATTTACGCGGGACTTTTTTTACGAGGAACTTTTTATACGCGGTCAGATAGATTTAATTTTCATGGAATTTATTATATATTAGAATGACGCAAATTCTTACTTGAACGTATAAAAGCACGGCAGCGCAGTACAAAACATGCTCAGGGAGACGTCACATTGCCCTACTAATCATCTTTGCGATCTTAATTTACGCAGCCAAAAAATAATTTTAACCCAGAAATGTAATGTATGTAATTTTAACTCAGAAATGTTTAACAAACGTTCAATAACACGAAGAAACAGAAAATCTATGTCTTTGGACAGACTCAATTTACGCGATTTTTATTCGCGTAAAACAAATCCACGTGGAACGGCTACTCCGCGTAAATTGAGGGACGGGTTTATATATATATAATAAATTAATTAAAGTTGCTATTGTTTGTGTTTGTTTATTGCAACACGTAACCATATTTTGTTAAAAAAAACACTATATAAATACCAACAAACATGAATTCATTTTTGATTTTAATAAGAAATTTATTTTAAAAATATTAACTTAACACTTTTAACGGTTGTTTTTTCATGTGCCGTCCTGTAAAATCCCATATTTATTTTCAAAGTTAAATATAATCCGACAGTCTATACACAAAACATAAAAGGTAAACATCAACACCTCACCATTGAAAACTTAACCCAAGTTGACACATTCTTGTTGATATTGTTTTAGAAACATTATTTTGCCCTCACTGATCTGAACTGACAGTTGTATACAATATAATGTACAGGTAGAAAAATATCGCAGTACATAAAAGTTATAAGATCTTTCTGATTGTTGGAAACATTGGCGTGATAGTTTTTTTTTATGATAATGCCAATTACCAATTGTTCATTATACATAAATAAAAATAATAATTGAAAAGTTTGTTCTATTTTCAATTTCAGTTATTTTATTTGCGAGTGATTACTATATTTGTTAAAATTAGATTTAAAGAAATATACAGAATCTATTTTTAATAATGTATTTAAATTTAAATAATAGTGTTTCACCTAGTAAATAATTATAATGTTTCTAATGAAATTTTATTCTCAATTATAAAGAAAAAAAAACTATATATATCATATAACATTTATTGGGAACCTAGAGATATAAAAAGATCCAAGAAGAAATAAAAAGATAGAATAGAGAGAAACACAAGAAAATTTGTCTGTGTGATATGAAAAAAATACTTTAAAGAGATCCATGAATAAATATTTGGTATAATAAAAAATATAATTGAATATGATATATTTTTATTAGTAATTCTATACAAAATTGTAATGTTTAGTAAATAATATGAAAAAATGAAAAAATACTTTAACCAGAGAAGTAGAAAGTTTTGGAAGAGACCTTTAACTAGTGGTGAATAAAAAGTGGCTGATGATTATGATATACATATGTTAAATTTGGTATAATAAAATAATATAATTGAATATGTAATTTTATATATTTTTTTATTAGTAATTCTATACATAATATTTAATTCTTATTAATGCTTTAGTAAATAATGGATGTTGTTGCATAGCAACGTATTATGTTGCGTAGCAACGAATTATTGTTGCTATGCAACTATAATAAATAAATAAGTAAAGGTAACAACGGTAGTTATTATTGATGCGAAAAAAGTGTAAACAATGCAAAAAGTAATAATATACGTTTAGAAGTGTGTGTATTACTTAATCGAAGACCTTTGTAAATAATAAATAAAAATTTAAAAAATTCAGTTCATTGTATGTACGTCAATCAATAGATTTTTAAATTTAAAAATTGATATTTATTAAATAATAAATATTTTAGTTTATCTATGAAAAAAGAATACAAACACTAAAAAAACTGTCTAGTATAAGAACTAAGTAAATTTGATAAACACATCTGAAGATAAGAACATTTTTATTATATAAGTGATTTTTTGTCAAAACTAAAGTATATTTTTATGTATTTTGATAAAAAAATATTGTAATGTTATTTGTTATTGTTTATTTAATTTTTTTTTACAAAGTAAATAGTATAATTTTTTATACTGTTTGATTTTATTTTATCTTTGTTACGTGAGAAATATTTCAAGTTCATGTTTACATATAAATGATAAAACTTATAGGTTTTATCTTTATGTGTGTGTGAATTTGTAAAGTATGCAGAAATCATATTAAACGATTTAAAACCCCATTAAAAACATGAAAAACATCAATGATTGAATTTAGCCGCTTGACTAGAATTTGGCAACTGCATGTGGTCTTTCCTTTCGTGTCAAAACTAAACTAGATCAAACTTAGAATTGTGCCGACTAGTTTAGTCGGTACTTTTGTGCGGCGGTCACTTTGTTATTGGCCAGCTGTCTGACAACTAGACACCATCAATCACTGAAAAGGAACTAACTTGAAATGGCCAATTTTAGGATGATACATTCGAAAAAGGTCTCTTTGTGCAAGGTGGGTTGTAATGTTTACAGATATGTATCAAAATAAGACTTTTTGCCATGTAATGTGGTCACTTTTTAAAAAGGAACATTTACGAATTGAAGTCTTAAGGTCATTTCTCACTAATGATTTATTTCGTAACTGAATACACGCGTTTATTTGGAAGATGGACTCTGGAGGTCCTTACCTTAAATATGGGGAATTGTTGGTTATTACTTTTTTTTATTGTTATTTTAAGTTTTTCATTTTCTATTACTATGTTTGCGTATATATATATATATATATATATATATACATGAGGGTCATTTGATAAGTATGGTAAAAAAGTAAGAAAACTAAATTGAAAAATGTAATTAAATTAATTAATTAAATTAAACAATAAATAAATTTACCATACTTATCAAACGACTCTCTATATATACATATATATATACATATATATATATATATATATATATATATAATTAAAAATATTTATTGAAAATCAATTCACGTCGTTAAAAATTAAGTAATTTTTGAAAAATTTTAGCAAATTGATATTATTTTATTTGTATCTACAATGCATTTTAAATTTTTTACATTTTATATTATATTTAATTAATTAATATTAATTAATTCATAGAATTTAAATAATTAATTCTATAAACATAATTACAACATAGACACTCAATAATTACCAGAAGATATGAATAGAATGCTAAAGTGGCTGAAGAACAATGTTAAGAAATTTTATATATTAAACAGTAATTTCACAAATAAAAGTAAATAAAAAAAGCAAATAAAAATAACTTTGCTAATTCATTTTATTCTGTTAGAGATTCGTACAAAATCCCGGATGTAACAGTAAATTCATCTTTATGATAGAATTATTGTCATATTATTAATACAATTGATAGTAATTTAAATTTTGTTATAAGAACAATGTTATTAAAAATAAAAAGCTTTTTTTAACTAGTGAGACCATTATTTGAGTTACATAAACTGTGTGAATTTGAAATAATATTAATAAATCTTGAAACGTTCAATAAGTGACAAAGAGATAATTTTTTTGCCTTAAATAAGTATTTTAATTACAATTAACGACATTTCTGATGAAATATAAAAGTCAAGATGGATTAATTTATAAAAATATAGAGTTTGGAATATTAGCTTGTATTTTTGAATAATTTATTGGTGAGCTTAAACGAAATTCACCTCAGATTACTCCAGTATTTTAATAACGAACGATTAGAAGTATAAAGTTAAACTAAGAAATTATTAAAATTTAAAATCTATGTATATTTAGGAAAACTCATTAACATAAAAGAATATTTATAGATGAAATAAATAGAAAAATAAAAATGGGATAGTGCCAATTTTTTAAAAAAATATCTATTATAAAATCGAATATTTCTTTATGCTTGAAGAAAACAGTTTTTGATCATTGTATTTTATTTGTTCTTGTTTATGGCAATGAAACATTGGGTTTAAATGTTAGAATAATACAGCGATTCCAGTTAACATAAAAGCATTGAAATAAAAATATTAGTAATAATATATAGAAGCAGAAAGAAAAATGGATTCGAATCAAAAGAGAGAAATAAATGTATTAGTACCAAAACAACACTTATACAGATGTTTTTTAAGCGTGATAGAACTTTAAATTGAATCCTTATCAAAAGTTCTATTTAACCTAAAACATCCTTGGCATATATACACGTGTGTGTATGTATATATAAAGATATGATAAAGTTTTTTTTTTAGGTTAGATAGAACTTTCGATAGGGATTCAGTTTAAAGTTCTATCACGTTTAAAAAACACTTTTTATCAAGAGTAATAATTTAAAATAGGAATGGGTTGTTGACATAGTAAAAAAATACTATTAATTGATAAATGGTATTATTGATTAGGAACCCAGAAATATAAAAAAAGTATAATTGAAGATGACAAGTGTTGAAACTGGTCGCGTAGCACAATACAATATAAAGAATAGAACAACTATAAATTAAAAATATTTATATTCGTTCTTGCTAGTTCGTTGTAAGTATTTATGTCATTTATATTTATTAAACAGCTAGATTTTCTATGCCGTATTATGATTGGTTTCAGCTCTAAAACCATTCTCAGATAGTTATTCATTGAGGTATCCTTCAACACAAAGATACATCAAATTTAATAATCTTGAGAGAGAAGTTGTAAAATAAAATGAAAATGTAACGGTCATACGGATATAAATAATAAAATAACTAAAAAGAGTTAAACTCAACAAATTAAGTAAACTTAATATATATCAACTGGTATACATAGGTGTGGAAAAAATAAATCTATTTATTCATTGATATTAATGAAATCATTTCATCAACACCGTAAACAAATATCAAATGAATGTTATAATAAAATATAAAAAAATGTATAAGGAAAAATAAAATCTTGTGAAATATATAATATGTTTTAATTAAAAATATACAATAATCCCTATCAAATTTCTTATAGTTTATTAATTTTTATTTGGATTACTTTAGAATATCGACAACAGCTAACATTTACTTTTTATCACAACAGTGTTATTTTTTTGGTATAAGAAGAAGTTTCAATTCGAGCTCAGATATATTAGTCATCAGTTTGATTTGCTAATCTGTTCACTTACTATCGTCTATGTCAAAATTTCACAAACTTTTTCGACCGCAAGCCAGTATTTTTTGTAAAATATTTACGCGGACCTCTTTTATGTAAAAAACATACAGTGAGTCAAAATGAAACTCATACAGTATTATGTTCAATAAATTTTTGTATATAAATTTTTAAATAAAAAAAATCCCTTTTATATTTGACTTAAATTGTTAATTAAGGATATTTTTATTATATAAAAATAAATAAATCATAAAATAATACTTAAAGACCAAAAAAAATACGAATTCTGAAAAATCATTCAAAAACACATTAAAATGAAACTCAAACAACTAACAAATTATTTATTAAATTAAAATTTACAATGGATTGAATTATTTTAGTACTTAGTAGAGTACTCTTTATTAATTTTTATAATCTTTAAACGATTCAGGATGGATTTAACTAATTTTTCAAAATAAGGCAGATCAATTTTTCCCCATTCTTCTAATAACGCTTTTTTAAATCATTCTTATTACTAATAGTGTGTGTTCTAATGGCAATTTCTAAGTGATTCCATAGATTTTCAATCACATTTATATCAGGTGATTATGGTGGTGTTTCCAGTACTTTGGGGCAATTATATAACAACCAACTACGTGTTTTATAAGCTTTATGCTTGGGGTCGTTGTCCTGATAAAAATTAAATGTTTGTAAAATCACAAGTTTTTGAGCACTGGCTTTCAATTTTTTTCTTAATAGATCAATATAAACATTTTGATTCATAATACCATCTATAAAATTAAATTTCCAACCTCTCTCGCAGATATACACCCTCATACCATAACATGACCGCTCTCATGTTTGACTGTAGGACGTATGTGTTTTAAAGACATTTCTGTATTTGGTTTCTGCCATACATTAATTCTCCCATTGGATCCAAATAAATTATATTTGCTTTCATCCGTAAGCAAAACATCTTTTCAATAATCAAAACTCTTATTAATGTTCCCAAACGAAGCTAACCTTTTGTTGCGATTAACTAGATTTATGAAAGGTTTCTTCCTGGCAATACGAGCAGTTTTATTTAGTATATTGTGAATTGTTCGGGGATTTGTTTTTTTATTTAGATACTTTTTAACTTCCAAAGTCAATTTGGGCGTGCTAATTTTCGAATTTTCTTTAATTTTTCGTAAAATCCAACGCTCGTCATGGTCATTAAAAATCTTACGGAGACTCTTTCTGATTTCATTGTCAACATTTTGGCCGTTTTTAAATCTTTTTATTACAGATTGCATTGTAGCGTGGTTTTTATTAACTATTTTCCCAATTTCCAGTAGAGTTTTTCCATTTTTGTAATGAAAAATCATTAGCTTTCGATTGTCCGTCGATGATTGTCCTCTTTTTCTACTCAAAGTGAAAATCCAACTTATATTTTTTACAAAATGATTACAAACGACTTAACAATAGGTTTTCTTTTGTAACCAAAGTGACCAAACATATATTTGAAGAGTATACTTTCTTAACACAGCATTTTTCAAGCAAGAGTAATTCGTTGTATGAGTTTCATTTTGATGTATTTTTTGTTCATTTTTCTGGAGTAGAGTTATTAATTTACGATTGAAATTTTCAAATATAATAAAAATAACTTTAATAAAGAACTTAACCAAGAGAAATTAAGAAAATTGTTATTATATTAATATATATGTAAAATTATTGAAAACATAACTCTGTATGAGTTTCACTTTGACTCACTGTATATCATATTATTTAAAGTGCTAATTAAATTTTTTTCTACGGACTGATATAGTTTGGAAAACGCTGGTCTATGTCACATTTTTAATATATTTTTACATCAGATAACAAATTCGAATTTATTATATAATGAATTTTTTATAAAACTACTTTTCAAATTAAACATAATTACTTTTTTTATATTAAAATATTTTGTTTATACTTTCCACTTTTTAAAATTTAAATCCATAATTTTAATATTACAAATGATAAAAATCAGCAAACTAATATCGAATTATCAGAAGAAAGCACATACTTAAACTCAACGTTTATTCATTTGATACACATATTCTATTTTTAAAAATGTATAATGACCTAATATCTGATCTATTTATTAAATAACCACGTGTATATATTTAAATAATAATTAAATATTATAATAGAGTACGTACATATCTTATATTATATTACTTCATTGTTGATAGAATGATTTAATATCGTCGTTGTACACTTCAATAATAGCACGTCTTTAGCTACACTAATTTCGTCTAATCTCTAGTTTAGAATAGTAAAGCGTATGTTATTAATTCTGAACAAAACTATTAGCAAACGCATTTTCAGAACAAGTTTTTGCGGCACATCACCGAGTCGCACTATTTTATGTCGAACGCTAGTTTGCGTTGTGACCTTGCGGCCGCCCCACGGTCGACAAGTTTATTCGTGAACAGGCTCGACGATTGTATGTCACAGCGTAAGAAAAGCCATCATATCGTGCTTGTGAAGATGCTTAGAATCATCGATAGCCCATTGACATACTGCCGCCAGAAGAGACTATTTGTTCGAATGATTGTCGTTAGTGAAACTATCTACTTGACCTGAGCATCTATTTGAGAAAGAGTTTAAGACAATACGGGTAAAGCTCTCTCGGTTTTATGAAATACGAAATGTATTTTTCTATTAGAGAAAAATGTCGAATCTATTTGGTTCATATCGATTTTTATTCAAATGTTTTCAAAAATTGGATTTATAAGTTTATGATTTTTATCATAAATATTTTTAGAAAATGAAACAGACGATTCAATATTTCTGACAGCGTTGAAAAAATTGTATATATAATTTATTTTACATGTGATTGAGAACAAAGTAATCTATACAAATCACTCATACCACAAGATGTTAATATAAATGGATCAACGCCCCAACTCAGTTTTATGTGTCCAATAATCACTTATTATTTATTTTATTTATTTAAAAGTTGATGTACATTTCGATGACCAGGTCAGTATTATTAAACTATTGTATTATAAAATAAGTTAGTTAAATATTTATTCAAGAATATATTGTTTTAAAAATAAAATAATCACTAAACAACATCATACAATTTTAAAAAAGTGCTCACAACAATCATTAATATTTTTACTTTTCTTTAAAAAATGTTTTTACCATTCTTATTACTTATTTCATCATTTTCGAAGTACTGTAAAATATAGATTGTCTTTGTTTGAATTTTTTTCCATATCTAATCATCTATTCTTTATTATTTTTATTCGATGTGTCTTTAATCGTCAATTCTTTTTTTGTCAATTATATTTTGCTTTATATATAATAGCAATAACAGCAGCAGCTTTTTTCTTTAAATTCCTAGATAAAAAACTTTTTATTACGACTGATTCAAAACCTTTTTCTTTCAGTCCATCCCGAAGAATTTTCTGATGTTTCTGTTCCAACTAATCATGGATTTCTTCATGTTTTTTTTTATATATTTAAGTAATCAATATTTTTTTATTGATGAATTTTTTATCAATGATTTTCGTTTCTTGCAAAATAATCGCCTCATTTTCATTTCAAACTTTTCACTTTTGCTATATATTAGATGTACTTATCAGTAATGCCATTTTTTGATACTGTACAAAATTTTATTTTATTTAATAATTTTATTTAATTAGTAGATGGCAATGTTTTTAAAATTTGAAAAAACGACATTACTTATAGGTACACTTAATACATACACATACATATACACCCGGCCCTCCATTTACGCGGGACTTTTTTTACGCGGTAAATTATAACACTATTTACGCGGTATTTTTTAGACGCGTTATCAATTTACGCGATCACCAATCAATTTACGCGTAACACCAAATAAAATTTACTTTTGTTTTCTGAAATATTTTTCTTATTATTTTTTTTTTTAAGCTATGTGAAATAAATATGTATTTTTAAAACTAATACTAGCTTTTCTTCTCAATATTTTGTTTTCTTTTGTAATGACAGACTCTATTCACGCGATTTTCATTCGCGTAAAACGAATCCACGTGGAACGGATACTACGCGTAAATTGAGGGCCGGGTGTATATGTACATACATTCATATATATATATATATATATATATATATATATATATATATATATACACCCGTTCCTCAATTTACGCGAAGTATCCGTTCCACGTGGATTCGTTTTACGCGAATGAAAATCGCGTAAATTGAGTCTGTGAGTACAATAGAAAAAATATTGGAAATAAAAGCTAGTAAAGTTGTAGAAACACATATTTATTTCACATAGCTTAACAAAAAAATAATGACGTTTTAGAAAACAAAAAAGTAGATAAATTTTATTCAGTGTCACTATCGCTACTGTAATTCAAAAAAATCAACCTTTTATATATTTATATCGTGCTTTACGTTCAAGTAAGAATTTGCGTCACCCTGATATATAATAAATTCCATGAAAAATTATATAAAATGAAATCTTTCTGACCGCGTATAAAAAGTGCCGCGTAAATCAATACCGCGTAAAAAAAGTCCCGCGTAAATAGAGGTATAATTTGCCGCGTAAAAAAAAACTCCTGTAAAAAAGTCCCGCGTAAATTGAGGGATAGGTATATATATATATATATATATATATATATATATATGTATGCATAGATTATATTTTCACTAAAAACCTTAATTTATTATTTACATAATATGAATTTGATCATTGAAAAAATTCTTTAAAAATGAATTAAATTATTTCAACAATTCTTATAGGTCATTGACATTATTACCTCTCTTTGAATCGACCATTGAACAGTATTATATTTTAATATAATATCAGTGTATTGATTACATGCTTTTACAAATGAATTAACATTGGACACTCTTCATTAAAATATCCAATAAATGATTTACTATTTATTAGATTAAAGTATATGTTAAATTATATGATAATTTTTTATATGTATTTTTGGATTAATATATTTTTATGTATTTCAATCAAATTTTCAATTTACATAAATTAAAAAATTAAACAAATATTCCTTGTTTTTATACATACATACATGCAAAACTTTTTTTTGATATAAATGGTGGATTGACAATATAAAGACAGTCAAATCAAAAATTGATTATAAAAGGTCATCCAAATGTAACGCCTAGATTTGTGTTTTATTAAAAAAAAATGTATATAAGGTGGTGTGTAGGGAAACATGTGTATAATTTATTTTGTTTCCTTTTAATAAAATATAAATCTAGGCGTCACATTTGGATGACTATACATTTATTAAGCACAGTGAAGATGATGTTATCTAATAGCTGGTAGAGTAAATACTTGAGTTTATAGAATCAACGATGAAAAATTATATGACGAAATATGAAATCAATGATTTTTTTCAATCAACAATGAATATTTTTTTAATATATCAAAATATTTGTTTTGATATTCCAGAAAACTCATTTTAATACAAATAAATTATCACCCAAAGTCACCAGAAAATTTTAAACTAATTGGATGAACAATAAGTGATTATTAGACATTTTATAACATCTTGTGGTATTGAAGTGATAAATCATTTATGTTAAATTCCATCAAAATGTTACTAAATTAAGAAATAATTATATTTTCTGTGAAGAGAATGACCTCATATCATTTATATATTATGAAAAGACTGTTTTTCAATAAACTGCAAGGGGCTTTCCACACTGTATTCATGCCTACAGTATTCATGGCATATTACAGCTCGTCTCACACACTCTTATCAACAAACTCCCCCATCTAAAAAAATTAGTTTTTAGGAAAGTGGGTGTGAGACGAGTGGTAATGGGCCATGAATACTGTATGCATGTTGACTAGTGTGGAAAGACCCCAACAGATCATTTATTCAATTTGAATCCTTGAGAGTGTCTATGAGAACTACTTACACATTCTTGATAAGGAAACAAAAAATAACCAAAAAAGTTCAAAAGAATTCAAAAACAAAATGGATTAAAATTAGATATTAGTTAATAAAATCAATAGAAAAATGTTTAAAGCAGGTAAAAAAATAATACTTACAAAAAATTTAAAATATTATATAAAAATATATTATTAACAAACATTTTTACATATATTTTTGTCAGTATTATTCATTTTTTAAAAAAATTCTTTTAATAATTTAAAAAAGTAAATAGAGAGATAATTAAAAATAAATTTGAATTTCTAGTTTTTATAAATTTAAAATATTTTATATATATATATATATATATATATATATATATATATATATAAATGGATGTATATATAAGTATGTATTTAATGAATGTATGTATGTTTGAAGACACAAATGGGTTTCAATACTATTGCATTATGCGTGCGTACGGTTATATTTTTATTAGATGTCCGAAGAACCTTCAGACCTCTTAGGCATTGAGACCAAGTGAGTGTGTTTACATAACAACACGCATTAAAGTCCACTCAACGACGAGCGATGTGCGCCTTGACAAGCGCACTTACAACAAAGGTGAGAAAGCGTTTGTCAAATAGCACAACTTGATCCTTCAACCCAAGCAAACAGCCCTGAATACTTCAATTGAAATTATTTGTAAAAGGATTAAATATTTATGTCTAGAGTCATAAAATGAATCTACACATTTCTAATAATACAAGTCAATTGTTATCGATGAATTTCAATTCGTTTCGAGTGATTTATTTACATGTATATTCAATTAAAATTTTAATTTATGTATTTTATATATATCTTATAAAAAAAGAGTTTTTCCATAAAATGTTTTAAAAAATCATACAGTATATGAAAATGTGCATGTCTTTATTCAGTGTCTATGATTTAAATATGTCACATATGTAAATCATAAACACTGAATAATAGGATACGAAATAGAAAATAGTATTAAAAATTGAAATAAGCTTTATTTCTTAATCTGAATTTTTAATGTTTTGACTTTCTATTTTTAGAGTACATTTTTTAATATCGAGATTTATACAACACAGTACTATAAATTAGGTATATCCATAAGTAATGTCGTTTTTTCAGTGTCAAAACTGCACTTGAGGAATATTTCATTTTAAGGGGGTATTTTAGTCTAGACGCACGAATTTTAGGTGTTTTTTCGGGCGCTATAAAAAAAATAACAAATATTTTACTATCTATTTTTTATCAGTTATTTATTGTCATTTTAAGAGTATAAAAAAGAATTATTAAAAACAAAAAAATCAAAATTGAAAAAAGTACAGGCTGGCAAAGTGGAGGCTCGAAAAAAAAGGTGTCTGGTTGACGTAGTTCCAACCCTTCAGGTCAACTGAAACAAATTTTTTTTTTAAAAATTATTGAAAATAAAGGTTGTAGTAGTATCCCCGCCTAGGAAAATTGAAAAAAAATTTTTTTCGTAAAATGGCGGCAGTGTGAAAAAACAGTCATTTTTTTTTTGCCCTATTTTTTTCAATTTTCTGAATTTTCTAAAAATAGTAAAAAACAAAATTTTCAAAAAATCTTAGGTGGGAGCAATTACTGTTATATTGAGAAGCTCTGTACCAAATTTCAAGTAAATCGGTCTATTAGAACTTGAGATATCACGTCAACTGTGTCGAAAAAGTAGTTTCGAGAAAAACGCGTTTAAAGTTGATTTGTTCCGGCCAGACCGGATTGGTTGGCGCGTCACAAAAATAGCTATAACTCCGAAAATAATTCGAATTTTGAAAAAATCCTTTTAAGGACATATTCTTAAAGGTCTAAACTTTGAAAATATGCAAAAAATCGATTTTTTTTTAAATTCTAGACTAGAATAACCCCTTAAAATTACCTTAATTTTACAAAAAAGGGAATTTTGTAAAACGACATTACTTATGGGTACATCTAATATAGGTATTAAATAAAATGCATCTTTTTTTGAGTGAGCGATGATGAGGGTGTGCTCCTGATGGGACATCCTATATTATATATATATATATATATATATATATATATATATATATATACGAGGGTCGTTTGATAAGTATGGTAAAAAAGTAAGAAAAACTAAACTGAAAAATCTAATTTAATTAATTAAATTAAACAATAAATAAATTTACCATACTTATCAAACGATCCTTGTATATGAGTAAACACTGAAATATATCCACTACTCAAATATCTCAAATATCATAATAAGAGAAAATTTGTAATTTGATTACATTATTTTAATTTAAAATATTAATATGAGTATGAGCCACCCTATATTTCAAAAATTATATTATATAAAGCAGTATAATTTTTTATATAATATATAGTAATTATTTTTTTATTACATCAGGTGTTTTAAACTCAATTCATTTATGCTGTTTTAAACATAAATTCAATTAAGATGTAAACATATTCAATTATATTTAAATATAACCGAAGTTATTAAACTAAAATTGCAATAATGATGGGTATTTTTTGAAAAAAGTTGTTTGACATTCATATATATATATATATATATATATATATATATATATATATATATATATATATATATATATACACAGCAATACCTCGTATAGTCCAGTTTCACTTAGTCCGGTTTGAAATTTTCAAAAAAAAATTTTTTTACTTGAAAAAAATCCTACTAAAAAGTTTTTCTTAAAAAAATCATTCTATACATATATATATATATATATATATATACACAGCAATACCTCGTGTAGTCCAGTTTCACTTAGTCCGGTTTAAAATTTCCAAAAAAAATTTTTTTACTTGAAAAAAATCCCACTAAAAATGTTTTAAAAAAAATCATTTATATATATATATATATATATATATATATATATATATATATACAGCAATACCTTGTATAGTCCGGCTTCGATTAGTCCGGTTTGAAATTTCCAAAAAAAAAATTTTTACTTGAAAAAATCCTACTAAAAAGTTTTTCTTAAAAAAAATTAATACATAAAATTATTTTTATATGCAATTTTTCAAGTTTTTCCCTTTATTATGAAAACATAATAAAAAAGAAAATCGAATCGTATATGCACATTATACGCAACGCATGCGCAGTTCTAGTTTTGTAGTCTTTTTTTTCTTTTCTATTAGTTTTTGATTCGAAACTCTAGAATAAAGCCGATTTTTTGATAATTAAATTTTAATAATCTATTTGAAAATTAATTTAAAAAGTATTTAAAATGAATGTATAAACCCCAGATTTTCTTTTGTTGATACATACAAACATTTAAATATATTATCCTCGTTTTATTTACTAAAAAACAGGAAAAAAAATTGTTTGGAATTAATTAACGATTTTTGTATTTAGTTAATGTTTCGATTAGTCCGGTTTCAAATAGCCCGGTTAATCAGTGGAACACACATTCATATACATACATATAAAATGTGTTTTTTTTAGGTTGGATAGAATTTTCAATAGGGATTTAATTTATAGTTCTATCATGTTTAAAAAAACACTTTTATATATATATATATATATATATATATATATATATACATTTAAAAATATACAAAATAATAACTGAATTTCAGTTGATAGAAAAAGTGTAAATAAGGTGTAAAATAAAAAACACTTCTTGTATTAACATATGTGCCAATGTTTGAGTAAAATTTTGATTTATACGTACACATAATAGTAAAGTATCGATCGAATCGAGAAAAAAAACGGTTGCACCTATAAAAAAATCTGTCGACTCAATGAGCATTATATTGCAGTATCTGTGGCCGTTTGGGTGTTGAGTGACCATTCACCGTGGGAATAGTGTCTCCCTGCACACCGTAAACCGCGATCATTCACCAGTCTTATCGTATACGAAGAGGGGGGACGCGTCGACAATCCCTGCATTCCAGGCTAACACTTACCATGAATATTTATGACCATTGTTTAAGATCGCTATGTAATTTGTATCTAGAAAAATATTTTGACTAACAAAAAAAATATGTACCCATTAAGTAAAAGACACTTTTTTTTCCTAAGCGCTAGTGCTCAGATTATTTAAGAAGATGATAAATAGTGATTACGTAAAATGTGTATTCTTGACATAAATAAATTATTATCTGAAGTTCTTCACAAAGAGAGTAAAATAAGATTGTTTTAGAATCTTGTATAAAAATTGGAAAAAATCCTATATTTTTTTATCGAGTGACACAGATAAATTTATCGGACTTTAGGAATTTTTAATATTTTTAATGAATTGCATTTTTATGTCATGCATTGTAATTTGTACAATGCGATTTTATAATTAATAAAAATAATATTTGCTTTAGATGCACATACATACTCTATCTCTCTCTCTCTCTCTCACACACACACATATATAGTTGAATAAACAATTATATTTAAGCATTTCATTATATAAATGGTCCAAATGAGACTGAAGGATGTAAATTGGGACTAAAAGTTATATCTTTCAGTCTCATTTGGGCTACCTTATACTATAATAATCATCATCGATTGAAAATACCTCAATTATTATTAATATTTGATTGCTGTATTGATTTTTATTGTACTTTATTTTTTTATAATTTTACAAATGTTGAATAATATTAATTATTAAATTACATTTAAAATTATAAAGAATACTCAATAAAAATACAAAAAAAGGTTCATAAATAAATGAAATAAAAACATGAGAAAATTTGTTGATACAGAAGAGAAGGCAAAGGTATTGAATTTGTGGAAATGAAAAGTTTTGGGAAAAGTTTTCATCCAGTAGTGGATTGAAAAAGGTTACTATTGTTGGTATATACTCGTATATATATATATATATATATATATATATATATATATATACTTATTCAAAAATCCTTTAAGTATCCTCAAATACTAATAATTTTACTTAACTTTTTTTCTATTTATTAAGACTAAAATGGAAATAAATAATATTTCATTTATGAATAGAAGTGTTTCAAAAACGATAAGTATTTAACGTTAATTCCTTTTCTTATATTATTATTATATTTTATTATTTTATTGTATCTCTTTAGGGTTAGTCCTTTTTACAGGTTTTATGATTTAATTATTTTTCTCGCATTTTACACTTAAGTAATATTTGTAGAATTTAAACCAGTATCATTTAACACGTGGTTTATATATATATATATATATATATATATATATATATATATATATATATATATATATATATATATATACACTCTCTCTCTCTCTCTCATACACGTATACATTTTTTCAAGTCAATTTTTGATGTTTGAACTGAATTTCGTTAATGTATTGCTCTTTCTGATGTTTGAACAGATCTATGGCTGGTGCTTTTTAACCGCCCTTATATTCTATTTTTTATTTTTATCTTCTGTATTTATTTGGTTTTGCTAACTACAATATATTACAAGAAAATGTCACAAGACCTAGCTGTCTTTTTAGATAGATTATATCAAACCTCAACTCCCACTTGTTTACACACACACACACACACACACACACATGTATATATATATATATATATATTTGATAAATAAAAAAATACCATTTTGAAAACCATTAATTAACATTATATGAAAAAATTAAATTGTTTTAAAAACGATTCTTATCAAGACAATATTTTTTACTCTTATTTTATATATTAAATAATTTAATAAATAACAATTTTAAAACTATTTTCTATGTTCGCAGACAAAATAATAAACAATTCAAGATTTCTTCTCTATTCAATAATTAAAAATTAATATTCTGTAGGTTTGTGTATGTACCTATCATTGAAGTCTCTTTTGAAATATGATTATGAATATGACTAATAAATGAATAAGAGAATTAACAATAAAGTTTAATATAAAATAAATAATAGTAAATAAATTGTAATTAGTATTTCAACCTTGAACACGTTTTATTAATTGTTTTTTTTATTATGTGTGTTCACTTTTTTTTAAAAAAAAATCAAAATATTTATAGAAATTTATTTTTTTAATATAGATAGCCCAAAAGAGACAAGATGTACATTTACATTTACTTGTTTACTATAGTTTAATATCCTTCAGTCTCATCTTGTCCATCCTATATATCGAATAAGATTTAAAATAAATTGAAGTTGTTTCTATTGTGTTATTAAATCAATATTTAAATTATATTAAATGTTGTAATATTTTTTTAAAAAAATGTAACTAATAAAATTGTTATTAAATGATTAATTTATAAATATGTCTGATCTGTAATAATTAATATATATATATATATATATATATATATATATATATATATATATATTGAAATAAAACAAAATGGTGAAAGATTAGTTCTTTGAAATGTTTGGATTTGAATATTCTTCATTGCAGTATTTAGAAAATATTGCTTTTTCAGTTAAGGTTTTTAAAAATCAAATTAAGATGTATTAATGAAAAGATTGATCAAAATTAGGAACTCTTTCTCTTCTAGTCCATCGCTACGTATTTTCTTATTTTTTTATTCCATTTATCCACAGGTCTTTCCTGAACCTTTCTAGATTCCCAATCAATAGGTTTTCATTTCTATTTCAAACTTTTTACTTTTACTACAAATCCGTAACTCTTGTCTTTTTTCTGATTCATTCGTTTTTCTTTCTATCTTTTCTTGTTATTCTCAATATATCTCTTTCCATGTTTCTTTGTGTTGTCTAGAAATTTCTGAATTATTCTAGCATTCAACACCCATATTTCACTGGTATAGGTGAGAACAGGTAGGATGAATTGATCGAAAACTTTTTTAAAAAAACACAGAGGAATATCCGACTTTATAACGTGCGAATTTTTTTTGAACAAACACTCATTTTTACTCTCTTATTTATTTTATCTATAAACGTTTCTTTAGTGTTAATGAGTTGTCCCAGATAATATATATATATATATATATATATATATATATATATATATATATTATACTATTAAACTTAAATATACTTAATGTTTTTTACTTGTGTCAAGAGTTCTTTTATTATTTTAACCTTACAAATTCTCTGTAATAATACTCATTCATAAACTGTGAACAAGATAAGAAATATCTGGTAATAAACACGAAATAAACATTGAAAACTATACGAAAATGCCATGCGAATTGTTTGCGTTCGTGTCTTAAATTTGTATTTTTCTGTGTGAGTAATCAATAAAGGTACTCGCCGGAAGTTTACTCAGTACCCCATTAAGTGGATTCAGGTATATTTTATGATCGTTGAAATAGAAGATATTAAATTACATCCTTTGTGAAAAGATACAGTTTTATGATCATATTAAACCTTTTTTAATACAAATTGTTCTAGGTCTTTCTTTTAAAGTCGACAGAATAGGCTTTTGATCATTTTTATTAAGAACAGTTGATTGGATTTAATTATGATTTTAACAACATTCGAATATAATGTAGTTGGAATTGATGGAATTTATGGAAATCTTTGTTTGTTTTATAGATTTCACGAAATGATTTAAGAAAATTAATTTAATTATGATTCAAGCTACTGAATATTTTTTTTATAATCCGAATTCTTAATTATTTTTTTTATATTCATTTAATATTTCTTAAGTTCTAAATACATAAACAATTCTAATTAATTAATTTAAAACAAATAAAAATCAGTATCACTTATATATTTATAAGGATTACATTTTTATCGTATATGTATTTTAGAAAGAATTATATTTTTAATTAATTCTATTTACAATTTATTTACTATTATAATAAATTCACTATCTTATGAAGGTATCATTTCTTAACATCACGTGATTTTATAAAAATGTTCAATAATCATAAAATATATTATAAAAATATATTTAATCTAATAATAATATAAAATCTAGATTTTATATTACGTTTTCAAAATGATGGTATATCTTCAACATGCATATTAAAAATAGTAAATAAGAAATAATTATTTTTAAATCTTATAATGTTAGAGAATAATTATCTTCCATTAGAAATTGTTTCTTTCTTTCTATCCCTTTGTATCTATTTACATATTTACATATATATATATATATATATATATATATATATATATATATATATATATATATAAACATTTATTATTATCATCATTATTAATATCTGTTTATATCACCATTTCTGGATAGAAGCCTCAATGAATTGTAACATTCATTGTGGCTTCATTCCCAGTTCATAATTATTTATTGAAGTATTTGGTCAAACTCATTACGCTGATCAGGCAGAATGGTGAGGATTTTTATTCAAGTTCTGCTCCCTTATATAGGCTACCTTTACTAAGGCTAAAGATCCCTGCTTGTCTTATATCACCAACTGAGGTTCTAACGATATATATATATATATATATATATATATATATATATATATATATATATATATATAATGGATTCAGTAAAATTTTAGAAAAAATAGTGTACAAAAAGAAAATCAAGAAAATTATGCAAAATAAAATAAAACCTTACATAAAATTTTCAATGAAATATCATCAAAGATTTCATTAGCATTGTTCATTGCCCTAAATTACAATAAAAATATACTGCACTACCAATCTAATATGAACAAATGATCAAGAAAAATTGTAATTGACTTCAGATTTGAATTAATCTGGTAGAAAAAGATGAAAGACGAGAAATTTTTAATAAATTCTGAACGTCAGACCTTTTAAAAAATCTATAATTTATTGTTAAATTATTAATCATTCATTGTAATAAAAAATCAAAATTGTTTTTATCTGAGATTACGTTTTCGTATTGTATTTTTCTATTATCTACTGTTATATTTCTTCTTTTACATTTTTCAATACTGTGAAAAACCAAAAAAATTACTAATCGATGGATAATTAAAAAAAATGTAATATGAAACATAGAAGATATGGTTAATTTTATTACAAATATTTTATTGTCATATTAAAAATAGTTAAAATATAGAAACATTCTTAAAATATAATCAAATATATAGTCAGGTTATAATATAGCAAGATGAATGAAATTAAATTTACATAAAAGGAAACAAATATACATTTAACGATTGAAATATGTTTAATTTTTAATAAACCAAAGATAGAAAAAACTATGATACTTTTAATAAAATGTTCAATTTAGAATTAATATTGATAACATTCAATCAAATAAGAAATCATTGAGAAGTCTGAAAAAATATATGATTAGTTTTTATAAAACTAATATATGTCAAAAAAATAATTTAACCTTTTATATTTTGCATGTATTAAAAATCAGTTACTAGTTTTCATCACAAATGAATGACTCAACTGATAGATATACAAAAATTAAATTTATTAGAAAAACATATTGATAAAGAACATATTTATTTATATATTAGTAGATTTATATTAATTATGTTTATTATATTTATATAGTATTTCAATTGTAAAAAATTAATTAGATTTGTCAATTAGCATAAACTTACAAGATAAAATAAAATATTCATATATATATATATATATATATATATATATATATATGAGTTCAAATCGTAAAAAAATAATTTGTAATTAAACATTCACTATTTACTTTATATATTTAAAAGTTATTATTTATATTTGTTATTAGTTATTATTACATTTCAAATTAATAAATCAGTTTAGTTCAAACATTGTTAAAACTTTTAAATACTTTTTTAAAATAAAAAACAAAAAAGGTAGATAATAATTACAAGATTTAACATTGTGAAACGCTAGTTATAGCATTTGAACTTACTTCTAAAGAAATATATTCACAAGTATACACAAAGAAATTTTCTTTAACATTAGATTTACGGAGCGAATCAATTTGACTCATTTAAGATTTTGTTGCTATATATACGAGTATATATAGAAAACTTAAATATTATTTTTTAAAAACATATGTTAGTTTTTAATTATATAATGACATATATGCAAATATGTAATATTTTTTTTGCATATGTGTCATTATGTAATTAAAAACCAACATATGTTTTTAAAAAATAATATTTAAGTTTTCTATATGTACAGCAACAAAATCTTAAATGAATCAAATTGACTCGCTCCGTAAATCTAGTGTTAATCTAATAGTTATATTTATTACATACATACCTATATATATATATATATATATATATATATATATATATATAGATATATATATATATATATAGAGAGAGAGAGAGAGAGTAGCCCTAAAGAGACTGAAGGATAGTAAATTTGAAAACAAATAAAACAGTAATTTTTGTTCTTAAAAATAAATACCTCTTTTAAACATAAATACCTTAATTTTCTCAAATACGATTTCAAAAATAACTCAACAGTCGAAATATATTTATAAAAAAAAAAACAATTCTTTCAACAAAACCAAGTTCAAAAATAAAATTTTTCATTGAAATAAACTGAAATGATGATGTCGATACTGAAAGATAAAAATGATATAAATTAGTTATATTTCATATATAAATAAATTATAAAACATAATATCTAATAAATTGAAGTGCTACAAAAAAAGAATTTTAATATTTATTAACCTGATTTTGATTCAATGTCACACATTTACTACACAATATTCACAAGTTGACATAAAAAATAAACAACGTTTTTATTGAATCAAGATAACAACATACATACAAATGTTATTATCCGTCAGTAAACATATATAGCCGAAATTCAAGGCGCCACGTTTAGAAAGATAGTGATGTTTAAATAAATCACAGTTAGTGAAAAATATCTTCACAGTATATTATTTTTCTATTCAAATTAAATAAGTGTGTCGAATTATTCGTAATAATTTATAATAATAGTTGTGTAATGTAGGATTCGTAAATATATTAGATCATTAGTACATTAATATTTTTATGCATAACATCAATACATTTAATTGCACAATGTATCCAATTTTTTTCGTTAGAAATGTTATTTTAAAATTTGTTTTGGTTATTTTTTATAAAATACATATTTTTTAATATATATATATATATATATATATATATATATATATATATATATATATAAGTTTTATTGAATAAATCGAATTAACAATTTTTAAAACGATATTTTTTATTTTTATCAGTCAGCTGCAACAGTGTTTTACAAAATAGTTGTTATTTATCAATCAGCTGCAACAGTGGCTTGAGGATTTCTATATGTTATTGTTACAATTTCTATATTAGAACTGATGTTGTTACAACATCCATTTTAGAACTCCTCAAGCCACTGTTGCAGCTAACTGATAAAAATAAAAAATATCGTTTTAAAAATTGTACATTCAGTGTATTCAATAAAACTGGCGCAGTCGGTAGGATATCCCTGTGTATCAAATAAAA
>CP092094.1:20230000-20492500 GCA_029203775.1 Neoneuromus ignobilis | reverse complement strand
TTTTTTTCTATTACAGAAATGTTCACTCGATAACAAATCAACGAATAAACTATAAAAAATAAGTAATGAATGTTCATTTTTTCAAGTATATAGTCGAAATAGATGAGTACTGACATATATGGCCGAACTGGACGTGAATTGGTATGTATAGGGATGCTATTTATTCCAATATTTTAAAATTATTATCTCTTTCAATTAAAGTGTTTAAACATTAGATTGAGGGGATTCAAGTGTAATGAAGTAGACTGTTCAAAATTGAAACCCTTACCATCGAATTTGCAATCCTAAGTAAACATATTATTAATATTATAATAGTATTTAAAAAAAATTCACAATATCAATGTTAAATTAATAAATAATTTACTAGATTGAATATTTTTTACTTTTTTAAATGAATTTTATTTTTTTAAAAAAATACATCAATAAAATTGATAAGACAGATCAGATAAGATTGAAAGATAATAAAGACTAGTAAATGATAATAAGCAAAAAATGTATGTTTTAACCTTTAAGTTTCATTTAAGTCATCCAATATATATATATATATATATATATATATATATATATATATATATATATATATATATATATAAGTGAATAATATAAATATATAAAAAAGTAAATAAAAGTGACATGAACAGATTAGCAGATTTTTTATTATAAAATAATTAAAAGAAAACGATTAATTAATTATATTTCGATCGAATACATTTTTGTTGTTAAAAATATAAACCAAAGACTTATAGAATACTCGTTTATAACATTGATGATATTGTTTATTACAAATTCATATATTTTTAGAAAATAATTGCTTAAATCTATTCATTGTTTTATATGAAATATAAGAAATAATATTATCTTGATTTTTTATTACTTGTTGTTTAAATGAAACATGGAAACGAATCAAACATATTTTTCTTGAATAACAAATAATTATTATAACTGATGAACTATATTCAATAAAGTCAACTATAATTGTGTACATGACAAATATCAATACATATCGATGACAATTATCTTAAATCAAATATTAGTACATCATTCTTGTTAAATAAAATGTTATAAATAGATGAATGTATTTATATATAAGAATTATAAAAAAATATTTTTTGTTGTAAATTTCAAATATATTTAAACATCCGTTTTAAAAATGTTTTAATATTTTATTTTTTATATATAAAGTCTCAACATTTTCAACAATATTAACCACTTAAATCGGAATTTAATCAATGAGTGAAAAAATGATTAAATTATTTATGTTGATTCAAATGTAAAATCGTTGCAAAAGAGTTTTTTGTGTCCAAGGATACAGTTTATGAGATATTAACAAAAATTTTAAACAGAAGAAATTTTTTTGCTTGATTTATATCATACAAAACTAACACGAGATCAAGAGAAAATACATATTGATCACTGCAAGGATATTAGTAAAACGATTGAAAAAAAAGAAACTTTTAGATTCCATCGTTACTGGAGACGAGACATGGTGTTTCAAGTGCAACTCGGAAACTAAATGTCGGAGTGCAACGTGGAAGTCACCAGACTCAGCAAAATTGAGAAAACTGCATTTTCAGAAGTCACGAGTGAAGACTATGTTTATTTATTTGTATTTACGATTCAAAAGGCATTATTTATCGCAAATTCGTTTTGAAAGTGAAATTGTGATTGGTGAGTTATTATGGAGTTATATAGATTGGTGAGTTGTTTAGGTATTATGGAGTGTTTGTGGTAAGAGGATAGAAAGAATCAGGTTAAGATATCGAAGGTTGGGAAGTTGGTATTTGTTGAATGACAATACATCGCCTCACAAGGCTGTTACTGTATGCGAATTTTTGATCCAAAAAACAAGTGTGTCTCATTTAATATCCATATATGTTAGATTTGTCACCGTGTGACTATTTTTTCCCCAAAAATGAAAATGGCGATGAAAGGAATGTTGTACGATGATGTTGAAGCCATACAAGTGGCCGTGAAGTGGGTCATCGAGGCTATCCCAAAAATAGACTTATTAAAATTCATTCATATGTATTTATTGATATAAAGTTGTGTTGTTGATTTTTTTCTATTTCTTATGAAGTGACTTTTTTATAGTGTTTATTGTTAGTTTAAAATTGTACTCGTCATAAAAGAACTATGTATTGTTGTTTTTTTTCTTTGGAATTTTCTCGAAAATAATAGGAGTGTAAACCTTGTTGGTGCTAATATACATTGGTTTACAAGATGGTATGAATAGAAAAACGTACACGTCTACAACAATAGCAAAAAAGAGCCGGTCCTGCTTTGTAAAGGCACCGGCAGCAACGCGTCTTTTCGCCACAGATCGCCGAAGTTCGGTAAAGACAAGCCGGCAAAGGTCCAGCAATACGTCTCACCTGTCGGTGGACACCTGGCTCCGCCCAACAAACCCTGGCCAATAAGCGTTCGTTGTCCGTACAGAAGATGGCCAGCAGGCTAGGGGGCCCCCATTAACGATGGTGGGGGCGTCTTAATGGTTCGAGCGCCCGCCACACAGTTTTTGAACGGATGATCAGCTGAGCCCATCGCAACGCATTATCGGTGACAATTGAACGTCGCGCAACGCGTCACCACGCAGAAAAATATTGCAACCAGATTACAAGCCGTGGTCGCCTGCAGTTGGAATCACTGCTGTTTGTATTTGCGATTAGCAGGACGTGATTTACACAAGCGCGTATTTGCATTTGCAATAACGTTGTGTGCTTCGTACGGAAACAACACGACCGACGATTGTTGTATCGATTTTCGAACGCTTCGAACGGATTGTTGATTGTATAAATTTACGAAATGAAAGTGTTTATTTATGTTTTTCAAAGAAATTAACGTGATCTCTTACGGCGCATTTGTTTAGTTTTGTGATTATAAAATATCCGAGAAAAATTAACAACACAACGACAACATTTATTTTTTATTATTTATGTGTATAGCTAATTCGTGCTTTAAAACTAATCAACATATAATAATAACAATAATAAGCATTTTTCAACGAGTGTATTTGTCGAATTCATATTTAATATTTATTAATACATTCGAGTATTTGTACAATAAAATCTTCTCGACATGCACAGATACATGTAACTAAAATAAATATTTATTTTTGCTGATAAGCTTCGTATCGTAAAACTTCAACATCTTCAAACTAATTAAATGTAATCGTTGAAATATTTTAAATCAGTATTATTTAACACTACCAAGATTCGAGTGCTAGAAAAATATTTTAACTATATACAATAATTAAAAAGAAACGTGCGATACTTCTACAAAGAAATAATAAAACAAGTCATTTACATAAACCGGAGATAATATATTATGATGTATTAAAATATTCATTTTTTTGATGTTATCTTACATATATTGTTGCTTGTTGAACAAACATTGTATAAAACAATTAAACAGAAATATATAAAAATATTAAATGTACTCGTGCAAATATTTTTATAATAAAATTCAACTTGTCAATGTTTTACCTGCTTTATCTTTTAACAACCGCTACATTTAAAACATCTACACAGATTATATCGAGTATAGACGTGTATTTAAATTAGAATGTTAATTATCTTTTTAAACATGCATACGAAATAGCGGCTAAATGTCGATGATAACAGCGAATAATATATTCGGGAATTGATTAAAGAAGTTCATATAGTCAAAAGATGATTATTTTAATGATAAACAATATTCAATTGATAGTGAACTCTTTACACAAATCGAACGTTATTCGAGTGGAACGATGCTTTAGATAATATTTCGAGAAAAACGCATATACTTCCCCTTAATAATCTCACTATCGATTATCCACTTCACGTATCATTGCCGACCTAATTTCTCAAAACCATAACGACAGTTAATTCGCAACAGGTGATCTTCTGTATACGTAGTGTGGGTGTTGTGTGAGTGTGATTGTGATGCCGCGACGGCGACGGACATGAAACGACGCAGAGGTGGGCAGACGGCCGCGGCGCTTCTTCTGCTGCTGGTGCTGCTTTGGAGCGCCGATGCGTGCGGTCCAGGTCGGGGTGGGCATCGATTACGCGCCAGGTCGCGTAAATTAACGCCGCTTGTCTTCAAACAGCACGTACCTAATGTGTCCGAGAATACGTTGAGCGCAAGCTCATTGACCGAGGGTCCAATTGCGCGCAACGACCCACGTTTTCGTGACCTCGTGCCTAATTACAACACGGACATCATTTTCAAGGACGAGGAGGGTACAGGCGCCGATCGCCTTATGACGCAGGTTAGTGTTTTCGAGAAACAGCCACAAAATAGCATATAGTAATAAGAAACAACGAAGATTTTTTTCATCGATTAAGTTCTTTATTCTATCCACACATTTATATATATATATATATATATATATATATATATATATATATATATATATATATATATATATGTAGATAACCCATTATAATACATATATCAATAAATAGATAAACTATTAAATACTTGGAACTGCGCCAGAAAAACACTTCAATTTTCTTTATAAAGTTTTAATTGAATGTCGATGATTCATTCACAATACATTTGCAAATTCATTGAGATTTTCCCATTCATTCTTATAGACACATAATTATTAAGTCAAAAATATTTTATCCACGCAAATATATTGTATTATATATATATATATATATATATATATATATATATATATATATATATATATATATATATATATATAAACCAGTACCAGCAGTGGCAAAAACAGCCTTTTTTATCCACTGCTGGATGAAGGTTTTTCCCAAAACTGTCCACTTTAAGCGATCTGATATCATTCTCTTCAATTCCAGTTTGATAATTTTATTTTATGTATCTCCCATATATCCATGGACCTCTTGTGAATCTTTTTATATCTCTGGGTTACCAGTCAATGGTTTTTCTTATCCATCGGTCTTCTCTTCTTGCGTACTATTAACCAATTTCCGTTTTAAACTTCTTGCTTTTACTACGTCAACAACTATAATTTTTTTGAACCCACTATATGCATCTTTCTATGTATTTATAATATGTATATATATATATATATATATATATATATATATATATGATAATATATATATATATATATATATATATATTATATATATATATATATATATATATATATATATATATAGGGTCATCCATATGTGAAACCTAGATTTGTATTTTATTAAAAAGAAATTATACACATGTTTCTTTTTAATAAAACACAAATCTAGGCGTCACATTTGGATGAATTCCCCCTCCCTCTCTTTCTTTCTCTCTCTCGCTCTCTCTCTTTATATATATATATATATATATATATATATATATATATACATATATATACACATACTAAAAAAATCAATTCTAATTAATTTATTAAAGTAGTTAAAATACTTATATAAAACATTATTTCATTAGTGTTTATTTAAATATTCTTAAAGCACTGCTTTTTTTAAAAAAATAAACATTGCATTTTTGTATATATTTTTAGAAATTAAAGAATAAAATTCATATAAAATATTTGAAAATGAATCTAAAAACAATTCTATTTTCTATATATAAGTATGTTTGATCCCTGGTCAGAAATATAGGGCAGACGAAGCTCTTTAGTCTTTATGAAGGTAACCTACCTAAAGAAATAAACCCAGAATGAAAAATTCTCACTAACTCGTCTGATCAGCTTGGTGAGTATGATTCAAATACCAGAGAATGGTGCTAATAAAATTGAAGCTTTCGTTTAACAATAGGCTGATATACGTTGATATAGTGATGTATTAAAAATTAATATTTAGTTTCAACACTTTTATGAAGTACTTTTCATTCTATGCAAAATTAACCTTGTTTTTGAAAGAAATATTTTTATTAAAAAATATTTTTTTTACATTTAAATATTATAATTAATGTTGAAATATTTAAAGCTGTAACTGAAACATACTTGTATTTTTTCTGAAGTTTCAAATGAATGACAATTCCATTTGTTGAATTTTTTCCGTTTAGTTAAAATTAATTTAAAATATTTTAGTTATACAAATATACTCTGTATGAAATATATATATACACACACACACACACACACACACATATATATATATATATATATATATATATATATATATAAATATATATATATATATATATATATATATATATAGTGATATAAATATATTTGTTTTTTTTTCAAAAAAAAAAAAAAAACTTACCGAATATCATAATTTAATGCACCTTTAAATATTAAAAAAATACATATATCAATTATTTTTACAAATTTATATCAAAAAATTGAAGTTATAAACAAATATAAACATATTTTTTTATAAAATGATTGTAAAAACATTTTTTAAAATATTAATAGCAGTATAATTATAATAAACTCAATTTTAAATAAAAAATACTTTTCTCAAAAAAATACTTCTATTAATACTTATTAATATTTTTGGACATAAATATTTAATCATATAATATACATAAATATCCAATAACTATAACATTTTATGTTATTCCTATAATTATTTACCAATACTATAAAGATATTTTTTTGAAAATAAATTTTCAATCCGTTATTTTTCTCAATTTGATTGAAATTTCAATTTAAATATTCTGCAATGAATGTAAATAATTTTTAAATTATTATTTAAAATAAAATTGATAACATTCAGTTTTATTACCATATCAATGGAGAAATGAATTTATTTGCATATACAAGTATATACTGTTGTAAAAAAGATATAATTCTGGGAATAACAACCAGATGATAATTTGAGACTTGTGATCCTTATAAAGAAAATTAAATGATATTTATACAGTCACGCAATAACTAAAAGTTGTTAATAAAGAAAACATTAATAATTTTTATATACGATTTACAGCAGATTACGTATCCGTCGCATAGCCGAATATCAGATTTCATGTAGCATTTTTCATGTAATATTTTTAACATATTATTTTTATCTTATATCATTTACTGAATTGCTTCAGTTGATGTTAAAAGCTATTTTAATATATTTATTAAATCACAAGTTTATTATTGAATGAAATTTATTAGAATTTCATAAATATTTATCAAATATGTGTATAGATAATTAAAAACAAATAGAATGAACTATTGAGACAACAAGTGTTGTTTGAAATTAATAATTTATGCCTTTATATACTACATATATATATATATATATATATATATATATATATATATATATATATATATATATATATATATATATATATACTATTACATTATATTTTATCAGGATTTAAACAAGTATCAATCAATAATAAATTCATTATATTAGAATTCTATTAAAATCAATAAACATTCATTTTAAAAAGAAAAAAATCATTACTAAAAATAATTGTTCTGAAATTTAGTACAGAGAATTTTATTCTTTATGTAGTTTAATTTAGCAATTAAGATCCAGTTATTGTTTGAGTAATATGTAAGATAATTTTACATGCAATTAATTAACATTCATAAGTTACAGATAATTGACTTTTACCAAGTGTTCAATAATTATTAATATAGACTTTTATAGTATATGTGGGATTAATTAGTTTATAAAGATTATTAGCTGTAATATCAAATTACTCGTATAATTATACATTTAAATTTCTGTTTTTAAATACTAGTAATTTAATTAACATTTTTTTCGCTATTAGAAAATCTTAATAACCTATAATCTATAATAAGTAAATATTTTATGGATTTTTTTTATCAAAACTCGTTAAATTTGTAAATAATATCAACGAGTATAGACATATGTATGTATATTACAATTATCATTTAGTTATTTAATGCATTTTGAGAGATAACTCAAATTTTTGATTAAATTTGATTATTTTACTTACATATATAGGCCATCCAAATGTGACGCCTAGATTTGTGTTTTATTAAAAAAAAATACTATACACACAATTTCCCTATACACCACCCTATTTTAATAAAACACAAATCTAGGAGTTACATTTGGATGACTCTATATAGAATATATAAAATTATATATTGGAGATATGGACAATGACTTCAGCAGAATTTCTTAAAAGGTGTGAGAAAAAGATACCGAGAAAAATGTTTGACGAATGATGGGGCATAGTAGAAAATATAGAATAATAGAGTGTTAGAGGAACTTTATGATCATCCGTAATATTGTTTCCGAAGTAAAAGGCAACAGATTGAGATGAATAGGTAATGTGGGGAGAATATAATATAGGTTTACGAGAAAAACTTTGTGATAAAAGATTAAAGGAAAGGTCATGCAAAACATCGAGTGGTAATTTGAAGGATTATTTAACGTGAGATAAGAAGATTGAAAAAACGTGCTGAAAATTTTAAAATTGTGTTCAGTATTTTCAGACAGAGCAAGGTTTTATAAGGATTGTGGCACTGAGGAGTGGTAGTAATTTATATATAAAAATGTGTGTGTGTTGTGAGTAGAAGTAGTAATCAATTTTTCCTCTAATCATAAAATTAATATATTAACATCTGATTTATTATGATTTCACAATTACTCTTATTTTTATTTCAAGAAAATTGAACAAAATCAAGAGAATATTAAAAAACTCCATGATACGTATTAAGTAAATTTAGAAAAAATATGTTCTTTGTTTTATTAAGCAAGATATTTTTTTTAAAAAAAATATTACTGACTCATAATTCAGTAGACATACTTTAGTAAGTTATTTAAAAAAAAGTTCGACTCAGAAAACGATATTCTTGATGAACCGAAATTCCAGGAGGGATTTTCCATTTTTTGTAGATAGCTCATCTGTTATTTCTATTAATATAAGATGAGTGTGCATGTATCATGAAATTCTAAGAATTCCTATAAACCCCTGTTAATAAATTTCAATATAATATGATAAAATTTTCTAAGAAAAATATAAAAAGAATGTTTTATTTGAAAAAAATGATTCAATTTCAACGACGTTAAACGGCGTTACGTTACATCTGAAGGAGATATTCTTGAAAATTAACAAATAAAAAAAAACATTAAGAATTCTGTGATTATTTTTTTTAGTAATGTAATTTCCTTGTATTTTAAATACAATATATTTTTAAAGTATCAATGAAAGATAACCAAATAATATTGATACGCCTTATTATAAACATATCAATTATTGGTATTTTAAAAGTTTCTTCGAATTTTTTTTGTATATAATGCTTATTTGTATTGTGTTTATGTTAAATTACACACACACACGGCCATTATATATATATATATATATATATATATATATATATATATATATATATATATATATATATAGGTGGCCCGAATAAGATTTCAGGATTTAAAGATATATACATTTATTTGCTTACTATTATTTAATATTTATTACTATTTATTCTACGGTTTCACCTGGACCACTTTATATTTTAAAATGCAAAGATTATTTAAAATAACTATCGAAATCAAAATATATTTGAATATATTATATTTTTAAAAAAATAGAGACAATGGCATATCACACATTTATAATACCTTTCCATTAATGGATTATGATAAAAGCTGAAATTGATAAGAATATTTATATTACATATCAATTTTGTTTCATTCATTTCCTAAAAATGTAATTAATCGATTAAACATTTAAACAGCAATTTTTCCATTTTTTAAATTTTAATTATTGCTTTAAACAACAATAATACTGGATAAGAATAATGTCCTATTCTGTAATAAATATTTAATTTATTATATACAAATAATTATAATTCTGGTAACATTTGAGGAAACGAATATAACATACTATCTAGAGTTCATTACACAAAGTTAAATTTTATAGTTTTTTTATTTAGAATTTATAGAAGATACAAATTCCAAATTGGAAGATAAATACATTGAGTAGCTCAATATATTGGATATGCACTATTTTAGAGATTAGGCTGTATATATATATATATATATATATATATATATATATATATGTATGTATGTATGTATGTATGTATGAATATAAAAAAAATATTTAAAAAGTTATGTATGTAAGGAATGTACATAAATACTTATTTAAAGCGTTTTTAAACTTATTGAACAGGTTTATACAAGAGATGAATTTAAAACGATTCAATGACGATTTTACAACAGTCAATGACGAATTTTATTTATTATCCACGTCTTTTTTTATTAAACACATGGAAATATAATTATGGATTATCAAAATTCTGTATATAATTTTTGTGCATTTATTTTCAAATTATACATATAAAAATTATATGTATTAGTTTTTTATCGACGCTATTTTTAATTGATCTTTAAAATTAGTGTTAATCAATTATAATTTACATTAATATAGGATCATCCAAATGTGACGCCTAGATTTGTGTTTTATTGAAAAGAAACGTGTATAGGAAAACATGTTTCTTCTGCTTCTTTTTAATAAAACACAAATCTAGGCGTCACTTTTGGATAACTTCCTCCCCCCCCCATATATATATGTATGTATGTACATAATTACAAACTTCAGTTCGTAACTCAATCAGTTTGCCAATATTTGACACTAAAAAATAGTAATTATAAAACTTGTGCTAACAAAATAATTAAATTGTTTTTTAAAAATGGACAGTACTATAAAATTTCATATTCAGTATTTTTCTATTTGCAATAATGATGAAATTTTTACGAAAATATATATTAATTTTGTATAAATTCGTCGATATTTAAAAAAGAATGTTTTTGATAAAGAAAAATAAAATCATGAATGTCAAAGGAAATTTAATCATAGTATAGAACTATACTTGTAAAATAACTAATTATTTATTATTTACATAAAATTTTAATTACGTTTCTTGGAGAATATGTATAGAGTTCGTCTAAATAATAATATACACATGTATGTATGTGTAGAGAAAAACTATAAGAAATTAATTTACTTTTGAATCTTTAATTAACTCTTTACTGATATTTTTAAGAACCCTAATCGTAGTGTTTGAAATCATACGAAACCTTGTAAGGAATCAGTATATATTTTATATATATATATATATATACATATATATATATATATATATATATATATATATATATATATCGGTGCCCATTTCAAAAGTATATAGTCAGGTATCCATTCTTCTCACACAGTTAATCAGGTAAGCAACGAAATTTGCGGTTGGGTATATGTAATATTTTTTTTTACAATGATATAGCACTTATAAATGGTGTTTTGTGATAACTTTTGAGATAAAAATATAATTTCATTTTATATATATATATATATATATATAAATATGATAGTTTTTTTTATTCAAAATTTAATTTGAATTCAGGTCAATTCTATAAGATAAAAAAAATTATAAACGTGGTTTCTTTTTACCTATTATTTCCAAATGTACAAGACGAAGTATTCAAAATAGGACTGTTTTTTTTAAAAAAAATATATTTTTATTATAAGAAAAATAAAATTTAATCGTTATTTTCTTTGAAATAATTTATATTCAATTTTAAATACCAACTGATATTACAATTTTTTCTCTATTTTGTGTCTCTATCTAATAAAATTATTTTTCTGTTGATCAAAAACTGTCTCCAGAAGCGTATCAGAAATTTGGTATCAGATATATTTTATTTTGTTTGGTTTAAAAGCCATTTCATTGCATATTTATACGTTTTTTATGTGGTTAATAAATCACATTGTTTTCTACTTTTACTGAGTTTTTCTCGTTTAAAAATTTGTTCAATCCAATATTGTAAACAGAAAAATTAATGGATTTTTCAATTTTATTTTTTTAAAAAAAATTTAATCATAGGAGTAAATGTTTATTTGTAAATATCAGTTGTACACAATTATAAAATATAAACATTCTATTTCATTTAGCACTAATGTGCATTCAATTTTTCATATTTTTCGTAAAAAAACTTCCAATTTACTAATAATATTTATAAATAATATTAATAAACACATTATTTATTTAACATGTGTATTACTTTCAAAATTGAAATAACACATAATTATCGAATTATTGTAATTTTGATAGGGCCGTTGAATAATTTTTAAAAATATGTTATAAATTTCATTTCCCCGAAAAAGATAATATCAAGTTATTTACGATTTTTTATGTCAATTGCGTGTGCGGTTTTTTTTTAAAAAAATTAACCTGACGGCCGTAACTATTTGCTAACACTCTGATTAATGTGTCACGATTCTTATTCATCTTTTTGGCACATGTCGTTTTTTATTACAAAAGCGAATGCATCGTTGCGAAAAAGAATGTTTATTAGGCTTCAGTATTTATTATATGTATATACAATAATATATATATATATATATATATATATATATATATATATATATATATAATATTTGAAAATATAATTCGTTACATTTTCATTTACTATTTTTTTTAGAGAAAAGGAAAATATCACAATGTTAGTTAGTAATCTTAAATACATGTTCATGATTTTATTTCGGTCAATTTAAAAATGTACATTAGTTCAAAGTTTTAAACGTTTCTCGTAACAAGTTGCTAGATAAAAGATAACAACAAAATGTTGTTTATTTACTTTAGTTATTGATTGAACAAACACACCAAATTCTTCAAGATTATCGTTTTAAAATGAAAAAATTGAACGTAAATAAAATAAGTACAATATTATATGAATGTTATCAGTTTTTTTTTCAATCATAATTCAGTAATAAATATATAGTTAGGTAGCACAAATAATCCTTTTTAAATAAATATCAATCATGTTGGAAATAAGTATATTATTTTTTTAGTTATTTTAGTAACATGTTTATAGAAAAATAAAATAAATTATTTATACAATTATACTTACATTTAGAACTAACGTTTCATTTTTATTAAAAAATATAATTAGTAGTTTATGAATTTGTGGATTTCACGAAAAAATATGTTTATTATTATCGATTAATGCAATTATTTGAAAATTTAAAAACAAGCAAATAGAAAATTAAAAATGTACCTAAATGTAGTAAATATGTCTTGCTATTTATGAAGTTATTCGGGTACAAGTTACCTATTAACAGACATGAGAAATATGTATGTACATACATACATACATATCGAAATCGTTTTGTTATTATAAATAAGTAACAAATATTTTTATAATATAAGATAATTAAAATAATATATATATATATATATATACATACACCCGTCCCTCAATTTATGCGGAGTATTCGTTCCACGTGGATTTGTTTTACGCGAATGAAAATCGCGTAAATTGAGTCTGTCAGTACAATAGAAAAAATATTGGAAATAAAAGCTAGTATAAAGTTATAGAAACATATATTTATTTCACATAGCTTAACAAAAAAATAATGACGTTTTAGAAAACAGAAGTAGATAAATTTTATTCGGTGTCATTATCGCTACTGTAATTCAAAACAATCAACCTTTTATATATTTATATTGTGATTTTATACGTTCAAGTAAAAATTTGCGTCACTCTGATATATAATAAATTCCATGAAAAATTATATAGAATGAAATCTATCTGACCGCGTAGAAAAAGTGCCGCGTAAAAAAAGTTCCGCGTAAATAGAGGTATAATTTCCCGCGTAAAAAAAGTCCCGCGTAAATTGAGGGACGGGTGTATATATATATATATATAATATCAACTTATATAAGTTAGTTTGTACCCCGTCAAAGGAGTAGGCACTGCTAAGTCAACGAGTCGCAGCCATGCACGTGCCTCATCAGTTCACTGATAAATGAAAGTCTTATTAAATATTATCTATCATTATTGATACTTTGTTATATTCACTATGTTAACCAGGCGAGTTGGTGAAAATTTTTATTTCGTGTTTACTCTCTTAGTTAGGTTGACTTCACCTCGACTAAAAAGCTCCATCTATACTATTTCTCAGATCGGATCAGGGAATCAAACACATTGTTCTTCATAACAAACGATAATACTATCGATATACGTGGGTCGTTTGATGAGTATGGTAAATTTATTTATTGTTTAATTTAATTAAATTTTTCAATTTAGTTTTTCTTACTCTTTTACCATACTTATCAAACGACCCTCGTATATAAACATATACACACATATCATTGTTACCATTTTTTTATGAAGCTATATAAATGATAATTTAAATTATGTTCGACTGTTCAATAACTTTTTCTCAAAAGTACAATATATGTATGTGTTTCTATCTTTATATTAAATGACTATTTATTATAATCTGAGATTAAATTGCATTTTAATTAATAATCTGAATTTATAAGAAAAGATGTACAGAACAATGTGCTTAGACTTTATGTTGTAATTTAGAATTCGAAAGTTGGTTATGTAGCTTACAACCTTTAAAGGTCAGAAGTCAAAAAATTAAAACGACGTCTTTGTAATTTTTTAATAGTCTTTAAAATTTTTGAACGTATTAATAAGAGATATTTATATTTTGTACATTAATGGATTTTTCTACCTACATGTATATACAGTGTTTATATATATATATATATATATATATATATATATATATATATATATATATATATGTATATATATATATATATATATATGTATATATATATATATATATATATATATATATATATATATATATATATATATATATATATATATATATATATATATATATATATATATATATATATATATATATATATATATATATATATATATATATTATCGACTGGGTAGCACAGTAGTTTGCATTACCGCGTGTCATGCGGGAGATTGCGTTCGATTCCCAGTCAGAGAGTCCTCTCATTTTCGAGGGTTGAGCATGAAGGCCGACAACTTCATCTTGTAAAAAATAACTGTCGAGAAGGGAATACACTTCGAATAAAAAAATCTTTACAAATCCGCCTGGTCAGCGTGGTGAATATGACCAAATACCAATGAATGGTAGCATTCATTGAGGCCTTCGTCCAATAGTGGATTGATATGGGCTTTATGATGTGATGATGATGATATATACATATATGTACGTATATATTATTTATATTACAAATTATATTTTATATATATTTATAAAATTGTCGTCCAAAAATTTAATGTTAAAAACGAATTTTCAAAAAATATATACTAGGTAGACACATTACATGTATTATTATTTTTTATGCAATTACTTTTATATCTAAAATAAAAGTACGCAAATCAATTATACAATAAATTATATTGTACAATCAATGGGCCTTTCCACACTAGTCAGCATGCATACAGTATTCACGCCCATTACCGCTCGTCTCACACCCTCTTATCGACAAACTCCCTCACCTAAAAAAATTAGTTTTCCGGTAAGAGCGTGTGAGACGAGTGATAATGGGCCGTAAATACTGTATGCATGTTGACTAGTCTGAAAAAGGCTAATTAATATAATTCACACTAGTCAACATTCATACAGTATTCACGGCTCATTACCGCTCGTCTCACACCTTCTTTCCGAAAACTAGTTTTTTTAGGTGAGGGATTTTGTTGATAACGGGGTGTGAGACGAGCGGTAATGGGCGTGAATACTGTATGAATGTTGACTAGTGTGAATAGGCTCATTGAATCAATCTACATTGTATGTAACTATATTTTATAATACAAGCATACTTTTATTTTATTTTCTATTTTTATTTTTTTTATATTAAAACATCATTGTATGTAATCGAATTTTTTATTTAAATTGAAAGGTAATGTTTGTTTAAGTGTGACATTAGAAATATTATTTTATTATTTATGCGTACATCAGTACATATTATATATATATATATATATATATATATATATATATATATATATATATATATATATATATATATATATATATAATCGATTTTTAATAAATTCTTTTTAATATACATTCAAACAATACACTAAAATATTCGTATTCATTGATTTATTTAAATTAAATATAAAACTGACCTACAAGTAAAAAAGGCTTGGTACATATGCCAATATTTGCCGAACAAAGCACTATTATATATATCATTTATATACATATGTATATACATGCATACACACACACATGTATATATATATATATATATATATATAAATAAATAAATGTTTATGTATATATGTGACGCCAATTAAAGATGTTTCATATTCGTAGGCTACCGTCTAGACAGGGGGCGCAGCGCCTAACAGTAGAATTGTTTTTCTTCGACTGCCTACATAATCACTCAACATAAATAAGCATTGATGATTGTATAAGAATGGAAATGAATGTAAATTTATAGAACGCTTTCAACGTTATCATCTCCGATATGTTTTGAATATGATAAATAATAATAATAGAGCCCATTATTGATGTCTGGGATTGTGTGGTATTTTTAGATTGAATTTTCGCTGTGATTGTATAACTGACTGCACGTCGTTATCATTAAAAAAATATTGTATGGTTATGTCTTTGATGTGAAACAATTTGCGTATTGTCCAACTTGCTGATGATTACTAATGAAATGCTAATGATGTTTTTAATATGAGAATGATGAAGTAATTATTTTAATGGTTTCTTATAAGAAATCTATTTTACAAAACTATTATAGATTTGTTTCGGTACACATAAAGATAATGTAATGGGTTTATATTGCAATTCAGATATACATAACACACATACATGTACACTTACACGCATATATATATATATATATATATATGTATATATATATATATATATATATATATAATTTGTACAAAAGTCATGGAATAACAGAAAAAAAGAATAATTTAAATTATTTATACATTCATTCATATACAATATATTAACAAAAGTAAAATTCAAAATTGCATCGTTGATAGAATGTTATTATATATTGATTGTCACCCCCATTAAATAAATGTAAATATATTTCAATACTTAATGAGAGTCATTTCTTCTACAAAAATGAAAAAATAATCTCACTGAAATCATGGGACAATCTGGTATTAAGGAAAAACGATGGTACTATTATTCAAGTTTGCCATTAAAAATGAATAAGATCTTTTCGAATTAACTTCATTTAATATAACTTTCATTATTTATTATTATTTTCATCAACGAATAAAAAAACTTTTTTTAAATATTGGATATTGCTGAAGTCAATTTCTGTATTTTCAAAAATAACTTTTTTACAGTTATTAATGTCATATTCTGATTTGGTATTAAAAATATTTTGTACATCGTTTAAATCATTTTGTTTTTAAATATTTTTATTGTACTTAGAAGCACTTAAGATAAAAATAATCATTAATTTGTTAGAGTAATATAATTAAAATTAACAGACAATATATTGTATCTTAAACAGAACAAGATGTAAATATTTAATATATATGAATATAAATAATATTTTAAAAAATATTTCTAAAAAATATTTGGTAAATACTTCAGAATAAAATAAAATTATTTAAATTTTTGATTTCGTTGATTATTCGTTTGGTATTGTAGTTTAATTCATTTTTACAAATAAATCACTCATTAAAATACCATAAGATGTTATAAAAATGTCTAATAATAACCTATTATTCACTTTTTAAAAAATTGTAACATTGGTGAGTTTAGTGATTCAATTATATAAACATAAAATAAATCTAAATATGTATTCACTGTAGATTGTAAATTCTAATTTTTATTTTATTTTATTTTTTAACAAACCTATGATAAAATTTATTTTAAAATTAAGTTCTTCCTAAAAAAATCAAAATTACGTTTTATTTCAAATACAATTGATGTCGAATTAAACGATGCTATTGAGATTTTAAACTAATATGTAAAAATCACAATAACAACCCTAATGAGTAATAATTTTTCATATAAATTAATAGGTAAAATATTTAGAATCATGAAATTTAATCTTTATAAATTCGGACTGTTTTTATCACTTTGTACTAATAATAATTAAATGACGTGTATCCAATTGATGACAAGTCCAAAAACTAAACAGATTATGATAACACGTCGATATCTTAAAGGTACAATTGGATGACCTGTGCGGTATGTGCGGCCGGGCGTTGTCATGTTGGAATGTTATGTTCGCATGAGAGGGAAGAAGGGAAGCGATTACATATTAAAGTGTTTTGAATGATGGTTTGAGATGTTTGACTGTTGTAAATAGTGGCGCCTAATATCAGAATGCTCGCGAAAAGCGTTGTATGAGTTTTAAATATAACCGTGTCTTTCAAGTACTGAAGCATTATTATTATTTGTATTGAGGCATATGTTCTATTACAAATAATTATATAGGACTTAAAATAATGACAAGATGTTAGGTAATTAATTTTTTTTATAATTTTTAATTAGTTATAAAACACTAGGTCTTTTATTAACAATGTTTACTTATCAGAAAGGCTTTATACTGAAATGAAATAATATCAGAATATACATATATATGTTTCAAAAAAATCAGAATATACATATATATGTTTGGACTGAATCCAAAAAATTTGGAAATTTTTAGATACTTGTTGGATGAAATTAATAAAAACATTTAAAGCATCAATTCTCTTATTCAGTGATTCATTCTGATTGTAAAATAAATTTAAAATCAATCTTAGTCAAGAACAGTTATATACATTTAAACACATAATATCTCTGAAAATCCCAAATGACAATAACTTTTTTTACACATGGATATTATATATATATATATATATACCCGTATGAGTGTATGTATGTACGTACGTATAGATGTATGTATGTATGTATACATAAATGGATGTTATTTATAAGTAACTAAATAATGCCGAAGTAAATAGTAAACGATTCCAGGTGTCTTTAATAAACATTTATAAGTATGTTCATGTAGATGTTAATGTAAATGTTTATTTAGTCTATAAAAAATAGTTGAAATTGGTAAACATATCAATAATGATTGACATATTTATAATCAATCAAATTCTAAGATTTATATTACAAATATTAATTTTATCAGGCGTTTAGAGATTATCTGTCATATTTTTTCTCATGTATCTCTATATTCTTTTTACATACATACATATACACACATATACATACATACATACATATATATATATATATATATATATACATATATATATATATATATATATATATATATATATATATATACATATAAAACAATAAAACTTATACTTAAGCCTAAATCAAGAAGAAATAATTTTGACTTGGTTCAGAATTCATATCTTATGTTTCAATAATGATTTTCTTATTTACTTGTATAATAAACAGCTTAGTATAGTCTAGTATAAATATTATTTTATCTGTAATAGTATTTAATTAAAGTGTTATGGATGTAATTTTAATGAAATTATATATACATATGTATACATACATATTATATATATATATATATATATATATATATATATATATATATATATATATATATAATGCCACCTCAAAAAATATCAAATTTATTCTAAATATTAAACTAAACGTATTTTAAAACTACTTATTTTACTTATTATTTATCTTAAAAAAATGTATTTAATACATTTTTTTAAGATGTATGTATGTATTTTTTTAAGATGTGGATGGAATTCTTCTAAGTATTCTATTCACTGAAAGAAAATGAAAAAGTGTATTGAACTAATAAAAAAATTGACAAATAAGTTAACAATGTCTTAAAAAAAGTAGAACATCCATATGGTCATTTTTATAGAAAATAATGTACGCCACTAGTTTATTTTTCAATAATTGTAGAAATGATGTATATGTATAAAAAAACCAAATTTGAAATTAATTGAAAATTATATATATTGTATATTATATATATATATATATATATTATATATATATATATATATATATATATTAGGTTGGCAACTATCTCCCTTCCGCCTTCTGGTCTTTTGAATTTCGCAGCTATGTACAAAAAAAAAGCGGAAGGGAGATACTTGCCAATATATATATATATATATATATATATATATATATATATATATATATATATATATATATATATATATACACACACATATACATACATACATACATAAACATGTATAAGCACAGAATAAGAAACGTGTTTATGTGTTGAATTACATTTTTTTTAAATAAAAATGAAATATATTTTATAATGTATTATAACCTTTAATTATGTATGTTGTAACAGAAATATTTTTCTTATACACACTTCATTTTTAATTTTTGATACTTGAGAGCAATTTTATACATACTAGAAGTTATTGATATTATTTGTATATATAAACATTTTTAATAAGGTATGAAATTTATGTTGAAAATATTTGGTATTTTATTCCATATTATATACTAGATAGTTCATATTACTATATGTATATATCATTAAATCCAACGGAATGGGAGCTTTTTTTTAAGTCGTTTTTTAAAAAGTGTATACATCTTTCAAAAAGATTACTCAAAATTTCGCAAATTTCATAAAAAATAGATGAAAACAGCAAATAATATACAGAAACAAATTCAGACTGAATGGGTTTTTGCACACTAGTCAGCATGCATACAGTATTCATGCCATTAGCATTCGTCTCACACCCTCTTATCACCAAACTCCCCCACCTAAAAAAAATAGTTTTCGGGTAATAGCGTGTGAGACGAATGGTAATGGGCCGTGAATACTGTATGCATGTTGACTAGTGTTCAAAAGTCCAATGAGTATTTTTCTCAAGGAAATAATTATTTTATTGTAATATATTAATAGATATTTATATGACCATTTTATAAATATTAAGAATAAAATTTCATAAATTAAAAATTATTTTAGATTATTGCTATTATATATATATATATATATATATATATATATATATATATATATATATATATATATATAAAGAATGAAAAAAACCATATACGCATAATGGCTTTGTGTATGTAAAATGAATAAAAAACTCATGTGATAAATATTGAAAACTGAATATTCATTATACTCACATAATTAAATAAAATAACATTAAACAAATATCTTCTATTATTAATATGCGATATACTTAATCAAACATCTCATTTAAATAAAACAAACAGTGCGGTTGTTGCTTGTTAAAATAACAGGAAAACTGTGATCATTATTTTTCAAAGATGGTTTTATATATTTATTTAAAATACATAATGTAAAAATGCCGTATGTATCATATGTGTATATTGATATATGTAGATGTTTGAACAAATAGCCTTGTTTATTAATAACGAAATCAGTTGTATTAACAAGGTTCAAAATACAAAAACGTACTTTAAAAAAAATTGGAAAATGTACGTGCTTGTTTGTATTGAGTCTAACAGACTTTATTGCAATTTTTACATATTTTTTTTCAACGACAAATAAAAGCACATTTTCTAAGAAGTATATACATATGTACATACATACATATGTATATATATATATATATATATATATATATATATATATATATATATATGTATGTATGTATGTATGTACGTATGTACAAAGAGAGTTATATTGTAATAAATTATTTTTTAAAAAAGTAATTCAGTTTTATTATAAATTACTCTTGTAATTATTATTGGAGAAAATCTGTAGTCAATTATACATTAAAGTGGAATATAATTTTCTAACATGTATTATTATAAAATTAATATTTCTTTTCTGATGTAAAAAATCTCTTAAGTTTGTACTTACATTGTTACAGGTCATTGAAGGAAAATTTGTAATAAAAAAATAATATCAAAAAATATGTTTGTGAAGTGAATCAAATTATATAAAATAATAAAATATCTAAAAATTAAATAAATATTCTGTAATATCATTTTAAATACCAATAAAAGAACAACAAGTTCCGAAAATTTTTAAATAGGATTTAAGGTATTTAACTTTTCTAAGAAAAAATTAAAATAGCATTAAGAAAAATAACATTCATATTAAATAAAAACACGTACATAGGTAATTAAAGAAGTAAGACATAAATAAACACGTATGGCGACAAAAATAATAACACGAAGTGACAAATTGAGCTAGCAGAGTCGACAGAAAAAAAAAGATTACATCAACGACGTAGATAAGAAGTAGATTAAAGTAATGTAAAGAATTGTACTATTTGATTATAGATATGACTTCGATTTAAAATAAACAAAGGTAAAACTTTGTACACATGTACATATTATATATCATCATATGTCGTGTTTTACGTATTTCTAGTGTATTGTATTCTTCAATAGTTCTAACAAGTTAAGTAAAACGTGGATTTCAACTCTATTTCAATTGTATGTATTATTATATATGATAAAAATAATATATATAAACATATACATGTTTATATGATCTGGAAGAGAAAGGCTTTAGGTCGGTCGAAGGGGAAAATTTTGTAAAATGTCCTCATTCAGTAGTAACGATACATGTTTATATTCATAGTAATGTGAACATAAAGATAAATATGACTATAATTAAAAAAGAAAGAATTACACAGTAAAAGAAAATTATTATAGGGTATAGAAACGAACAAGTATTAAATATGTTACAGAAGATTAGGTTATTAAAAAAACGAAGCAGTGTTTAGAATATTTATATAAAAATAAAAGAAAATAGACAAGTATTTTTTTTTATTTGCGGCGAATAAGTGAATGAAGAGCATATTTCGAAATACTGTAATACTTTAAATGTAAAAAGAAATGTATTTTTAGTAGAAACCAAAAATTATTATATGTATATACATACATACAACTCAAATATTCAACGTATAAAGAATAGATTTACAGAAAAAAGGAAATTTTAGAAAAAAATAACCTTAAAGAAAATATCAGCTTAGAAATGAATTATAATAATATGATAAAGAAAATGTAATTTAGAAGGGCATATAACTGTTAATAATGTAGAAAACGAGGTGTATTTTATTTTTGATTATTCAATTTAATTAACTAATTTTTATATTATTATACATTGTATGTGTAGTGGTCATTCAAATGCCACACTAGAGTTGTAGTTTATTCAAAAGAAACTATACACATGTTTCTTTTTAATAAAACACAAATCTAGGCGTCACATTTGGATAATCCTATATGTATGAATGTATGTGTGAATAAACTATAAGTTAAATTAATGTGTTTTAAATGATTGTATGAACATTTTACAGAATTGGCTAAATAACTCGATATATGTACGTGCATAAAAAATATTTTTTTTATTAATTTTTGAACAGATATTACCAATAAAAATGATATTAAATATAATTTCATCCAAATAGAATACTTAAAATATCTCTTCATAAAAAATATTAATAGAAATATTTATTCAACTCTGTTATAAATAAATACATATTTTTTTTCATTTAGTAGATATATTTGATTTAAATATTATAATAAAAAATATTATAAAAAATTAATATGAAATTGATTTTAAATTTTAATAAATCAATTAAATATTATAGACAGGTATATATTTAGGATCAGACAATCATCTTAATTACCAAAATTGTATTCCCTATAAAAGTACCAATGATATTATGTTAATATCAGAGGAATCTGATAAAGTATATAGAAGAAAACAAATATCATATTTAATATTTGAGACGATAAAGTCAATTTTTTACTTGCTTTGTTTAATTCTTTTACTTTTTTTAAAAAAATCATCTCATCTTGTTGAGAAAATAATAATTTTGTCAGTAAATCTTAGATGACTTAAGTAATTGTCATCATTTATTTTATATATATACGTATATATATATATATATATATATATATATATATATATAGAGAGAGAGAGAGAGAGAGAGAGAGAGAGAGAGAGATTAAATACTGTATAATATTATTTTTTGGCATAATAAGTCCCCCATCCATAATTATATCCTTTAGATTTTTCTTCATTTTATAATATACTATGTTTAACATATTTTTAGGATGTTTCATTTAATATTATATGTTGATAAAAATCAGTTTCATAAAAAATAACTGTATATGTTGATTTTTGTAAAAAAAAAAACTGAAAACCATTTGTATTTGTGTGAAATCGATTGAACCTAATATGTAAAATACATTTACTCTCCTGATCCAAAAATTAAAATACATACATATATTCTATTCAATAATTAAGTATACACACACAATATATATATTTATGTGTGTGTGTGTGCTATGTTATTTTTGAAAACAAGTTTAATGTTTGTAGCAAATTACACTTCAATAAATGATCACTATTAATTTATCTTCACATTTGGAGGTGATGATAAAATACTTTTTTCAAATAATATTTGAAAACACATACATTATATATATATATATATATATATATATATATATATATATATATTTATATATTAGTAGATAAAAATGTATGAGTAGGTGTTTGTATGTATGCATAATTTGTAAAATTTGTAAAAAGTGAATATGAAATTATATAAAAAAATGTGAAAACATTATCGCAAATAGACAGCCTCGAGCACTTCATGTTTTTTTTTCTGTTATTTACATATATTTGTTGAAGGTCAGCAATGTTTTTTTGTCTAAGTTTTATTTCTTTCTTTTTATTTTTCGTTTACGAAGTTGCACTTAGCAATTCTATTGATTTATTACCATTTATTATCAATGTTGATATTGACTTTTCATTTTTTTGATATATTTGATAAATGTAAATGTGTATACACTTCTAAAATATATAATTTTGTAACATTATTTTATATAACATTGATTTATATTGTGGTATTAAATAAATTATGTTTTGTATCAATTATATTTTTTACCAAGTTTTAAGAAATTATACAATATATATATATATATATATATATATATATATATATATATATATACATGTTTGTATTCATAAATTTTTATTTTGCACGGTTTGAACACCTTATAAAAACTAAAGAAGTAAGAATAGATTATTAATAATTGTCGCATGTCCATCGTTAATCGAACATAAACAACTAGTAAAACATCAAAATATAAGGATAATTATCGAAGCTTAGTGTCACGATCGAAGAACATATTTTATATACTTAGACATATGTAAATATAATAAACATACCTATGTTAAAATTTATATGCCTGAAATGATTAAATCTGTAATTCATAAACTATCTCTAGGAATTTAATTTTTTATGTTATTGATTAAATACTGCAGTTAATTTAAATTAACACCAATAAATCAAACTATCTTGATATAAAAAAATATATGTAAGTGTTTAAAAATCACTTATTGTATAAGTTATTTTCTAATATTTTTATTAATCAAAATATATATTAGTAAAAAAGTGAGTAGTAAATAATTATCATTTATATAATATTGCAATACTAAGAGAATAATTATTTTGTTAAAATGTGTATCGTGTTTCAGATTCAAGTAATTTTAATAAATAAATAAAAATATATTAAACTTTTTATAAAAAAATACCAATAAAATAATTAAACGATTTTTGGTAAAATATAATAAAGTTGAGAAAAATCTTTCGAAATAGATTAAAAAATATGAATACTATGTAATTTATCAGATTATTTAACCATTCGAATAAAATAATATTTATTTAAAAAAATATTAAAAAACGAAAAAATATCTTTAATAAAATATCAGATTTCACATTTTGACATATCTTTTTTCTATATGTTTTGTTTAAAATGTTTCATTCTGCAATTAAATAATTTAATAGCAATTAATTTTTTTAAAAATATATAACTATGATTAACTAATAAAAATGATCATTTATTTTTATTAATGCATTTTTTTAATTTACAATTTTTTATTAAATTTTCTTTTACACCTACCAGTTTGATATCAATAAAAATTTTTTTTTTAATATTAATTGAATTCTAAAAAAATAGGAATTATGATATATGTAGATGAATTAAAATATTATCGACATATGAACTTTAGAATTATAAAATCTTTGATAAAAGTTCCAACGATCGATCATTATTTATTATCATATTTTTTTAATCTAATTATTGTTATATATTTTCATACTACTGACTTTACTAAAGGAAGGCAATAATTTGAAAAAATAAAAATCAATCGAAGATTAAACACTTGAATTTTTATCAATCTATTTTTTAATTTACTTTTTAGTCCATATTCATTTCCACAGAAAGAACGAAACGTTATTTTTTAATTAAAATCTCCAAATGCCAAATACTTCATAAATTTTAAAAAATATCAATAAAAATCATTTTTTTTATCAAATAATCAACACAGTAGAATATTCGTTGATTTAAAACTAAAATTGTGTATTTTTTTCAAATATCTTATGATAATAACAGATTTGCCTGTGATTACAAAGGTTCCAATTTTTAAACAATTTATTACTTTTTACCTCTTAATGATTTTTAAAAGCCTTAATTGAAAATGGCAGTAATTTAAAAATATTATAATTCCAAGCCTGAAAATCTATATGAAAAATCGAACTCTAACCGATTTGTTTTTTGTGGATTATCAATTTAATTACTAATTTGTAATCATTTCTATTATAGAAAAAAGAAAAGATGATCTTTAATTAAACTCTTTCAATGGCAAATATCCTATAAAAGCTTTAAATACACAAATTAAAATCTCACTCTAAACTTTTCCAAACTCTTCACATTCGAACTATTTTATTGTTTCACTAGGACTGTTTATCCTGAAATGTATAATTAATACAAAATGAGTATCCTTTCTCTGAATTCGTTCTATGGTTCGTATTTTTATTACCAAATACAGATCTTGTATACTCACTACTCCAGTAATGGTCTCATTGTTAACAAATAAGTTTATTTTTTTAATCTTAGATTAGTAACGTTCAATCTTCAATTATTAGTAATAATAAATCATTTTTTTATTTCTCCTTTTTCTTACTTGGAATACTTTTTAGGAAAAAAATCTTATATATGATAATTATAATTTTTTGTTCTAAAAAAATAGTTTTATCCAGCAATTAATTTGAATAATTCTGAGAATTAAATATCAACATTAAAAAATACTTACATATAGTCACTCTAGGATAACTATAATATTAAACTTGTTCATTAATCTTTCTATAAAGATTGTGATTTAACATCAACACATATTTTTATTCCCACGACAGAGTAGAATGGAAAGGAAAAATCTTTTATTTAAATATATTGTCATTTAATTAAAAATAAAAATATAATTCCAATTTAAAACGTAATATAAAATTTATGTTCAATGATTATTTTTTTTTGTTAATAACTAATTCTAAGTTCTGTTACATTTTTTATTACAAATATTGCATGTATTTTTTTAAATCATTTTGTAATGAACTTAATTTACATTGTAGAAAGTCAGTATTTGATTGTTATATCTTTTCTTTTGATATATATATATATATATATATATATATATATATATATATATATATATATATATATATAATTTAATTCTGTAATAATTTCGTCAGGTTTTAAATAGTTGTTTTTGATCGTTGCGATTATTTATCATGAATAAAGTCATTTCTTTACAATACAGAACGTATGTATAATTGATATTCAATCTGAAAGCAACTGGATATGTACAGGGATTGTAAACTAACCTAAACATAAACTGCTTATCTTGAAACATGTTGTTCGAGTTGATAAGCTAACCCATTTTTATTAACCGTCATTATGGGTCTCCCATGGTGAAATTTTATTTCTTGAACTTTGATAATAGTCAAGTCATTGTAAAACCATAAAAGTGAATAGATAAACAGGCAATGATATTAAGTGATTTTTTTGTTGGTATTAAATATTTAACAAGAAATCTCACTAATAATATGAAACTAATTGTTTTTAATTAATTGTTGTTTTGATTTTTATGATATTTTATACACACACACACACTTATATATATAAATGTAAATATAAGATAATCTTCTTAATGTGTGAAATCTTTTATCACTGTTATAAAATAATAATAATTAAAAAAGTGATGAAACATTGTAATATCGATTAAGAATTAATTATTTTTATATATAAAAAATAATTCTAGAACAGTGGGTTTTATATATAATGTTGTAGTCGTATAATTATCCTTATATATATAACCATCATTTCAAAATCAAAACAATTTAAATATTTAAATAAGAATTCTGTTTCTTATTCGTTTCAAAAATAACTGATATTTACAAATATATGAAATAAAATAATCTTTTATTATCAATCTTAGTACTATTTGATATAAAATTTCATATTATAAATATTAAATTATGTAAATTCACAAATTAGAAATCGTACTTCGAAATTTCTTTACAATGAAAAGTTGCATTACCTGTGTATCATTCATCGGTAGTCATTGTCTTGTATGATATATTGTTTACTACTTTTTTTGAATTGCAAAAGAGAGTATCGTTGTACAATAATAAATGATTGTATCGTTTCGGCGATTAAATGAGTACTTATTATATTTCATTTTGGCATACTGAGAAAAAGATATAAAATCAAAAGTTGTGGCTATTTTTTAAAATTAATTAATTCTGTATAAAAAACAGTAAATTTTATACGAAATAAAATTAATATACATATACATATATATATACAGTGAGTCAAACTGAAACTCATACAGAGTTATGTTTCCAATAATTTTACACATATATTTTAATATAATATATTTTTTTTTATTTTTTTGCTTAATTTCATTATTAAGTTAATTTTTATTATATTTGAAAATTTAAATCGTAAATTAATACTTCTATTCCAGAAAAAGTAACCATTTCTGAAAAATGAACAAAAAATACATTAAAGTGAAACTCATACAACGAATTACTCTCGCTTGAAAATTGCTGTATTAAAAAAGTATACTCTTCAAATATGTGTTTGGTTACTTTGGTTATAAAAAAAACCTGTTGTTAAGTCGTTTGTAGTCATTTTGTAAAAAATATAAGTTGGATTTTCACTTTGAGTAGACAAAGGGGACAATCATCGACGGACAGGCGAAAGCTAATGATTTTTCATTACAAAAATGGAAAAACTCTACGGGAAATTGGGAAAACAATTAATAGAAGCCACACTACAATGCAATTTGTAATAAAAAGATTTAAAAACGGCCAAAATGTTGATAATAAAGGCAGAAAGAGTCTCCACAAGATTTTCAATGACCATGACGAGCGTTGGATTCTACGAAAAATTAAAGAAAATTCGAAAATTAGTGCGCCGAAATTGACTTTGGAAGCTGAAAATTATCTAAATAAAAAATCAAGTCCCCAAACAATTAGCAATTTATTAAATAAAAATGGGTTTCATGCTCCTATTGCCAGGAAGAAAAATTTCATAAATCTAGCTAATCGCAACAAAAGGTTAAGCTTCGTTTGGGAACATGTTAATAAGAGTTTTGATTATTGGAAAGATGTTTTATTTACGGACGAAAGCAAATATAATTTATTTGGATCCAATAGGAGAAATAATGTATGGCAGAAACCAAATACAGAAATGTTTTTAAAACACTTACATTCTACAGTCAAACATGAGAGCGGTCATGTTATGGTATGGGGGTGTATGTCTCTGAGAGGGGTTGGAAATTTAATTTTATAGATGGCATTATAAATAAAAATGTTTATATTGATCTATTAAGAAAAAATTTGAAAGCCAGTGCTCAAAAACTTGGGATTTTACAAACATTTAATTTTTATCAGGACAACGACCCCAAGCACAAAGCTTATAAAACACGTAGTTGGTTGTTATATAATTGCCCCAAAGTACTGGAAACACCACCATAATCACCTGATATAAGTGTGATTGAAAATCTGTGGAATCACTTAGAAGTTGCCATTAGAACACGCACTATTATTAATAACAATGATTTAAAAAAGCGTTATTAGAAGAATGAGGAAAAATTGATCTAGCTTATTGTGAAAAATTAGTTAAATTCATCCTGAATCGTTAAAAGGCTATAAAAATTAATAAAGGCTACTTTACTAAGTACTAAAATAATTCAATCCATTGTAAATTTTAATTTAATAAATAATTTGTTAGTTGTATGAGTTTCATTTTGATCTATTTTTTTTCATTTTTCAGAAATTGTTACTTTTTCTGGAGTAGAAGTATTAATTTACGATTGAAATTTTCAAATAAAATAAAAATAAATTTAATAATGAAATTAAGCAAAAAAATAAAGAAAATTGTTATTATATTAAAATATATGTGTAAAATTATTGGAAACATAACTCTGTACGAGTTTCACTTTGACCCACTGTATATATATATATATATATATATATATATATATATATATATATATATATATATATATATTTATAATATAATATAATATAAAATGTATAATAATATGTAGGTAGGTATGTACTTGAGTAAATGGATACGTATAAAGAATGCTTGTTATTATAAAAACTACTGTGCAGTTAAAGTCCAGTTAATAATTGAAATATACGCAACTCATTAGTTTATATTAATTGCAAATACAACAATGGAAAAACGATTAAGATTGATGTTTTAATTACATTGCAAATATTGTAATATGGAACAAGAACATGCATCACGTTTTTATTGATGCAGTCATGTTTATTACGGACTTAATTATTTTGCAAACCGTTCAATAAATTACAGAAGAATTAAATTGCTAATATCGTAGCGTTTATTGAATACAATACATATGTATATATTATTATATAGTGTACATATGTACATACATTCCTATGAATAATAATGTTGCTTATTCAAATACGTTTTATATCAAAATGGAATATGAGTATATTGTCTCAATGTTTTAATAAAGTAATTGTAAGGACTGAGTGTAGGGAAATGATATTGTGATCATGTTTGCCATATGTTATACAATATTCATTACAATTCAATTAATTTAATATTAAAAGAACAGTATGTTTATATTAATTATATCAACTTGTGCTCATTCGTTTTGATATTACGTAAAGAAGTAAGAATAATTGAGAAATTAATTTCAGTTAGAAATGTGTGTTAACATATATACACAAAAGTAAATACGTTACACATACACACACAAATATATATATATATATATATATATATATATATATATATATAAACAGACAGAAAAACTAGTACAATTAAGATTTTCATAAGTAAATATTTTTCAATCTGTTAATTAAAAATCTTTTAAATAAATTGTATTTTGTATTTGTGTATTTATTTTCTGTGATGTAAAATATTAAAATCAGTAATGAAAAAGTACTTCTTTTATTTCAGTCATTTTTTTATTGATTTGTATAAAAGAAATGAACCTTTAAAAATATTAGCATTATTGATAAATTAAAAAAAATACTCTTCAGATATTTTAAAATTTTATAATAGCTTTTGAGCTTAAGATATTTTTAAATTTAATGATAGATTAAGGATATAAGAAAATTTGTAAAGTAACAAACAAAGGGTATCTAAAAATTGTATGAAAGAATGTTTCTTAGAATAGTTATTTCAATTTCTTTACGACAATATTATTTTTTAAATAAAATAATTAAAAAGTATGACTTGAATTTAACACAAATGAATTTTAACCCCAACACCACAATAGTTATAAAATATTCAATAATCACTTATTGTTAAAGTGAATCAACCACAGTTCCAGAATAACAAATATGACTTGAATGTTTAATTATATAATACATCTCGAAAGAAAAAACGAATGGTATGAAATCCTTATTTAGTCAGTTAACAAATTTAGTTTATTTATACGAAAACTTAAGATTACTGTATTTTATAATAGAAAGCACAACGATTTTCGTTATTTGGCTTTTGAACACTGAATACAATTGACCTTTAACAATTCAAGAACAATAAAAATTACTATTCAACATCGTAAAAGTTTTGAGAATTTATTTGTCGATGAAAATTGAAAATTGATCGGTAGTGTCAATTTTTTTCATGATATCGTTCGAACACATAATATAAACTAAACAAAATAAATAGTACAGATGGAAGAATCTAACTCATCCAATATACAGTCCCGATCTGGTTTTATTCTTTAGCAAGTGTTAATGTTTTTTATATTAAAAAAATATGTGCCAATAATAATAATACATTGAAAGACGTTATAATAATTTGTTTTGTTTACATAAATAACATTTTTTCGAAACTGAATTTTAGTCTCAAAAAAAAAATATAATTTATTTTAAATGACTAAATATAAACTTATACAATTCTAAATTAATCATAGAATATTATAATTGTTCAAATAAAAACAGCGATCTTAACCTTCTTACTGCGAATGGGCCGATCTATCGGTCCAGTTAGCTCATGCGAAAACTGTGGAGGGCCGATTTATCGGCCATGTTTTTCTACTCAACAAAAAATCCTATGGGAAAGGAGATTTGTTATGAGTCATTTTCTGCATTTTTAAAATAAATATTAGAAATTTTGGTCAGCAGTAAAAAGGTAATAAACATAGAAATTTTGGTCAGCAGTAAAAGGGTCAAATTAAAAGATATTGTAATATTAAAGATCTACTTAGTGATAGATCATTTACAATTTTGTTCAAAGTTAAAAAAAAGTATCCCTGCTCTTGCTGCAATATTCTTTTGTATCTAAAATTTAAACCAAATTTTTTTTTTTTAAATAATCCTGAATAAAAATGGTTAAAGTATAATTGTACTCCTGTTTGTATTTGTATATATACTATTTAATATATGTATACTAAATAAAGTTTTCAATAAAAATCAAAATGTATTATCAATAGAATAAGTATATATACGATCATCCATTTGTGACGCCTAGATTTGTGCTTTATTAAAAAGAAACATGTGTATAAGGTGGTACATAGAGAAATAAGTTATAGTTTATTTTTATTTCTAATAAAACACAAATCTAGGCATCACATTTGGATGACCCTATATATTATAATTATGACTGTTGAAAATAAAAAATATTTTGACAATGAAAAATTATGTCTGCGTATAATAGTTAAAAAAAACAATTAAAATTCTAGAGAAAAATAATTTTATTAAATTTTTAATGGTAATTATAAAACGACCAAAAATATAAGCATATATATATATATATACACAGCTGGGTTTGTTTTTGTGCGGATTATTTTAATGCGATTTTGAAGTTATGCGATTCATATTTCTTCTTAATATCTTTTTATGCAAATTTTTTTTAAGAATTCCTTTAAGCGGTTATTTAATTCAACGAAAAGCTCTTCAGTTTTATAAACAAATGAAGGAATCAGAGCCATTTACTTCCGCTTCTCAAACTGATAAGGAATTTTCGGCTAGCAAAGGATGGTTAATGCCTTAAGTGAAAATGATATTATTGCAATAAGTTTAGATACCGTAGAAGATTTAGAAAAAGATAATGAAACAGAAGTAGAATCTGTTCCCTTCACTACAAAAATGATTTGAGGTCTTCAACTTTGTAATCAATTGAAAAATCATTTTCTTGTTAATGACACGAATTCTGAATGAGCTTTTAAATTTCAACGACAGCTAAATAATTGTATGTCTGAATATCGTGAGCTTCAAAACAATTAGTAAAATCATCGTTTCAAAGTTTAATGACCGATCGTTACATTTTCGCCAGAAAAATTAACACAGAAGTCAGTGCTAATTCTGTTTGTGTTTCCTCTAGTGACGAATCTGAGTTTACACCAGTTCTCAAACGAACCCGCATATTTTCAAATATGTATGAAAAAATGTAAAATAAATTACACATATGTACATATTGCTTTGAATGAAATTAAATAGTAAATAAAAAAATAAAGTAAAAAAGCAATATTTTGTATCAATTTTATTCAGATATATGAAAAATTTTTTTAGACTTTCTTTATTTTCTGATTTTTTTAATGCGAATTTTAGAGTACTTTCACTTTGTTGCTTTGGTTTTATGGGATTTTTGAAAATTAAGGAACGTATCCTTAATTTTTCAATGTAAGTTAAGTCTTCTTTTGTGCGATTTTTTTTAATGCGGTTTTCTGCGGAACGTATCTACCGCATAAAAACAGACCCAGGTGTATATATATATATATATATATATATATATATATATATATATATATATATATATATATATATATATATAAAGAGAGAGAGAGAGGATATACTGTATAAGATACCTAAAATAAGACTGAAGGATAGTACAATAAATAATAATAAACAAGTAAATTTAAACCTTTCAGTTTATTTTGGGCCACCCTCTACATACACACACATACATGTATATATATATATATATGTATGTATATAAATATTACTAGGTATATGTTTATAGGTATTATTGAGTGCTATGTTTACTTTTCGTACAAACTTAAAAAAGAGTTATTTAATAAAAAGAAAATATGTAAGAAAACAACATTCTCTATGTTGGTTTATAAAACGAATATAAAATATCGTATAATAACTAATAATATCCTTCGCATTACTTAAAATAGTAAAATAAATATAAAAGCCATTGAAATAAAACGTATAATGACGCTGGTCATTTAACAATTTACAGATTAATCGAAAAGTGTAGAATCTCGCCTCCATCTACTTTATATATATATATATATATATATATATATATATGTATGTATGTATGTATTAGTTTCGTACACCTTAGTTTGAATATACATATATAAGAAAAAATGATAATTGATGAAAGGAAAAAAAGGCTTTCAAAATCTTACTGTTTGCTTATTCAATAAACCCACCGTTGTCTTTAATACAAACGTTCCGATAAAAGGTGTGAATTGTTTGAACAAACTAAAGTGTACTTATGTTCGTGTCTTCTCCTAAACGTATTTCAACAATTTGTTCTTTTCACGATAATTTATTCGTGTTGTTTCACGCAGAAAAAGTGGTCCCGATATTGACAAAAATAATAAGCAGTTCTTTGTCAAATGCTCAACCTCAAAGAACTATGATTTTTGTACAGGGTTATTATACACGATCTATATCAATAACAATAACAATTAAATCAATAATAATGTATATATTACTGTGTACATTTCGTACGATGAATATTCATTCGGTTTGGATGTGAGAAGTTTGGATGTACGTGCGAAATGTTCGTTATGCACGAAATTTCGTTTACAATTTTACAAGAACGTAATAAGAAATACAGATTGCCGGTTTTAATTTATACATCGTTGTTATTATAAAAAATTGTATTATGCTATTTGTAAAATAAAATTAAAATCAGATTTAATTATTACCATATATAACCTATTCATAAATATATGATTATTTTATAAATGAACTGTAAATATTTGAGTGGTGTTAAACGTTTAATTAATGAACATCTAAATATTAATAATCTACAATAGTTTAATATTTTATTATGTTTTATATTAATACTTCTGAAAATTTATTATTTTTCTAGTTAATGTAAACATATTTTCAATCTATTTTAAATTACAGATTTAGTTCCTTATATCAATTTTTAAAAAAATACAAAAAATATAAAACGTAAATCTAGTCACAAATAACAAAAGTGACTTTTTCAAAAACGATTTAATCTTGTATACAACGATTTAACATTTAATGTATTATATACAACGATTTAACATTTAATGCATTAACATTTAATGTATATCATTTTTTATAATATCTGATGTATTTATTGCAAGTTAATGCTTAATAAAATTTAAATAAACCTTTAATAATTTATTTATAAAATGACATAATTAAAAATCCTAATTTAGTTTAGTTTTGAAATACAATAGATGCGATATGAAAAAAGATTAACATAAATTTATCACTTTATTGAAGTGTTAATTAAAAAAATAATACGTATTTCAGTTAAATAATTACTTAATGTTAATTTTTTTCGCAGATGTGCATTTCATCACCATCAGAGCGATGTAATGATTAATAAACACAAAACAATATAATATTGGGATAAATTATTCATTTGTGTTAAAATAAATTTTCCACGATACCAAATGGTAAAAAATTAAATTCTATATAAATTTTTTCACCAATGTTTAATTTTTAAAATTTTTAATCTATAAAAAAAGTTATTCTTTCTTATTTATATGATTAATCTTATATATATATATATATATATATATATATATTTATTGAGTAAAAAAATAGAAACTTAGTTGATAAAACATCTTTTTTATTAATAGAAAAAAAATGTAGAATTGATACCTAAACTTTTTTTGCATTTTAGCACTTGTCACATGTTAAGTTAGTCAGTATGACTAAATATAAATATCTCACTAAATATATGCCATTACTTATTAAGATACAAATCTTATGATTCTCTATTCGGTTTATCAATTCATAAAGTACTTTATTCCATTGTATGTTGATTTGTAATGTATATATTACTTCAGTACGTTGTGTTAATATTTCAAATTCCTTATTATATTACAAGTAAAGCTCTGAATTATTTCATAAGAAATCACGGTGTCATTACTTGTTCATTAATTATATATATATATATATATATATATATTCATCCCTCAATTTACGCGGGACTTTTTTTGGCGGTATTGATTTACGCGGCACTTTTTATATGCGGTCAAATAGATTTCATTTTATATAATTTTTCATGGAATTTATTATATATTAGTGCCGCAAATTCTTACTTGAACGTATAAAAGCACGATGTAAATATATAAAAGGTTGATTGTTTTGAATTACAGTAGCGATAGTGACACCGATAAAATTTATCTACTTCTTATTTTCTAAAACGTCATTATTTTTTTGTTAAACTATGTGAAATAAATATATGTTTCTACAACTTTACTAGCTTTTATTTCCAATATTTTTTTTATTGTACTGGCAGACTCAATTTACGCGATTTTCATTCGCGTAAAACAAATCCACGTGGAACGGATACTCCGCGTAAATTAAGGGGCGAGTATATATATATATATATATATATATATATATATATATATATATATATATATGTATGTGTGTATGTCTATTATTTATATTTATACAAAGATATCAAAATGTACTATCATCAATATATTATAATTTCAAAAAAAAGGAAAAAAGTGAAAATATATTTATATAATTTTTACACATTTTTTTTATTAATGAAACATATTTATAATTATATTGTCTTGTATACTTTTTTTGATTTTTGAATCAAAATATAGAAGAAAAAAAATTAATTTGTCTTAAAAAATATTTAAACTGTTGAAAAACATAAGTAATTATTATTTGTTTAATTTAGAAAGATAAAGAAATCAAAAATATTAAAGTTGCATTGAGATAATTTCCCAAAAAATTCGAAGAAGATTTAGATTAGAGATTGAAAATATTAAATATATATATATATATATATATATATATATATATATATATATATATATATATATATATATATATATATATATGGGCATTCATTGAGGCTCTCGTCCAGTAGTGGATAGATGAAATATGAAGGATAATATATATATATATATATATATATATATATATATATATATATATAGGGAGTGGGCCAAATGAAAATGAAAAATAATAAAGAATAGTAAATGATAGTAAGTAAATGCATGTCTAAACCCTTCAGTCTCATTTAAACCACCTTTGTGTATGTGTGTGTGTATAAAATTAATTGCGTGTCAACATATTTCATTAACAGGAAAATATATTTTTTAATTGAATTAAGACAATAGCATGATTTATAGTACTTATTAGAGTTAATAATAAAAAAATGAACCCAAATTTTATTTATGTATGTATAATGCCTAATAATATTAATACAGATTATGCTTATGTACTAATACTTTAAAAAAACTATTTAATGACATTTATATTACTGTATTTTAAATTGCAACTCTTTTATATCTGGTTTTTATTCAGTGATTTTTAATCAAATACAAGCTGTATTGTAACAAAAAATGATTTCATCTACAAATCTTTTCGATGTTAACAAAATTGCGTTCCATAGATTCGCTATTCCTAATTTAAATCATTAAAATTAAAAAAACCAAAAACATTTATTTAATAAATATGTAAAAAATCTAAAGTTGATATTTATCAACTTCATAATTATATCTTGTCACTTTCTATCCACATTTATTTTTTCTCTATTCTTCTCTCTATCTATCTATCTATCTATCTATCTATATATATATATATATATATATATATATATATATATATATATATATATATATATATATATAGAGAGAGAGAGAGAGAGAGAGAGAGAGATAAAAGTTTAACTACTATGTGAATACTTCAGATAATAACTATTAAACTATATAAAGAAAGCTGAACATTTGAAATGTTTTAAAACATTATCTAATTTATTAGTGGATTTCTTATATATATATATATATATATATATATATATATATATATATATATATATATATATATATATATATAATATAAAAATCCAATTTCCATTATACGTTCTTAAATATTATATATTAATTAAAAAGTTCTCATTCCCATTTCATACATTTAACTACTTTTCTTATTTTTATTTCATTAAAGTATTCATATAATTATTTAAGCATTTATTCAATTACTTAAATTTGATTCGTTTATATATATATATATATATATATATATATATATATATATATATATATATATATATATATTACATCAAATTTTATGTAACATTTGTACAGAACAACCGAATGATTTTTTTATCTTCAAACACATCTAAAAAAATAACTCTCCGAATGTTAGATTTCGATACTTTTTCTTTAACATAGCGACTAATCTTGCAGCACGGATCAAGATGATTATACCAATATCACAGTAACTGCCACCACGACCGACATTTGTTGCTATACAATCTTATTTATGATTTAAACATTCCCATTTAACTGTCAGAGCCTTGTAGGTAATACACAAAAGGATAGATACATAATTTAGAATTATGCTAATTTCCGATCATGCACACTGAGAAGTGCTTATATTATGCTGCAGACATACATTGTGTTCAAATATTGCCAAGCAAATGAATCATACAAGCGCAAAATTTACTCATCTCATGTTCGGTGCATCGAGAAAGTCGAACGGCGGATGTAATATTTACGAATCTGTACATGTAAGACAAATGTACATACATTAGGTTGATCAGAAAGTTCATTTTTTTTAGAAAAAAAGAAATCGAAATGAATTTTAAATATTCACTAAAATGATTACCAATATTTTTTATGACTTGAATTCTTTTATTAGTCTCATTTCATAGAATAATTTAAGTAATACTTATATTCTCTAAATTTTAAAAATTAATACCTATTAACCCTTATTGGACGTTAATATTTTGTACTTAACTTTCCGCTAGGTCGGAGATATATTTGAGTGCTTATTGTAAGAGAATAGTAATTAAGGTTACTTCATATAAAAAGATAGTTTTATGCATAAAAATATTTATATTTACTCTTTAAATGTTTACATTTTATTAAACGTGTAATCTTAAATATTATTTATATTTTTTCAATGTGTGTTTTTTTTTGAAACATTTTCCTACATGAAGGAATGGTTTTCTGTTACAAGTTTCGCAGAAGTATATAGTCATCTTTCTTCCTCCAGGTAACTTCCGATTGGAACATACAATGCAGCCATTATGCTTCCCTTGGGAATAAGGTTGTAAGATATGCAGCTCCATCACAAGAATTAAAAAATCACTTGCTGAATATTCAAAATTTTCACATATTTCACTACAACTATCACTGTTACTTTCCATATTGCTATAGTTTTCTTTATTCATTTTTGGAGAAATAAAATATTATAAGTAAAATAATTGCTAAAATATGACAGAACGTGTTGTCTGCTATTGAGTAAGAATTAAACTGTAAAAACATACAGTGTGTACATTCAGCAATGAGGACGTTATTACTTGTTCAGTCTTGTCACCTCGCACGTGACATAAGACTGATAGAGCAAAGTTGTAATGTCACATCAGAGGTGACATACGACTGATAAGGGTTAAAATATTCTAAAGTAATCATTGTAGTTGGTCATGTGAAGAAACAAGTTGAATTACATAAAATTTTACAGCCAAATTCAACCCACTTCTATTTAGTAGCAAAAGATGTCTATGATTTAGCATTGCTGTAATGAAAAACAACACCTTATTTTTATCACAATAATGATCGTTTTTTGTGATTGACTGGTTTTAGTAGAATAGTTTTTCCTCTAGTAATAGTTTAGTTAACTGGTAAGAGCTTACAATGAGTAAAATTACTTTTAATCTCACCAAATGTAAAGTAACATTTTTTTGTATATAAACTGACATTTCTTTACACTAATATCCCTTTATCCTTTTTTTATAATTTTTTGTTATTTTACATTATTACATATGATTCATTCTTTATTGGCAATCAATACAGAACTTTTTTGGTAAAATTTGAATAATAAATCGAAATATGATCTATCAATTTGTCATTTCTAAACATATCTAAATTCAAGTCAAGTTGTCTTAAATATCAAATAATCGATTTTTAGGTTATGGATAAACTTTTGATAATATTTTTATTGATGTACGTGGATTTATTTGAATTAATAACACTTTTTATTAACCGCATAAAACTTTTCAAATCATCTTTTAATTTCTAGAGAAAAAAATAGATCTTTTTGATTTGCTTTTGTGTTTATCTCTCAAAATGAAAACAATAAATTGACGAAAATGCACTTTATATGTTTTTTTATTTTAAAATATTTATTATATGGATTTAAATTAGAACACTTTAAAAATTTAATTCGCACTAAATGTGTTCAATTATCAAATGACAAGTACTGTAAGCTGACTACATTTAGAAGTTAAAGTAGTAAATAACAGTAATATTGAAATAAAACCAATTTATTAAAAAAACGAAAGGAATTTTTAATCAGCATTTTATATATATATGTAAGTACTATTATTCATGTCAAAAAAATTGTAAATTATTTATTTAATTTGTTACAACGTGGTGTCACGACATTACTTAATGACGAAAACGCATAGTCAATCCTTATAATTAATAAGCAGATAATTATAATGATTCTTATAATTGATGGTTACAAATATTGACATGAAAGCTAATATTCGTAATCATATAATTTAAAACTCTGCTAACAAATAAGAAGAATGTTAAATAAGGATGCTAATCATCGCATTTGTAGTTTCTAAGAAATGTTGACACCTATGATTATGTCAACTAATGTATTGATTCATTATACAAGAAAGCTCAATGTACTGACCCTTTTTTGTGAAGACACTTCAACGCTAGACATGAATCATGAGTTTCGTGCTCAACACCAATACTAACATAACACATGTAATATTATCTGCGTGTACGTACTACGTCCACATATTTTTACGAAAAGTTTTAGATCTTCGAAACACTTGATCACACAGTCTGATAGTGAAAGTTGTGTTCGGATACTGGATACCCATCTAAGTTTGATTTCGTACTAAGTGGGTTTGTTTTTCACATGTATGTGTTTTCTCTCTCTCTATCTACCTACACATTTATAATATTCTTATTCATAATAAATATTATTTTACAAAACATTGTCAGTTTTCGTAAAATTGTATTGAAATGCAAGTAAAAAATATTCATTATGAAAATATACATTTTATGGGAAAATTAATATTTTTTAATAACAGATTTAAATCATATTTTTATAAAATTAAAAAACTAATGTAGAAATGAGGTTGACATTTGAAATATATATATATATATATATATATATAGGGTGTACCCATAAGTATTGTCGTTTTTTTTCAATTTTAAAATCATTGCCATTTACTTATTAAACAAAATTATTATATAAAATAAAATTTTGTACAGTATCAAAAAACGACACTACTTATGGGTACACCTAATATAATTATAAAAATACATGAAACAATATATTCAGTGATTAAAATAACCTATTTAAAAATGTAAAACTAGAAATGACCAGTAAATAAAAAATAATATAAAAACTATATACCAAAAAAATATTATTTAAAATTTCATTAATCAGTGTATTTGTAAATTTTCTCTTAACCAAATGACTTTACTGAATTTACAGAATTGGTTGTATAGATAAATTTATATGTATGGAGTAAGTCATTACCTTTGATAGGCATTGTAATATTATCAACTCCTGCAAAGTTGCAGTTATTTGTACATACCACAATATTTATTAATCAATTATTAATATTAAATAGTGTAATCATAAATAAATAATAATTTGTGATATATTGAAATATATAATTAATCTTGATTGATATAATGTCCTTTTTTATTTTTCAAATAATTATAATGACAGAATTTATAAATTCATTCAAAATATAACTTTAACTATGCAATTTCTTTATATAAACAAATACAAGAATTTAAATTTAATAAGTCATTGTTATATTATACAATTCAATTTATATATATATATAATCAAAATTCATAACTGAAAATACCCACATGTAATTAAAACACTTCTAAGTACTAAATTAACGAAAAATTTCTTTCAATTTATCAAAATATTTTTAATAAATTCACGAAAACTATGAATATGATATGATAAAAAATGACACTCCAAAATTAAAATATCAATTAATAATTGAAATGATTTCAATCATTTTTATTTATTGTGAACGATTTCATCCAACAATAATTCAATTTTAAATTCTCAAGACTAATTTTTAAATTAAAATCGAAATGAATTGAATGTGTATGTTTTTATTCAACAATAAAATCTTTATAAAATTCACTTCATACCGATGCACCGATATTCCAGTTTAAAAAATACACCTCGTAGCATACAGACATGAGACACCACTGAGTCCTTGTATGTATACGTGAAGTCGTTTGAGCGTATGTAAGAATGTTGTGTAGTGTCCATCAGATTGTCGAAACAAGTTTTTTTTATCATATTGTTTTTTCCATATAATCATTAGATTGCGATGACATATTATTGTAAAATATTTCGTCAGCGATACTACATATCGACCACCATTTTTTGCTACACTATCTTTTCGATAAAGAATGTAAAGATTATTAATGACTGTAGTCGCTTACTTTTTTGCCCTACTCACCGTAATATATTGTGTTTCTTGTGATTTGTTTCTTATACAGGTTAAGTATGAGAGAATATCATTTCGATTCGAGTTCAACAAAGTACTCAAATATATATATATATATATATATATATATATATATATATATATATATATAATAAAAAAATATGTGTAAGTGAAAATGAGAAAAAATATAGAAAAACAAAAAAAAATATATTTCAATGTCTTAATATCATACGAAAACTGAAAAGTTGAATTTATTATACTCACAATCATGTTTTAGAATTTGAAGTTTTATTTCAATAAAATCTTAAGATTTTATTTGTACAAAAGCAACCACAAAAAAATTATATAATTTTCATAAATAATAATGCAATTAACATCATTATACAACAATAATGAGTAAAATAGTTTAAAAATAATTATTTAGAAAGCAATTAAGAATAAATCACACTAAAAAATACTATTTTTCTTAAATAAAATTAAAAAAGTCTATCTAATTACTGAAAAAATCACTTTCAATGCATTTTTCATTCGTATAAAAAATATATTAATAATGATTATAATGTAAGTAAAATCTAATATAAAAACATATATAAATATTAAATAATATGTTGTATATTTTATTGAAAAACGGTTTTAATGGTAAAAAAATATTTTTAAATATACTTTTGATGCTATTTATAATCTAATAAATATTTTTTCTACAAGAATTATCTAATAAATGAAATAAAATCTAATTTAAAAAATGTAAATATATTATTTAAAAAACTAATTATTTTTTGCTAAAATAAATTTTCATTATATTTTGTTGTTACATAAAAACTTTCTTTAAAAAATATTATTTTAATAAATTACAGTATGTATTATTAAAAAAGTCTATTTCACTAATAAACAATATTCTATTTTAATACAAACAATATGTACTTTTAAATACAATCTAAAATAAACACAAATGAATCATTCATTCTCAACATCACAAGATTTTACAAAAGTGTTCAATAAATACTTTTTATTCATTTGCTAATGAACCCTTAGATGTAATTCCAACATCAAAACATTCCATTATAAAATATTTTTTATAAAATCTTGTGGTATTGGAGGTAAATGATATCAAAATAAATCTTAAATAAAATCTAATTTAAAATATATGTTAAGTATATTGTTTTTTTTTTAAAAAAAACATTTTATTGATAAAATTTTAATATATTTTCCCTTTTTATAAGAAATATTTTTTTTAAAAAAAATTGCATTTAAAAATATATAGTTTATATTTTAAAAGGATAATTTAATTGCTGAAAAAACATTTTTGACTATAACAATTTATATATGATATATTTGATAAAATATTAAAATTTCCTTCAAGACATTTATTTAAAAACTAATTTATATTTTGATATCGAAATTTGTAGAGTACACATATTTAACCCTTATCGGTCGTATGTCACCTCTGACGTGACATCACAACTTTGCTCTATCAGTCGTATGTCACGTGCGAGGTGACAAAACTGAACAAGTAACAACGTCCTTATTACTGAAAATACACACTGTATGTTTTTACAGTTTAATTCTTACTAGATAGCAGACAACACATTCTGTCATATTTTAGCAATTATTTTACTTATATTATAATATTTTATTCCTCCAAAAATGAATAAAGAAAACTATAGCAATATGGAAAGTAACAGTGATAGTTGTATTGAAATATGTGAAAATTTTGAATATTCAGCAAGTGATTTTAATTCTTGTGATGAAGGAGACAGTGATATAAGTGTTATATTTCAGTCAAGGAAAAAAATTGATCCCTATTCAATATTCAAGTGAAGAGGAAAGCGAAGTGGAAAGAGAAATTTTTCCTGATTGTGATGAAGATTGGATTGAAATCGACAGAGATGACGAAGACATTTCAAGTGTAAATATAAATATTTTTATGCACAAAACTATCTTTTTATATCAAGTAACTTTAGTTACTCTTCTCTTACAATAAGCACTCAAATATATCTTCGACCTAGCGGAGAGTTAAGTACAAAATGATAAATCTTATTCACATAGTGAATTATCATCATAACGTCATAATATTATATTAGTAAATGTTCAATAATTACTTATTGTTCACTTTGTTTACTTATAATAATGATAGATTAATGGACATGTTTTCAATAAGTAATTATTGAACAATAAGCAATTATCAAACACATATATTGTAGTGTTGAGATGATAATTGATTTTGTGTGAAAGTAAATTCGTCACAGTTTCAAAACAAATTAAATCTTATTCATTGTCATTCAATTTCGGTTCATGTGGTTTTAAATTCAACTGTGTAAAATGTCACCAATTCTAAAATCAAAACGAACCACTTTTGCAACATAATTGTTTTCATATGTAGTCGATTTGAAGTTAATACATGTACATGTTTTCAGTTCAAATTACATTCTATAAAAAGATCTTTTATAAAAAACTCTCTAAAAAAACAATCATATAGTTCCATTATTTTAAACATTTTATTTCGACAATGTCATTGTGACCTTTTTTTATTCAAGTTGTCACTTGCATTCTCGCTAATATTTTTTAAAAAGAAATCTGTTGACACAAAAAACAATATTGTTTTTAACACTTGAAGAACTTAGAGAGGATAAATGAGTGTTGACTATTTGTATATAAACCTGTCATGAAAATGTCATATCCTTTTCCACACTTTTTATATTTTGTAATAAACATCACATTGTCTTATTAACTGTATGATCTAAATCTTTTTTTTCTTTTTATGTCTTCATATACATATAAGATAGAGAGAGAAAATATATGTGTGTGTATTTATTTTTAATTTTATTTATGTATATTTATTCGATATTGAATGATATTTCCTTACTGCAAAATAAAATATTTTGTTAGTTTTTTTTGAAGTAATTTAATACATTGTTTATTAATTCTTATATATTATTTATTTGATTCCTATTAATTAATTCACATATTTATACCAAATACAATAATTAACACGAATTGACATTTTACTTAAATAAATACCGAAAAAAGGAGAAATTCGACCTCAAAATCGTCGATATTCGTTGTATTTAATTTCAATTTGTTCTTAACATGAACGTATAAATCTTTTTCGAAATGTATAATTTTAAGGACCAATCGGTTCTTTTAATGTATGCGAACGAAACCGGCTTGAAACGGTTCGATCTTATATAAAAACAAAGGGATGCGTAGGAAGAGCGTCAATTTCGCAATTTACTTGCTCCGGTCAAAGTAATTAGTCATGATTATACTTCAGGGTAAAGATCGGGTTTTCCGACTATAGTATTATGATTAATAAAATAGAAACAATAAAATGAGTAATATTATAATTACCTCTCAAATGTCTGTTGATTTAATGTGGACGTTTTATATATATATATATATATTACACACACACACACACACACACACACACACACACACACACACACACACATACATACACAAACACATATCAGTTTTTTAGTTGTTAACATAAATGTCAGTTAACCAAACATTTAATTATTTTTAAATATTCATTTTGGTGTTTGATTTATAATTGCTTGTCTTACTGACTCACTCAGGTATCGATTTAAAATATTCGAATAAATACAATTTTAGTTATGAACTAAATTTTGTACACCGATTTGTACATTAATAGCAAATGTGAAAAGTTATAAATACATTTTTCTCGATTTTTCTAAAACCTTTGATAAAGTTTTCCATAGCTCAACTGTTTAAAGGTTATATAACAAAGAATTAAAATTGAAAAATGTCTATCAAATAAAATATCGTTAATTTCAGTATAAAATAATGTAAATGATTCTTTTTTTATCATCTATATAAATCCAAAAATTCTATTTTTGCTAATAACTGCTTTATTTAGAAGGAAATTATATTGGAGTAGAATGATCAATTATTATAATTAAATATTAATAAAATATAACTGAAAAGAGTTTAATCTTTTGAAAATAACTTCTCTATGTTACATTGACAAGTGAAGATGTATTTTTTTATCTTATTTTCTTAAAAAATAGAAGTATCTGTATCTTATTTGAATAAATATTTCAAAATTGCATTAAAATAATCTTTATACTCAGATAGATATACATATGTCTAATCTTGTAAAACTCAACTTTATAAAGAGTAATTAAGAAGTATAATTCGTTTATGTAAAAGCTTGTTTGTGTTTAATAAATCTTTGGTTTTAAATTTATGAGATTTACATTCGATAATAAAAATATGAAATATAGAAATAAATCAAAGAAAGTTCCTGTTGTTGAATTTGGAAAAAATAGAAGATTAATAGTGGAAAAAATTATATATATACTCCTATATATGCATTTGAAAGTACAAAAATTAAAAATTAAAGTTTTTAAAAAAATTAAAACAAGAGACTAAATTTTGTTAAAATTCTTTTTAGCTATTTAGAAATGTTCAAATCACGACTAGAAGAATTAAGTATCATAAAAATAAAATGAATTATGTCTAATTTGCCTATATTATACCTTAATTACTCCAAAAGAGTAAAAGCATTGATTAAAGAATTATACGAATTCAGTTTAAATCAGTGATGGCGAACCTATGACACGCGACAGAGACAAAAAATTTCATAATTCAAATTGGCCTTGAAGTGCACCAAGTATGAACCTGTAATCGAAGAATTAGCAGACAAACTTCAGCACCAAAAAAGGCACTAATTTCTAGTTTTCGTATCAATTGATTATCATTATTTTTTCCTAAATGTACATTGTTTTTCTGTTTTTGTTCATTTTATACATATTTTTTGGTTGATTTTTCTTTGTTAAATGGCATTTAAATATATAAAATAAATATCAAAAATATAAATCTTTTTTTTATTATGGTTGCAAATATCAAAAAAATATGAATATTTCCATATGTGACACGGCATAAGTTAGGGTTTTTCAAAATTTTGACACGCCGACCTCAAAAGGTTCGCCATCACTTAAAAATAATTCTTTATTCAGTTTATATTAAATTACTTTTTATTTAAAAAAATTATAAATTCATTCAAAATATAACTTTAATAAATTTATATGTATTGAATAAGTAATTACCTGCGATAGGCATTATAATATTATCAACTCCTGCAAAGTTGCAGTTATTTATACATACCACAATATTTATTAATCAATTATTAATATTAAATAGTGTAATCATAAATAAATAATAATTTGTGATATATTAAAATATATAATTAATCTTGATTAATATAATGTCCTTTTTTATTTTTCAAATAATTATAATGATAGAATTTATAAATTCATTCAAAATATAACTTTAACTATGCAATTTCTTTATATAAACAAATACAAGAATATAAATTTAATAAGTCATTGTTATATTATACAATTAAAGTTCTTTATATATATAATCAAAATTCCTAACATCTTTAATTCATAACTGAAAATACCCACATGTAATTAAAACACTTTTAAGTACTAAATCAACACATTATTCACAAATGAATATTTTTGATTGATAAAATTTGACATAAACGTTTTAAATTTCAAAATTTTATTCAATTTAATTCCATTTAAATAAAATCTAAATACTGAGGTTTAAGTTCAATATTTTATGTGTGATGTGCGTTAAGAAAAATAAAAACGCCATTGATAATAATATACTTGTAATATAGTACGACCGGTAATAAAAAAAGTTATAAGAAGCTGCACGTACAATTATTTTGATTCGCTCTAATGACGATTACTCAGATGGACAAATAAGGCCAATTTAGCTATTATTTGATTGTTAACATGTGTCAGTCATTTTTATGGAATTTAATTGAATATATATATATATATATATATATATATATATATATATATATATATATATATATATATTGGAAGAAGCCTTCATCTAGCAATTGGATAGAAAGAAGCTGATGATGATGATATATGTATATAGTTAAACTTTGTAAAAACGTCTGACACATTATGAATGCAAATAGATAATTTATTTATTAAATGAGTGCAAAAAAACCCGAAAGTCGGCATTATAAATATGTTAACCGTAGAATATTTATTCGATTGAAAATTAAAGCGTCTATTGAGGAATGAGTTCAATCCTCTCATTATGTGATTCGGCCGATGAGAAAATGCTAACCATCCCTCGTTTCCGTTTCTTCACACAGCGAAGAATTATACAGTATACGAATCTGTGTGGTTAATATAAGCAGCGTATACAATTTAAAGAGTATAATATATAAGACCTCTCCTTCGAGAAAACGCAACATTCTTTAAATCATCGTCCGCTATGATCTCGTGCGAACGATCGTGATTGGTCAAAGCCGGCTCGTCATAGCTGCTCAGATGCCACGCTCGCATTCCAGTCAATCGCAGATGATGCTTCATCGGTGTGATAGATACCGTGGACGTCGTCGTCCGCACATCACTACATCGTTCTTCTTCTGCACCGTTCGAGAAGAACGGTCTCGTACCTGAAACATCTGTCCTACCTATAATTACACTCTACTTGTATCGATACTTGTTCAACATACAATGCTGCTGTTATATTGTATTTAAGACATTGTGATTCTTTAGCTAACATGTCTAAAAATGTGAATGTATTTTAAAATGGCCGCTTTGAAGTCACCGTAATAACGTTCGGTTTTAAGAACGAAATCTGACGAGTTTTTTTTCACTACAAGTTGTACGTTTGTTAATTGTACAATTGATTTATTTATTTTTTGTTGGTTTTTCGTACAGAAACAGTGTGTACGGTTTTTTGCTGCAAACATTTGTTAAATTATCTTTTAATTGAATGCCGTAATATGTTTTTTTAATAAGTATATACATACATATCAACACAACATCGTTATTTATAAAGTAATGAATTTTGTATATTTGCCAATTTAATATAAAATAAATTATAATAATGTAACTTTTTGATTTATTTTAATGTATCATTGTTTTATTTATAGTTGAAAATATAAATTATTTATTTTTGTAGTTGTATTTATATATGCATATATATATATATATATATATATATATATAATAAATTTGTGTAGAATAAATCAGACCATTAGCAAAAATTATTTTCGAAACAAATTTATTACTTGTTTTATTTTTTTTAAAAAAAGACTGATTAAAATAAAGAGAATGTTTCAAAAATACAAGTTTGTACTTTATTCCGCATTTTCCCTCAAAGACTCAGATGAAAATAAAAGTTTTCTACGATTTTCTTTTCATGTATAAAATCGTTATTTTAAGCAACTAATTTATGACGAAAATCTGATACCCATTAAAATATTTAATGATGATTTAAAATTGAAATTAATTCATTATTTGTTCTAGAACTGAAGTGAATTCATTTTCACATAAATGAAATATCATCCTAACACTTTTATGTGTTGGGGTTATGAGTAATTTGAAATTTATTTTTTTCAAAAATATTTATTTTGGATTTTAACGATATGTAATTTGAATTGTCGAACACAAATTACCTACTTAAAATGGAATGAATATTCATTTTTTGAATTTGCTTGATATATCAACTACACGAATACTCTGTACAATTTATGTATGACATATATAGGATGATTTAAATGAAACTGAATGGTTTAGACACAATTTACTTCTTTACTACTATTTATTGTTTTTTACTATCTTTCAGTTTCATTTGGGTCACTTTATATTTCAATGATTAAAATTTAATTTTGTCAAAATACCAGATTTCATTAAATAATTAATAGTCTGTATAACTTTTCACTAGTGGTATAATTGAAAAAGTAAATAAAATAATATTACTTAATATTTATTAAGTGTATGGAATTATTTTTAAGGTATCCATAATGAATATATATATATATATATATATATATATATATATATATATATATATATATATATATATATATATATATAGACAAAGGATGAAATGAATATCATTTTCAAAAATCTTTTTCTTGACTGTAGAGTGAGGAATTGTTTAGAACTGTTCAATATTTACTAGTCGTATAAAAATGTAATTTAGGAATTTTTTTTTTACAAAAAAAATTCATAAATTCAATAACGACTGGTTTTATTGAAATCATTTATTATTTGGTAATTATTATTTACTTTTATAATAAAATTTTGTAGTATTAATGGTTGTAATTTATTTATGAAAAACAAATAATTTACTAAAAGATATTTTCTTATTTTCTGAGAGCAAATCTTTCATACTTGAACTCTAAAAATAATGGCTTCATTATTGACATACTGATAACAAAAAATGAATAATAATTGTTGAATACTCCTAATACATTATTGCAATGTTGAGTAAATATTTTTGTTGTTTATTTTTAAAAATTAATAATTTAAATAGTTTTGATATTTATTTTTTAATTAAAAAATAAAACGTACTTTTTTCATTTAAAAAACGTGCTTCATAAATTTTGATATTGATTTTAATAAATAATAAAAGTAATTTTAATTTATGAATTTATGATAAAATCAAAAATTCGAATCTATAAAAGTCTTATACGACGAATATTGAAGTATGGTGGACCGTAATTTAAAGAAACATACAAAAAATATACTTGCATTTAAGTGTTAAGCGTTTCAATATATGTTCGATAAACGTGGCAGTTAAAATGATGATAAATGGTGGCGCAGATTTAATTTTAAATTATACGAACGAAGAATCTGATATGATCAGAGTATGAAAGATAAGCAAGTTCGGAGAAACAGGCAATTGCTTTTAATATTTCATGTAAAATTATAGCACCGACTTTTCGATTTGTTGAATATTGAAAGTATTTTTTTAGTTTAATATTTCAAGTACATTCAATCTTTAAAATTTTGATAATGTGTATTAAATATTTTTTATCATTGAAACTAAGTCATATAAATATTTACAAAAATTGAAATATTTTTTTATACAAATAGTATCTACAATTGTAGTCATTTTTATACTTTTATAATATCTCAATTTATTCCATATATTACTTTCATAATAAGTTTTATGTACGTACTGTTCATAAAACCTTTTTTACCATATTTTATATATTTAATATCTCATTTTCTTTCTATTTCTATCAACTTGATCATCGATTTAAATTTATTGAAATCGTACATCATTTCAAGTATGTGAAAATGTTATAATATCTGAAGAGGTACGACTCAAAACACAATTGCTGTTAACAAAACAAGAAATGCCGCTTTTCAGGTGTATGGTTATAGAGGAACATTAAATTACACCCACCGAATGACAAAGAAAGATATAGTTATTTCCTGTTTATCATCATTAAGTTCAACCAACAGATGTAACACTTTCGGAACACGATTCTGACTGAATACTTCTAAATATGACTTCTTTAAGAATATTAATGTGTATGTTACAATATATATATATATATATATATATATATATATATATATATATATATATATTCATTTATATATATAATTTATGTATTTTTTATAATTTAACATTAATATTCAACCCGATTATTGATTAAAAACATATAAATATGAGAATATATAGGATCATCCAAATGTGACGCCTAGATTTGTGTTTTATTAAAAAAAAACTATACACATGTTTCTTTTTAATAAAATACAAAACTAGGCGTCACATTTGGATGACCCTATACTTTCCATCAGTTCTGTTGAGGTTGAAAATACAACTCAACTATATGCATTCAAAAAAAGGCAGTTATTCTCAATAATTATCAAAGATGATATTTTGATATGTACATAATGATTATTAATATTTTTTAGTTATAAATTATATATATATATATATATATATATATATATATATATATATATATGATGTGTGTGTGTGTGTGTAAAAATAATTGTTATATAAGAAGTTCTTAACTAAAAATGTTTATAAAAATTAATTCAAATAAACTCCATTTTTCATATTCACTCTCTCTCTCTCTCTTTCACACACAGGTACACACACGCACATATATAGGGTGGCCCAAATGAGATTGAAGAGTTTAGTCATACATTTACTTGCTTACTATTATTTAATATCTTTTAGTACTTTTCAGTCTCATTTATGTCACCCTATATAAAAAAACAGATTTTACTAGCTGCAAATTATTATTATAAAAACATTATTGATTGTTAACTCATATTCGTCGGGTAACTTTTTGCATCGCCATTCACCAAATGCCGGCATTTTTTGGCACTATCTGTAGAAATGATATAGTCTATATAAAACTAATGTAACTTGTTAGAAATCATATATTTTTCAGTGAAATCTTGATATAAAACAAATTTATCTTTATATATAAATTTTTATTTTTTTTGGCTTTCCTTAGTTAAAAAACAATTAAATTCATAAAAAAGTTTAAATGAATTTCTAAAAACACAAAGTTATTATTCTCTTTTTTTAGATGAAGTACATTATTTTTGAGTCTTTAATTTTATAAATAATTAATAATTTTTCAGTGAATGGTACTGTTCAAAACATGTGCCAGTATGAAGGGGAATGTTGCAAAAGTCACATACTGTCACTATCATTATTATCAAAATTAGTTTGTGAAAAATCTGCCTCACAATCAGATAAAATGCCTGCATATATTTCATTTTTGTCCTCCATTTTAGGTATATTTTATTATTTGATAAGAAAGGGTAAAAAAATTAACAATAATACAACTAAATTTGTTTAGTTATTCGAACACCCGAGCGCTTAAACTTTGAATAAAATTCTTTTATACCCAATACCGACTTATACAGTTTTACTTTGTTTTTGATTACATTTACACCATTATGCGATGCAACTGAAGCTAAAATCAGTTTTCTCATGGCATTATCTCTGTTTGGTTAAAATTATAATTTAATATACTCAGAATTAAGAGAACAAAAATCAATTATTCTCTGTAATATACAAATGACGAATTTTCGTCATTTGACTGTGGGTAATACTCTGGAAGATGACGAATATTCGTCAAGCGGACGAATATGTGTTAAATTATACCAAATATATAATATAAAAATATTAAAACAAATATGTTTGATTTGAGTGAGAATAAAACGATAAGTGAATCGAAGCGAGAATGAACACCAATCAAAACATTATATCTATACCACCTGATGATTTCGTATAAAGTAACCTGAAAAAGGGAGATACTGAAACCGTTGCACCCTCGAGAATAGTTGTTTAGACCCTTCTATTTATAATAGCTTGTATAACCTACCCGACTATGTATAGTGTTGTTCCTCGTTCGTCAAGTTTAATGATTAATAGTCACTCAATTAGACATATTAGTAAACATCCAATTAGTATTAATAAATATTAAGACAAGGGATTATTTATATCTTTCATTTGAAAGAAAATCGATATGATTTTTTTGTTATTGGAACTAAAAATGGTTGGGGTTTTTCTAAAAAAAAATAAATATACGATTAAATTATTTTTTTCTTTGTTCATTAAACATTTTTTCATTTGCGTATTTTTTACATTATCTTTGAACTTTCTAATTATATTGAAACTTAGAAAGTTTATGGATTTAATTGATTTAGTCACTCCTAATTTAAATACATTATATGAATTTATTTCTGTATATTATTACAGTTGCTTTGCATTTACTATATATGACAATATTAAACAATATTTAAAAGTTTAATTTTATGATGTTATATAAAGTTATTATTCCAATATCTTTTTTTTAAAAAACAAACATAAGTTATTTTTTTTAAAAAAAAACATCAATTAAATGTATTATAAAAATTACAAATTTAAACATGAAATTTTATCAGTTTAAAAATTAATTAGTTTAAATTAAAATTCAGTTATTTTAAAATATTATAAATAGTTTTTAATCATAGTATGATTTTTTTTACTTTTTAGACAAAAAGCAAATAACTAAATAAAACAATATATATATATATATATATATATATATATATATATATATATATATATATATATGTGTGTGTGTGTGTGTGTGTGTGTATGTGTGTGAGAGAGAGAGAGAATATGAAAAACAAAATGGAGTTTATTTGAATTAATTTTTTAATTTTTATAAACATTTTTAGTTAGAACTTCTTATATAACAATTATTTTAATATGGTAATATTTTTTTAATAAATTAATTACCTTTCAATATGACAGTAATTAAATTCAAATTTCCACATCCTGAATCTAAATCCAAATTATTAATTAAACAATAAATGATTATTAAACATTTTTATAAAACTTTATAATGTAAATGATTTTTATTTTAAAAATTGAATAAACTAAACCAATTATAAAATTAAACATTCTTATAATATAATAAGAATAATTTAAATATTTATTTTCTATTTCAATATAAAGTTATTAAAATAGAATGAATTTTAATATATAATGAATAACAATGATTTTTGAATAGATATTCACAGTGGCCCTCAAATGAAAAGATTATTTTAATATTATTTTTGTTTTTGTAATTTTTATTTTTATTTATTTTTTGAAAAATAATTGTATGAAGTTTTATTAAATTTATAAGCACTTATCAATTAAATTTATTGCATACACACACACACACACACACACACACACACATATATATATATATATATATTAATAAATTATTTTGAACAATAGAAAATCATTTGTACCTTATAAGATTCCATTGTTCACTCAAACTTGACAATATAGTTTTACTTTATTTAAATTGTTCAAAATCTTTTTTTATCTCCCACTTCATGATCTTTTTGTTATTGTGAAGGCTTGTTAATGGACAATAAAACTAAAACAGATAATCCTAACTAGAGTATTATTAAACACAATTATACACCCACAGGTGTACTGAGTCAGCAGTAATCTTTAATAAAAAGAACAATATTTTCGGATAGTCAACAATTAGTGATGTCAATTTTGAATCTCAAAAAAATATTTTCTGTTCATTCGTCAACATTTCCTTGTATATAGATTTGAATATGAAGATATAAGTTTGAAGATTAAACGAGATTTAAATTTAACTACATTTATTCGAATATATCTTATATTTTTACAAAAAAAAGCATTTAATTTGATTTTGTCAATTTTTAATGAATTTAGAAATTAAAGAAAATCAGAGAAAAAAAATGAACAATACTGAATTTAGATTAAAATCGAAAGAAATGTTACAGAACTGAATTTATATTTTTGATTAATTTATTTTGAATAAAAATATTTGTTTTTTTTTAAAAAAAAAGAAATTGTTTATAAAATTTTGATGATTGTAATTGTTTTCATGTAGTATATTATATGCTTATTTATAATTTTTTTTTATTATATAGGTGATCCAAATGAAAGGATAATAAAGAATAATAAATGACAATTAGCAAGTAAATGTATATCTAAACCCTTCAGTTTCATTTGGGCCACATTATAATTTATCTACAAAAATAATTATAGCCTTTTCATATAATTGACCCAAGGAAACAATTGTAATTAAATTACAACTGTTATTTTAAGAAAAAATAATGAAGAATAATAATAGACTAGTATAAAATTATGTCACAATAAAACATATTTTTAGTATTTGAAGAAAATAATAAAAGCCTTGTTTAGAAATAAATTTCAAAAAGTTAAAATAAATTATATTAGATATTTTCTTCTTTGATGTACCAGGTCAGATCATCGTGACATAGAAGTATTAAAAATATTATTTGGAAATTAATTTTTTTTATATTGTATTTATCAACATTTATTTACATCTAACACAATTTAAGTCTTAAATTTTATTATATACAATGTACATTGTTTTGTAATTCAATTATATATTTATATAAAACAACACTTACTTATTAAAAACATTAACTAAAATAAAAATAAGGTTTTGTTGCCAATAATGCCTTTTTCTCTCATGTATTTAATTTTTTCAATTTATGTTTATAAACATTACATGTTTTTTTTTATTTTTAATAACAGCATGCGATAATTGCACTTATAATTTTAAATCGTACAAAAAAATGGACAATAGAAAATAATATGTTAATAAAAATGTTCTTATAAAGTAACAAAAAATCAAACAATCTTTTATATTTCAATATACACAAACTGTTGAATCAGGATCAATTTTTTTGTTAAGTATTCACATCCGTAAACTTAAGACATATTTCACTTACAATTTATAAAAAATCCATTACCTCTCTATATACGAATATATATATATATATATATATATATATATATATATATATATATATATATATATATATATAATCACACTTAAATGCTTGTATATTAATTCATATTTTATTTTAAGCTGCAAACATTATACCTACGTATATTTGCGAGCACTATCAATTACAATCGGTGAGCACATGAATCATAAAAGATGAAAAATGCTTCACTATCTAATTTATGACAGATACATAAATGTCCGCGAACATAAATTATGATTAGAGGTGAATTTTGTGGGTGTTTCAGTGACATCAATGATTACACCTGTAGGTTTATATATGACGAAGAACGTGCATTATGAATAATTTCTTGTAGTTAAGGAAGTTTTTTTCTCTAATCTTACGGACATTATTTTTATGCACTACAATTATCATTATTAAAACAAGTTTTATATATATATATATATATATATATATATATATATATATATATATATGTAATGCTTATATACCTCTATGAATATTATTTATTGTTTTTTCTTTGCTGACATTATTATATAAAAATTATAAAATATGATAATTGACAGACATCCAGTAGATATTAAAAACCAGAATTTATTTTCCAAAATTGATTTTTAATTGTATATTATAATAAAATGAATTGCAGTTTAATAATAAATTTCATTTTTTTCTCACAGAGTGAAATATACTATGACTGGAAATGATTACATTCTCAATGATATTACCAATACCAGTATTTGACTGTGTAACAGTATCAAATCACCAACGCTCTCGGCTGTTATGTACATCGACGCTGCCGAACTAGTATTGACTTTCATGAAAGAAACTGATCTTTTTAATATTCTTTCATTTTTCAAACTGTTTTTGTTTGTATGAAATCATCGAGCTTATTTTAATACGTTTGAACTTTAACATTTATTTTAATAATTTATTGTAGATATATTTGTTTTATCAATAATAAATATTATCTTTAAAAAATTCAACATTTATATGAAATTATTTTCAATATATTTTAAAACACTTAAACTTTACACAACACAGCCACGTCAATAAATAAATCATAATTCATCTAAAATATATTTTTTTTACTATTTGTTTGAAATAATCATATCTTACTGAAAAATCTCGCTTTTGTATTCGAAACATTAAAAACGAACATATATGCACATATACAAAATAAATAAAGGCTCTGTTCTACCTTAACCCTGTGGTTGTATTTTATTAGGCGTATTTAGTTGAGGGTGTCATAAAAACCCCGTGGCGTTGTTTGGTTTTGTAAATTTATCCTTACTAGATTATGAACCGTACTTGATGCCCACAAATGACCAATTAATGAGCTAATATATGATTTCTTATCTGTATTAACAACTTGATGTGTTTATGGTGTCTCATAAAAAATGTTTAAAAATATTTGGTTGCTTTTTTATGTTTGCTTACTGGTGAGAATATTTATTTTCCACATAAAAGTAATTTCAAAAGGTATATATATATATATATATATATATATATATATATATATATATATATATATATATATATATTTAGAGAGAGAGGTTAAAAAATACTGATATTATTCTTAACTAATTTCAATTAGACTTAAAAATAGTTAAATATTCAAAATATCTTAGTCTATCTAACAAAATACCGAACAAAAGTGAGCCTAAGGAATTTTATATAAACAAGTTTTATACAACAGAACGGTTCATAGGAAAGACTAAGTTATTTAAATTTTGTTGTAGTTCATAATCGGTTTTATAATTTAGATCACTTTATTTTTGATAGATTATTTCTGAGTCTCATATTAAAATTAAAGCTAAAAAGAAAAAAATTAAAAACAATGAAAAGATTTCATTTAAAAAAAAATAATTTACTTAATTATTTAATTTGAAACTATTAATGTTTCTCAAAGTAATGTCTTAAATTTGATTAGACACTGATGAAATTTATTCAAATTTATAATAATTTTTTTTGTATGTGTTTATAAATAGATTTACATTTAAGAAAATACATACAATAACTGTGGAATGTTTTTAAAAATGTTTACATGAAAAATTCAGCCAAAATAAGAATTTAATATTATAAAATCAAAAATACTGAAGCTTCAAAAATTTAGATTTTATAATGTAGAGTTTTCCAATAAGCGCTTCAAAAGTTTAAATGAAAATAAAACAATAAGTATTAATTAATTATTCTTTTTTTATTTTTAAGCATATTCTATGGTATTAATGATGGAATAATTTCACTCCTATGGCTACATCATGACTTTGCTTGACAGAGCATTCGTTTAATCCAATTTTTAGTCACTCTTTGACATAATTGTGGCCAAATTTCATGAATTACATGTTTATTTTTAATACTTTTGTTGTTTTTGGTTTATCAACATAAACCCACATAACCCCACAGAAAATAATCCAATCAAGTTAAATCACATGATCTTGGTGACCAGTTGATGAGTCCATAATGGACTCATTGAACTTGTTTTAATAAGTTTTTAAAATTTCTAAGCGGTGTTGAAATGTTAAACGTTCTATAATGATTTTTCAAACTATACTAAGTTGAAATATCAAAATGAACTTAAAAAATATTAAACATGGTTTCCACCAGTTGTCAAAGTTCTGACATTTCTATTGAAAAATCCTATACAATGCTCTTAAGATAATGGCACGCCCTCCAAAATGTAAATCATTGAATAGAGTAAACATATGATTATTTTAATACTTTTATAAAATGAGTAATTAATGTGTTTTAACCTTTATCGAACGTTAGCATTTTGTACTTAACTTTCTGCTAGGTCGGAGATATATTTGAGTGCTTATTGTAAGAGAAGAGTAACTAAAGTTGCTTAATATAAAAAGATAATTTTGTGCATAATAATTTTTAGGCTCCTGAACATTTCCAAAGATTTGGCGTCCTATATTTGTAAAAGGAATACTTGAAGTTAAATTGTCTTCATCATCACTGTCGATTTCAATCCACAATCAAAAACAATTTCTCTTTTCACTTCGCTTTCCTCTTCACTTGAATATTGAATAGGAATCATTTTTTTTCCTTGACTGAACACTTGTATCACTATCTCCTTCAGCACAATAATTAAAATCACTTGCCGAATATTCAAAATTTTCACATATTTCACTACAACTATCACTGTTACTTTCCATACTGTGATAGTTTTCTTTATTCATTTTTGGAGGAATAAAATATTATAATATAAGTAAAATAATTGTTGAAATATGACAGAAAGTGTAGTCTACTATTGAGTAAGAATTAAACTGTAAAAACATACAGTGTGTATATTCAGCAATAAGTACATTGTTACTTGTTCAGTTTTGTCACCTCGCACGTGATATACGACTGATAGAGTAAAGTTGTAATGTCACGTCAGAGGTGACATACGACCGATAAGGGTTAAATGCTAAATGTATTAACTAAATTCTAATTTAGTATACATTAACTCAATTATACTGATAACAGTTGTAAAATATTTTTTATTATATTGTTTATTAAATTTTTGACTATTAGATAAAAAAATTAATGAGTTTAAAATGCGGCTTTATTTGTAATAGATGAACAAAAACAGATTCTATTAATAATATTAGTACATAACAAAAAAAAACAGCATATATCTACATATGTTCATAAATTTAAGTGCGTTTCATGCGTGCAATGTCCGTGTGTGTGTCGTCATCGCAATCAAAAACTAGTTAGTAATAAACAGTGTACTGGTAAACATTCTACCGTGTGAAACAAATGAGTTGAGTGCCAAAGAAATGGAGCGGAGAAAACTAACACACATTCCCGTTACACATGATCGAACTCATAAGTGTCAATTACGAGTGTGATTTACGAGCACTCTGTGAGAAGAAAAATATATTTCTAATTATCCGATAGAATCTTATTCTTTAAACACTTTTGAATTCTTAGTCAATTGAAGAAAAGAACAGTTTATCATTTATAACCACTTTCAAATAAGAATTTTTTAATTTAATAATTTTTGTGTATATATTTTATTTATGAATGAAAAATATTGTACACGTTTAGAAACAAATATAAATAAGTATAGAACAGAAATAATCTTTGACGTTGTCATATTTTTATCAAAAAATAATGATAAACGTACCTAAAGAATGTATTTTTTTAAAAAAATACATAACGACAAATGTAACTTTCGTTACGTTAATTATATAAACATCGAAAGTGAAACGAAACCTTTGTTTACTCCTATTACAAATTAAAGTCAAATGTATGTTTTACGATTCCACGGCTTTGTATTATTGTGAGTTACAAACATCCATTATTGTTAACAAGCCGACTGGAAAAATATGTTTATAATATAATCTTGATCTTGAATTCTACGAAATTATGAAATTAGAATAGATAAGACAAAAAAACGTATTTACATATTTTTTTACTCTACTTTAGAATTTTAATCAGCATTAATCGTATAGAACGTAAAATAAAAATTATATATTATTTTTTTGTCTTAGAGAATTTTTTCCAGTTTAAATGAGTTTTTATTAAAATAATTTATATTACTAGTTATTCAATCCATTATAATGTTTTCAATAAACCTGACTGTCTAATATATTAAACATTTATCAATTTTTAAAAAATGAACAATTACACAAAATAAATATTAAACCCTTAATTATTATAAGTTGATTATTATTTTTTTTTTTAAAAAAAAAACAAAGCTTACCAAAATATCTAAGTATATGGTCATCCAAATATGACGCCTAGATTTGTGTTTTATTAAAAATAAATATGAGTATAGGAAATATGAATATACTCATATTTACTCTATACTCATATTAATTTTATTAAAAATAAATATGAGAATAGGGTGGTGTATATGAAAACATGTGTATAGTTTTTTTTTAATAAAACACAAATCTAAACGTCACATTTGGATGACCATATATTATGAATTCATTAAGAGATTGATGATGATAAGCGAAACTCAGCTCAATCAAGAATTTTCATCTTAATATCTAATAATTAGACTACAAGATTTATTTTATTTATCTAACTTAATATCATATTACTTTTATTTAACTGTAAAATAAAAAAGTATACTCAAAAAAACAAAATTTTAAAATATTAAGGGAATTAAGGAAAAAGAAAATTTTTAAAGAAATCGAATGAAGAAGATTTTCCACAAATGCTTTTAAAGATGACTATAGAAATAGAAGGAAATTAATTTAAAAGAGATTTAAAATAATCTTAATTTCTTATACATACATACATATATATATATATATATATATATATATATAATATATATATATATATATATATATATATAAAGAGAGAGGGGGGAGAGAGAGAAAGAGAGATTGTCTAAAGAAATTAAATAGTTTAGACAAACATTTAATTCTTTACTAATTTACTATTTTTTTATTATCTTTCAGTCTCATTTGGGTCACGCTATATATATGCAGTGAGAAATTATACAAAAATATATTGTATAATTTTTATCATTTTTAATCATAGTATGATTTTTTCGTTGCATTCTTTTTTTAATTAATAATTTTAATTTTATATTATATGACTTTCAGTATAAATTAATTTTATTAAAAATATTTGTAATAAATAAACATTATACAACAATTTCAAATAAATTAGTAATATGAATGAAGTAAATGTTATTAAAATAAATACAAATTTAATTTAACGAATTTCATTAAATTTAAAAATGATTAAAATAAGAATATTTCGACATGCATTGCCACTGACTTCAATAAAACCAGTCATTATCCAGATTGAACTTTTAGTCAAACTACATTTTTTTTGTATTGAGCTGCAAACCGAATCGTTCAAAAACAAACAATGGTTTTCTGTTCTTCTTAATACAACTTTCTTTTTTCTTCTTTACCGGTTTTTAATCCTATTCATATATAACTTTATCAAGTATTGTGTATTTATTATAGCGACAACTGTTACATTTTTATTGTATAAGATTCTTTAATATAATTTGGATTATACTGTGAGGTATAGTTTATTATTTTATAAATTTGTTTTCAATTGACTTTTTGAAAAATTGTTAAATATATTGACGTAATTATTTTGGGTTTATTTAATTTTTCTTCGTTTTTGTTTTCATAATCCACAAGTCTCAAATATAATCACACAGAGACTAATTTTGATTTAATATAAATATTTCATATTTTCAAATTAATTTTTTAGTATTTATATAAGAAATATTTACAGCAAATAATTTATTCGAAATTAAACGTTTTTTACATCTTATGAATTAATAAATATGATATTAATATTTTAACCCATATCGAACGTTAGCATTTTGTACTTAACTTTCTGAGTGCTTATTGTAAGAGAAGAGTAACTAAGGATATTTGATATAAAAAGATAGTTTTGTGCATAAAAATATTTATATTTACATTTTAAATGTTTACACTTTAAATGTCTTCATCATCACTGTCAATTTGAATCCAATCTTCATCACAATCAGGAACAATTTCTGTTTCCACTTCGCTTTCCTCTTCACTTGAATATTGAATAGGAATCATTTTTTCCTTGACTGAAATATAACACTTGTATCACTGTTTCCTTCATCATAAGAATTAAAATCACTTGCCGAATATTCAAAATTTTCACATATTTCACTACAACTATCACTGTTACTTTTCATATTGCTATAGTTTTTTTTTTATTCATTTTTGGAGGAATAAAATATTATAATATAAGTAAAATAATTGTTGAAATATGACAGAACGTGTTGTCTGCTATCGAGTAAGAATTAAACTGTAAAAATATACAGTGTGTACATTCAGCAATAAGGATGTTGTTACTTGTTCAGTCTTGTCACCTCGCACGTGACATACGACTGTTAGAGCAAAGTTGTAATGTCACGTCGGAGGTGACATACGACCAATAAGGGTTAATAAATAGGATATTAATATTTTAAAATAAAAACGATTTATTAATATGTAGACATTCATGTAATTGTATACAAATTTCGATTTAAATTTCATACCTGTGCAGATTATTTATTAAATTTTGTATTTAACAATGATTAATTTTAGAATATATTTATAATAAATTTATTATGCTAGATATTTATCTATGACGCTTCTATATATAAACATAAATATATATATTTATATTTATATTATAATCTTAATATTTACACTAGTGGAAACAAATAAATACGAGTAATTTAATTGGAAAATTGACCTTCCTTTTCGTATACAAATATTACAGAAACATAAAACGTGCCGTCGTCAAACACGACTTGCAATATTATTCTATTCTCGATAACAGAACTATTTTAACAAGACAAACCTTAACACATTGTTAATTAGCCACACATAATAAATTGTAAATAAAATGATTTGGTATTCTTCATAATACACGTTACGTCAGGATTTGACCGTCTGAATAATTTAAACGTCGAATTCGAGTTGAGTAAATTTACTTTCATATCGAAATCAAAGTTACGTTCAATTAATATTTCAACAATCCACAGTCAATGCGCATAAAATAAACAAAACGCAAGGACAAATGACTCGCCATGCCTAAATTTCAAATATTATTTCTCTGATTAATTAGCTAAGTGGAAATAAATATTAAGTATTTACTAATTCATATATATATAAAGTCATTTCATTTCTAGCAAATTGAATTGAAATACTTCTTCCTTTGAAGTCTACTTTTGGAATATATTACAAAACCAATATAATTTAAATTTATTTATATAAGACATTTTTTAATATTCTTATTAGTTTTTAAAAATTAATTATTATTATACAAGTACAAAAATATTTTTTATATTTTATATACATACATATACATACACAATGTTATTTTATTTAAAATAACTTAGTTTCTGAATCGAAATTAAGTATTGTTTAAAATAAAATCAATGTAGTAGTAATATAAGCGGACGTTGACATTAATGACTGTACTAATTCGAAATTATCAGGTCATTGTATTAATTGTGTATTTATACAAGTATATATATCATGTAAAATAATTACACTTCAATATTATGTTTCTAATAATATATCTTTGTTTATTTCAAAAATATTTTAAAATGTAATATCTATTTGTTATTAATATAAAATAGTTTAATAAATAAATGTGTATAAAATGTTATAAATAAATCTATATTAAAAAAATATATACATAAAGATTTTATCACTTTCTGAATGATTATTGTAATAAAATATAATAAAATAATTAATGTAAATACAATTTCAAAGATAACAGAGTAGTTAAAAAAATAATATGGGGTGATCAACAAGTGTATTATTTAATCTACTTGTTGCTATATGTGACGATATATAGAAGAGTTGATCAGTTAACTGAAAAAAATGTCCTGTTTGATAAATAATATTATCAACAACTATTTTCTCTTATAGAAGATATATGTATAGATTTTTATAGATAAAAAAAATAAGTCATGAAAAATCAGCTATATATAAAAGAACAATTTTTTATTTTGGTAATTTTTTAAAAGGTCGAAGAAATTAATTTCTTATAGTAATCTAAAAAATAAAAATAAAATAATATATTGTAGATATTTAAAGTCATATATAATAAATTGTTAACACAAAATATTATTAATTTTTATATACAATAAAACTTGATTAAAAAACGTATGTTATTACAGATAATAAACTGTTATAAAAGATTAGAATCATCTGCCAGTTATAAATTATAACTTAAATAAATTGATCATTTTACAAATCTCAATGGTACGTGATTTTCGTAGTATTTAAACTGCTGATGGGACATTACTATCAAAATAAATATGATTTAAAAAATAAAAAATAAATTATTTTATATTTTGATAAAATATTATAGTATTTGGATAGTAATTTTTTTGTGAAAAAATCAATTTTTAATTTTGAAAATTTCAATAAACATAAAACTATCTTATTATAAATAAATTACATTTGGAGTTAAGAAAATAACGTAAATATAGTCTGATGAAATTAATAGAAACTTAAATAAAATATTTTCAAAAAGAAATATTAAAACATACCAGATTTTTTTACTTTTACTCGATATGTTCATATTTATTTTTTAAAAAATGTAAATGTAAACATATTGTTCCATTGTAAATATATACAAAATGCTCCAATAAGCTGAACAATAAAACAAATAAAAACGATTAAAAGTCTTAGATATATTTCAATAATTACTCTTTATATGTATATTCAATTGTATGTGAAATCTATATTATTTTTTACTGTGTACAAAATAATTTTAATTACAGATTTTGATACACACTCCAAAATTAATAAATCGTAATCAACAAAATTAATATATTTTATTATTTCAACACATCTCGAATTTATATAATATTATTTTCAATTCACAAAATTATACAAAACATATTTAAAAAGACACGAAACAAAAAAACGTAGTTTTTTATTTAAAACCGAATATTATTCATGGATGTAACACGAATACTACAAGATTAGACACTCTAAGCAAATATTTTTTTAATACTCGTCCATTCGATGAATGTCAAAACATGAGTGAACAAAAAAGAACAGGTTATTGTGTCTTCGTCACAATAAAAATTATTGGATATACAGTGGCAGCGGACGCGATTTTAAGTGTCAGCTTAAGAGCACGATGAATGAGATCAACGAGCCACTCTGTGGTTTGTAATACCGTCTGGCATTCACAGATTACCTCCTTGTTTATTATTCTTAGCTACTGTTAATATCGATATAAGCATCGTCATCAGATTCCATTGTTATATAATGCATTCTAGATTGCATACTTACGTTACTGTTTCGTTGGTAGGTCGACACTTGAGGAATATATCAATCTTGATTTTAAAATATCATTTATATTCGTGCCATTAAACATACATACGTACTTACATTCATTCATATATACATACAATGTGTTTGTGTTTGTATGTATATATATATATATATATATATATATATATATATATATATATATATATATATATATATATGTACACACAAACACCACACATATGTACATACATATATCATCATCATCAACGACTCCACAGACTATTCCGGTTTAGGCTTCTCTGACAATACCAGCTCAATAGAGCCTTTTTTCGGATCTTTTCGAATATATATATATATATATATATATATATATATATATATATATATATATATATATATATATATACATATGTATATACATATACATACATACACACCAAAAAAATATTGATTTAATTGAAATTTTCACAACTGCTTTTTATTTCATAACTAGAAGCATTTTACCAAATATTTTTTTATGTAGAATTTATGTATTTATTTTCTGTTTAGTAAAAAAAATCAGCTATTGTAGTTAACAAACAGTCATTAACTAAAAAAAATATTTTTTATAGAAAAAGTATTTGCATAATGTAAATTAATTTTAAATGAATAAGTAAAATATTCAATTAAAATTAATAACTTGACAATATTTTTCTTTTCATTACATTATCGCTCTATTTATCATGGATGAAATTAAATTTTGGTTACTTCTAATTATGTTTTCCAATTTTAATATATTTATTTCTTTTAGTTAAACTTTATTGATGATATGGATGCTTGTAACTGTGTCAGTACAATTTTTGATCTGTGAGTGTGTATATGTGTGTGTATATGTATGTATATGTATATATATATATATATATATATATATATATATATATATATAATATACATATATAAAACCAACCTAATGTAAATATTAATGAAACGTAAATTACAATTAGTGTCAATTAAAACTGATTTAGTTAGTTTTTTCAAGATACAACTCTTATTTCTTGTTTTCAGACATTTACCGATATAAATAAAACACATTAATTAAATATTGAAATACATTTAGTCACATATACGTATATATATATATATATATATATATATATATATATATATATATATATATATACAAACAAGAGTATATTTTGAAAATTATATCATTTTTATTTATTTATAAAATTACAAGTGACTGTATAGCTCTTGAAGGTACTTTATCTAAATGTTAAAATATAAAAACAGAAACACATATCAATTAAACTATAAATGATTACATATTTCATCGTGATTATTTACAGTATTGATAAATCAATTGACAGATGGTTAAAGATGACTTTTTATTTTTAAAAAAATCATATGTTAATAAAATATTACCATACCTGTGGGACACTAACAATATATCGATCAATTCTCTATACAAACAGCAAATATTTCTTGAAGATACTTGTTAATGTTTATAACGTATTTTAGATTAGAATGTCCATAAGTTATAAACAATAAATATAATGTTATTGATTGTTTTGGAACTGTGGCTGATTCACTTTACACAAATGACTTTTCACCTTAACACCACAATAATTTAAAGTGTTTAATAATCACTTATTGTTCACTTGTTATTTATAATTATATCGGCTGATGCATTTCGATGTGATTTTTACATTGGTTTGGTTATTCTCTATTACTGTTTTGAAAGATGTGGTGTTTTTTATCTTTAATTTGTTTGGGTGTTTTCTAACTAAATTTGATACCACTTCTTTCTTGTAACTATTGTATTCGGCAATCTGCACTATTGTTTTTAGTTCTTGTTACAAAAGGCTCTGACGATTATGGCGTTGTCATCGAAATGCATCAGCCGATATAATTATAAATTATATAATTATAAATAACAATAAATATATTTTTTATCTTTTTGAAGTATCATCAAATCATTAAATATTTTATATTTAAGACGGATTTTAATTATTGAAAACAAAATAATTTGTATAGCTCCTAATATGTATGTATAATTCATATTATGATCTTGTTTTTTAAAAAACATTTCTTTTATTTAGGAAAAAATATAGTTAATTTTTATCAATATGTTTTTTGCATTTTGACTTAATTTAATCCACTACTTCTATTGAAAGTAAATTTATTTCAATCTTCACAAAAACTAGGAAAAACATTTCGAAAATGTACTTAATTCAAATAAAACCTTATATATATATATATATATATATATATATATATATATATATATATATATATATAGGATAATACAAATGTGACCCCTAGATTTGTGTTTTATTAAAAATAAACATGTGTATAGGGTGGTGTGTATAGGGAAACATACGTATAGGTTATTTTGTTTCTTTTTAATAAAATATAAATTTAGGGGTCATATTTGGATGGCCTCATGTATATATATATATATATATATATATATATATATATATATATATATATATATATATATACGAGGTCAGACAATTAAGTAATGCGACCGATTTTTTTCTCGGCCTGTGGTAACACTGCGAACCTGTAACTCCGCCACCGTAATAGCAGATCCCTACTCTCTCGATTGAGACCTTGACCACCCTCGTACGATCATTTCTTCGCCAGCTGTTTAGTGTTTTGTAACAACGCGCGAGTAGTGCATGTCACGAAAATGAAACAGAGAAATTGAATGAACATCGCTCAAGATTGTCTCGAGCAGGTTGAAAGTGATCCTACTCTTCTCGATCGAGTTATTACTGGTGATGAAAGTTGGTTCTTTCAATATGACCCCGAAACTAAACGACAAAGCCAACAGTGGCTGTCCTCTGGAGCACCAAGGCCAAAGAAGGCGAGAATGAGCAAGTCCAAAGTGAAAACCATGTTGATTTGCTTCTTCGACAGCAAAGGGGTGGTTCACAAAGAGTTCGTACCACCTGGACAAACCGTAAATCAAGTATTCTACCGCAATGTGCTCGAAAAATTACGAAAAAGGGTGCTCAGAGTGCGTCCAGAGATCGCGAAGACTTGGGTTCTGCATCACGACAATGCTCCCTGTCACAGTGCGTTCAGTGTCTCTCAGTTTTTGGCGTCTAAAGGCATCGCAACGTTACCACAACCGCCCTATTCACCGGACATGTCACCCTGCGACTTTTTCCTATTCCCCCATATGAAAAAAATTCGTCAAAGGTCGACATTTTGACTCCGTTGAAGATATCCAAGAATCTGTGACGAGGGTACTCGGAGAGGTCCCACAAGAAGTGTTCCAGAATTGTTACGAAAACTGGAAAACTCGCTGGAATAAGTGTATAGATGCGGGAGCGGACTACTTTGAAGGGGATCGCAGCGATGTACCTTAATTTTTAAATATACTCGATTTTTGAATTTTGTCGCATTACTTAATTGTCTGATCTCGTATATATATATATATATATATATATATATATATATATAACATTGACTTTTTGAACTCCATATTTCTTTGCATTATCTTAAATTATCCAGAACAAAGCTATTTTAATAAAACAGATATAGTAATTTTAATAATAATCATAATTAATTGAATTATATAATAGGAAAAACATTTTTCAAATGTTTTGTTATTGAAAATAAGAAAATTTGTAAATATCTATCCATTTACTACATACAAATATTTCGAGTAAGATGACTTTTAATATGATAATACTGACATATTTTTTTATGAAAAGGTACAATAAAAACACGATAGTAATACCGATAACAGAAAGCTTACGAACAACTCAGACTACAGAACTCTTGTAACATAATCCTCGATAGTTAAAAACATGGTTTGACACAAAATTACATTGGAGTTGGCGATGATGTCAACATCATTTGTGCACGGTCTACTGGACATACACACGTCTACCGTGTTCGCCACTCATCGATAGACTTAATGTGACAGCGGCTTCATCGACATGTCTCGGAAATATTATAGCGTAATATGACCGCACGGCCGTATTTAATAATATTTCAAAAAGGGTGTACATACATATAAGAAACAGTTACATTTACTTGAACTGATTTCGTTTTGTGTAAACATAACCTCCATATTTTTAATACAGAAAATTGCTACATTAATAATACAATATATTGAAAAGTTTTGTTTACTCTACCTTTTCGTTCGATATCACAATGTTTGTTTGTTTGTTTATATTATTATTAATTATTTATTTATACTATTTTTACTATTTAAATTTTATTCAAGAACTATTTTATTCACACATTACACAAATATCACTTAATAGAATTAATTATTGCGCCATAACTAGTATTATTTAACCCTTATTGGACATTAGCATTTTGTACTTAACTTTCCGCTAGGTCGGAGATATATTTGAGTGCTTATTGTAAGAGAAGAGTAACTAAAGTTACTTGATATAAAAAGATAGTTTTGTGCATAAAAATATTTATATTTACACTTGAAATGTCTTTGTCATCTCTGTCGATTTCAATCCAATCTTCATTACAATCAGGAACAATTTCTCTTTCCACTTCGCTTTCCTCTTCACTTGAATATTGAATAGGGATCAATTTTTTTTCCTTGACTGAAATATGGCACTTGTATCACTGTCTCCTTCATCACAAGAATTAAAATCAGTTACTGAATATTGAAAATTTTCACATATTTCACTACAACTATCACTGTTACTTTCCATATTGCTATAGTTTTCTTTATTCATTTTTGGAGGAATAAAATATTAGAATATAAGTAAAATAATTGCTGAAATATGACAGAACGTGTTGTCTGCTATCGAGTAAGAATTAAACTGTAAAAACATACAGTAATAAGGATATTGTTACTTGTTCAGTTTTGTCACCTCGCACGTGACATACGATTGATAGAGCAAAGTTGTAATGTCACGTCAGAGGTGACATACGACCTATAAGGGTTAATACTTGACTGTTAACAGTTATAGAATTTATTATGATTTCTATGGATTTAAAAAATCAAGCATCTAATCTTGAAAATAGTTATACTACTATTCTTTCAATTCATATTTAAATTTAAATAATATTGTATAAATAATATCATTTTCAATTAGTAAAATAAATTAAAGTGATAATATTTTTTAAGATTAAACATTTTTTTATATCTTATTATCAAATTATATTATCACCAATAAATTTCATAAGAGTGATTAATAATCACATTTTGTTTCCTTTTTTAGTAGTTGATGAGCATAAAAGACATTTTTAATAAAAACAAATATTTAATAACAAAACTGTGGAGAATTATTTATTTATTAAAAAAAAATAGTCGTAATGATAAACAGATTGTGTAATTTACATATGAAAGAAAATTATTAATTAAATTTTAAATATTTTTTATGTATAGATTAGTTTTCTCGTTGTATAATGAAAAAATAAGATATAGAAAACAAAATTAAAGTTAACAAATAAGTTAAGGCAATATTTTAAGGTAATAATTGAGGAAATACTTTTATATTTTCCAAATGCAAAAGTATTTCCCAACATATATAAAATATCTTCTTATGTACTTATATATATATATATATATATATAAGATGCCTCAAATAAGATTGAAAAATAGTAAATGATAGTAAGGAAGTAAATGTATGTCTAAAAAACCCTTCAGTCTCATTTGAACTATCCAAATATATACACCCCAATTATCATTACCAATTAATTTCTTTGAGTCTATTCCTAAAGTCTCTTTCTAAATTTTTGCAAATTGAACGATCTAATACTGTCTTTTTATTTTTTTTATTCTTTAACTCATTTTGTATATTAATCATATTAAATTTATGTTTATTAATTTCCACAATTTTGAATAAATTTTGGAATTAGAATTTTTATTGTTCTTGAATACTGAATTATTTTAAATATAACTATAATAAAATATAAATGACGAATGGATAAATATCATCATTAAATTTAATTACTAATTTTTAATTAATTTAATTGAAAATTAAAAGAATGGAAGCATTAAGAAGAACTAGAAAGGAAAATAAACTATAATATTTAGAATTATATGTGTATATTCAGAGCATGTGGTTCTCTAATTTTCAAAGATTTGTCAACATTAATTAAATATATTACACACACACATACACACATAATATATATATATATATATATATATATATACATACACACAAAATATATACTTATTTATGTATTAATTACCTATCACAATCATTAATCATCACTATAAACTATTTAGAAAATTACAAACAACAAACATAATAGACAGCCAGTTAAATTAAATTGATTAATCAATCACAATATAGTTTAGCACTGTAGTTAATTAATTTTTTACAAATGAATCATTACACCAACATCAAGTTTCAACCGAAATCAACTTAAGTCTCATACCATTATTTAATTGCATTCCAAAGATTTTGACAATGCGTTTAAGCAAAAAAAATAACAATAAATATTTATTGAACTCGTAATAAAATCTTGTTTTGTTGAAGTAATTGAGTTTTTTGATTAAACAAGTTTGTTAATTTATGAATATTGGAATTATAAAGGTTGTAATTAAGGGTGATTGGATTTAGATTGAATTTTATTTATAAATCGTCATTTTTATTACATAAAACATTTATAGATTTTTAAAATCTGTAAAATAACTATTTTTATTTAGACTACACTGAAACAACATCTACTTTAAGTAATGAAAGTCATTAAAACTGAATGTAAATTGTAATACAAATATTAATAAACAATTCTAATTACTTGTGTTTCCAATAATTGTTAACGAATATATATATATATATATATATATATATATATATATATATATATATATATATATGCGTGTATGTGAGATGATACATGGACGTATTGAAATCATATTTAATAAATTTGCATTTTAACTAGAAAAGGCTGTCACAGTACATTATATCCGATAGAAAAGCCACAATTATTATGCATTGAAAGCAGCAACCGACTAACTTGTTTACATACAAGATTATTGATATGTCAATGTGACTTTAAAGAAAACTTACGATATTTATTAAACCTTTTCAATCAATCATTAAAATGCTCTTTGTTGATAGAATGATAATCGCTTGTTGAATTCTATTTAATAAATTATACAAATGATTATTGAATATAATTATCGTACTACAAATGTAAAAGAATTATGTAATTACTACTTAGACTGAAATAATAATTGGCAGGACGTGTCATTGTTATTAATACGAATAAATTATATATATATATATATATATATATATATATATCTGTATGTGTGTGTGTGTGTGTGTGTGTGTGTGTGTGTGTGTTTGGGTGTATGGGTGTACATAAACACTCGATGCTTTAATTAATGAACAATAGTTTTAAAACACAACAATCTAAATCTTTTCTGTATTAAGTAAGTTATTGGTTTCTCTTGTTAAATTTCGATTGACTGTTAAATCCTAATCTATAATTTTTTACAAATGAATTCATTGTCTAAATGTCGTATGGTTTTGTTTAATATTTAATATTCTTTAAAATATTTTACATTTATAAATATATTTCTTGTTAAAAAAAAACAAAACTCCTTGATTAAATTGATAGAATTCTTAATGTTGGAATATTTTAATTAAAAATGTAAGATTTAAAATGATTTTATAGTAGAAAATAAATTTGCCAAAATTAATCTATTAACCTTTCATTATTTTCTAATTTAATTCATAGTATTTTATATACTTTTAGAGAATATATATTTAATAGAGTTTTTGTAAGTTTCTCTGAATGATTTAATAAAAAAATTATCTAAGAATTTTTTTCTTAATTTATAAATAAACTTATTTGTTTTATTATTTTAATATTAGATCATATTCTTTCATTTTAAATATATATATATATATATATATATATATATATTTATAATTACCACCACTTTTCAATCCACTGTTGGTTGAGGCCTTTTGGAGAGATCCCAAAGTAAAAGGTTTAGTATGAGACTAATAACCTTATTTCGTAAAAAAATAACTGTCACAGAACTCTAAAAAGAAAAGTTTTACTAGGTTAGCATTTTTAGAGAAGTTTAGGCCTTACAAGAACTGTAACACTGAAGAGTATTAATACTAATATATTTATAAAATAATATGAATTTATTTAAAAAATTGATAAAGAGATTAATTGATGTTACTATTTTTTAAAAAAATCATCGATTATATCATATTTATAAATAATTTAAAATGTTTATATACTGAAATTTGGAATTTAAGACAGAAGATTAATTGAAAACTGAACATTTTTTCAGAAAATATTTTATTATTAAAAATATAGATTTATGTAGTTACTAAATATATTATAATTGATTTAGAACGATGGCTAATACATGTTTTATCAAAGCAATCACTTCTTTGTTATAAGATTTCTTAATATTTAATACTCATTTAAAGGCTATCAAATATAGGAAAATTTTAGTCATTTTATAAAGAACACATTTGAATTTATTTTATTGGCAGTTCTATTACAAAAGAATTATTGAGTTTTAATTTATTTTATTGAAAGTTCTATTACAAAAGAATTATGGAGTATTATATATTCCAAAATACACACACACACACTAAATATATATATATATATATATATATATATATATATATAAATGTATTTGTATGTATACATAAATGCATTTATGTATATACGTTTTTCCATATGTAAAAAGATGAATATAGCTGGATCGAATTGTAAAAACTTGTACATTTGTCATGCCGTTTTGCGGTGATGAGAACATGTCTTGGCAAAATAGCGTGACAAGTGGTCGCGCTAGTCTCTCCTCTACTCCGTCAGAAGAACGAATCGGCAAGTGATTAGGGTGGAGTCTCATTTCACGCCCGATGCTAATGGAACGCGCGAACACACCGAATCACAAGAAACACCAAGTTTGCTTATTACGTTTGTAATAATTACACAAATGAATTTACATACATATACCTGTGTATGTGTGTGTGTGTATATAAATATATATACACACACACTCTTAGACAAATATATTTTTCATATTTAAAAATAAACATTTTTTTATAACAACGTAACATATAATTTTTTCTAGTTTTAAAATTGTAGAAAATTCACTTTTATACAAATAAATTTTCATCCCAACCCCACAATATATTGTAAAAATACTCAATATCTATTGTTTACTTTATTTATTTATAAGTTGATACGCATTTCAATGGCAATGCTATTATCGTCAGAAATTGTATTATAAAATTTTAAATGTTATCATTCCGGTGTATCAACTTATAAATAAGTAAAATAAACAACAAATATTTACTAAACATTTTTACAATATTTTATGGTATTGGAGTGCTAACTCATCTTTATAATTTTTTTTTTTTATTTTACAATTGAACATTTTAAGATATTTAATTTAAAGTGCTTTAAGTTGAAATATGAAAAAAGGAAACAAATAATTCTAATTTTGAATAAAACGATTTTAGAAGAAAAATTAATTACAGAATCCATTCATTTTTTCAATAAAAATGTCATTGTTAATAATCCATATTGTTATTCATTCACTTAAGTATGTTATCAAAGAAATCTTGAAAATCGCAACTAATTCATTTTTTAATAAAGAAATCTCTGATATATGATTTATCAAATATTCAATGATTATTGGTAATTATTTGCAACAATAAATAAATAAAAAATAGTTTGTTTTTAAACATTTTTATAGAATTGGAGTGATTGCTTTATTAAAATAATTTGTAAATATTTGTTTAAAATACAATAAACATCTCGAATTGTGTTTATAGAGTTTTTTTATACCACGGCATGTATATTTTTTAATATGATGAATATTTTTTGTTAACAAATTTGAAATAAAATATACAACTCTACACAAATTACTTTCGTTATATTTAAGAACGTAAGTACGCAGTTCACTGAACAAAATAAACTGCGCATAAATAAATAAAGGGCATAAATAAACTGCGTACTGGTATAATGAACTGTCGATATCATATTACACTGAATCACTTGTTACAAATTTTAACAGTTACTATTTCACGAATGAAAGATTACATACATATATAGGTTTAAACTTTTCGTAATTTCATTTATTTAAATATTTTCTCCACAGTTTTATTGATAATATTTACTATACAAAATTTGGATTATATAAAATATTATAAAACGATTTTAGAAAGATAAATAAAACAACAATTAAAAGTACAATTATCTATGGTTTTGGTATTACAGAAATTTTTAATTACTTATTTACTGGTTTCATTATTTTTTATTTTTTAATTTGTATTATTATGTGAAGACCTGTATCTATATATAACCATATGAAATTGATTGACTTTACTTATTTCAAATTATATACAGATGAGACAAATAACAACTGAATTTATTGCATCTAAATTTTTCAACAGTGAGTAAAAATATAAAATTTAAGTGAGTTCATTGAATCATTTCTTTAAATCTAATTACAGAATTATGTGTTATTTATCTGATCTCCATTTTTATCTCACAAAAAAATACTTTTTAAATACATTTATCATTTATCAAAATCTCAAATCATTAATTCATTCTTTTCCTACATATTTCTTAAAATAATCATAAAGAAAGATATCTGAGTCTTTTGTATATGATCAACGTGTAAGCCTGATTTACAACATATTAAAATTCAAAAAAATATAATTTTTTAATATTATTACAAGAATTTCATTCGATTTTCCTATAGAAAACTCTCCGAACTCCGATTTGAAATACTTATTGATAGATTTTTCTTTATTAATCACTATAAGAAGCATGGAACTACCTATTTATTATAATTATGTCTATCATCAAATGAGATGGAATGAAGTACAAGAGTAATTAATCAAATAAACGTTTAGTAGGGCACAATAATATTCACAGAATTTTCTTTTCTATTAACTTTTAGAAGCTTTTACAAAAGTAAGCAATGAATTCAACATACAAAACTGTAATTTATTCTATTCACGAATTTTCTTAAAAAAATTAAAGATCTACACTACACGTTTTTAAAAACTTTTGTTATATAATTTTGGTTTTCTAATCATTTTCTTAAAAAAAAAATCAAAAATATTAGTTGTTTAAATTCCTCCTGTGCTAAAACCCACGTATACAAAAATTTTAATCTTCATTCTATCCTTTCTTCGCACGCTATTTTTGTATTTGAAATGAAATTTTGCATTATAAAACAATTTCTTTTCTCCCTATCTACTTTCAGCAAAACATGTGAAAGAAAAATGTATAACAATTTAAGTTTTGCTCAAAAAGAAGTTTAGTCATCGAAATGATGTATTTTAAATAGGTGTATTTTTACTACAATATTATCATTCGTTCATTGTCTCGAATTTTCTTAATAGTAAATCTTATATGCTCTTATAGACTCAACTAACGGACTCATTAATTAATAATTCATTATAAAATTCTTCATATATAAATATATGTATATGTAAATACAAAACAACATCTATATATACATACTTTGTTTGAAGATGGCCAGCGATGTCCACGAAACGTTGCAATAAATCTGCATAATTAAATTATAAATTCCCAGTAATACGATCTTTTATTTATAATTGTACATATATATATATATATATATATATATATATATATATATATATATATATATATGTAAGTATATACAATAGATAGATAAATAGATGTATACACATCATTATAACATTTAATAAGTACATAAATCTTGTATGTTCGTTTTAAATTTCTTTAAACATATTTAATCAGTAGAAATTAAAATTAAACATACATAATTATACTACACTCAGTATTACTTAATGAATAAATAAAACTTTGAACATTAGTTATCCTTGTAGTAACAAAAACTATTTTTTGTCTATTATTTTTGTATTATATTTTCTTACATTGATAATAAATAAATTAAACGAAATTAGCAAAGTTGATATTATATTTTTCTGAAGCCAGAAAACTTACTTCAGTGTTTTGTAAAATCATAATTTAAAAAAAATACTTTTATAAGAAGTTAATTGAAAAAAACTTGGACTTTTTTAGTATGTGAATTAATTTAATTAAATAAAAAAGTAATTATTCCAAACCTAAAATTACTAAGTGAAAAATATTTTTATAAAGAATATAAATATGACTTTTTCTTTTATAAAAAAAATTAAAATCAACATGGGAAATTTATAACTCATTCTGAATTTCTCGTACAAGGAGACAGTTTGTTTTTAGTGAAATATGTATTTTATTATTTCCTTCTATGTTATTTCATACATATATACATATTTTATACATATATGTATAAATAGATATGTATATATTTATATAAATAAATAAATAAATATATATATATATATATATATATATATATTGTATGTGTATACAAAAGTTTAATATATAATTAAAACTGTTAAATAGCTAATAATCAAATAAGTACTGAATATTTATAGTAATTTTAAAAAATGTTAGAAATATACAAAAGTTATAAAAATAAATATGTATGGAATAATATATTAAAAATACATTTTTCATAAAAAATAATAATCATTTAAATAAAATAATGTACCATGTGTATTGAATAATAACTCTTATACCATGATGACCTAGTGGTTGAAGAGAATGTAGGTATATACACTATCGTACATAAGTCATGGCACACATGGGTAACATAACAAAATTTATTGATTTAATTTAGTGAAGTCGTTAAATTAAAAAATATATATTTAATTGAAAATAAATATAATATTCATTAAATTTATTCATTATATTTATTTTCAATTAGATACATTTTTTTAATTTAACGACTTCATTGAATTATATCAATAAATTGCTTGTTACCTATGTGTGCCATGACTTATGTGCATCAGTGTATGTATATAATATTTGATACTTGTATATAAAATATTGAAATTTTAAATTTTCTCTTCATTTTCTAATATATTCATAATTTTAATAAACCTAAAAAATTAAATTTGAAATATTTAATTAATCAATATAAATTTTCAACCAATATATATTATAATATATTATTGTAATTATTTCAACATTTACAATAAATATTTTTTAGGCATATAATTAACACATCATTTGCTCAGAAAAAAAAATTCATGAGAGACTGATTATTAATGGTAACACAATTATTAATAATAATAGAAATTATTTTCTAAAAATTTTCAAATGATAATACAAAAAGAATAGAAATGTTTTTATAAATTATCAAAAACAAATTGGGGATCCTGCATAACCAAAATACATTTATTATCATTTGTGATTTTTTAATATTCAAACATATTCAATTTCTTAGTTCCAGCCCTTTATTTACTTGATTTATCATTTGGTAAGTTTTCTTTTTATATTATAAATGACAAAAAATACGTTTTTTGTAATATTGGAGACATTTAAAAATCTATAAGCAGTTTTTTGAAAGATGTTTTTTTAAAAAAACAATCATCAATTGTGTTGAATAACAAAAAAACTCAACATGTCCGTTATATGTATTTAAAAAATATTTTTCTGAAAAGCATTTAAACTTAAATTAGTTACATATAAATACATTTTCAATGTCTGCATAATGAAAAAAAGTACAAAAGTTAATGATTATTCCTTTCAAATAGTAATATGTTATTAACTCGTTGTTTATTACAATTTAATGTACAAATTTATTAAAGACCTACTTTGCTAATGAGATTATATTGTTATTTGTTGTTTAATTAAAATTATTATTTAAACATTTAATATATTACTTTATTTGTTAAATATGGCAATTGTATCGTAAAGACCATTGAATGAACGTGTTGGTTTAATATGCATCATTTAACTGTTTTATTCCGTATTATTTAATTAATTTCAGTACTACCTACATTGTATTTCAACACTTTGTTCTGAGTCATCTGCAGCTCATTAATTCTGTTTTCAATTTACTACAGACATAAATGACAATTAGAAATAATAAAATATTCATAAGGAATATTCTTATTCTATCTCTTTTACGAATCTCTGACATTAAATAATTAATTTGCTATTTTGCCATGCACCTTTTTAATGTATTTCCATATTTATCTGACAGCAAAATTTATTTAATTAAAATCTCATATTCTACGTTTTATTTTATTTTGAATACAAAAAAAATTTGTCGTATCAAAAATATATAAATGTAATATTTTTTTTAATATTTAATATAATTGTAAAAATATTTTTCATACAAAAAGGTAATTTATATAAAAATAAAATGGTTAATAAGTAAATATTTAACTTATGAACATTTTATAATCCTAAAGTAAGTTAATCTTAATCGTCCTCTAATTTTTGATCTAGTGTTTTATCCTTGGAAATGTTCTTAGGAAAATTATTATGCCCCATTATGTGTTTTTTCTTTTCATCTGCTTCTTTTAACTCTTCAGTATTACTTTTTTTATCTACCCAGCTTATTTTTGTTAATTTTATATTCATATTTCCGTGTCTTCTTACCCAGATTCTAACATTCATATCCATGTCAGTACACTCAAATCAGTAATTTTCGTCAATGATTACTGAGTATCTAAATTGATATGATTATTAACCAATAAGTATTTTTGGATCTGAAAATTTTATTTAGTCAAACTTATTCGGTTCTCAATCTTCTCAAATTTCTATTGTCAGTAGTGATTGTTTCCCAGGTGACAAAGCTCTTCAACTTGAACGATTTTTACTCATTTATTTTTTCTGTATCTTAGATATAACACTGCTTTAGTGTTTTTTGTATTTGTTTTCATTTTTAAACAATATAACGTATTTATTAAAATTTATTATATTTTGTGTATTTATTTTCAATGAAAAAATATAAATGTAAAAAAAATATTGAAACATACACACATATAAACTCTCTTTATCTCTTCTCTCTCTCACACACACACACATATATTAATTTCAGAATGATACTTTTTTATAATTATTAAAATTATCAATATTTCTGGAAGAGAATTATTTACATAATTTTGACTGGATTAACACTGTAATTCAATTTTACACAAATAAATAAATTGTATTTTTAATATAAATCTAAATTTCATTATACTACGTTCTGTTAATAATGCCATAATCATTAAATGTGTATCAAAAAGATGATATTAAACAATTAAAAAATATTTCTATAACTTTATAAAGTTAGATTTAGTAATTAATCAATATACAAATTAATATATTATAATGTAAAAAAAATTGTATTAAAATTGTGATGCAAATATATACAACATTTGTAAAATATGTGTATTACAATTTTAATATAAAGAGGTATTAATTATTTTTTAGTTATAATGAAAATATTTTTTTTAAAAATAACAATCTATTAGGTGTACCCATAAGTAATATCGGTTTTTTTAGTGTCAAAACTGCACCCAAAGAATATTTTACTTCAAAAGCACCCTCATTTTGCAAAAAGGGAATTTTGTAATACGACATTACTTATGGGTACAGCTAATACTTGTTTTAAGATTCAAAAGTAAAGATTAAATAAGTAGTATTTTCATTTATGTATGATATATTAAAAACAATATTGATTATTTTAATAGAAAAATTAATCGATAATTCTTTTTAAATTTTAATCGTGTTTTATATATATATATATATATATATATATATATATATATATATATATATATATGAATATATATTCAAATCGTTTAAAATTATAAAAACGACAAATTTGTACATAAAAAGAAAAAATAAAAATATACTAAAACATATTCTATTAAAATATTTGATTATATTTTATTCATTAATATTTTACAAACGTTTACATTTCTCGTTTTATTTATTTTATTATTACTGTTAATAATTTATAATTTGTTTCACTTAATAACAATTTTATTCACACGTATAATATTTATGTTCTTCACTATTTAGTTATCCATATTATTTCCATAATAATTAACATACGTCCATAATAATGACTGGTTTATTTTCTTTTAATAATATTTACAGAAATTAATATATACATAAAATATTTTATTATAAATTATACACTTACTTTATTTGTAGTTTTATTATATTATATACCTGATGAAGCCACAACCAGTTTTTTTGCATTTTATTTATTTGTTTTATTTATATTTTTATGTAGTCGGTTTTAAATATATATATATATATATATATATATATATATATATATATAATATGTAAAATGAATTAAAAATAGTTGATGAAACTTAAAAAATAATATAAGGAATTGTACAACAAAAAATTATATAATCAAATCTTTTTCTCAGTTTTAAATTCATTTTGTATCATAACCGATATAATAATTTGATATACGTGACAAATTTCTGATAATAAACGATATGAAAGTGATAACAAGATTTTGAGACATTGTTGGCAAAAACTGGGTTAAGAAATATTACTCAGTACCATGAAAAATTACTCTATTTTTATATACAAGTTATTAATCAACAAAATAATGTTTATATTTTCACAAAAATTAATTATCACCCCAACAATAATTACTTATTGTTAACTTTGTTTATAACAATAATAGGCTGATATGCATTTCGATGGAAGTGCTATCATCATCAGAGTGCCTTGTTATAAAATCTCTAAAATGTGTAATTTTTATATTTATTGAATTATAAGATTGTGTGTTAGATATTTAAAAATGTGAATTGAAAGATTACATTTAAATATTATTGCTACATTTTAATATAGACAAATTAAATAGCATATTTAGTTATATAGACTACATTACATATCATATATTAAGTACATAGACAAGAAGAAATCATTTATTGTTTGATATTAAAAACACAAATATTATATATTTATTTTATTCAGAAGAAGAAAAATTTACTTCATCTTCAGTATTTATTTCAATAAATACTAAATACTTAATTCAGATAAAAATCATATTTTTATTACAGTATTTTTCAATTTTGTTGCTAATGAATAATTTTTTTTTTAAGCTTGGAATTGAAAGTAATATATCAAAACAGTGGAATTATATGATGAATTGATATATGTGTACGTAAAAAAGTCATTGAGATTAAATCTCAAATCACATAGTTTAATTTTACGAATTGACGCATTTTCATTTTTAATGCCATCATTAACAATAGCTTAGTCTTATCTGTATCAATTTTTTCAGCTCTCATTTCTCTGTCATCATTTGATATCTTGCGATTAACTCGGAAAAATATTAACATATAACTACAGAATTCAATCCCTTAAATCTGTATTACCGAAAATACTGAATTTCTAATAATCAAATTATGAAAAATAAATACAATAGTTGTTTTTTACACCTCAACGAGAAAATATATATGGTATAGTTTTATAAACCCACTTGAATTCTTTACTTAATAATATACATTATATAAACGAATCTTTTTTATCAAACCGAAAACATTTAATGTTATAGTATCAGAATAATCGAAAATCTAAGCATGAACAGATAGTCTGTAGCATGAAATATTTAATACATAACATATGCAAATCGTATACCCATGAATAAAAAGACTCTGAATCGAATATGCCTGTTAAGTACCTACACATATACTTACAAAAGCATTACATGTAAGTTTAGTATTTAAAGACCATATATTTCATACCTTGTAATCGTATTCTCATGTGTTTCATATTTCATATTAAACCACAATTTGCCATAACTTGCTTGTGACGTGTACTACATCAACGATACGCTGCGTAAAATATATACCTACAGACACGTACATACACACAAGTACATATATAGATGTATATGTGCATGGATAAATAATGTAAAACCTGTCTAAAGTCACCATAGTACTTTCAAGTCTCTCAAAAATTAGTAAAATAATAACAATACTAATTACATTTGATAAGTGATCGCTACGAAGACAGTACAATTATAGATTATTGTATTGTAATCAATCGTGATTTTCATCAGTTCGTCTATTATTGACGTTTTGTTTATTTATTATTTATTTATTTTCATTTTTATCCAATCATTAGAACACATTGAAAAAAATGATAATTGTAATATATCTGTTTAAGAGAGAAAATCGATTGCGTGTATTTTACTAAAGAACAAAACTTTAATTTTCATTTTTAATCTATTTTTAAAAGACTTTATTTAGTATTATTATACAGAAATAAATATTAAATATTATAGTCTTGACGTCACTGATTTAAACATTCATCTATATGAAATTATAGACTAGGAACTAAAGAATATAGGATCAAGAAAAAGATCAATGAACAAGTAAGATAGAGATATTAGAAATTTTTACATAATATATATATATTTATATTGAAACCTCAAATTAATTTTCCCTGTTGAGGTGGTTACAACTTACTGATTAGATTTTAAAAACTTTTATTAAATTGCTTATACTAAATAATCATTCTTACACATTATTTTTTCAAAAAACTGTTTATTGAAATGATAAAGTCACAAAAACACAGATCTGAGCTTATATAGGGTTTTCCAATAAGCACTTCAGAAGTTTAAATGGAAATAAAACAAAAGTATTTAATTAATTAGATATTTTTAAGCATATTTTATGGCATTAATGATGGAACACAATTTCACTTATATAATCATCACGATTTCACTTGACATAGTGTATTCCTTTAGTCCAATTTTACTGTTTTTTCCCAGATCAAAAGTATTTGAAATAATAAAAATGCTTGAAATAATAGATATGAAGATCTAGAACAAACAATATGATGATACATGACGAGCATCGGGGTATGTTACATACCCCTAGATATGTTAACAGATTAAGTTCAAATTCATAAGAAGACGTACAACATCCAAAGCTCACAAAAAAGCTCCAATTTTAGTCACTCACGTAATTGTAGTCCAATTTCATGAATTACAGATTTAATGTTTATTTTTAATGCTTTGCTGTTTGTGGTTTATTAGTATAAACCAATGATTTCACATAATTCTACAGAAAATAATCCAGTGGAGTTAGATCACATGATCTTAGTGGCTAATTGATGGGTCCATTTCGTGAAATAATGGACTAATTAAACTTTTGTTTCAATAAATCTATTGAAATTTTTACAGATTCTAAGTGCTGTTAAAATGTTTAACGTTCTATGATAATTTTCCAGACTATACTGAGTTGAAATGTCAAAATGAGCTTTTAAAAAAATTGAAACATGACTGTCATCAACTGTCAAATTTTTGACATTCTTATTGGAAAATTCTTTCTTTCTCTCTCTCTCCATTTTTTCGCTCTCTCTTTCTCTCTCTTTATACACATATACATATATTTATGTACAGAGAGAGAGAGAGCTACTAAATAATAGTACTACACTTGAATAGAACAAATCAACACGTTGACAAGAGTTTCTTTTGGAACAAATCTATAATCTCTTCTATAAAAATGTGTTACCAAAAACACAAATATGAAAGATAATGGTTCCAAAATACAATATTACAGGTTTTCAAATTTCTATTAAAAATAGAATATTTACTTATCTTATTTTCATAGTCTTAAGCTTCGTATTCATGAATGATAGAGGATTAACACTTAAATAAAACATTCAAAAGAAAAGAAAAAGAATTTTATCTTGTTTTAAGCTCATGCAAAGTGTATATATATATATATATATATATATATATATATATATATATATATATATATATATATTTATCGTATATATATCCTAGTATATGGAATAATAAGTACCAGCAAATCCTCCTAGTCTTCATTGGAATAACCAAGTAGCAGCAAATTGTAATATAAGGATAGGTTTTGATGCAGTGGATTGATATAAGGATGTAATGATGATGAATATTATATATATATACATTACCATCAGCTTTTCTCAACCCAGTATTAAATAAAAACCTCTTCCAAAATTTTTTTCCAGTTCATTGCAACAAATTTCTTTATCTCTGTTCCATCTATTCATGAGTATTTTCCTAGACCTTTTTATTATCTAATTTTCCAATCAATAACTTCTTTGCTCATCAGTGTTTCCCATTTTTTTCTATATAACCAGCGCATTTCCATTTCAAACTCTTCACTCTTGTCATATATCCGTACCTTTTTTCTCTAATCCATTCATTTCTCTTCTAATCTTTTCGTTTTATTCCCTATATACATCTTTCCATGGTTTTTTGTACCATCTGATCCACTGAATCATTTTGGCATTCAAGGTCCATGTTTCACAATCAAAGGTTAGAACAAGTAAGATGCATTGATCGAAAATTTTTCTTTTTAAACATAGAGAAATATCCGATTTTATAATATAAGAATTTATTCCAAAATGACACCATTCTATTTTTACTATCCTGTTTACTTCATGCATAAATTGTTCTTTAGTGCTATGTATATATATATATATATATATATATATATATATATATATATATATATATATATATATATATATATATATATATATATATATATATATATATATATATATATATGAAATGTAATAACATGATTTCCTATTATAAATAAAATCATTTTATATCTAACAGAGGGAAAATATATGAGTGAATGCAAAAAGACATCAAAACTTGTATAGCAACTCCTTATTATAAATTACACGTTTATCGTCAGTAGATAACACTTATTCGATATATAAACTCCAATATGATTAGTTTCTCACTGCTGTAAAATCTCATTTCACTTTAATTTCATGCATCGTGTAAAGATTAAAATTACACTCATTGAATGCATTGTTCGCGATGCAAACTATTAAGAAACGGAGGTTAAACTGACTATACGCACGTATATTTTCTACTCAACTTACAGAATAATGTTTATATCAAATAATTTGAATACATACTTTGTATTACAAAAATATATACTAATTATAAAACAGCATTGATTAATACAATGCATTTGTAAAGCTGTTAGATTAAAACATAAAAATGTACAAGATTTACAATTTACATTCAATTTCTGTAACTCCTATAATAAATATATTTTCTGAAATGGAATTCAATAGAACAGAATTTCAACCGCAACAGCACGTTAATTTAATAGGAATTGTATTGAATTGAGTCGAAGCTAAAGTATGTTTTTAAATGATCTTCGTGCATTTATACCATTTGACTTCCGCATAGAATACATTAACTTAAAATTATGAAAATGTATTTTTCTCTCGAAGCATTCAAACAAATTTAACAAAAGCACGTCCCGAAGGACATATTAGTCTGAATATGAATACATAAAATCAGTCTTTATGAATATATACATGATTTTTTTAAATGAATGATAAATTTTGTTGTGAAAGCTTTATGATAAATTGAAATGTAGGCATTGAAAATAAAACGCTTTCTTTTCATATTCGTATTGAATATTGAAAATGTATGTCAATACAACATTTATATAGTTCGTAAACACGTCACTTCATGTCAATTATGTTATGATATTTTGTGCATATGTGTGTGCGTTTGTATATATATATATATATATATATATATATGAGAAAATGTGTATACATATCTAATTGAAGTAATTAAATAAAACAATATCCATATATTTGCATATTAAATATTAAAATTATGAACCAAATAGAAAAAATTAACATATTAGTTTGGTAATCATTAAAACGTAAGATTTCTTATTGTATATAATTTTTTTTATAAACCAGCGATTATACTCAAGTGTACATTTAGATAAGTTTTTATATCAAAATCTTCTTTTATATATACACATTCGCACATAAGTCATGGCACACATGAGTAACATAAGCAATTTATTGATATAATTTAATGAAGTCGTTAATTTAAAATAAATATATTTATTTTAAAAGAATATTATATTTATTTTCAATTAAATATTTTTTTTCAATTTAACAACTTCATTGAATTATATCAATAAATTGCTTGTTACCCATGTGTGCCATGACTTATGTACGTTAGTGTATATATAACATAGGAACATGAATCTTAAATACCAAAATAATTTAATGGTTTCAGATAACATAAAAGCATTAAATAATATATGTTTTCGAATAACACGTAAAGATAAAAAAAACATCTAGTAGATCAAAAAAAAAAAAAAAAATTAAAGAAGTTATAGCAAAAGTGGGAAGTTTAAAATGGAAATGGGTCGATGTATAGTAAGAAAAGAAGATTATTGATGGACAAGAGAAATTATTGATTGGGAAGTTAGATATATAGAAAGATTCATGAATAGATTAACTGGATCTGGCCAGTAAGTGGTCGCTTACATGGATGGTCTGGAACTCTATTGGTTAAACGATGTGAAATAGTCTTTCGAAGACTCAGAAAATGGTCCAAAAAACGATATATTAGAATCATTATTGAACAAATATTTGAGAATAGAGAGTCGGTACCTTTTTCATGGAGTAGACGCTCTAGTATTTCTAGATCTTTGGGGCTACAAACGTTTAATGAAGATGAATTGGAAGAGAAAGGTATTAGATCAGTTAAAGAGGAGAGTTTTGGAAGTAATTTTCATCCAACAGTGAACAAAAAGAAGTTATGATATATATATTTATATATATATATATATATATATATATATATATGTGTGTGTGTGTGTGTGTGTGTGTGTGTGTGTATTTTTATGTACATATGTGTGTTTAAAAAACAACTAGGTAAAAATAAAATTAAAAAATTAAATTAAATGTAAAATGTAAAAAATTAAAAAATTAAATGTATTAAATATAAATAAATAAATAAATATATATATATATATATATATATATAGAGAGAGAGAGAGAGAGAGAGAGAGAGAGAGAGAGAAAAGAGAGATAGAAAGAGAGATTAATATCATAACTTTAAATATAAAAACATTTTCTTGAGAACTATAATTTATTTTTTAATTTATCGCGTCAATAAATTCGAGTAAAAGTCATTAAAAATTATATTTATATAAAATTTATAAAAATTGACTCTGTGTATTTTTAAAAGAAAATTTATTCCAATATAAAATAATTTATTTTGTAATAAGGTCGTATATTATTCTTATGACCAACAACTGTCTAGTAAAATGGAGAATATATAAATTAAAACGTTCAAGATTAAAACCGAATTCAAACATAAAGTGATATAACTTTTTAAAATTGGATTTTGCATAAAAATTGTCAGAAATATTTTCTTTTAGCATATAAGACCTTATAATCGATACAAAAATTAAATAACTGATTAATATATAAAAACAGTGAATTTTAATACAGTTCATTAACAATGTGATTTTTTAGTTCTTAATAACATATCAATTTTGTAACATTTTTTTTATTGGAAGGAAAATGTCATTAATTTAATTATATTTTAAAATTCAGACAAATTATATTTCACTAGGACAGACTATGATCATATTTGTGCTATTTCCTTTGTATTAATTTGTTTAATGATTTATATAAATTTTATTTATGAAGAAATATTGAAAAATGGGAAGAGATTGTTAATAATTTTCTACTTGTTTTCTTTTATTTACATGTATATATTTATTTAATATATATATATATATATATATATATTGTGTGTGTCTTTTTGTGCATAACCCTGGAATATTATTCAAAGAAATCTTGTTTTCAATAGATGTGTAAATCACAACTGTGAATAACGAAAAGTCACAATGTCAGTGCGTAACTAATGTCAAATACAAATATTTTAGTGCGTGTTACTTGTGTGCACAAAACATGGAATATTTGAGCGACAATCGTGAAATCAATGTTCTGTTATTTAGTAACACTGATTCTATAAGTTTTAAAAGTTGTTATTATCAGAAATGTAACATTTTCTTAACATATTGATACATCTCTGGACGAGGAAGTGGGTCATTATTTTATTTTTTGAAATTTGGAAACATGGACATTTCAATTCAAAAATAGTATTGTGTTTCTATTGTCAAAGAAAAAAATATACAGCCGGTTAAATTTGTTAGTTTTTGTATAGAAACGTCAGTTATATTTGAAAATAACAATTAAATTTATTGTTTGTAAGTATATGAATGTGTGTACAATTTTTTTTATAAATTTTATAATTTATATTAATATTTTTCTTTAATATATTATTTTACATTATTATTCATCTTACTATTATTTGTTTATACACAAATGAATCACAAATTCTACTTACAAATTTCATATCAACAAAAATATATAAAAATTGTAAAAAAATATTTTTAATATCATATTAACAACCTATTTTATACAGCACTAAAATTATCTTACATTACTGAAATATTTATATAAAATCATAGGAATTTATAATTTATATTAAATACCACATTTCATCAAAAATAACATTTTTAGTAGTACTCATATTTGATTTTTTTTTACTTCATATCTGCAAATATTATGTTGTTTGTATTTATTCAAATATATATATATATAAATGAATAAATTTCTAAAACAATACCTTCATTCTTGCGTAGGAACTTTAATTCTAAGACCTGTACTTTATTTAATAGTTTTTAGTCTCACCTAAATTTCACCGCCACATAGCATAATAATTGGATTCATTAATGTATATAATTTGCTTCATTGCAAATGCATCTTTATATAAGACGGAATATGTGTATAATTTAAAAAATAATAACATGATAATATAATTAATAATACGCAACATTCATTAATTCTATTTTTTTTAAATGTGTATTATTAAAATAATTTAAAACTATGTTTATATGAAGAGATATCAAAATCACCAATTTTAATTATACCATAAAATAAAATACAATTTTAAGTTGCTATAAATCACACGCACACCACTCTCTCTCTCTCTCTCTCTCTCTCTCTCTCTCTCTCTCTATCTATATATATATATATATATATATATATATATATAATAATAATAATAATTGGATTATGCATTCTCAAAATAAAAACGGTGACTCTTTCTAAATATAGTTATGATGTTATTATGAAATTATATTTGTAAACTGCATTATTAATATTGTTAACAAATATTTATAAAAATGAATCATCAATATAATTAATTTATGCTGCAAACAAGGTGTGTTTAAAGATCAACAATTTTAAAATAAATTAGACTGTCCAACTATAAGAGATTAAGGACGATTCAAGGGGATCTACAATACTCATCGTCTTTTATAAACTTGACTGTTTTAACGAGCTTGCATCAATCATAAGTTACACATCATGATATATATATATATATATATATATATATATATATATATATATGTATGTATGTATGTATGTACGAGGGTCGTTTGATAAGTATGGTAAAAAAGTAAGAAAAACTAAATTGAAAAATATAATTAAATTAATTAATTAATTAAATTAAACAATAAATAAATTTATCATTCTTATCAAACGACTCTCATGTATATATATATATATATATATATATATATATATATATATATATATATATTGAAAGCTTTGTACAAAATTTTAAATACTCCCTACTAAAAAAATTGTCAAGTTCAATATAAAAATTTAATGCAGTTTTTTTACACATATAAAATATAAATCTTATTTAAAAAAATAACTAAAATATTGCCATAAACTGAAGTGTATCTCAAAACTATTAATTGTAATATATATATATATATATATATATATATATATATATATATATATATATATATAATGTCAATAAATAACGCGTGCACATATGACACTAATACTCGAGTAAATATTGCTACATCTGTTCGAAAACTTTTTAAACACATCTCGTTATATATATATATATATATATATATATATAAACACGAGGTGTATTTAAAACAAATTCAAACAGATATATGTATGTATATACAGAGTGGTACAAATGAGACTGAGTGATTTAGACATACATTTACTTGCTTACTACCATTTACCATTCTATCCTCTCCTTCAGTCTCATTCGGGATATCTAAATAAATATATATATATATATATATATATATATATATATATATATATATATGTATATAAATTTCAAACACAATTTACATATTTCTATTATATGCTTTATGTAGCATACTTTGCAATATCGAAATTGAGATATAAAAAAACTATTTTATAACACAATTTCAATATTGGAAAATTGCAAATAAGCTATAAAACTGCCATTAAATTCAAACAAAAGCAATTGAGTGAACTTTTTTAGACTAAAACGTATTAAATTTTTCCTACTATTATTTGTGACGGTTTCTATATAAAAATATATGTCATTAAGTTTACACAAATCGCATATTTTTACCTGATTTGAATTTTTATGTATTTAGTAGATTGCAAAAAATCTATAAAGTTCATAACTTCTAGTTATGTATAAATCATATATTTCTCTTAGATCGAATAAAAAACATATTTATTGTTCTATGAAAACATTTATATTTTTATGATATAATTTTATGTTGTCTATATTTAGTCTGTGAACTCAAATGAGGGATTAATAATTGTGTATTGCAAAAAGAATTTATTTTCGTTCATGACTATGTCTAGTATTTTTTTTAAAAAAATTAATAAATATTGGAATTGTATATATATACATATATATATATATATATATATATATATATATATATATATAGAGAGAGAGAGAGAGAGAGAGAGAGAGAGAAATACATTTTTTTTAATATTACAATTAAATATAATGATACAAATCAATTAATTCAGTAGTTTATCATTACAAATTGAAAATTATAATAATGAATATGTATTTTAATGTATTTTTTTAATAATACTCATATGTGTTTAAAAAAGTATATTAATATAACTTTTACAAATAATACAACTTTTGAACTATTATAATTCCAAAAAAAAAAAAAACAATTCACTTTATATAATATTTTTATAACAAATTTCATCAGAAAATAAGAATTGATTTAAATCTTAACTATTTAAGTGGTTTACTTTGGTATAAATGTTTTTTTTTTAAAAAAAAAAACTAACTGATATATTTTCAAGCAAATGGACAATAATTGATATTTTAAGATAATTATTTTATCACTGCTCGTTTTAAACGATATATATATATATATATATATATATATATATATATATATATATATATATATATAACAATAATAATCATGATCGAAAGTTATGTTCGTTTCACAAACATAATTTGTTGAAAATAAAAACAAATGTCTAAAACAGTAAAAGAAGAAATAAACTACAGCATACCAGCGAATTCTCGTTGACCTTTTTTGGAATATGCTTTGTATATAAAGCATTGTATTTAAATACAATCACAATGTAAAAAGCTAAAAACGAAGTAATGGAATGTAAGTTAACTAAATATGAATAATATACATGTGTGCTATTTGTTAAAATTGTTATAATCCAGTTAAATATTAATAAAATACGTACAAAAATTGAAATTCTTACGAAAAAATCATATTATAAATTTAGGATCATACAAATGTAACGCATAGATTTGTTTTTTATTAAAAAGAAACTATACACATGTTTATTTTTAATAAAACACAAACCTAGGCGTTATATTTGGATGATCCTATATATATATATATATATATATATATATATATATATATATATATATATATATATTAGTACGATAAAAATATAATGATAAAAAAATTATGGCCTATGGCCAGAGATTAAGTCGAGAATCAGGCAGCATGAATAACGTGTGGAAAGATGAATATATAATAAAGAGTAAAATACTATTAAGCTTGAAACGAAAACCATGTAACTAATGTGTACTACCTTCTTGTACTTGAGCCAGAAATTAAACACAAAAATGAAATAAAAATTGTTGATAAAAAATTAACCAAAAATGAAAAGGATAATACTAAAAGCTTATAAATGTATTCAGAAATCCTATAAACGGATACAAAAACAGATAAAAATCAATAAAATTATTGATATGGACAGAGTATGTGGTAAAAAGAGAAGATAATATGTGGAAAAAAATATTATTAAAAGGAAACTAAGAAAGAAACCTTATCAAAAATGGAAGGATAAAATCGTGAAGTATAGTGGAGATGGGGGTTAGATAAAATTAGTAGTGGACAGAAAAAAGTGAAAATGTATCAAGAAAATATTTAAAAAAAGTCAGTAGTATTCGATGAAACTTTTAATTTTTTTATTAATTCTACTTTTAATTGATGAAAATTACTTTGATTTATAAACCATATGAAATTGAAACTAACTTGAAAATTATTCGGCCAAAGAATGGAATTAATTTGTTCCAATTTCTATTATTTTCAGTTGAAAATGATATTCTCTCCAACAGGAACATTCAAAAATGAATAAGCGGTTCACGAATACATCGATACTATAATACATACTAAATATATATTTGAAGTAGAGAAAAAGAACAACAAAACGATTTATTAATAAATATTGTGATTAATAGATCATTAGGGTGGATATTGTAGTAAGTCGTCAATAAAACGATATTGTAGGAAAAAAATTTGCAAATGCAAAAAAAGAGTTTAACATAAATAATTTGTGATATCTATATAAATACTATGTATTATTTATATTTTATTTATTTATTGTGAATATTCCACCTATGTTATATAAAAATATTTAGTATAATATTAATATATATTTTTATAAAATGTATAAAATAAAAAATATAATTCTATTGTAAATAATAAATTGTTCCATAAAATTGATAAGAAATTAACAATTACGAGGGTCGTTTAATAAGTATGGTAAATTTATTTATTGTTTAATTTATTTAATTAATTAATTTAACTTAATTTTTCATTTAGTTTTTCTTACTTTTTTACCATACTTATCAAACGACCCTCGTATATATATATATATATATATATATATATATTTATATATATATTATTGATCAATATTAAAATATTATTTCAAAATGTTGCAAAATACTTTCATGTAAAATAATATTCTATGAATGTAAATTGATTTCCGCATGAAAACAAAATAATTACTTAATATGATTATTTGTAAGACCTTGAAGGAAGATAAAATTGGTCAAATAACCCATGTATATATCTATTGTGTATATGTATAATGGGGGGAAAATACAAATCTATTTATAAATTGAATATTTTTTAGTAAATAAAAAATTAAAGTTTAATATGCATACAAATTTATGAATTTTTAACATAAAAATATTTTTCCATAAATTCCAAAAAAATATATATAACAATGTAACTTAAAACCTTATTTTTAATATTTTATGTTTATTTTTTAAAAAAATCCAACTTGACAGTTCAAGAAAACATCATCAAACTCTTCACTCTTTTAAATTTATAATAATTATTTATACGAAGTTATGTTAATTAAACCTATTTATCTTATATTGCAATATTTTGCGGCTAGTTTACATCAACGGGCAATTACGACTCCTGTTAAGATTATACGTAATTTATTTATATGTGCTTGAAATAGCTATTAAAAATTAATCCAGTAAATTATAATTGATGTAATTAATTGCCGCACTGTAGTTAATTAAATAAAAAATACATTTCAATGTCATGACTCAGTATTTTTATAAACACTGTAATTATTTAATAAAGTGACACGGCGATGATTTTTTTGAGAAAATTATAGTTTTGTAAAAAAAACACAGAACATAAAAAAGTAGTTAAAACAGATTTATTAATATTTATTAAAATATTTATGGGCTTTTTATCCTTGGGATTGTTATGTCTTTTGTCTGGTACTTTTTTAATTACATTTATTTAAAAGAAGAATATATATATATATATATATATATATATATATATATATATATATATATATATATATATATATATTATGAAAAATATGATAAAAATAATATTGCATAGTACAGATTTTTTTAATAAAAATCAATTATTTTTAAAAACAGATCAGTATAATGAAAATTTTAGTGTCTGCATAGAAATATTTTTATTAAAAACACAGATAGACGTTTAAATAATATTTGTATGTAGATTTATCTTTAAACAAAAAGACATATCTAATCTCAGTTTTGAAATATATTAATAATTAATTCATTATAAAATTGTAATTGATTTTATAGATGGTAATTAAAACGTGTTTTTAAAGAAGTATATTTTTCAGTAGAATCTTTTTTATTTCATAATTATTTTTTTGGTGTTTTGAATTTTTACGAACAAACTTATTCAGTAAAAAAATATATTGAGAAAAAGGGTACACTTACATTTACACACACATACATACACACACACACACACACACACACACATATATATATATATATATATATAGAGAGAGAGAGAGAGAGAGAGAAAGAGAAAGAGAGAAAAAACATTTCAAAGATGAAAAAATGATATTATGAAATACATATGGATGGAAAAAACAGATAAGATTAGTCGTGGACAGAAAGCAATAGAAGAATCTTAGGAAAATATTTAAGAGGACTTAATGACATTCGGTGAGGCTTTGCCCAGTAGTGGGCTGATATGATTATACAAACATACATACATACACACACACACACACACACATACATACACTGACGCACAAAAGTCATGGCACACATGGGTAACATAAGCAATATATTGATATAATTCAATGAAGTCGTAAAATTAAATATATTTTTTTAATTTAACGATTTCATTGAATTATATCAATAAATTGCTTATGTTATTCATGTGTGCCATGAATTTTGTGGGTCAGTGTATATATACATACACCACACTTATATATATATATATATATATATATATATATATATATAAAAGATTATCTAAATGTAACGCCTAGATGTGTTTTATTGAAAAGAAACTATACACGTTTCCCTATACACCATCCTTATGTTTTTTTTTAATAAAACACAAATCTAGGCGTCACATTTGGATGACCCTATACATATATCTAAATTCAATAAATTATACAAAAACTTTAAATTCATTTATAATTTTTTTTAAGCCATATTAATTTCAGTAACTTTTTTATATATACTATTTTTTATTACAAGTAAAATTTCAAGCTAATTTTCTTTTCAGATTATCAAGAATTAACTTTTTCATTTTTACATAAAATTATTTTGTCAATTTATTTAAAAAAATGAAACATAATCAATACATTTAATTAAAATTTACATTTTAGGATTATGTTAGTAACTGATATGTTTAATATATTTATTTTAAAAATGATATTTACAAAAAAGATCAAAATTAATAATTACAGAACACATATTATTTTTTGATATAGTTAGATAACTTAAATAGAATTATTACATAAAAAAGTTTAAGTGTAATATATAAAATATATAAGAATAAAAAAAAAGATTTAAAAATATTTTAAATTTGAAAACATTTTTTTAAACTTTTAAAAAAATATTTAAACTTGCAAATTTCCAAATAACAGTGCTTTTATAATATATACAAGGGTCGTTTGATAAGTATGATAAATTTATTTATTGTTTAATTTAATTAATTAATTAGTTAAATTTAATTTTTCAATTTAGTTTTTTTTACTTTTTTACCATACTTATCAAACGACCCTCATATTGTAATATATTTTAAAATGGCAATTTTTGATTTTTGTTTTTATATCTATATTTATTTTACTTTTTTTATTTTTGTATATAAATTTGTTTATATAAATGTTTAATAATAACAGATTCATTCACTTTAAGTCAATAAAAGTATCTTAAAAAAATTAAATACATTAGAGTTTTAATAACACCAGGGATTAAATACACACACACATATGTATATCTAGTATGTTTTTATGTACGTTTAATACCTATATTGTTATGAAATTGTTTAGAAAAAAGATACTTCCATTTCATTATATCACCTTTTTGCGAAGGAGAACATGCTCTTTATTTCAACCGTCGAACAACAATAGACCTTAAGTCAGTCCGATTATGATGGTGTTCTCGGTGACCGCAAAGCAGTAGGTAGATAGGTACAGATAGTAAACATAACCAACCTTTTTGAAAAGCTGTGTACATAATATTCCATTAGTCTTGTATTTAAAATGTATTGCTTTTAAAAACGAATGCATCCTTCTCTTCTATACAAACTTCTGTACGTTCCGCTGTCACTTTTATTTCCAAAGTGTGCCGCCCTTTTCACGACAACTCTTAGAAGATTTATGGTATGCAGGCGTTTTGTATATACATACATAAATATATATATATATATATATATATATATATATATATATATAATTGAAAATATATGTGTGAAAAACATTGTACCTTTTGTCCCAGGAAATAAATGTAAATTAATATTGATTTTAAAGATTTTATTTCATATGTGGAAAGATTTCAATAACCATGTTTATGAAGAACTATTTTGAATGTTTTTCCATTTAATCTTTCAAAATAAAATCGTTTATATTAAATTCCCAATCAATGATTCCATCAAAAGTGTATCAGATCTAAATAAAATTATTGAAAAAGGAAAACAGTCGTGTTTAAAGATGTCTATAAAATTATTTTATACACTTTTATTTCATCAAAGGTATTTATACTTAAATAAACCTAATTCTCTAATGTTTGGTTTTATATCCATCCCGTGTTATAGTTTATGTAGTACCATAAATGCCTGTTATATGGCAACACTGTGTTACTGCTACTATTAAAACTGGTTTAATGACGTCCATTCCTCTGACAACAATTTCTATGAGGTTTTAGTTTCCTTTGTTATACGAACTGAGCGAATCTGTATGAACACAATTGACAAAAATTGAATTATGTAAATTTTATTACACATTTAACACATTTTATATTACATATTTGTAAATCTACCAAGAAAACATTATATGCTCAGACTGTGCATCTAAAGCCGCAATAAAATTTGATAAATGTACATTATTGAACTTTTATATATTCTACATTTATAGAATAATGTTGGTATAAAAGCAAATTTTAATTTTGCAAATCACTCGCAATGATTGTAAATTGAGTGACAATAGACAAATTCTATTACTGATAATATGTGGCTAAATAAAAGTTATAATTAACTCGTATATCTACCTTCAAAACTGTAAATGAATACATAACATAAAAAAATGAATACATAACATACAAAGTATAATCTGTAAATATTTATATAAATAATTAAAAATAGATATTCACAAATATTTTTTTAGAAAATAATTATTCTTTAAACAATAAATACAAAACCTTCGTTTGAAATATAATTAAATAGGTATACTTGTGTATGCAATAAAGAACATAAAAAATGTAGACGCAGATAAACAAATTATAAAGCTACAATGGAAATGGGCGGATTTTGAAGCGCACTTCCTAGAAAATAATTACGCATAAATAAGTACTAAATATGCATCTACACAATTTAATAGCATGGAAAAGATTACAAATAAAAAGATTTTAAATAGAAATAGATATTAGAAACGTTTCTGATAAAAATGCCATGAAGTATGAAAATTAAATGCAAATGAGTGACATTTTTAACAAATCTTACAACTAATTCAGAATTAATATTAAGTTTTTTTTTTATTTCATATTTAATTACATGGAGAAGAATTTTTGAAAAAAAGTAAAAAATATTTAATTTTACTGATTGAATATTTCTATATAATAACTTTTTATTACAATGATTTTTACATAACTTTCTCTCTCTCTCTCTCTCTATGTATATATATATATATATATATATATAGAGAGAGAGAGAGAGAGAGAGAGAAATCGTTATAATAAGAAATACAAATTCACTAGTTACATTTAATAAGTAATTATCGTTTAATTCGTCGTTAAAAATAAACATTAAATATAAATAATTAAGTTTATGTTATATAGGTGGCCCGAATGAAACTGAAAAATAGAAAGAATAGTAAATGATAGTAAGTAAGTAAATGTATATCTAAATCTTACTGTCTCATTTGAATCACCTATAGTATAATCCCCTTCGTAAGAAAAATATATCACTGAAAAATACTAAATAAAATGATATAAGAAAGAGAAGAAATGAGAAATTGACTATAAGAGCAAAATAATATATTTTAAAACATACAATTGTATTCAGTAATAACTTTATGAAAACCATTTTTAATTTCGCAGGAAAATTACTAATGTGGAGATTACATATCTAAGTGGTATTGTACAATTGATTTTAATTGAAAATTTTATTACCGAATTTTTTAATCAAAATCTCGGTATAAAAATACATATTTAAAAAATTGTTTTTATTTTCAGCGGTGTAAAGAAAAACTCAACACACTTGCAATCAGTGTAATGAACCAGTGGCCCGGAATAAAATTGCGCGTGACTGAGGGATGGGACGAAGAGGGTCATCATGCAGTCAATTCATTACACTATGAAGGCCGAGCTGTCGATGTTACAACTTCCGACCGCGATCGTTCAAAATACGGGATGTTGGCACGTTTGGCCGTTGAAGCTGGCTTCGATTGGGTCTATTACGAAAGTCGAGCCCATATTCACTGTTCTGTAAAATCAGGTGAGATACTTAAAAGAATAATTATATACACTGATCGATTTGCATATATGGAATCAACAACTAATGTTAAAAATGCTTCTATTCCAATAATAAATACTTAATCATTTTTTTAAATTGTGACGAATTAACTTTCACATAAATAAATATCATCCCAACACGACAAGATATTATCAAGAGTTCAGTAATTATGTATTGTTCATTTTTTTGTTTATTAGCTCATACGCATTTACATAGCAATATCATCATCATCATTGCTGTTTTACAAAATCTGATTTATAATTTGATTTTATAACGCAACTAAAATCTGATTATCTAACGCAGCTTTTTGGTGACAATAACATTGCCATCGAAATGTGCATCAACGTATAAACAAATAAAGTAAACAATAAAATTATTGAACACTTTTTAATATCTTGAATTGTTGGGGTGATAATTCATTTTTATAAACCTGAAAAAATTATCAAATAAAATAGATTAATATAGCTGTTACAATGAAAAAATATTTTATGAAAAATTGAATCCAACTAAAGTCTACAATATTGATAACATTTTATAAAAATCCATTTTCCAATTTATAATGTTTTTATAATATACTTAAAAAATCAAATTTCTTAATTAAAAATCAGTTATATTAAAAGGGAAAACAATTATTATTTTTTGTGGTAGATTAAACTAAATAATTATCATATAAAACTACTAATATTTGTCATAAATTTGAATTTGATCAATGGCATATATGATATTTTATTTAAAAAAATTCTTCATGCAGACTTAATAGCATATTTCAATGTATGTGTATGTGCTTATGTATATATATATATTCTAATTTAATCATATTTATAATAACTTATTTTTAAAATTCATAGTATTTAAATATTGTATAAAGAATTAATTATAATTTAACTTAATTTTTTTTTATTACTTTCATATTATTAGAAAACGTTTATTTTGATCAAATTAAGAAAATACATATTTATTCAAATTTTTTTAATACTTTTTTAATATTATATTAATCTGTCTTAATTTATTGTTAATAATCTTTACTTCGTATGAATAATCTTTATCTTAATATATTTATTTATTATTTCCATTTTTATTTAACATATATTTAAAAAAATTGAGATTAGAATTTAAATGTATTTATATTGATATAAAAATCCGTATCAACTAATTAGTCAAATAAAGGGGAAAAATATAAATTTATATTATATATTAATAAAATATATTAGAATTTTATTTTTGGAAATTAATGTTTCATAAAATTATAATCTCTGAAATTACTTATATAGAAATATAACCAAAATATATCATAAAAAAATAATATATTTACTCTAATATTTTTTCTAATTGTCTATAAAAATATAATTTTATGAATACAATTCACTATTTTTGTAACTGAATAACTTTTTAAATTAAGAAAATAAATTAAAAGTTAAATAAAACCTGCTAAGCTTAAAAGTCTAACAATTCTTTTATTTATATAGAATAAAAAAATTATAAAAATATGTGTGCGAATTCAACTTTAAAAATTGTCATATTATAATGACATTCAAACACATATAATTAATTTAATTGAAAATATAAATAATTCATCTATATATTATTTTTATTGGAAATTCCTAAGATTTTTGTCAATAAACATATTTTCATTTTAAATTTGACTGTATTTTATCAATTATAAATTCATGAGCAATTTTTTTAATTACAAAGTATAATTTACATTTTAGACATCGCTATATAATTAAAATAAATGTAGAAACAATTCTTTTATTTATGTAACGTTACAATTAAATTGATGATACGAAACTGCAATAAAATAGTATAAAATAACGACACTTTATTCATTGCTGAATTCCTTGCAAAAAAAGTAAACAAACACTTTTATTATCTAAAATAATCATGTATTTAAACCAATACGTTGACACTCTGCATTCGGCAAGCTATTTTTATAGATAACTGGATAATATAAAAAAAAACGTAATCGACGAATCGTTTTCTTTCCTCAAAATTGGTTTTAGAACGAATAAAACGTATATTAAATCGAAAAGGACGTAAAGGAACCTCGCTGCTGGAGATACTATCACTGACCATCAATCACACCGATTGACTTCTAACAAGGCATTAGTCGCGTCTCCAAGGGAGCCGCGCGAACCCACGCTTAAATGTCACCCAAACCAAATACACTGTTATTCACAGTAAATAAACACACAGCATTAATTCTCTATTGGATAATAAATTCTTATAAATTTCGTTGAAGTTTATCATTATATGTGTATATATATATATAATGTATTTATTGGGTTTTAAATATTAGAATTATTCAGAAATTTTAGATGGAATAGTGAAAAAGGAAGGAAAGATATATGCAAGGAATAAAACATAAAGATAAAAAGAAAAACGAAAGAATTCGAAAGAAAAGAGTTACAGACAATAATAGTGAAAAGTTCAAAATGTAAATTGATTGGTCATGTAACAAAAAAATCATCATTAAACAATAAAACTTATTGATTGTGATTTTAGAAATATGAAACCCAACCATGGGTAGATGATGAGATAGAGATATAAGAAAATTGGTCGGTGTAAAATGGAAGAAAAAACATTGGCTTGCTAGAAATTGAGAGTTTGGGGAGAGACCTTTATCTAGCTTTGGATAGAAGATAGAATTTAATCGCTTCTTTCACCCGTTATTGAAGAATTGGATTTTGCAAATGGTTTTAATTTTTAGTAAAACAATAATCACAAATTTATGATTGATTATAATTTCAGAATAAATTATATTAGAAACCTAATATTATTTATAAAATTCAAAAAGTCACATAGAATAATTAAAAGATAGAGCCATTATTAACTTTTTTACTTATTAATTTAAAATTAATTTCAATTGTGTAAATGCTTTTTAGTGAAAACATACTTTTTTAAGATAGTAGCTTTTTATTGAATTATAACTGTCGAACAAAAAGATATATTATTGTTATTTGATAATAAATTCGTTTTTACTATAACATATTATTTTGTACTCAAGCATGACAGTTTATAATAATTTTATTCTTTTTACAAAGTCAAAATTTTCTTGATTTATATTACAAAATGAATATCATTAAATGAACAAGTAATTGTTTAAATAACTATATTTTCAAAACAAAAATAAATACTATATAATAACTTGGTATTTTTTTATAAATTGAATTTACATAGATATTACTGTGCATATAATAAGTTGTGTTCTTTATGTTAACTGCCTCGTACATATATTATTATTGACGTATTCGTACATCGAAGTTACATTTTTCACTCGTTAATTTTTGCATTGATAATTCCCATGAATTCACTTCCCACGAACGGTTACCACTGCATACCTGTTTATGATGCTGCGATACACCGCTCAGTGTGCTGCCGTTATAAATGGTCCGTGGAAGAGTTTTGTCTTGCTAATGCAGCACGATAACAGCAATGTAGAGGTACCGGTCGGCTCGTGTTTACCACAGATAGCCGCTTTGTTTTGTATAAGGTACCACCCGTGTTGGTTCACAGATTCGTTTTAATTCACTATGAATGTTTGACCCACCTCGGAAAACATTGTTCTTTCCACATAAAGAATTTCTTTTTGTATCAATTTTAAGATGAAAGTTTGTTTATAGTCTTCTTTTTTCTATTTCATTCATTAATTTATTAATTTTTATCAAAAATCATATATATGTAATCTAACAATGAAAAGAGCTTAAACTATATTTTCTGAAATATTTATTAATATAGTCTCTAAGTACTTATTTACTAAATTACAATTATTATTCCATTATATTTGAAACAATGTTATCCTATTATGTTTAAATGTTAAAAATTTTCCAATACACTGGCATTCGAAATCAGTTACTTTACTAAAATTCACAGTTTGTTAAACTCACTAATAGAATTAATACTGTTCTTTTGTATACTTAAAACTGTTGTGCTTTGAATATTTTATCTTGCCAGAAAATACAATTTTGTAGTCGTAAAGTCATGCAGAAAATTATTTTGGAATTAATGTAAAAACTTTTAAAATGGTTACATGATGTTCACGAAGATAATCCAAGACTTACTAACCCCATACACCTGGATGCATCCTAACAAAGAAGGTATAACGTAAATATGATTACACGTTTCGCAGAATAGAATTCAAACCAAAACTAATAAAAATTAATCTTTAACCATTATTTGTGTTGTTACTTTTGTTCATAAACCTTGTAAGTCATTTATATAAATATATATATATATATATATATATATATATATATATATAGAGAGAGAGAGAGAGAGAGAGAGATGATCATCCAAATGTGACGCCTAAATTTGTGTTTTATTAAAAAGAAACTATAAACATGTTTCCCTATACACATGTTTTCTTTAATAAAACACAAATCTATGTGTCACATTTGGATGATCCTATGTATTATGTATGTTTGTATGATTATTTTTTATTGCATGTTTTATTACAATATAAATAATTTTTATCATTTATTAATCCAATTTTCAATTAGAATATTTATTTATTTACCAATACAAATTACCAGATGTATGTGATAACACAATACCATAATTTTAAATCTTATTTACAATTTAAATGATTGATTATTTAACTATTTAATGAATAAAACTTTTAAAACACAGTTCCTGAATTTCAAATTTTAACATTGGAAGTTCATTGATATTTAAAACTCACTCGTTTGTAATTCAATTACTTTTAAAAAAATATAAGATTTTTAAAAAAATAATTGCTAATAATTCTTAATATAAAAATATAGATGGTTAGGTATAAATCGTTAAATTATTTATAAGAATATAAACAATATATACTCGACCGATGTAATTATTAAAAAAGTTTTTTTAAAATTAAATTTTGTTGCAAAGAAATAAAAAAAAATACATAATAAAAGTACAACTAAAAAACTAATTTTATAGGTGGCCTAATGAAACTGAAGAATAGTAAATGATAGTAAGGAAGTAACTGTATGTCTAAACCTTTCAATCTCATTTGAGCCATCCTCATAAAAGTATATAAATTTTATTAAACACACGTATATATATATATATATATATATATATATATATATATGTGTGTGTGTGTGTGTGTGTGTGTGTGTGTGTGTGTGTGTGTGTACATACATATGTACATACAAATAAATCTTAAATTGATTGACACACCGACTTTGAAACGTAGCTTTCTCTTTTTACTTCACAATAACCAAATGACAATTTTAACACACTACTATATATATATATATATATATATATATATATATATATATATATATATATATATATATATATACACATGCATACACACATACACAAATTTAGTCAACCGATCCTTCATATACTTGCTATTTTCAATTATAAAAATAAATAACTTTATGAATGATATAAGAAAATAAAAAAGTATTTCAATTTATTTTCATGCAAACAAATAGAAAAAATCATTACTAAATATCATAAAAAGTATATTGAAATAATGACTATTAATTTTTGAAATCTATGCATATATAATATTTAATAAACACTTTCAAACGTACTGGTTGTTTTTTGAACTTATATTTTTGTTTTCCTCATTTTTTAAAAGTTTTATAATTAACTTGTATTTTAATATTTTAACATTTATTTTATTGTATTTTTTTTAAAAAAAAGCAAATACCTATTGACATATATATAATTAAATGATCTGATCAATCTATTCTATTCGTTTTATACAATACTCAAAATTAACGTGCTAAAACATGCAAAAACCTGTAGTGAGTTGTAAGTGAATGTATTTTTTTATGATACATATATAATATCGAGTTTATTTTTATATTTTATAAGAAATAAATTAGTGTTTTATTACTTTTTTTTAAAAAAATGTGAATTGTAGCCATTTTTATGTACATATATTTTTATATCTAAAAAATAATGTACAAATTATTATATACTTCAATTAAATTGTACGATTATTTTTCTATATATGAAATATTATCGTATTATACCACCTGGTTAAAATTTCTATTTCTATTTGTTTAATAAAATTATTGAATAATCTTAAATCTGATAGTAAAGTGTAGAAATATATATGTATATAGTTAATAAATTTATTTATTTACAGAATCATCGCAAGCCGCACGTTCCGGTGGTTGCTTCACTGCAAATAGTACAGTAGTGACATCTAATGGAGAAACGAAACGATTAGCTGACCTTCACATAGGCGAAAGAGTGCTAGCTCTAGACTCTTCTGGTCATTTAACATATAGCCGAGTTATTATGTTCCTCGATAGAGATCCTAAACAACGAAGACCTTTCGTACATTTACAGACATTATCTGGTAAACAATTACGAGTTACACCTGCCCATCTATTACTTGTTATTGCTAAAAATTCTAACAATGCAACAGTCCCAACTTTTGCTGAAAGAATTAAAATAGGCGATAAACTACTCGTTTACCGCAGTCAGAATAGTTTAGTTGTAGATATAGTCACACAAATTGATGCTGTGATGGATACAGGTGTGTTTGCACCTCTTACAGAAGATGGTACTGTTGTAATCGATGGGATAGTTGCTTCTTGCTTTGCAGTAATTAATAGTCAATCAGTGGCACAATGGGCTTTTGCGCCCGTGCGATTTATAACATATGTAAAATACAGTTGGTTAAATCTTATGAAAATGATAGGTCTTAGCACAAATTTAATTTCGAAATCGAATACTGATTTCCAACAAGGGACACACTGGTATGCAAAAATGTTATATGAGGTAGCACATTATGTATTACCTTCCAACATGTTATTAGAATAAAGTTGTTTAGTAACAGATATAGTGTTCGTAAAAACACGATGAACGTATTAAAATTGAAAAACAAAGATTTTAAAAAATCTAATGTATATTCAAAACGAACTGACACAATTTGATTTTTTTAAAAAAATAATAATTATTTAATATATGTATTTTTGAGTATAAAAATAATTCATAGAATAATTATTTATTAAAATTTTAAATGTGAATATGTAATAAATTAAATTAACAAAAATTTCAGTCCTGTAATTTTGTACATATATACAGCATAGATACGCAAATTGAGTTGCATATTCGTATTTAATTCGAATGAAATGCATTATTAGAATTAAGTTAAAACATACAATATTTATTTTTGTACGGCCAGTGAATTCAACTACTGACAAATTTAAAAAAGAATACTGAAACAATATTTTATATTTGAATACAATTAACGTTACAAATAAAAATAAGTATATACTGTAACAACAAAAAAAACCTATTAATATATATTTTTTTTTAAAAAAAACACTAAAATCTTTATATCATTTATAACTACAATATAATGAATTTTAAATAATTTTTGAGCATAGAGAATGCCCTTTACTTAAATGATCAATTTGATTATTTAAATAAAAAACTTATTTTGTATCTTATATAAATCAGTAAACTTGATCATAAAAACATAAATGTTTTAATTGTAGTACATACATTAATAAGTTTCAAATAAAAATGCTTTTTTCTATTATTTTTCATTTATAATCGCTGGTTAATTCTAACAAAAACTATATTAAATGTACTACAATTATAATAAAAAAAGCAATTCATGACTTGATAAGTTTTTTTTTTGTCCACATATAAATCATTGGATATAATATATAAATTTACCATACATTTATTCAATTTCTGTAAAACATGTTATATAAGTATTTTTAAGTAATTTGCAAGAATCCATGACATATATATATATATATATATATATATATATATATATATATATATATATATATAACATATGTGTAAACTATATTTTTATGCTTTTCATAATTTCAAGTATTAAATATTTTTAGTATTCATAATTATCCTTAATTGCTTAATTATTTTTCATGTCTTCATGTACACATATATCAAAAAACTTATCTTCTTTACTAAGAGTATGAAAAATATTAATAAATACTCTGAAAATATATTATCTGTAATCCTATATTTTCATCACAGTGGCTTAAATGAATTTAAATCAGTTCAATTGAATATAAGACAATTATTATGCCAATACTATATATATAATCAATACTGTGCTTAATAAACAAATATGCATATATATTAACCGATAATTTTTTTTGACAACTATATGTTTTAGACTACATATTTTTTAATATTTTCCAATATTTCTCAATACATAATTGCATATATAATTACAAAATATTTTAACAATTGATATCATATCAAATCATTCATAAAACTATCATAACTTTTGTATCCATATAAAACATAATAGTAATAAAGTTGAGTACATGTATATGCATAATATATATGTACATACAATCTTAAATTATTCACCAATTAATTAAATTTTTAATTAATTAAATAGAATAATACTTTAAATAACATCAGCAATGAATTGATGGTATAAATAAATATTCATTACAATAATTAACGTAAAAAATAAAGAAATATTAAATGAAAAAAATAAATTGTTCTTTATTTAGTATTGAAGAATATTGCATACTTTTAAAAAATAAATTATTATAAGATTGAAATATAAATTTCATTGTAAACATCATTGTATTTATGTGTGTACATTTATTTCATATATATATATATATATATATATATATATATATATATATATATATATATATATATATATATATATATATATGAAATAAAAGTTGTGAAATACTTAAACAATTAATTCAACGGTGCCATTATTATTTAACATTATCAGAAACATGGGCAAATGTTCATTAATGTTATAATTTTTAATTGCTTACCATCAATTATGGTAAAATCCTTAACTTATTTTTACATTTTCATTTCCATTGCTTATTTTTTAATTGTTAATGTAAATACCAAAAGCTTTATGTTAAAATATACTAGACTGTATTATTTCTTGTACTATACTTACTTTAGATAACTTAACATTAATAAATGAAATAGATACAAGTCATTGTCTAATTTGGTTTATTTAAAAGCAAATGAGAATCAAGTGAAATAACTATTGGATTTTAATTATAATTAAAATATAATTTTATACGCTGTAAACAAATATATGTAAATAAAACATACAGTTTCCATTACTTTGTATTTGTTTTCTTATTATCACCTACTATATAATATAAGAATTGTATATTTAAAAAATAATTAACATAATTTATATCTGTTTTGTTAATTTATTATTTTCAATGTTTTCAAATATACTGTTAATTCATAAAAATAAAATAATGTTCAACATATGAATAAATATGAAATAATTTTGAAGACAGTAATTTAAATTTAATGATAATAGCAAATTTGAAAACCATCAATTTTAAAAACTTGTTATGTTTATAATTCAATTTGTATATCACCTTCATATCAGCTTACTGCTGAGTGAAAGCAATTTGTGAGTGATATATAAACAACTTACAGAGACAGAAAGAGAACTGAGTGAATAAAAAAAATAATAAATAAATAAATAAAAGTTAGAGACATGAGATTCTATAGTTAAATTAAGAAGTTAAAATGGAAATGGTACTGTTATACAGTAAGAAGAAAATGTTGCTGAAGAAAATAAATGATTGAGAATTTAAATATATAAAAAGACAAGCTCAGAAAGATACCAATGAGTAGACTGGAGAGGTAAGAAAATTCATCATAATGAACTGGAAGAAACAGACATTCAATTGACAGATTCATTCAGTAATGGATAGACTGATACTGATGATATATATATATGTATATATATATATATATATATATATATATATATATATATATATATATATATATATATATATTAAAAACATTTTACTTTAAATATAATATATTTTTATAACGTTTCAAAATTCTGTTATTAATCACAAATTTACGAATAGTATACATATGGACTTTAAATGAAATATTTATTTGTTCAAAGACTAGTTTTATTATTTCATACATTTGACACTATTCATATGTTAATATAAATATTATGAAGTTGTTTGGTAAAAAATACATCCATTAATTTCAATAATTCAAATTAATTTCTATGTGAAATATACCAATAAGAATAAAATAAAATAATTATAAAAATTGTAAAACATAAAATTAGATTAAATTCTTCAAATAGTTATGTTCATTCTATAAAAAAATACATTTTTTAAAACAATAATCTAACATACAGAACATTACATGAACATATATCAATAGAAAATGTTAAAATTTAAAGAATTACATTTTGTCTACAAAATTATACAAACAATAATATAGTTAAAGTATTCAAGATAGGTATTATAATAAAAGATAACATTCAAATTTATATATAAAATATTTTATTTTTTAACTATACACTATTAAAATCAACAAAACTAAATTTATTTTTCATTTGTAATGTTATTGGATATTAAGTATTCCATACTTAAAACCCATATTTGCAACAATAAAATTAAAATTTGCAACAATAAAACCCAATAGAATACAGAATGGAGACCATGTAAATATAATAAATTATTAATATTCTTCAATAAGTAATCAAATTTAAACCAATAAATTCTTTATCAGTGTTAAGTATATACTTCTGTTCAAATTTTATTCTTTTCTTGTCACTGATTTAATATAATAAAATTTTATACAAGACTAGGACGTTCATATAATCTAACCCCTTAATGGCTGCACCATTATAAGTGAAAGATATGTGTATAATTCTGTATTTAATCATAAACATGCAAACATTCATACATATACAAAACTCTATATATGTATATGTATACACAAACACAATATGTACATGGAAAAGTAGTCAATCTACCAGCCCAAATAGATATAAATTTTTTAAAACAAATACACTCTTTTACATTCATCAAAAAATATTATTTAATTTCTGATCAGATATCTATAATAATTATAGAAAAAAAATCAATTTGTATTCTAAAAATAAACAATTATATGGGGTAAAGAATAAAATAACACTTGAAATAACATAAAATAGGGTATTTTTCATTCAGAAAATAATTTGTTACGTATTACTGTTCTGTGAAAAATGAGCATTATGTCGCTGTAAGACAGAAACTACAAGATCATGTAGTGTCTGAGGTTTACAATATTCCTCTAACCAACTGAATACACCTCCTGATAACTCAGAAAAATTATTTACAGGTACATTGTGAAATGTTAGAAACAACTGATTCATAATAGCCTGAAACTGAAATGCTATGTATTAAAAATCAACATATTTCTCAATATATAATTAATATCTCATTTAAGTAATATTAACACAATGATATAAAATAATTGTAGTTTTGAGGTTTTTAGAAATATAATAGCAACAGTTACTTTTTAAATTACATTCATGAATTATAAGTTATTAGATTTGATTATATTAGATATTTTTATTGATTTTTTTACAAAGAAATGATAATTCATCAATGTGTTGAAAAAATATGATAAATAAAAATACATACAATTTGAAATTTTGTTTCGTCAGATACTCTAGTTTCTGTGTGACCTGGTAAACATTGTTGAGCTTTAACTATCTGTTCATAATTAGCTTGCATAATACGTAGTGCAATGACTTCCTTCCGAAGAGCATTTCTTTCTTCTTCTTGTTTCTTTTTTTGTTGAAGCAAAAATTGAATATAATCTATTGAACGCTGTAAAACCGTCGCTTTGCTCAATTTATATCCAGAAGTATCATTATGTTGGCATGTTGGAACTAAATCCTGTAAGGAATCATAGCCTTTTTTAATTGCATCACGACGTTTTTGTTCCGCTTGTGTATGTGCTTCACGACGACGCTCTTTATAACTCATTGGTGCTTTGTTATCCCCACTATCTTCTTCATCATCTACAAGAAGATATAATACTTAAACATTTATTAAACGAATAATAATATAAATACTTTAATTTACATATGCATTATATTAACATTATTTTATTTATTTATATTTGTACATGTATGTATAATTACACATGCACGTAACATACAACTAAAGAAACTAGAAGAAATAAATCCTATTGAATTCTAATTGGTACACATTAAAATTTTATAATTTACCTGAATTTTGTGCAGATGACGATGGCGTTATAAGAGATCTTGTGTTATGTTGGGAAAAATTATGAGTTCGGTCTCGGTCAGGTGGACTCGGAGGTTCTATTTTTAATTCACTTTCTATACCGCTTCGAACTGTAACTTAAACAAATTATTTACAAACAAGTAAAGGTTATGTAGGATTTTAAACTCAATATTAAATAATTAAAGAAATGAACATTTTACAAACCATGCTTTTCAATTTTATCATTATACTTAGGTTCAGCCATCGCTAAAAATCATTTAAAAAAATTCAAATTTTCTGTCAGTCCATTGAAATAATAAAAGTAAAAAAAAAAATATAAATCACAGAAAATTAATTAAGGTATTCAAATCTTTGTTTTGAATTATTTTCCATATTTATTTGTAATTGACTTATAAATGTAATTACTTATACTAGATATTAAATTCACTTTCTTTATTTAAAATCAGTAATAACATCTTTTATGATACCATTTTACAATGGAAATCACTAAAAGTATAAATACGTCATGATTTAAACATATGGATAGTTTATGTGTGTTTATATGCATAAAATGTGTGTTTATTCTTATATGAATATGTGTGCGTGTGTGTGTGTGTGTATGTATATATATATATATATATATATATATATATATATATATATATATATATATATATGATTTATTAATAAAATTATTAATAGAGATAAAATCTTTTACTGTAAATAATAATTATTAAATTACAAATATGGACAGTACATAAAAAAAAACATTATATAGCATAAATATTTTTAATCTATGAAATACATTCATGGGACATGTGTTTTAGTATATGTATATAAATTTAAAAATTTTTGTAAATTATTTATTGTTTATGAAAATTTAACAACTACTTTTATATTTGCAGAAGCAAATTATTCATGATATACTCTGAACTGCTTATTTTTTGGAAAACATTGTTTAAAAATTTTGTAATAAATATAACATTACGATTATGTAATAACATATATTTATATTATTACATTTTTCTAGTTATTAAAAATAAGTAAGTTCATTTAATCTAGAGTGAATTAAAAGAAAATGAGGATAATTATACAAAAACTACATACAAAAATAAATCAATAAAAAATGATTGTTTGATCACGTTGGCTATGCTGTTATATATTCTTTGTTCATTAGTTTATATCGTTAATGACGCTATATCGCCATTTTGAAAACCGATTCGTTTTGTTATTTGAATGGTACGTTCAGTACATATTATTTGAGGACCATATCTTACTTCTGTTTATCTCTAAACAAATTAGAATAAATTAGTAATACATTATGGTAATTCCATAAATCCTTACATTTGTTTTCTTTTATTGAAATAATATCTCGACTTCCACTTTTAAGGTAAAAGCTATCAAAGAGGAAAAAATGTCTGGTGGAGATAGTAGCGAAGATGGTTATGTTGTTAAACTCCGTGGCCTTCCTTGGTCTGTTGCCGTTGATGATATTATTACCTTCCTCCGTAAGTTATAAATATGACTTGAGTTATAATTCCCTAGTAGTCAATACAGTTTAATCAATGACAAGTTCTCAAGTTTGCCCATGTATTGTTTTCCATAAAAAAATAATATTTTTTCACAAATACTGCCCAGAAGTTACTTAGTTTTTATTTTTATCAATATTTTAATTTATTATTATAAAATTTGTAATTGCAACTTATAAATGTTTATATATGCATAACTATTTTTATATAGGCTTATTCTATATGTACATTTATATGTATATACACACATTCACATACTTATAAAGCCATAAATATATTTTTTTTAATATCTGCAAATGGAATTTTTAGGAGAATGTAGAATATTAGGAGGTAAACAAGGTATACATATGACACAGTCACGTGAAGGTAGACCTAGTGGAGAAGCTTATGTTGAGTTAGAGAGTGAAGAAGATGTTGAAAATGCTTGTAAAAAAGATCGAGATCACATTGGATATAGATATATTGAGGGTAAATTTTTAACTTGATTATTTTCATGTAAAAGAATTTTATGCTATTGCAATATGTCAGATAAATGTATATTGAGAATTGATATTAATAGAATTTCTTACATTTTACTTAATATGAATACTCTCATACTTGGAAGTATTAATTGAAATAAATTTATTACAGTTTTTAAAGTTAATCGTGCTGAAATGGAATGGGTTTTAAAACGTAGAGGACAAAATAATGGGATTCATGAAGATGGATGTGTTAGATTACGTGGACTTCCATTTGGATGTACCAAAGAAGAAATTTCACAGTTTTTTACTGGTATGAACAATTTCTATTTTAATTACAAAATTTAAATAATTAACAATTTTCTTCTTTCATACAAAATTATTAAATTAAAAATATTTTATTCTTATACATAGACTATATAATTTGATTTGGCATTTTCAATGTTTCCAGTAAACAAAATTAAATTAGGTGTTATTTAGTGATATATGCATAATAATTGCAGTTTTGTGGTAACAGTATGTTATATATGTATGTATAAAAAAATATATTTTTATGTGTAAATTATTAATATTACATTAAATAAACAGTTTAATTATATATATGCACATGTGATATATATATATGTGTGTGTGTATGATGTATGTATGAAAGAAATTATAATTTTATTGAGAAAGTTGACTCATTTTTTAATTGTTCTTTAAGTAAATTATCACTAAGTAATAACATGTAAGATTGATATTTTCATCATTTGTTGTTATAATTATTTAGAATTTCACTACAAAAGAAATGTATTTTTTAATGTACTAACGTTTTCATACAGTGAATATGAGAAAATTAATTTGCATTGCTAAGAAAAATTTATATCACTATATAATACCATAAATAAGATAATTACTGTGTATAAAACTACACATTTTATATATAAAAATATGTTATGCTTTAAGAGGATATATTTAATATTTTTTTAAAACAAATTTTGTAACCTTTTTGTCCTTTGCAATATTTGAGATTATGAAAAGAGTATAATAGCATGCATATTTTTATGTTTAACATTATTAAAATACCAATGTTTCTAATTTGATTGTTATCATTACAAACAGAAAACTCCTCTGAAATATCTGACAAAAGTAAAAATATTTAATTTTTAATAGTATACAATTGTCAAAGATGTGTGAGAATCTAATATGTGTTAAATTAGGAAAAAATATTTACTGATTTAGTCTTGCATTACATGTAAACATGATGGTTTATTTTTTACAACACAATGCCAAATACCTGCTATTAATCATCAAATTATGCAGTTAAGTTACAATAAAATATCTAGTTATAGAAAATAAAAAATCAGTGTTAAAAATGGCTGTTGTTTTTAATTTTGAATTATGGGAATAAATGTTTATAGTTATGTGTAGTATTTTTCAAGTTACTGAATCGTGTCCATGCAATGAAAAAATACATTACTAAAAATATATATAATATTAATTTTTCTCATAGTACAATTAATTTGACTATAAATAATTCATCTATTTTTACATGTTCAATGTAATCTTTCATTGAAGTATTTGAAAGTGCTAAATCAAAACACAAATATATTCTAACATTACATTTGCTACACAGGGAGATTTATAAAAAAATTTTGTTATAGCGTTTAGTGGTAAACGCTCATGTTTCATAATTTCATTATGTGGGTTGTTGTTTGGGTAGGGTTGGAGATAGTGTCCAACGGGATTACCCTACTGACAGACTACTCGGGGCGAAGTACAGGGGAGGCTTACGTACAGTTTGTTAACAGAGACGTGGCAGAGAATGCTCTGCGGAAACATCGGGAAAAAATAGGACACAGGTGGGGTGCCATGGAACTGGGCGGGTGGGTCGCTCTCTCCAGTCTTTCTTTACATATTTATGCTTAGTTATAAGTCTTACTATAGTTTTTAATTATATTAAAAAATGGTTGTATGTGTTCATTAATTTTATTTTTTGAATTAGTTAAACCATTCTCATTATTAATATGTTGTTTTATACTAAAAATATTAAATTTTCAAAACAACTTATACATTAAATTCGTATTGTGTACTATATAAATAAATAAGTGAATTTTGTTTTGTAAAATTATTTTTACACAGTACATTTATTTTTTAATTAAATGTAAAGTATAATTTTGATTTGAATTTATTTTTGTTAAGTAAAGGAACTTCTGCTGCGAAAATGTATCTATTTATAATTATATATTTAATAAGTATAAGTGTTCGTAATGCCTTATTGAAATAAAAGGAAATGAATGTGAAGATTTTTTATTATTGAACTAACAAAAGTATAATTGAATTTAAGATTTTTTTTGGTATTTTATTATGTTTATAATTATTTGATGATTTATTTTACTTATAATACTTAAAATTACACTACTTGATGGTCTAAGGTTTGGAAGTTAATTTGTTATGGTTCTACAATATTTCAGTAATAATTAATATATGTACTTTATGTAAATGGAATGTATATTTTTAGTTGATTTTAATAATGTTTAATTTTAATTATTTGAAATAATATAATAATCAAAATTTAAACTGATTTCGCATTAAATTCAGATACCTAATAAAAAATAAAAATTTCTGTATATAATGTGTATAAGTGCAAATTTTCAATGTGTAATAAATTACTTGTTAAATTGTTACTTACGTAAAACAATTATTTATATTATAGTGAAAGAATGGTTTTTCATTGAATTCATTTATAAAATACGTGTGAACACTGTTGACCGTTGTAGTCTAAATTTTTTTTTAATATTTACTATAATCGATATATTTTGGATGTAATTTAAAAAAAAATACTGAAATTATCGATGTTTTATAAAATGAATTTTCATAAACTTGAAAAAAAAAAATAGCATGTCTAACATAGATGTTATGTAGAATTTTCTTTTATATATATTATTATTATTTTATTTAAAACAAGCTGAAATTTTAATTGTATTTGGGTCAAGGTGGCTTTAATATTGAATTGTAATAACTTTAGTATTGCTTTTATTTTCTTCCATTTCGTTTTAATTTTCTTAATAGAGAGTGTAAAACACTATATAAAGTATGTATTATCTGTCTGTATGTTATGTGTGAGTTTGTGTGTGTGTATGTTGTGTGTGTATATATATGTATATATACACACATACTTATATACACATACACATCTTCATATAACATGCACATAAGTTTAATTTTTATTAGTAAAACATGTACAACAATTTATTTCGATGGTCTTGTTATTAGTTTTGTAATATTGTTAAGGGTTCTTATATGAGAAATGAGTACTTTTGATGATCACAAAACTGGTAATGGGATGTGCTAAAACTATTGATTATATTAGAAAAAAAAATGTATGTTAAAAAATTACATTAAATATCCAAGTATACAAGTGTATGTGCATATACATAAAATACACCAAAATTTATTGCAGTCAATTAAACAGCATTCATTGATGACATTGTATCAAGGTTATAAGTTTGCATGGGTTAACATACAAAGTAAAATTTAACATTTTAAATAAACTTGGTTATTATTACTTTTATTTTTAACATGTTTATTTTCAATTATTTATTTATTCTAAGTTTATTTATCTTTATGTTAATTTGTTTTTATTGTAGATTTAAATTCAACATTGAGTTAGCTTTTATGTTTCAATATATATTGATATTGTTTTAATAAAACATAGATTGAATATAAACAAGTTAATAAACTTCAAATTCGTTTAACTACAATTAATATTTTTATATGAACTACTATAGGTATATAGAAATATTTCGAAGTAACTTGACTGAAGTTCAAAATGCTACTGGAGGATCTAGTGGTGGTGGTGGAGGCAGTGGTGGAGGTGGTCCAAACCGACGAGGTGGTATGGGTATGGGTTTTGGAATGCGACCTGCACCATATGATAGAGGAGATCGATTTGGAGGAATGAATCGTTTTCAGAATAATGGAGGACCTCGAGGTGGTCGAAATTTTAGAGGTATGCTATTAAAAATATTTTATAGTGAATTTCTTAATTTTCAGTTGAAGGTAATGAATTATCATATGAATGTTACAAGTTTGTCATTTTAGTTTTGTAAATTATGTTCATTTAATGTAAATGTATATTTTCAAATAGATAATTATAACAATTTTGATAATCCATGGTCTGGAGGTGGATTTGGTGGGCGTAGTGGTAACATGAGACCAATGGGCGGAGGTGGTGGAGGAGGACCAATACGACCTTTGATGTCTGGCGATGGTCCAAATAATAGAGGAAACTGGAATGATGATAGACGAGGAAATATGGGTGGTAGTATGGGTGGAATGCACTGCATTCATATGAGAGGATTACCATTCCGTGCATCTCATGCTGACATTGCTGATGTAAGAATTTTTATTTTATACATTTGTATTTCATACAGTATATCTGTATATACATTAAAATTTGCAATATTAAAATAGATTTATTAAAATAAAGTGTAATTATTCCAATAAATATTAACGTAGTAGTTAGTAACTTTTTTTTATTATTATTCTTGTATGAATTTTATGTTTTTGTATACAATATATACATATGCATACAAATGTTTATGTATTACATACATGCATTACAAAATGCATTGTATGTCAATAATTAAATGTTGATTTATATGTATCTTATTTCAGTTCTTCAAACCGGTTATTCCAATTCATATTAATATTTTATATGATAATAGTGGTCGACCTTCTGGAGAAGCAGATGTTGAGTTTACGTGCCATGATGATGCTGTACAAGCAATGAGTAAAGATAAAGGACATATGCAACATCGTTATATTGAATTATTTTTAAATTCATCTCCTGATTCAATGTTGTTTGAAAGAAGACGCCGTTAATTTTTTAGCCTATATAATAAGAATTTTATAAATTTATGCAATTGCTATCTTACAGCAAAGGAAGACTTGAATATTTGTGTAATTGTGTTAATTATGTAAGTTATGAGTGTGTGGTTGTAGATAAATAAAAATAACTAGTTTTATTATAAATTTGTTTGTAAAATATAAATTAATTTTTTTTTTTGTTATTTTAATTTATCTAACAGTATAAAAGAAAAATTCATTCTTTTTTAATAATTTTATTTTTGTATAATATATTGGTAATATTTTCTGTAATTCTATTAAATTCTGTGTTAAATGTTTTCTTTAACTTGATAGAGTATCAAGTTAATTTTTATATAATTTAATTGAATAGAATGTTCATACCTGTTATAAAGAATCTTATTTCCTTGGCAGTCATTTTGAAGTATATTTTTCAGTGTAAGTAACTGTATAAGAGTTTGTGAATATGTGTACAATTAGATGTAAAGTTTTGGTACTTGCATATGCTTTTAAAACATGATTGAACAAAGGAAAATATTAATTACAGCATTTGTCATGTGTCTACATTAGAGACATGTATGCAGATATCACTTTGTAATGTTTATTATATATACATTATTTATATTTGTAAGCAGGTATTGAAGAATTATGAAAATCATAAATATAAGTTTTATTTCATAAATTCATTTAAACTCGATGTTTACAAAAATTATTATTAGTAAAGAGTAAGTATACGTCAAGTAGATTTTTTATCTCTGGTTTAAAATAGATTTCATAACATAGTTTAAAACTGATTCATTTAAAACTTAGTTTTGTATTTTACTATTTTATAATCACTTTAAAACATTTCTTAATTATTTGATATAGTTATTGTATTTACTTTTTTTACATCTGATTAAAAATCAAACATTTGCTTTTTTTTTAATTGAAATTAGGTTTTGTTAAAAATTAAGTAATTGTATTAATAATGCTATGATAAAACTTGTTAAACTATCATGTTTAAATAATTTACAGATGCTAAACAAAGTGAAACTGTGAATACTGTGATGAGATGAGATCTTTAAAAAAAGTACTGAAAACGTGACATTATTTTTGTAAGCCTTAAAAGTATTCATCATTGTATTTTTAATATTATAGCTCAGTAATTTCATTGATTTTTTTACATCAAAAGTTTAAACAAGTTTATTATTATTTGTGTAGAATAAAAGTCAGAGTAAATTAACAATTTTTTGTAGTACTGTGTTATTTTTATTGTGAGTTAAAAATAATAAGAAATAATTGATGTTATAAAAAAACGAATCCTTGTATTTGTACATATAACATAAATACCTCGGAATATATTTCAGTTTATTTAATCAGTTTTAAAGAATATAATTTTAAAAATATCGATTGTTAGCTAATTTATCCATTTAAAAATAAAAATTATGCATTAACTTCTCTATTGACCATTATATTAAAAAATTGTAGTATATAACAATTTTCATAGTTAATTCATTAGAAAAGTATTAAATTAATTTTAAATCAGAATTACTAAAGTATTTAACTATTAACACTACAAGCAACAATGAAAGTAGATTTTTCATCACAGATTATTTAATAAGTAAAATAGAAAAATCTGAACTGTAATATACTTTTTTCTCTTGAATTCAAGAAAAGGATATATATGTATATATATATATATATATATATATATATATATATATATGTGTGTGTGTGTGTGTGTGTATATATGTATGTATGTAAATATTTACTATAAGGAGAAATTAATGGAAGTCCAATTACTACATATTTTGTAATCCATTCCATAGTTGTAAATGCATATGCACGTGTGTGTGTGTGTGTGTAATACATATATATATATATATATATATATATATATATATATATATATATATATATATATATATATATATATATATATATATATATATATATATATATATACATACATAAATACATACATACATACATACATATACACACATATATAGAAACTGGAATTTTATGTTCAACAAACTAAGTAATAAAAGTAATTTAATTAAGGTTGTATTTTCATTTCTTAATGTTAATAATGTTATTTAAAATCAAGAAGTTTCAATTATGAGTGGAATTTAAATTATTATAAAAACTAAATATTACTGTTTGTTGTCTGTATAGTGTACTAAATGCTTAAAAAAAGATCACATGCTATTACATAAATTTTATAAATATTAAAAATGCGTTTATTAATTTATAATTTATCTCGTCTGATTAAATCATTAATAATAGAATAGTTACATAAATAACATTTTTTAAAAAGTAAAAGTGTTAATTGCTATAGATATTTAGATGTATTTTAATTCAGTTTAATTATTTTCGTAAGTTTATTATGTTTTAAGAGGAACATTTTATGTAGATGTGTTTATTTTGTAATATGGAGTGTCTTTCATAACTGTTTATTTGTAATTTCAAAATAAGTAAATAAAGAAAATTAGAAATACTTGTTTGTTTTTATATGTACATTATAAAAAAATATGTTTGAAAAGTACAATTATCATATATTAAAATTTTTAAGAAACATTTTTTTTATATAAAATATAAATATAAGAAACAAAGTGTAGTATTTAACTTCATGTAATTTACTGTGCACTACATAGAAAGTTAATGACTATAAATTTATTAATAAAAAAAAGCAATAAAAAATCATTAATTGAATCCATATTATTATTTTAATACAATTGTACAGAATTTTCTATTATTCGATTAAAATTACACAATAATTTATACCTAATTGGAGCCTCTATCATCAATTACTACTTATAAAAGACCTTTGCTATTTTATTATAATTTTTATAAAGAATCTATAATTAATATACATTTTTTTACAAAAATATATGAATAAATTGAAATACAAGTATATCAGTATATTTATTTTACAATAATATTTTCTATAAAAGTATAATAAAGTTTTATGTATAGTATATTTTTTTTGTTATAAATGCAATGTTTGATATTATATATAGTACTAGAAATGTATTTTCTAAAGTTGATGATAATTATTTTATATAGAAATCAAAATTGTAGTAGGGTTCATTCGTTTATGTACATATATAATTTATTTATGTTTTTTTCATATACTACATAATTAAAAATTCATTTAAATAAAGAAATAATGCTGGTCACCCACAAACATTTTATATATATATATATATATATATATATATATATATATATATATATATATATTAAATATAATTTGTTGAACTGTTTATTCATGGTTCATAAAATCTATTATAGAAAGTGATTATAATTTCATGCTTTTACATGTATTTAGTTTCTATAAAACGTCATTAATTATGCTCTATAATCTAAATGCTTTTTCTTTTTTCATCCAAATAAAACTAATATAACGTGAATAGTATTTACTAATTGTATGATAATAATATATGTATCTCTCTTCAGTGATATTATTTATATTTGAATATTTTTATTGTAATGTATTAATAAATTCCTGTCCAACCAATAGTGAAACGACAAATATACTAAATTTTTATCATTATTCATTACATATTTTTATTTACTTATTTTGTTGCAACCGTGAATCTGTCATTGAGAATTAAAGAACATTTTCTCAATAATGTGTATTGGTACATGTTCTGTTCGAATGGTTTAGTTAACACTGATTTGTTTTTCTACGTTGACATTATTATTGTTTTGATCAAAGTGGTAGTAAATAGTGTATTTTTTTTTAATTTGATAACGTGATTTAGGCTGTTAAAATGGAAGGTATTCCAGTGACATTGATTGTTAAAGCACCAAATCAACAGATAGAAGATCAAACTATTAAGTGTGAACCATCATGGACAATAAAAAAATTAAAAGGTTATCTTTCAGAGGTGTATCCTAGCAAACCAGTGAGTAATATTTCATCATTTTAAAAATGGCTTCTTTATTATTTACTACCATTATTTGTATTAATTTATTTTTGTTCTCATTAGCCAACAGAGGAACAAAAACTTATATATTCTGGTCAACTCTTGCCCGACACTATGGTATTAAAAGATGTGCTACGTCGTTATGAAGGTCAAGAAATTTATACCGTACACTTAGTTTGTACTCCACCTAGAGATACTTTTGTAAAAAATTCAACTCCTACCAATAAACCCACCTCACAGGTGTTCAGAGACACAACACAGTCTGACAGTGAATCCTCATCTTCAAATCAGAATAATAATATATCAAGATCTGATGTCAATACTGTACCAACTGTTAACTCATCGCTTCCTCAACCAGAAAACGTTTCTGTTGATGGAGTAAGGCAAAGGGTTCCTTTTAATTTTGTTGGAAGTAGAGAACAAGTTCCTTTCAATCCTGGTAATGATATAAGATCTGCGTGGACAGGAACAATGTCACAACCTTATATGCAAGCATTAGGAGTAGATGCTAATACATATGCAGTACAAATGGCATGGATGCAACAAGCTTATGCAAATTATATGAGCCAGTATATGCAATTGTATGTATATTTTTATTATTATAGTTTAAGTAATTTTTATTTTATTGAAAAATATGAAATATTTTTCTTATCAGTAAACAATGTAATATATGGTTTTATTTTCTCAGTATTATAAAAGATAATAAATTATTTATTTGTGTGTATGTATATGTATATATGCAGTAGTGATTGCTGTTTTTTACATTACTGTATTATATATAAATGATGAAAATATTTTATATCTTTAAATGTAGTAGTTTTTCAATTTTACTGAATTCATTATTTATGTTTTTTGTATAAGAATACTTTATGAATTTAAATATTTTGATTTTTTATTTCTTTTTTATATTATGTGATTGTAAATATAATTGATTTATTATACATATGTATATGTACATATATATATATATATATATATATATATATATATATATATATATATATATATATATATATATATATATTTGTGTGTGTATGTGTATATGTATGAATTTATATGTATATATATTTAAAATTTAATAAGAAAAATGACTCTGAATAATAGTTGTATACAAATTTAAATATCAATGGATTTGTGAAAGTTATTTGTTTTTGATTTATTTTACTTTCACTATTTTTTTTTAGAGTGTATATATTTTTTTATTATATACCAACTTTTATTATTTCATAAATGATATTGTTTTGTTAATTTACTTTATCCAAAATTAAATTTAAAATATGAATATTTATTACTTTTTTAATTAAGCAATTAATGACACATGATGTGACATAATGGTGTAATTATATATATATATATATATATATATATATATATATATATATATATATATATATATATACTATTTAATTTAATTAAAATATGTATTAAGATCTAAATCAATTTAGATTATAAAATTATATTGCAATTTTCAATATTATTTAATTATGTGAGTTCATGTTTGATACAAATTATTGTTTTAATTGCTTATTCATTTTGTAATCATAGTGTTAATATTTGTCTATTAGTAGATATTTAATTGTTTTGTAACAAAACAAATACAATTAATACAAAGATAGTAAGTTATCATTCCTAATAATAAAGAACATATTTCTTTATACCAGGGGATCTCAAACTGTAAACTGATTAATGATCATATATCATGAACAATTGTGTATAGTTTAAATATTTTGATTATTTTTAGTATATAATAAATTTTTTCATTGAATATTTTAAAATGCAAACATTATTTTGAAGACTAAATTTTTAATTATTATAAGATGTTTTATATAATTGTTGACTATAACTGATGTTACTCATAACTGTGTTGTAAAAAATATTATAAATTGAGTAATGATGATTTTATTTCTTATTTTTTTTTTACAGATACACGAATGGATCATCAGATGTTTCTGAACCTGCTAGTAATGAAAATAATGAAAATGTAAATGCTGCAAATGCAAATGCACCTGTACCTGTTCCTGATAATGTAGTTCCTCCTGCTGCAGATGCTGCTGTACCCATTGATGGCGAGGAAGGAATTATTGATAGAGATTGGCTAGACTGGTTTTATTTTTTAAGTCGTCTAGCAATACTTTTTAGTATTGTATATTTCTATTCTTCACCTCTACGGTTCATTATAGTTGTGTTACTAGGAGTTACTATGTACATGTAAGTATTCATGAAATTTGTTTTTATTAATCTATAATTTAATCACTGACATTATTTTTATTAATTATTATTTTTTAAATGTTTGACAGGCACATAAATTAATATTATTTAATTAATATAAATGTTATTGTAATTGATTTTAAATATTTATTTTATTTTTAGGTATCATATCGGTTTCTTCCGGCCGCAGGGATTGGAAAATCAAATTAATATAAATAATAATGTCAATGAACGTGTTGAAAATAATAATGTAATTGGTGATCAAAATGTTCTACAACAACCAGCTTTAACAATAGAAAACACTAGAAATGTAAATCAACCAGCAGAGGAAAGACCTTCTGTTCCAGCACTCATGTGGACTTTCCTTACTACTTTTTTTGCATCATTAATTCCAGAAATTCCAAATGCAGTTTGAGATAATATTTTATTTTTCTGTTAAAGGAAAGTTTATATATTTTTTACAATATGAATAGTACTAAAAATAATAAATGAAAGAAATATCACTAGCTATGTAGATATTTTCACTGTTATAGTATTTAATTATAATATAATTAAAGGAAGAAATGAACTCATACAATATTTCATTTTATTACATATGTATCTGAAGACATGTAGATATACATACAAATACATAGGTGTATGTATGTATATATATATATATATATATATATATATATATATATATATATATATATATATATATATATATATATATATATATATATATATATATATATATATATATATATATATATATATATATATATATATATATATATATATATATATATATATATATATATATATATATATATATATATATATATATATATATATATATATATATATATATGTATGTATGTATATAAGTATGTATAAAGCATACATGTACATATGTAAATATGTGTATGTGTGTTGTATATTTTATATGTATGTATGCGAGTTCAGTATGTGTGCTAGATTAATGTAAAATAGCTTAATTATGAAAGTGAGATTAAGATATCTATTTAATTAAATTATATAAACAAGAGTATATTGCTGACCTTAAAGAAAAACTTTAAAATAGATCTTTTATAATATAAATGTTTCCATTTGTTTGTTAATTTTTTATGTTGAATAAAAAATTAACTAATTATAATTGAATATATGTGTTGTTAATTTTATTTTTGTTAACAATGTACTTATAGTTTCCTTCCTAGTTTTTTTCACAATAATTGTTAAAGTATGGAATTATTTTTTTTTTTTTGTTTTGCTAATAATTTATTATATAATTGCTATGGTGATTATTAAATTTATATATTTTTTTTAGTAGTTATGAGTAATATTTTTGGATTTGAAAGTATTTTATTAAAAAAATATTTTTTAAAAATACATTTCAAGTTAATATGTGATTCTTTCTTTGAATCATATTTTGTAATTAATGTACTGTATGCATTTGTAAACAAGCTTATAATTATAATGCTAAAATGTAAGTATTTTGTATGATATTAGATTCATATTTAAGGTATTTCTTTAATCTTATTTGTTCCAGTTGGAGCGGTAACGTAAACTGATTGTTTTTTATAATTATGAAAAATTTGGAAAACTTAGAAACTAATTGTTTTTAATCAAGAAAGTATTTAAATTATTTATTTTTCAAAAAGGTTTAACCAAAAAATATAATGAACAGTTTAATGCTTAAATTAATTTTGAATTTAATTTCATTGTATGCCAGAGACGTAAATCAAGTTGCCTTTTGAAATATACTGAAACTATATTGTTTGATTTTGATGTAAAATTGATTATCAATATTTTTAATTAGCATCATAATTAGAATTTTTTGTCATTATTTCAGTGAAAGGTATGTAGAAGTATGTTTATGCATGTTATAAATATATGTGCATATATGTATATACACATATACAATCTGTATATGTGTATGTACATATGTATCTTACTACGAATTTACTATAGAAAATAGGAAAATGAATATAATTAACATTTTGTAACCATGTATCCAAATGAATTCCTTTTTTATGTTTCATATATACATAATATGTTATGGGTTTATTTATGAGTAGATATTTTTATTTCATATTTATTCTAATTTAATTGTATTTAAGTAGTATTATTTGACAATATATTATTTGTTTTAAATAGATCTCTATTGAAAATTATGATACAGTAAATAAAATAATAAAAATTGATTTTATAGTAGCACTAAAAAGTTTTAAACCTAGAAAAAGTTTATTTTTAAATTTCATGTAATATATAAGTGGGCTTTAATTTTGTGTTTGTGTTTTGTTAAGTACAGTTATAACTAATGATAATTGTCAAAAAAAAAATAATTTTAGGTACATTTTTAATTTTCATTTGAAATCTTTTTGGCTTAAAAATATATAACAAAAAATTAAATAACGTGTATAAATATAACAGGAGTTTTAATATACAGTTTATAAAGTAAATTGTAAATGTAAAAAAGCATTTTTTTATGATACAATAAAAAAAGTTGTTGATAATGGTATTATTAACAAATGCATATTGTTATATGTGTGTATGTGTGCGATTGTCACATATAAAGTGATAAATATATGATTTTATTTTATTTGTAAAATAGTAAATTGTTTATGAAATACTTGTGATCTTTATTAATATTGTTTGAATAAAAACTGAATATTATATGTTTTTTCCTTTATAAATCCTTTTTATAATATTTTTAATAGTTTCCTGTATTGGTCAGGATATATTATATATGCATATAATTCATATATATATATATATATATATATATATATATATATATATATATATATATATATATATATATATATAATATATATAAATATAAATATTTAGTTTTGGATTATTTTATAAATTATGTACTTTTAGTATTTTTGAAGATGACCAATTAAAATATACATTAATATAAGAATAATATTTGAATTTTATATTTGCCTTTAAAAAGGAACAAGATCAATTATCATTTTCATTGTAAAAAATATTAATTTTTTTATATATTTGTTTAGTTAGATGAAGCAACAGTTGAATATTTTATAGTGACATCTTATTGTAAATCGTGTCAACTACGATTTGATTTTGTAAGTAAGAGTTCCATGCTATATTTTGATACAATTCAAAGTTTGCCGGTTGGACGAAGCTGTGTAGTTTTGACATTTTGTGTATTTTGTGTTGTTTTTGATATATACTAATCGAATAAGATTAAAAAGGGCCATGGGTGTTACAGTGTAAGTGTATTTTATTATATTTATGCGTTATCCTTTTTACTGTTTAATTCATAACCTGTTTATTTTTAGATTGCAACAGTTTCCAATGGTAGAAAATCGCACTGGGCCACAAACTATAGAATTTCTGACAAAACGTATTGTTGCCTTAGGAGCTCTACAGTCCGGTCAATTTTTAGTTGACTGTGAGACCTATACATCTGTTCCACAGTTAGGTAAGTAGTTCTTATTTCTTTAATGTATTTGTCAATGAAATATATTTCTTTTTTTATTTTTACATATGTTTTATGTATATTAGAGTATTACGATGTGATAACATGAATTAGAAAATATTAACTTTTTTATTAAATATAAGAACCATATTGGTTTATTTTGTAAGAACGGATATTCACAAATATATTATTTAATTACAGTGCGATAAAACAAAATTATGAAGTTATTTTTGAATGAAATATTAGTTTTTATGGATTGCAGGTATAAAACAATTTATAGGTGACATAATTAGAGGTATTAGAATTCATTATAATGTTTTTTATTGTAATTAGCCAATGTTTTGAATGACTAACATTTCTAAATCACTACATTTATATAACTATAATAGTGATTTATCTAAGATAAGCCATTAGTTATTATTATTTAAAGAAATTTTCATTAATAATTCATTTTGATTAACTTGCAATCATGTTTTGTAGTTATAATTTAGTTTATTTACTGAAGATATATTCTTTTTCAAAATTTTTGAAGGAAGTAATTTTTATGAGTAATTAGAAGATGTGAGGATCATTAATGAGTTGAAATTGCAAGAGTAGATATTGATATCCGATTTATTTGTTTGTAAGTAAAAATTTAAATTATGTATTTTAATATATAACATAAGTAAATTACTGCGTTAATATATGATTACATAAAATTGAAATTATATTTTTTAATTAGCAGCTTTTATAAATCCTAAAGGTACATTAAAAAGCTTTGGCTATTAAAAATTTACAGATTGGGTATTAATTTTTGCTTGAAAAAGGAATTAATAGTATTTTTGTGAACTCTATGTTGATTTAACATAAAATATCAAGCATTTGTGAAATTCTTTGTTTAATATTTTATTATAATATTGATTTTTAAATTTGATTTAGTTTAATTTCATGGTAATGTTTTGTTATTATTATAAAAAATAGGGTTACTCTATTTTTCCTCACCTTATATATTCTTATTCCTGAAAAAAATTATAATAATTTCTAAAACAATATGTAATTTTTGAATATGTATTTACTGTTACCTTAAAATTAGTATTTATTAACAATTTTATTAAAATAATAGAAGTTATCTAGGTTTCAAATTACAAATCTTTTGAAAAATATATAAATTACAAAAGTACAAATGCAAGATATATCATGCCATAATGTAAAATTATGTCAGAATATATTTTGTTAGTTGGTGTACATTTGTGTGTATATATATGTTTGAATGTATTTCTCTATTCATTTTTTTCTTTAATATGTTTTAATCTATTTTTAATTAATTTTCAAATTAGGGCAAGCTTAAATTGATGCAGAACTTAAATATTGTTAAATGTTTATGATTTAAAATTAAGAATTTGGGAGATATTAAATTATTTGCAATTATTATACTATAAATAATTTATTTTTTTTGTACATTGTTTTTAATGTACAGAGTTACTTGGATAAGTAATTGGTTTTATAAATTTTGAAAATATTGAAATGTGTGATAGGTTTAAAAAAATGTTTATAAAAACTTCTCATGTATGAATGAATCTTCATTAAAACAACTAAGAGCTGTTCATAATAAGTGTCGTTTATATTTTTTTATTGGCTGATTAAATGGTAATTTATATTTTTATCATTTTGTTATAAGTTTTTAATTACTTAAATGTAAATAAATAGTATTTTTATGTCTTTAATTTCTTTTATTTATTTTGAAATGGTAATGTGTGTTGGTTGTGTATGTAAAGCTTACTTTATAATAAAATGAATATAGGAAAATATTTATTAATAGTTTGAAATATATTTTTAGGTAACAAAATAATAAGTCAAAATTGCAAAGTTCATTTCAGTTGTTTATTATTTGATACACTTAGTTTTGATACGTAATAAGTAAATGAAAAATATTTTTTTTAAAAAATTAACATATGTCTTTCTAATATTTGATTAACTTTGCTTTTTTTAGGTAGGGATTTGCTACATTTGTAAATAAATTCTAAGTTATTTATAAATCACTTAAAGAAGTAAAGAAAAAAAGCGAAATTCTATTTATTATGATAAAACAAATTGTATAGCTTCGATAATGGAGCTAGCATGAATTAATAAAATGAATCTTAATTACAGCCTTATATTTATACCATTGTAATTAGCATGTAGATTTGTTAGTTATAATTGATAAAATAAGAGAAATCGTTTAGAAAATTGTATATTGAGTGTATTGGAATATAAAATGTTAAAATTATTAATAAATTGTTCACTTCAACCTGAAAATTTATCATTAAAAGTAAATATGATATGCTAAGAAATTTTTAAATTAAACTTTATTACAATTATAGTTAACAAAAAACTTTTTTTTTTGTTGTTGTTTTGCATCATTTTAAGCTTTTTTATACATAAAACTTTCTTTCTAGTTTAAAAAATTAGCGTGTTTTATATTTAGAGTGACTTTTACTAATAAAATTGATTAAATTACAAAATGTATTTTTGTAATATAATAAATGTACATTTTCATCATTAATTATATAATAAATTGTTTAATTATACCTCATTTAGATGATTTGTTCATAACAAATAATAATTCGATTTCTAGTCACATTCACTCAGTCTTATTTTTTTTATCATTTTCATTTATCATTCATGTTTGGTAGTTATTGAGGATTACAATATTCTTTAATGAAAAAAAAATATATAATATGGAAGGAATAAATATTTTTATCATAAGAAAATATGGAACTATTTAAATGCAACTAAATCGTCAAAATTCGAATCTTTCTCTGAATGAAGTATAATTTTTTTCATTTCGTCTTGAATGATGACTATTAAATATATTGGAGTTAACGTTTTTGCGATAGGTATTGAGCAAAATTATTTATTTAATAAATACTATTAAAATATCTGCTTAAACTATTCATTTTTTTCAAGGATTGTATCAATGTTTATAGAAAACTGATAATTAATTAAGATGTCTATTTGAATAGTTGATTATGTTTTAAAAATGTTACAATTTATACTACCCTAGATTTTTGTTTTTTAAAAAGTTAAGGACGTATAAAATTATCGAAAATTAAAATTTAGAAAATTTTGTTCATACATACATTTTTGTTTTTATATGTTTCATTAAAAGTTATATATCATTAAGAAAACAACTCAGTTTTTATAAAGATGTACTATTTTTGTGAAAGTTGTATATTATTTTAAATAACATTTCTGTTTTTTAACACTGGAGTTCGGTTAATTTTAATTATTAAAAATAATTAAAATATTAGTACAGTAATAAAATAAAATTATATAAAATTCTGTATATAACAACGAAAGGTATGTATTTTTTTTTTAAATGAACATTTGCCTTTATTTACTCATTTACAGAAACGTATTAAGTCGTAAAAATATTCATCGTGTGTGATCCTCTTTTCAAGCGTTTGTTTTTAAAAGGTTTTTATATAAGTGAAGTGTGTTTTTAAATTGAAATGTTCTGTTTTTACACGAAAGATTTCGATTATATAAACATGATTAAAAAAGTATTTTCGACCAATATAAATAAATAACTAAAAGTATAGAGAATTTTGTGAAAATGTAATTGAAATAAACAGAAACGAGGTTCGTACAAGGATATGTGTATGGATTCTTTCATGTGTTGTACACAGAATTTGTTATTTTTAATGATAATCTTTAAAAATAACACAATATACAAAGTCCTGTATTTACATTCCATGCTATTTTATTCTACATTTATTCATGAATGTCTTCATCCTCAATAAGGTTCTAAGAAAAATGTTATGCATAAAATATTACCTTTTTCATTTTCTTTGAAAAATACACTTCTAAATGAGCTCTAATAACTTATAAGACATACAACAATTTGATTGTTTTAATAGTAATATTAACAATGATGCCGTAAATAATTATTTAAAACATTCTTAACAATTGTCGTTATTATTCCTTAAAAAGAAAAAAACTATTGTTTTAATTTTTATAACAGTTACTTTTAATAAATCCGTAAACATCAATTCACAAAAGTGCGCAGTGTAAATTTTAAAATTTGGATTTACTTACTCTAAGGAGTATTGATTAAGTTTATAATTACACTCAATCAACAAATACTTTATATATATATATATATATATATATATATATATATATATATATATATATATATATATAATCTGTGGGTATGAATGTGTGTGTGCATATGTTTAATCAGAAAAATACACGACTGGATATAAAAATAAAGGTTTTTATTATTGATAATAATACTTTGTATGTACGTGTGTGTGAAATATTAAACTATCCAGAAATCATTTCATACGATATCATCTTTATTATGCTATTAAATAAAAAAAGGTAATTGTAAAATGAAGCATTTTCATTTGCAAATATATGCACACGCATTAGGCGTATTTATATTTAAATTACATAATATTGTCAAACAGTATTGTCTATTGGTGTAAATGTATAATTCTACATTAATTTTCATAAAACCTGTTCTACTATATTTCAATTCTTTAGTATTGAAAAATGTTAATTTAAAATTCCCTGCTTGGGGTTGCATTCACTAATTTATAGAACAACTAGATTAGGATGGTGTTATAACAATTTAATACACTGTCTTAGTTGAGTTATATCTAAAATTAATTGATTGATTTTTTTATAATTGTATTCCTTACTTTTTTAATATATACATTACTTTCTTAATTTCTTTTTTTATTTTATTTTTCATTATATTTCGATACTTTTTCATTATAGCCTGTTTTCAGACATCACTATCGTCTCTTTGTTAACTATTGTGGCTTTTTGTTGTTAGTTATATCAAAAAGATAACGTAATTTAACATTAATTAAAATTTTAACATTCATGCTGTATAGAAAATTAAAGCTGAATAGTTAATAACAAGTTGAATTGTTCATTAATGTGTATGCATCATTTAAATACATTGTTTCTCTATTAGAATATTAAATCTCTGGCTTTTTTATATATGCATACACTTATTTGTCCTTGATAGTAGCATAGAAAGAATAATTGAGAACATTTTTGCGATTGAGTCAAAGGTAGTTAATATATTATAATCAAAGACAATGTTTTCAAAGGATTTTTTAAATATGTATTATATGAAGAACTTCTAATGAGATTTCAAGTATAATATTTGTGTATAAATATATATTTTAAATAGAATATTAGTAATTTTATAGTTTCTTTCTTTTTTGTATATATATATAGAACTATTAATGCCTGAATTTCATAAATATTTTTAAAATTTAGATATGTATTAAAATGATGATTTATATATTTTTGAATTAAAATTACAATTGATCAATTCATTTTGGGTTCTTCTAAAATTAGTTTTTCTATTTTATTACAATAGAATATATTGTCAATGTTATTTCGTTTTCAAAAATTTAGCTATGCTACTATTAAAAATACAGAATATAACGAGATATCTATAGGGAAATTTGGTTTTACAAAATGACATTTTTTTAAAAAAAAAATTCAAAATATTTTATATTTCGATTATAGTTTTCATTACCTCGAATTTTACAAATATGTTTTAGATTAATAAAGAAAACTTGGAAATATCTTTGTTTTATGTTAATTTTTAACCTATTTCCCTATAACAATTATATTTTAAATTCTATTTTTTCAATAAATGTATACAAATATAAGTAAATAACATACATTTTATACACACACGTATATATAATTAAATGTATGTATAAATGTTTATAATCATGTTTATTAAAAAAATAGTGCGATCGTGTGTTGTAAAATATGTAATTTTATTAATAAAATGTTATAATAGAAATGATATGTTTTTAAATGTATACTTGAAAACAGTTTATATATCTATAAAATATACAATCAAAAACTTAATGTATCATTAAAGTTTTTAATTAATCAATAACATTAAAATTATTTTAAATTATCGTGTTAGAATTTTTCTTTATGTAAATTTTTTGATGTTGTATTTTCATTCTTTTCGCTTTTAACATTTGAGATGATAATTGAAAGGCACAATGTTTGGAAGAGTTAATTAGTTGCATATTGTCGTACATGTCACAAATTTATAATTATATTTATTTTATATAAATCATTATATATTTTTAAATATGCATTCATATTTTAATGTCTAATAATCACAGTTATTATTTTTCCACCTTTTATTTATGACTATTTTCCTTTAAAAAATAACTTATTGATAATCTAATATCTTTGTTAAATCAAATATTTAACAGAAATTTATCATTTTGTTGCGATAAAAAATGTTTATTTTAGATTTAATTTTAGTAAGTAAACTAGAAGGCCTATATAAGCGAGTTAGGTCTACAAAAATATTTCAACTTAAAATAACTTGCAAGAGGGTGACTGGACATCATTCTTGAACGTGATCTTTTTCTATCAAATATTTAAAGTATGTTAATGGCATATCGTTCTAAAATACAATATGAAATCAATAATTCACGTAATAATATATGAAATCTTTTAATTTCATATTAAGTAGTAAGCAAATTTCTACAATGAACTGATCGTTTTCAAACGAGAAATTGCCGTTGCAATTCTTCAGTTTGTAACGAGTACGTAATTTTTTATTATATAACGTCAGACGATTTTGTCGAAATCATCGATTGGCAGCCAATGATTGTACATATTTAGGATTCATTTCGTCCATGTCACGGCCTTTTGTTTCTGGTACACAACAGATTATAAAACATAACCCGCACATCGAGATAGCAGCGTATAACCAAAATGCACCATGCAAACCTAACCATTCTTGAAAATCTATAAATGTCTTAACGCCCGTGAAAGCACAAGCATAACTAAAAGAAGTTGCTAACGAACTTCCGAGACCTCGATATTCGAGTGGGAACAATTCTCCTATAAGAAGCCATGAAATTGGACTTATGCCTAGAGAGAATGCAATTGTAAAAACAAGAACACATAAGAGAGGTATCCAATCGTGTTCGCCGCTAGACGTTGTTCCGCCCGCCGATAAGCCGCTTAACACTTCTGGATTGAGCTTCATACGTTGATGCGCCTCGTAATACGCACATGAGCCGAATCCAGCCAATGCTAGAGACATAAATACACTGCTGGCAATCAGTAACGGTAAACGACCGGCTGTGTCAATCAGTAGACCAGATAGCAAAGACGCTAATAATTGTACGAAACCGGCAGCAATAGCCGCGCCGTGCGGGTTCATCCCGCCGAATGTTTGTCGAAAAATTGGTACTGCGTAAAAGTTGAAAGCGTTCGCACCAGAAAAACGTTGAAAGAACATTAAACCGCATGTCGTTAAAGTAGGCTTCCATAGTTTATGAACTATGTCTCGAGGAGCGGGTGGTCTTAAAATATGAATCTGAAAAAAATATAATTGTCATTATATACAATGGCATATAAAATTATTTGTGCTTTACACAAATGAATTTTAACCCCAACACCATAATAATTTAAAGTGTTTAATAATCACTTATGGTTCACTTATTATTTATAATTATATAATCTATAATTATTTCGGTTGATGGATTTCGATGGCGACGCCATCATCGCGTCATTGGGGTTAAAATTCATTTGTGTAAAGTGAATCAGCCACAGTTCCAAATTGAACATTTTAAATTATTGTGGTGTTGGGGTTAAAATTCATTTGTGTAAAGTGAATCAACCTCAGTTCCAAAACAACAAATAAATTATTTGTGCTACACATATTTGTATAAAAAGTAAATTTAAGTACATTTTTATTTCAAATATAAAACTATTATCAGGAATAAAAAAAACATATCTACTAAAACTAATAGTAAATACATATTATTTTTTTATCATAATTAATAAATTAATAATTAGTTAGTCCACCTTGTGAATCGATTAAACGTTGTAAACTATATTTCGTATTATTAACTAAATTTAATGTAATTTCAGTTTAAAAATATTGATTTTTATCGTATCTTTATTTGTTATGTTGATTTTTTTTTAAATATTACGGTACAATATATTCGGTGAGGTTAATGCAGTATTCTTCAAATGTAGCACAAAAGTGGACATTTTCTAACAAATCAAAGCGATTCCCAAAATCTTATTATCATTGAAATTTTATTGGATATAAATAATTTTATGCATGATTGCATATACAGTATATTCATCTATAAAGAATATACAGCAATACCTCGTACAGTCCGGCTAATCGGTTCTATTGATTAACCGGACTATTTGAAACTGGACTAATCGAAACACTAACTAAATACAAAAAATGTTAATTGGTTCTAAACAAATTTTTTTCCTGTTTTTCAGTAAATAAAACGAGAGTAATATATTCAAATGTTTGTATGTATCAACAAAATAAAATCAGGGATTTATACATTCATTTTAAATTCATTTTCAATTAAAATTTAATTATCAAAAAATCGACTTCACTCTAGAGTTGCGAATCGAAAACTAATAGAAAAAGAAAAAAAGACCACAAAACTAGAACTGCGCATGCGATGCGCATAATGTGCATATACGATTTCGGTTTTTGTTTTTATTATGTTTTCACAATAAAGAGGAAAACTTGAAAATTTTCATATAAAGATAATTTTATGTATTAATTTTTTGGGATTTTTTTTAAGAAAAACTTTTTAATAGGATTTTTTTCAAGTAAAACATTTCAAACAGGACTATAGTGAAACCGGACTAATCGAAGCCGGTCTATGCGAGATATTACTGTATTTGTAAAATGAAAAAATAACTATTTACTTACTTGACGACTTGCAAGAACATTCGTACGTATTGTTGCTAGTTCTGCAGACACGTCGACACTAGCTCCACGAAGCCATTGTAAAGATCTAGCTGCGTGGTCATCACGTTCACTTAATACCAAATAACTGGGTGTTTCGGGTACCCATAGAGCGCTAAAGAATAACATAATCGGTGCTAATGCTACTATTAAAGCCAGTTGTCTCCAGTCCAACCAAGCTCCTAGTGCGAACGATAATAACATTCCTATATGACCAGCAATTTTGAGCAAAGCACTCAGAACACCTCTAATGTCAGGCATTGCGATTTCACTAATGTACACCTGAAATACGTAATATGTCTTTTTAAAAATAAGTATTATTGAAAATGTTTATGATTTTAGTTTTATAAATAAACGTATATGTAATTTACTATTCAATAAATATATCAGATATATTTATAGTCGTCTATTAGATAGTTTTGTAATTTAGTATTAATTATTTGTAATCAAAATAATTAAGAAATTTCAATATACATATTTTGAAAAAAAATCTAAATATTAAAACTGTTCGATCTTATTAAATTTCGGATTAAGTACATTATAGTTATTTGGGAATCAGTGCACACATTTCCAGAAAGATCTTGACATAATGTAATGTAATCTCAGACATTTTAACGGATATGTTACTGATATATGAGAAAAGGGTAGTTTGAACTGTTGACCGATGCAGGGTAGTGATAGGTCAGATGTGAAGTAGGTAGAATCGACAGAAGTCGGGGTTGACGAAAAAATATATTGTATTAACTGTATTATAACTTCAGGATAGTATATTATTACTTATTTATTTATTATCAAAAGAAGTCAATTTTTGAAATAAGGTTTCAGAGTTTCTCTTCAATGTTACCATTGTTAAGTTTTATAAAATAGCTTTTTCTCATGAACATTTATGTTTTTTATTTTTATAAGCTATATTTCTATTTAATTTTGTATGAAATTTGTTTCAACAAATATATATATATATATATATATATATATATATATATATATATATATATATATATAGAGAGAGAGAGAGAGAGAGAGAGAGAGAGAGAGAGAGATTTTGTGTCGAATATGGAATATTTATTTCCACACAGATGAGTTATCATCCTAATTAACACCACAAAATATTGCAAAGTATTCAGTAATTATTGTGTATTTTATTTATTTATAGTTAATATGCATTTCTGTGACAATGCCAACATTGTTAGAGCGCTGCATGATTTTATAATTCGATGTTGACGGAATTGACATCGAAATGTGTGTCAATTTATAAATAAATAAAGTGAACAATACATTTTCTATCATTTTGTATTGTTGGGGTGATAATCGACCTGAGTGAAAGTGAGTTTTGTATAGTTTCAAAACAAATAGTGACAAATGATCGTTTTCTTTCTTATGTTGATTTGTTATAATATAATTTTAAATTTATATTTTCAAATTTGAATTGATTTTACAAATAGTTTAAAAATGAATTTGGAAATGTATTGAAAGACAATGAAATTGTAAATAAATTTAAATGCACAAAGAATGAATGTCATTATTAAATCTTCAGTAAATAAGGTTGTATCTAGGGGCTTCAAGTCATTTAATCGAGAATGAAAAAAAATAGAATTGTATCGGATAGTTCTGAATCAATCAAGGATCTAGAAGAGAAATAATGTGAAGTAATTAATTTTAAGTGCATTTTGTATTGATTAAAACATTCAATTTAACAATTGGTTTGTTATTGTTATATATTGATGTTTTTTTAAACTGTGATTAAATGATTGTGTAAAAATATAAAACTGAAGATTTTTTCGAATAATTTAAAAACTTTTTACGAGTACTTTTCGTAATTGATTTATATATATATAGGTAACTCTTCATTTATGTTCGTTAGCTTTTCCAACTAACTGTTCAAACATATATATATATATATATATATATATATATATATATATATGTGTGTGTGTGTGTGTGTGTGTGTGTATTTGTGTGTGCATATAGAATTGTTTTTGTAATTAATTAACCCTCAGTAAGCTCACAAGATGAATGTTTCATTAGCGAATAAGATTATTTTACGATTATATAGGAGATAAAGAGTACAAATGCTTTAATATATATATATATTGATTTAGTTTTTTGAACACTAATAATTTTAATATGTTTTAACATCAATAAGTTACTCATTTTATCACAACAAAACTTTATAAAAGTGTTAAAAAAATCATTTATTGTTTATTTAATACGGTATTGGTTATTTAAGCGGCCATTGTTGAAGCGCTGAATTATGGCGATGACACTATAGAAATGTCGTGGATAAAATGAACAATAAGTGTTAATTGAATACTTTTATAAAATCTTGTTTTGTTGAGATGAGTGATTCGTTTGAGTTAAAATTAGTTTGTCATAGATCTAAAATGAATAGTGAATATTAATGGCCCTTCCCACACTAGTCAACATGCATACAGTATTCACGGCCCATTACCACTCGTCTCACACGCTCTTACTCGAAAGCTAATTTTTTTAGGTGGGGGAGTTTGATGATAAGAGGGTGTGAGATGAGTGGTAATGGGCGTGAATACTGTATGCATGCTGACTAGTATGGAAAGGCCCAATATTCGGTTATGTATGTATATTTTGGTATGTATCACCGCTTGTCAAGCAGGAAAAGTGCGTTCGATTCCCAGTCGGAGAATTTTTCACTTTCGAGGGTTGAACATGAGGTTGACAACCTCATCTTGTAAAAACAACTGTCAAGAAACTTTGATAAGAAAGGTTCTATTGAACTGGCATTGGCAGAAAGGCCATGGCTGTATATAAGAGCTATAGTGTATTCTCTCTCTCTCTCTCTCTCATATATATATATATATTAAAAATAAAATATAAATAACCCTTGTAATATTTTAAAATATATGTTAATTATTAAAAAAGAAATACCTGTGTCACCATTAACACAATGGAGCAACAGAAACCTCCGATAAATGCAGTGACGAACATTATTTCAACACAACTTGCGAACACTGTTGCTATCCATGACATTGAAAATGGAATTGATATTATAAGAAGTACTTTTCGTCGTCCAAATCGCATTGCGAAACCGCCTAATAGAGCTCCGAATAAAGCACCGAGCAATGATAAACTTGCTACCCATGACGCTTGTTGAGAAGATACTGTTAAAGCTGTTGAATTGTACCACGAACCTTGGTGGTCTTGTAACGATGCGATGGCCGGAGAACTATAACCTTTACCGAGACCGGCGGCAAATGGTCCCAATGATACGGCTAATGCGGCCAGTACCTGTTTTAAAAAAAGATTTTATTTTATGAAATTTGAATTATTGTTGGAATATTATGAAAGGGTATATTAAGGGATTATGCATGGCTTAGATGTGGAGTGATTTTTTTAATGTCACATTCATTTATAGCTTTAGTTTATAAAAAAATAAATTAAAAATTTAATGTATATTTGTATTTATTTTTTAGTATTAGAAAATTACATGACGATGAGTCTCAAGTTAAAAAGTCTTATAATGAATTTATTTTGTGTTATCTTTTCTATAAAACATTTAAAATTATGTTACTGTTTGTTTTTAAACTGGCAAATTCACTTTAACATAAATTAATTTTCACTCCCAACACTACAATATGTTATCAAGTGTTCAATAATCACTTATTGTTCACTTTGTTGTTTATAACAACAATGGGCTAATGCGCATTTCGATGGCGATGCCATTATTCTCAGAGTTTTTTTGTTATAAATTTTTTATTGTAGTATTGGAGATGAAAATTCATTTGTGTTAATTTTTTTTTTTTTTTTATATAAAATTTAAATTATATCTATAAATAATTAACATTATTCAAATATTAAGAAGTCTAAAATTTATAATATAATTTAGTATTACATTTAATTTAATATTTTTTTATCGTTTCACAGAGATAATTTATTGTTTATTCGAAACAAAGTTAATTTGACATTAATTTTGATTTAAAAAAACATAGTTGAAAGAGTTTTTAAACAAAGGATTACAATTGGTAGTTAGAAGGTAAACATTTTAATAATATTGTATGATAAATGAAAGAATTTTAGATTTTATTTAAACATGTCAGCAAACTTTAATTTTAAGTTAGAAAATATACTAGTGACTTTGATGTTTATAGATGAATTTCGAGTAAAAATATACATATTGTTTTTTGGTACTCAAACAGTTAAAAAATCTGCATGTATAGCTTTTCAATTTGTAATTTGCTTCTATAATTTAGATATACTTTTATTTAAGTGATTAGAGAGATTCAAATGAAAAAGAAATGACATGACATTTATTATTAATTTATTTATTGATATATATATATATATATATATATATATATATATATATATATATATATATATGTGATTTATTTGAAAAAGTTCATAAAATAAAAATTACGCATTGACCAGCAATATGGTTCGCATTTAACATTACATTTTATTACGAAAACTTTAATACGACAAATAGCTTGCTTGAAAGAAGTTCTATATTTGAAATAGTATTTCAAATAACTGCACTAATGAAAATCGACTTCCTTTCGTTTCATTGGTTCGCTGGCGACATGAAAATAAAAATTTATGTTACTGTTACAGCAACTAATTCAAAACTGTAACTCACTTGAACGTAAATGTATTTTTATTCTGTATTTTCATTTATAAATAATCGTAATAAATGTAGATTTATAAACATAAAAAATAAATCCATTCTATATTATAAATAACCAAAAAATAAATTAATTTAATGATTGCAGTACTAGAATACAAAAAGGATATGAATTCGTTTTTCGGGCTGTTTTCATTTTAGTCAGTAATGAAATTATTATTAGTAATGAAATGAAATTGTATATTATTTACTGTCGGATATAAATATTTAATACTTGTACATTGTCTGTTGCCTGTAATTTAATGAATGCTAAATTTTATTGTTTTTATGTGTCCTATAGGGAACATTTGTAAAAAATTGCGTGTTATATATATATACACACACATCAAGGATTATTTTAAATTATTTTTCACTAGACGATTTATTTTGCAACTTTAAATTTCTCTCGAAACAGTGATTTTTAAACATGCGAGTGTGTGTATTTTAAATAAACATTATTAAAAATTGTACCAATGAATGATTTAACTATTATTAGAAGTTAATTAAGTATTGTGAAAAATGTTATGTTCTTTATTTTAATTGACACAATATCTTAAAATGGAGTATTTAACAAAATATTTAATGATTTAAAATTTTCGGATTTTCATGTACAGTAAACGATATTAACCCTTATCGGTAGTATGTCACCTCTGACGTGACATTACAACTTTGCTCTATCAGTTGTATGTCACGTGCGAGGTGACAAGACTGAACAGGTAACAACGTCCTCTTTACTGCATGTACACACTATATGTTTTTACAGTTTAATTCCTACTCGATAACAGATAACTCGTTCTGTCATATTTCAGCGATTATTTTACTTATATTATAATATTTTATTTCTCTAAAAGTGAATAAAGAAAATTAAGCAATATAGGAAGTAACAGTGATAGTTGTAGTGAAATATGTGAAAATTTTGAATATTCGGCAAGTGATTTTAATTCTTGTGATGAAGCTGCATATCCTGCAACCTCATTCCCAAGGGAAGCATAATGACTGCATTGTATGTTCCAATTGGAAATTACCTGGAGGAAGAAAGACGACTATATACTTCTGCGAAACTTGTAACAGAAAACCATTTCTTCATGTAGGAAAATATTTAAAAAAATACCACATATTGAAAAATTATAAATAACATTTAAGCTTGAAGATTACACATTTAATAAAATGTAAACATTTAAAGTGTAAATATAAATATTTTTATGTACAAAATTATCTTTTTATATCAATTAACCTTAGTTACTCTTCTCTTACAATAAGCACTCAAATATATCTCCGACCTAGAGGAAAGTTAAGTACAAAATGCTAACGTCCGATAAGGGTTAAATTAAAAACGAAATTTAAAATCTTTTTTAATTACTTTACAATACAATATTGGTATTTATTTTAGAAAAATATAAACATTTGGAAGATTTTTATAAACCAAGTGGTAAAGAATTTTTGATGGTAATTTTATTAGTTTACACATATTTTTCATTATAACACTTTTTTTTGTAATATTAAAATTTATATAATTTTTCCAAATTGTTAAATATTTATTTTTTTTAGTTATATAATTAGTATTTATTTATTCGTAAAATACGTTATTTTTTCAAAGTTTTATCGACTTTTCCAATTATACGATTAATTTCATATTAAAATGCATAACGAATTTGTTAATTGTCTACAGTATATGTTTTGTAATTTCAACTGAGTAGTATATCAAATAATGAATACATTAAGTCATATATGTTTTTAAATTACTTCATACATAATTCTCGTCACATCGTACTACGAATACTCGTTAACAATAATAGTATACAATAGTAAACAACGTATTCGTGGTTTATTCGTAGAACTACATGTTATTCATGTATGCATTCTCACGCACGGATGCACATTCCCTACCAATCTAAATATTAATGATCGAACATGATGGATAGTATATATTACGAATAATAATAATATCGATTCGCAAATATGTGTTATGTTCTGTTAGATTTTAAGTTTATGTATAACGAAATTTTAGATTAAATTAAACAAACGTATTTCAGATTGAAATAAATTTTGTCAATTGAAGAAACACAGGTCTACCAATTTTAATTCTGTGAACGTTGTTTCAATTTTTTTTTATCTTTTTCGTATGAATCAGTTAAAGTAAATTAGTAATATACGTAGTTCTTCCTTCTATCACAAAGTTCTTACTTAACATAAATTTTACAAATTTACAGAATTAATATAACATTTCGTTTATTAATTTTCATTTTTATATTTTACTCTGAATTAAGGAAAAAATATTTTCAGATATTTTAAATAGAATTATCTTTTTAATCTTTAAAATTATATTTTGTGGGATTCATTTTTCCCCCTCCCCACCGTGAAATATAAATATTTAAAATTATAAACAGTCAGTATAATTTTATTTAAGTCTAAAATTACTTAAGTTAATTTAGACAATGAAACTTCTAGATTTGAGTAATCATTTTATTATATTTTAATGATACATTTTTGTTCCTTGCAGATTTTTTTTCATATTAAAAAATTAATTTATTAGTTATTTATGTTAATAAACATTGATAGAACTTTTTAAAAAAAAATTATATTAAAAATAGTAATCAGAAATCCAAAAGTTTGGTAATGTCACATATGAAATAGAATTTCATATTCCATTTAATATTTCATTTAATTTGTTATTATTGATTATGAATTGTATGGTTATATTTGACATGGAAGAGAATAAGATTTTGAATGTCATAAGATTTTTAATTATGAATTTGTTAGCAAGTGTATTAATTATTTATAAATATTTATTGAAAAAATGTATTAAGGTCTTTATTAATACGTTTTTGTTTACTATTTAAATTTCCTAACGTCCATTATTAATTGTGTAATTTTGATATTTTAAAAAGGAAATTTGACAGACTGTTAGTAAGTAATTCAATTAAAACCATAATCGTTTGTCGTATATTATTAGGCATTATTATTTTTAATATTGTGCATATTTCCAAAAAATAAATTAATAATTAGTTTTTAAACTTTTGTACATAGACTGATGAAGAATATTAAAAAAAAATGTTACAATTTTTTTTCATTAAGACTATTATTTAATTTCGAATTCATAATGATTTGCTAAAAAGTTAATTATTGTTATTCAGTCTTAGTATCATAAGACTTCGATTAGCTACAATCTGCAATAGTAACTTTCCCCAGATGCGACAACGGACGGTATCGATCTTCTGGTGCTCTCGTTGGTATGAGAGATAGATTCACTGTAGGATACATTTGCCTTAGTGAAACAATTTCAAGTTGATGTGCATGTGTGTAAATATTTATACAAACGTAGATAGAAGTGAATATACATACAAATATGCATATGTACATTTACGCATATTTTCACATAAATGATTGTATATACACATGTATGGTACATACAGAGATATTCATATAGGTATTACTGTTTGTATGTACATATAGACATATATATATATATATATATATATATATATATATATATATATATATATATATAAATGTAAACATGTATACGGTTTCCAATATACAATTAAAAGACATAACATAAAGAAATATCTCAAGAAAATTTTAATTTTTTCAGGAAAATAATATAAATTAATACCGAAAATATATAAAATTTTTGATAAATTGTACTATCTGTATTTTAATTATATAATATTATAATTAATGTCAATAACTTTTATAAGAGGTTTTATTTAAAATATTTCGTAATTTGTTTCATCTCTGTAAATTATTTTTTTTATGTGTAGGTTTTTATAATGCAATGTTTTTTAAAGTGCCGTATATAGGCTATAGAGGCCATAGATAAATTGGAGGTTGAGAATTGTTTACAAAAATAATATTTTTTCTTATTATTGTTGAATCATTCACTACTTCATAGTGATTTAAGAAATACATTTCAAGTATTTCTATATAATTTAAAAAAATTCTGTTTGTATTTCTTTATATTCCAATGAAAGTACGCATTTATTCATGGATTACGCTGAAATATATACGAGGGTCGTTTGATAAGTTTGGTAAATTTATTTATTGTTTCATTTAATATTTAAATTTTTCAATTTCGTTTTTCTTACTTTTTTACCATGCTTATCAAACGACTCTCTTAATAGATAGTGATAAGCAGGTGATTTACAAGCTATACGAGGGTAGTCCCATAAGTACCCGGCCTGATCTAGAGATGGCGGCAGTTGTTTGAAATATATCACTGTATTAGAAAGTACACAATCTATAAAGCATATGTTTCAAGTTTGAGGACGCCACGTTGTTTAGTATTTGTTTGGCAGCCATCAATAGTGAACATTTTCAGTGAATTTGTGAAAATGGAGAAAATTGGTCATCGTTACGTGATACAATACTTTTATTTGAAAGGCCTCAGCCCAACCAATATAAAAGCTGAACTGGATTCTACTCTGGGTGAGTCTGCTCCTTCGTTTACAACAGTGAAATATTGGGTAGCAGAGTTTAAACGAGGCCGTACGAGCTGCCAAGACGAGCATCGCAGTGGTCGACCAAATGAGGTGACGACTCCAGAAATGGCGAAGAAAATCCACAAAGCGGTACTGGATGATCGTCGACTGAAAGTGCGCGAGCTAGCAGACATAGTAGGCATTTCAAAAAGTGCGGTACATCGCATATTATCTGAAAATTTGGACATGAGAAAGCTGTGTGCAAGATGGGTGCCGCGTTTGCTCACACTCGAGCAAAGACAGTGTCGTGAAGATGTTTCAATTGAGTGTTTAGCGAAGTTTCACAGCAACAAAGCAGAATTTTTGCGCCGTTTCATAACCATGGATGAAATATGGGTCCATCACTTCTCACCCGAGACAAAAGAACAATCAAAACAATGGACTGAAAAGGGAGAACCGGCTCCAAAGAAGGCGAAGACCGTTTCATCTGCAGGCAAGGTCATGGCGTCGGTTTTTTGGGATGCGCGTGGGATAATTTTCATTGACTATCTTGAAAAAGGAAAAACTATCAATGGCGAGTATTATGCGAACTTATTGCAACGTTTGAGCGAAGAAATCAAGCAAAAACGGCCGCATTTGGCTAAGAAGAAAGTGTTGTTTCATCAAGACAATGCACCAGCTCACAAATCCGTTATTGCAATGGCCAAAATTAATGAATTAAAGTTTGAATTGCTACCTCATGCACCCTATTCGCTAGATTTAGCCCCCTTGGATTATTTTCTGTTCCCAAACTTGAAAAATGGCTCAGTGGTCAAAGATTTCCCAACGATGAAGAAGTGATGTCGGCAGTTAATGGGTATTTTGAGGAGCAAGACAGTTCTTATTATAAAAAGGGTATCGAACTTATTGAACATCGCTGGGAAAAGTGTATAGAGCTGAAAGGAGATTATGTTGAAAAATAAATATATTTTTTTCCAAAATTTTTGTGTTTTTTTTGTTGGGTCGGGTACTTCTTGGACCACCCTCGTAATTGTATTTAAAAATAATCTTAAAAAATAATTAAATTATGTCTGCGTTGTCAAAATTTATAAATATTATTTAATTACTATTATTTATTAATATTTATTTCATTTAAGTATAAAAATATATTTTTATTTACTTGTGATAGGTACTGTGGCTGCTTTTTCGTTGTAACATGTACTGTCGACCCTCTTCTAATTTTCGTTATCGATGCTGGGTCGCAATGCGTTGTTAACTGAAACAATAAAAATAAATATATATTAATATTCTGAAAAATACATTTATATAGATAAGACAACAATTAATAACTATATTACTATAATATATTAGGGTTTTTAATATCAATTAACAAAAATATATTTTATATTAAATTGTATATTAACGCCAATTTATTATGAACTCATTATATATATATATATATATATATATATATATATATATATATATATATAAGAGAGATAAGGGCGTTATTTATCATACGATATATACAAAAATACACATTCTCATAATTTACACATAAGGTGTTTTATGATAAGATTCCAAAAATATATATAAGCATATGTTGAAGTTTATATTTAAAATATGTTGTGGAAAAAATATGTCTTTGTTACAATATATCTATAAATTTTATTTATAAATTTATGTATTTTTACATTTTAAATATATATATATATATATATATATATAATAATGTAAATTTTTATGAACACCATATGTTCATTACTAATTAATTGGAAAGTTAATGTGTAACAATGAATATATTATTAATAATGCATTTTTATGTATTAAAATACAAAAGTTAATTATAAACAAAATTTAATAAATATCTTTAAATCCTCCAATCTTAATTAAATCACAGTCGAGTAGATTGTATTGTCACGATATTATTAATACTAAGCAGACATAAAACTGCAATTTTCACCTGATAAATAATTCAATTAAATACTGTTTTCAGACTAGAAGGAAACGTAATAATTTCACAGTAGATGTTCGTAAAAGCAAACTTTTCACTCGGAAAATAGTTGTGAATTAATTTACCTCGAAGTTTTCAATCAAATAAATTGCAATTCTCGTACAAGTTAAACGTGTATACACATTAATATTTGTATGGCTTTATTTGGATGAAAAAATAGTGTTTATGTAATGATATAATTCGTTTTTTATGAATATTTGATTAATTCATTTTTAAGGAAATTTCGTTTTTCAAATAATTAACAACTATAATTAATTATAACTTTGAAGTAATTCATTTATGAGAACAAATTTATTAAATATGTTAAAAATGTATCTTGATAAATATTTACTTAATTCGTTAAAAATTATACTTGATGATAGTAGTTACATAGAACTAAATGTTTAATTTTTCTATATATTTTTTCTTCTTTAATTAATTTGTTTAGTATTATTTCAGATAAATTTAAGTTATAATTAGAATTTTGCATATGTCTTTTATTATTAATATTTAAATATTATAGGTTTTGTTGATATTTTATAAAATAATTTGATTTTAAACAGATTTTTAATAAATTTTCTTATAACATAAATATTTAGGTAATGTCTTAAGGATTGTAAATTTTTCTTATAACAAAATGTTTAGTAATTATTCATGTAAAATTGCAATTAATTTTCACATTCCTGCTCTTAAAATTTTTAGGTAAAATTTTAAAATAACTCTATCATGATAGGTTTCGAAATTTGATCCATTTTAATAATATGTAGATATAAAAAAGTTAGTTATTATAATTTTTGAATATTTGGAAAAAAGAAAAATAATTTTGGGAATAGAAAATCTTAATTATTCACTTTTCTGTTAAAATAAATTTAGTTACAGAGTTTGTTACATTAATTGTTATAGTGGTTGGAGATAATTTAATTTAATGTATATATTTTTACTATAATTTTATTTGTTTCATTATTTTAGTAACAAATAATGGTTTATTTTTTGACTGAGTCTAAATTCATCAATTTTAATATATGGTATTATTTGAGTTCGTGTACATAGAATAATGTGGTTTTAAAAAATTAAATATTTCAAAAATTTAAATTAACATTTACTTGGTTATATATATATATATATATATATATATATATATATATATATATATATATATATATATAGAGAGAGAGAGAGAGGGAGGGTGTTTTATAAGCGTGATAGAACTTTAAATTGAATTCCTATCTCCCTTCCGCCTTTTTGTCTTTTGAATTTGGCGAATGTTCTATCTAACTAAAAATATCTATCATATATATATATATATATATATATATATATATATATATATATATATATATATAAAGATGTATTTTTAGGTTAGATAGAACTTTCGATAGGGATTCAAATTTGAAAACGTTCACTATTGATGGCTGACAAATATAAACAACGTCCTCAAACTTGAAACAACATTCTAATCTATATATAGTGTTCTGTATTTTAGTAACTTTTTGTTGTATTCTAACTTATTCTGGTTTAATGCAAATTATAACCAAATTTAGGAACAAGAATTACAAATAGACCGTTTTGTTTATATTTCTCTAATCCGTTGTTAATAATACGAACATTGTTAGCATGAGTAATCCTTTTAAACGAATGAAAGCATCGGCTGTATGTGATTAATAAAATCCTTTCAATATACTGCATACCATGGAGAATAATAAATCTCATCGAAATATTTTTGACTAGCTGTGAAGAATATTGATTAGTGATTAATTCGTATTAAAATTATTTTTTCAATTTTAAACGTTTATACAGAAATGTATATTTCAAATGTAAATATATCGTTTTTGCCTTGGACATAAATAGTTCTTTTCTATGCTTAATATTAATATTGTTAATTAAAACCGATTTGAGATTGAGAATTATTTATTGTTGTGGAATTTACTAAATATACGTATTACAATTATACTCTGTGCTGATACTAACATTTTGTGGCTGCGACAATTGCTTGTAATAACAGTCAGTGGTAACATCGTGTCTATGAAAACAATAAGTACAAGCATTTTAATTACACGAATATATTGTAAAACCACCGATGTATACAAAGAACTGAAACCTGTATGTTGTGAAAAACTTATACAATGTATATATTTACTCCATTGACATAATTGCTGATACATAGAACTTATATATATATATATATATATATATATATATATATATATATATATATATATGTATATGTATATAAACACACATACATAGTAGTATTTGAGTACTACAGGATGTAGCATCTACGCTAGAAAATTTTAATCAGTAATAGAGAGAAAGACGTACGTAGTGTCAGGATATTTAATTATATGAAGAAGAATATTCCATTTAATAGGTTAAAAAATATTAGATGCAACGTGGAAAATAATTCCTACTTATGGAGTACAGACCTAAAAAATTGAAAATATTGCAAAACTAATGGAAGTAACTAAAATATGAAAATTATATTTATAAAGAGATTATTAGCCAAAAAAAGATCGAATTTAGTTTCTTTATTAAAAATAGAAAAAAAGACTAAAGGAATTTAGTGGTCTATTTGTAGTATATTATGTCATTATCTAAAAGTAATAAAAAAAGATATAATTAAAAATTATTTTTAAATAATAAATAGATATTACTGGATATAGAATTGAAATAAAAAGGAACTTATTATGGTATAGTAGATTAATTTACTTTTAAAAGTGAGTAAAATATTTAGAGAACCAAAATATAAGTTAACCAGTTACTCTGGAATGACGTGCTATGCACGTCGACTGCTATCTGTACCAAATGTCGATATGACGTGCATAGCACTTCGTGTGATATTTGCTAAGGATAACATCGGAGTTCAGTTAGCAAATGTCACACTTCTATTTTGAAGGCATACAAGTGCGTTTTTGTAGAACTTCATTAATTTTAAATATTTTCATTGAATAATAATCAAGTAACTATCATACACAATATTTTTTTTTATTATTATAAAGAACTATTTTATCCAAGAATTATTTTATTCTGATAATAGCGCATCAGAAAATGTTGTACTGGATTTATGTAGACCTTTAGTTGATTTTGGACACACTCTCTTTTTAGATAACTGGTATTTGTCACCAAAACTGTATCGGAAATTACATTTGCAAAAAATTAATACTGTCGGAACAGTCAGATCTAATAGAAAGAATATGCCAAAAGATTTCGCAACGACAAAATTAAAAAGATTTGAAGTTTTTCAAGATCTTGCAATGGTATCTTAGCTGTAAAATGGAAGGAGAAAAAAGATATATATTTGCTTTCTTCTAAATATTCCAAAGCAGAAATGATTACAACAAAAAAGAAAAAAATTAGAAATTATACTGACCAAAACGGAAACATTGCAAAACCTAATATAGTTTTAGATTACAATGATGGTATGGGTGGAGTAGACTTGCAAGATAGCTATTTATCATCTTTTCCTTTAATGAGAAAATTTACAAAAAGTTATAGAAAAATATTCTTTTATCTAATGGATATGGAATTTTTTAATACCTCTATTCTATTTGGTAAAATAACAAACGTACCAAAACTCAAGAAATACTCCTTTTCAAAAATTATTAATAAATTTGTTAATCAATTTAAGAGTTTTACTATAATGTTAATGTGTGTGTATGTGTGTGTCTAAAATTTTATAAAAAAATGATTTCAAATACCAACTCGCTGCGAATTGCTTTGGACGGATTTGCCACGCGTGCATGTTAATTAATTGCCAGTGCAACTGGTTAAAGAAGCTATTTAGAAATATTGAGAACAGGATTGTGGATATGGTATTGGAAAAAAGAAAATAAGAAGAAAATAAGATGTGTTTTGTGGTAATGATGAAGAGAAACAAGAACATTTATGAAAATTATATGAAAATATATGTACATAATTTTTCTCTCTCTCTCTCTCTCTCTCTCTATATATATATATATATATGTGTGTGTGTGTGTGTGTGTGTGCATGTGTGTATACAATTAAAATAATTAAAAAATGTAAATATTAAAAATTATACCTATTTATAATATTTGTGTTTTAATTTTTCGAGAAAATGAGACTAATCGCTGAGTATTTAAATCAGCAACGTTGAGAACGTAATATTTAGTGTCTATTTTTGTATATTGCTACAACAACATGAACATGTGCAATTCGTATTGTGTGTATATATATGTTCGACGTCTGTCATTCGTCCTATTGCTTAGGAGCGTGAGGTATTCCTGACGCTATATTTTTTGTTTTTATTTATTTTTTTTCGAGTACACATTTTACATTGTTCCGTTTTGTCTTTCGTACTAAATAAATCACTTCTTATTTATTTCATAGAATGTGTACAATTTAGTTCGTTGTCACTCGCACATAAAAATAAATTACGATATTTGTTTTCGTGTACTTAACGATGATGTTGCCTGGATGTCATTAATGATGGTATTTTTTTTTAAAAAAATAACAATATCGATTTTATTCACATAAAATATTAGATGTATGTAACATTTTTACTTTATTAGAAAATTTAATTAAATATATTTATAAATTTTATTATTTTATATGAAGAATAGAGATTTTAGTTCTATAAAATACTTGAAAACAAATCTTGCATACAGAATAAAAAAGTACCACTTAAACAATAAAGTTCAATTTAAGTACTTTATAAAAAGAATGGAGTAAAATTTCTCTAGTAGCACCCATAAAATATATTAATTTATTGTCTAGGAAACTTAGAAATTTATTGAAAAATAACGAATGACCAATAAAAATATGATTTAATTTATTATCGTTTGAATATAACAATTTCTAAAATTGATTTAATATTTTTGTAAGAATGTTAATAAATGAAATGTATTTTTTTTGTGTATTAAAAATATTCCAAAATGATCTTTTTTAATATTTCATCTATTAATAATATAACTACGTATTTAGTTTATATATATATATATATATATATATATATATATATATATATATATATATATATATATATATAAATGTAAATGAAGGGGTGTAGAAATAAAATCTAATGAATTTAAAATACTGCTTCATCTTACAGAATAAACAAAGAAAGATTTATTATTGTCTACACATTTTGACATATTTATAGTTTAGTAATCATAGAGAATTAACCAGAGTTGGATTGCGTGTTCGCTACAGTGGCCATTAATGCACATAAGTCAATAATCAGAGGTTCAAAGAACATTCGATGTTAAAAACCTAGCTAGCATTCTTGTGCGTATCACATAAAGTGGGTTGACGGAAAATGCTGTAATAGAGGCACTGTGATAAATTTGTTGGCACAACACGAACTGTTCGCGTGTCGAGAATATTGTTATGGTTATGGAAACAGAGTAAAACAGTTAAACTCGTTCCCTTACACGGAAGAACTGTGTTAAAACTGCCAGATATAAGTTCACCATATTCTTTATAACAGTTTCAAATTACATCTGTACGAAATACGAATTGTTCGAAAAAGTTGCTCGGATTACTTTCGTTGATATAATACAGGAATTTCGAACGAGAATCTGAATATATTGTCGATTATAGGGGTTACTAACAATCGGAATCTTTTTTCGCAGAGTTCGTATCGAAATAAAATTAAAAAAATCGATTTGCGAAGGAAAAACTTGAATAGACGTATAAATTTAATATCAAATTCTTGTTCGAATTTCAAAGAAATTGAAATACGGAATAGATTTAATTACTATTTTTATATTAATAAATGCCATTAATAGATCTTAATTGTTATTGAAAAATATTAAGTAAGCAATATGTTCATATTATATATGATATAAAAATAAATTAAAAAGTATAAATCATCTTAATAAATGATGTATTTTTCATTTTTTAAAATTGTGACAAAACTAATCAAATGAATTATAATAAAATCTAAATCTTTTTGAAGATAAAAAACGTATAATATTTTTTTAACAAACATTTTTTAATTAAACTTTTCATCAAATAAATATATTTAAAATTTTACTTCTTTAAAAACATTTTAAATAAATATTAAAAAAAATATTTCTTAATTAATGGAAGACAACAAAGAATTTTTTTCGATAAGATTAATTATGTATTTGACATCAGATATTATTCGTAAAATATGTACAGATAACGTTTTTCTCATTTTCCATGTCATTAAAATCTTTCTTTTTCCTTTTTTTCTGATGACTGATATCGTAATATTGAATTTTTTGTTAAACCTTATTTTAATGGTTAATAAATTCTTTTTTCTCCCGGAAGAATATTTTTTAACAATTATAGTATCTCAGTCTGTGTATAAAAATGTATTAAATACAAAAGAAAGCTTTATTGGTTGAAAATTCCATATTTTTTTTTTAAAAAAACTAACAATCCACATCGAAATTCGATTTTGTATAAATACATAATAAACATATTTTTTATTTATTCAGAACTTAATATTCAATTATTCCTCAAGGCGATGTTACTGAACACAAAGATGAGAGAATGACTTGCTATCAAATACAGTAGATATTTATAGACTGCTCGGTAGAACCAAGTGGGTGCGTCTATGAAGATGAGTCGTTGACAATGCGTATACTCATCGAACAGAAAGCAATGCATTATGTTATTCTTTTTTTAAAAAAGTGTTTTTATTTTTTTTCGGTTGCAACATTTACAATGAAATAAGATAGATTGCTCAATGTGGAAACGATTGTCGTCAGGTGTTTTGTAACTAAGAGTTATTTGTTAGGATAACAGAAGTTTCTTCTTTTAAAAATAACGCTGTTTTTGTATTGTACAAATAAAACATCTTGAAAATATATATCAGTAATATTATTTTTTTGATTAGTCATCTGATTGAATAATTTTTTTCTGTTCTATCTATTGCGGATACTAGAAAATTATCTAAGGATATTCTTGCAAAAATGTTAATGTGTAGTAAAAAAATCATAGTGAATTTATGTAAATATTTTTTTATTATGTAATTCGATTAAATATTTAGGTGTTGTACAAAAACGGTGAAAATGATAAAGATATTAATGATTATATAATCATTAATATCTTTATTATACTGATATTTACACCAATGAATGTTAACCCCAACACCACAATAATTACACGATACACCACAATAGTTACAAGAAAGAAGTGGTGTCAAATTTAGTTAGAAACCACAAAAACAAACTAAAGATAAAAAGCACCACATCGTTCAAAACAATAATAGAGAATAAGCAAACCAATTTTAACCCCAACACCACAATAATTACACAATACACCACAAATTACACGATACACCACAATAGTTACAAGAAAGAACTGGTGTCAAATTTAGTTAGAAACCACAAAAACAAACTAAAGATAAAAAAATTTACCCCAACGCCGCTAAAGAAGTTTCACTTCAAAAACACCACATCGTTTAAAACAGTAATAGAGAATAAGCAAACCAATGTAAAAATCTCAAATTATTGTGGTGTTGGGGTTAAAATTCATTTGTGTAAAGTGAATCAACCACAGTTCCAAAACAACAAATACTAATGTTTAAAACTGATTTTATTAAAAGAATTTTAAAAGATTTAAAAAAATTGATAAACTTTTAAAATGTTTTTAAAAATTAGACATAGCCATTGAATAAATAATATATTAGATTTTAAAACTTGTTTATACGTTAATATTTAAATTTTATTATATTTATATAGAATAAAATGTCATTTAATAAAGTATGTTTGATGTTTGACTTTTGTAATATTCTGTCAGATTATTACAAAAGTCAATAGTAGCGTAGAAAAAAATTCGTAAAGTACCTGTTATGACTGTTTTGAACTATTTTTATTCGTGCTTAATACAAAATTGACTAGTTTTTAATGAGTTCAATGTCGTTGCTATTATTAACAATATATATATATATATATATATATATATATATATATATATATATATATATATATATATCTGCATTAGTACGTGTGTATAAAAATACGTACGTACCAAAGGGAAGGACGTAAAAATTAGTTTTATCTGCGTACCAAATAAATGTTATTCTATTTATACTTCTCATGCAACACAGAATCATGCTAACATAAATTCATGTCCACTCGTGAGAAATGTTATTTCGGATTTCGTGATATATCTATATAAATAACAATTTTAAAACCTTCGAATTTTTTTACGATCGATAAAACTCGGCGAAAATAAGAAATTATTAATCTATATGCACTGTGTGTATAAAAATACGTTTACGTTTGTTTTACTATTTCATGTAAATTCTGATGAACGTAATATAATCTGCATAATTCGTATTCACTCGTACTGTAATGAAAATTGTCTTAGAAAATTCATTTTATTTAATATTAAGGTCGTAAATTTTTTACATATTTTGTTTGGATTTTTGTATAATTGCTACGTTTGTATTTGATGGTTATTTAAATTAATTGTTTGAAGAGTGGTTTTAAGTTTATAAAATTATTGTGTTTAATTTGTTATATTTATGTGTGAAATAATAAAATAAATTTGTAGTTTTTAATACAGAAGATTTTTACATTTTTTTTAATAATTTCTAAATATTATTATTCATATTTCTATTTAAATGTTTACATTATAAGATATATATTAAATAACAAAAAGTATTTATTTTAATATCTTTTTAGAAACATTATATATTTGAAATATTATTTAATTTAGATTTTTTTAAACTTGTATATTTTTGAATATGATATAGTCAAATTCCCAGAAAGAACTTGACATAATGCTTTGTCTATTAGGAAAAGTTCTATAAAGCTTCAGTGCAAAGAAAATTAAAATCATTGTGTCTTGCCAAGGAAAATCAATCTGACTAAGGTAAAACTTGCAAATCAAGAAATAGAACAGTTGACAAGTTGTTTTTTGGGATACATGCTTACGTATAATAAAAATTAGATAATGCATTTTTCTGGAGAAGAAAAGTTTCAAAATAAAAAGAAAATAATTAACAAACAGAAATTTGGATACATACAAGAAGTGTTAAGACTAATATATGGAGTGTACTAGTTAATAGAAGTGAAATATGGAATATTTGTAAACAAGACTTAAAACTGATGATTTTGGAAGTAAAGGTATGATGACAAATGGTCATGCTTCTTAGACAGATAAAATAAGTAATGAAGGTGTATTAAAATAAATTAAAAATTAATCTGTATAAAAACAGCAATCGTTTCCGACTACATATTTGGACTACATAAATTGCTAATATATTTAAAGGAAATCAATAGTCAAAAAGAAGTCCAAGAAGAAAACCTGTAGAAGGGATTCAGCAAATCATGGAATTTAAAAACTATGAAGAAATTAAAAGAGAAGCAAAAGAAAAACGGAGGTAATTGCTGCGATAAGGCAACAGTTTTTAGGAATAAATGTATTTTTGGTTAAGATCATAGAAAAATACATCGTTGTCTTTGTATTATTTTAGAATTTTTTTTTAAACAATCATGATTTCGAATTAACAATATGTTCAGTAATAGTAGATGAGAAATAATATATTTATATTTAATAGCTGTTATTTTACTACTGATATTTTAATACATTGAAATTAATTCTTAAATATACATTTCAGTTAGGGTAATTTATTCAGCTTTTTTAAAAATGTAGATTTTATTACAAATATATTTACATATATACATGTATATATATTTATATTTCTGATTTTATTTCTCATTTTTTTTATGAATTAAAATTTTACGAAAGTATGTAAACGTATTGTATTTTATCAAATATTATATTACCAAAACTCAAATTATTAAATAAGATGAAGTATAAAGATTTAACAAAAACTTCGACGATAAATAAGATGAACCCGAGTTAAAATAATGCATAAAAGGTTGAAAGAGTTGGATTAACAGACATAACAATTCGTTTGAAACGAGGGAATAAAATGGTAGAGGGAAATAATTGTGAGAAAAGTGTTAAGGAATTGTAATTGATTGTGAAGAATATTTATAATGGCTTCTCGTATTATTCAGATATTAATTTCAGTTAAATATATAAACAAGAATAATATCTGGAATTAGGTTATATATTTAAATGTCAGAAATAAAAAGAAATTATTTGGAGATGAAATAATGCTTCATATATGAATAAGTAACATAGAATATAAAATAGTTGTATTTATAAATGTTTTAGTTAAAGAATACAAAGTTAGATTATCAATAACAATTATTACTGAACTTGAACTCTAGTTTTAATTTTGTAGTATTCGATAATATAATTTTTTTATTTGAAATATTATAATATGTCCGACAAACATTGTTAATATTAGATTTTTTCAATTTTACTTTCTAATGAGGCTATTTTATCTTAAATTTATTCATGTTTCTTTAATTAAAGTATAAATTGTCGTCATATGCATTGAAATAGCTTAATTTTTCAATATGGTTTTTAATATTTTGTAACACACATACACATATATAATATATACAAACATACATCCATATACACATGTATTTCTTTGAAATAAAATACCCAAACAACTCACATGGCCGTTGCACTGTAATCAAATAGAGCTATTTTGAATAACGAATTTAATTATCGTTTCATTGACGCATAACTTAACAATTTTCTCAATGAAATATTTCAAACGCCCCACCACAACTGGTTTTGGTATTAAGATATCCGCCTACCGATTACAATTTTCAAATCGATTTTGTAACTTTCATTCATTAAGTGGTCATTCGTATTGTCGTGTAGCTAAATACCTTGTTTATATGGTCGACACGTTGAAAAATACGTGTCAAGGGACAATTTAAAATATATACATGTATATGCATAAATAATTGATAAGCATCATTTAAAGCAATTATGGTGACATTGTACGTAGTCGTTTCATTGAACTTGATAATGATTTTATTACAAGTGAATTTAATGAAAATGAAATGCGTTTTTAAATAATACTCAATGTTATATATATATATATATATATATATATATATATATACACTCAACATAAAACTCATAAACAAATAAATGCATACCACGTTGTGATAAAGTCGATAAGTATGTTGAAATGGAAATGAGTTGATTATATTATTTAATTATAGTTATAAGAGTTAATGATAAAAATTACCAATGCGGTTTTCGGTAAAAAATCTAATTTGCTTAATTGTTAGGCCATAAAATCAGTTATTATGTATTATAAATAGTACAGAATTATTCATAAGTGTAATTCTTACTAAAAATAACATTTTTAGTCCTAAGACTCTTGTGTATTTTTTTCGAAAACTTATTTGATTTTTATGCTAAAAGTTTTTTTTTTTTTTTAATATGAGCCGTTGATTTAGAAAGTGGGGTAAGTTCATTTTGTGAAAAAAAATAGTTAAAGCTAATTCTTATTACAAATTGACATAAAATTTATGTTTTTAATCAATTCACAATAAATATCTTTTAATATCAGTATAAATTTGTTACTAGTAATTTATTTCGTCAACGATATTTATTGTGCGTTGATTTTGAAAGTGAGGCAAGTCCACTCTAAATAATGATAGCGCGGGAGAAAATACAAAATATAAAAAAAATAATAAAAAAATAGTAATAATAAAATATAAAAAAGAAGATACAGAGTTAGCCTCAAAAAAAAAACAGGGAAGTATTTGGCTTTTACTTTTGATTTGCAAATAGCATTACCGTACCCTAAACTAACAGTGTCTATTGCATATTATAAACGAAACATGTATGTTTTGAATCGAGGTTTCCACAATTTACATGACGATGGAGTTCATATGTATACCTGGGATGAAACAATTGCATCCAGAGGATCACAAGAAGTAGCTTCTTGCTGTTTAAAGCACCTACAAAATGTGACAACTCAAAAACACATTATCGCTTATAGTGATATGTGCACTGGCCAAAATAGAAACATAAAGATTGCCTTAATGTGGATGAACATTGTCCAGTCTAGCGACAATAATATAGATATTATTGACCATAAATTTTTATTGTCAGGACATTCATTCTTGCCAAACGATTGCGATTTTGGAGTTGTAAAAATGGCGATTCGAAAAACTAATTTGCTGTATATTCCCCAGTATTATTACAAATTAATACAAAAATGTCGCAAACATAATGAATTTTTAGTACAAGAAATGAAAAGTGAAGACTTCTATTCAACCAAACCTCTGGATGAGGCAATTTTGAAAAGAACAAAAAATGCTGAAGGAGAAACTGTCAATTGGTTGAATATTTTCTGGATAAGATTTTCAAGAAATGCGCCGTATAAATTGTTTTATAAAACATCGATGGAAAAAAATTCGCAATTTAAAACTCTTGATTTATCACCAAAACGCGGTAGGCCAAGTAGTTTCGGAAAAATAGTATTATCATCTTTAAATGCGAAAACTAGGCCTATTACTAAAGAAAATTATAAAGATATGATGGATTTATTACTCTATGTACCACCCATTCATCATGAATACCTTAAGAATTTGCACCATCTAAACTAAGAAATATAATTATATGCATATAACTTATTACTGAATATTTTTTCTTATTTTATCCACTTTTTCCTATAAAATTAAATTTATTTTTTGATTTATTGTAGCTTTTCGAAAAAAGTATGAAATGTTGAAATAAAATAAATAAATAAATGAAATATTCAATTTTTTATCATTATAATTATATTCCATTCAAATAAAATCAACATTTCCAACGAATCATTGCTTTTAAAAGTGAGGCAAGTCTATTTTCGTATACCAAAACCATGATTTTTTCACCTAACACGGATAACCATTATTGCATATTAAATTTACATGAAATAAGACCACAAAAAATATAAAATAAGCCTGATACTACTTACGAATATTTTTAAACCCATTCAAATGCCAACCATTAAATATCTCAGAATAACATAAAATGGACTTGCATGGAAAATTGACTCATTTTTCATACATTTTTTTATATATTTGATTAAAAATTTGCAACTGCTTAAAATTTGTATGTATTATGACTTTTTCAATTGATTTTCATTTAAAGATTTTTATAATAATAACATTTTTTGTATTTATTTTTCGAAAGAAAATTACATAGGAGTATAAGAGAAATTTACTTGTGATGTTTTAATTTTTTCTGTTTAAAAATGGAGTTAATTAAATATTAATTTAACTAAAATAAAGATGTTAAAACTTAAAATACATTAGTTTTAACACAAATATATATATATATATATATATATATATATATATATATATATATATATATTTATTACTCAATGTAAGCAATACACAATGAGTGAAATACGAATTGTTTCTACTTCAACACGAAGTAATTCTTTATCGCTGACGGAGATATGATATACGCCATACATTCATTTCACAGTACATTGTTTATACGTTTATTATATTTTGACATAACATATGTATATCTATTAATTTTAATTTAGTTAGTAAGTTACGCATCAGAACACTCAGTAGAGAATTCAAGGCATAACCTTTATAAGTTTAGTTCTAGGCATTCAAATTTATAGGCTTAAAGTATACATTATATGTAATAACATTGACTAAATCTTTAAACATTTTTTTATAAACAAGCTCGTCAAATCAGATGAATACATTTGATTATCATTTTTAATTTCTTATACTACCATGTAAATATTTTATCTGATGAAAGTGATATTACAAAGCCTTAATTATGATATTATCGAAGATTAGACAAGTGTCCATTACACGAATACGAATTTACAAGATAGTAGCCGGTAAGTACGCTATAAGCCATTAAACGAACAACTCTGTGTAATTAACCAAGCAGATAAACTCGCCAGCTAGTGTACAAACTGAAAAAAAGTTAAAAGACCGGTCATATTTACTTACTATTTACTTGTTGACTTGTAAACTTGCCATATGTAATTGACCACAGGCCATACAAATATACAAATTTAGGAATGTGGTGTATATATATATATATATATATATATATATATATATATATATATATATATATATATAAACAGAATTTCTAAATAACTATTCTGTTAATTTTCTTTAAAAAAAGTCCGTGCTTTATATATATTTAAATACACGGATTATGTTTTTATTTTATTATTATTAATACGAGGGTCGTTTGAGAAGTATGGTAAAAAAGTAAGAAAAACTAAATTGAAAAAATTAATTAAATTAAACAATAAATAAATTTATCATATTTATCAAACGACCCTCGTATAAAAAAACTATAAATTTTAACATACATAATTAACCCTTATCGGTCGTATGTCACCTCCGATGTGACATTACAACTTTGCTCTATCAGTCGTATGTCACGTGCGAGGTGACAAGACTGAACAAGTAACAACGTCTTTATTGCGGAATGTACACACTATGTTTTTATGGTTTAATTTTTACTCGATAGCAGACAACACGTTCTGTCATATTTCAGCAATTATTTTACTTATAATATTTTATTCCTACAAAAATGAATAAAGAAAACTATAGCAATATGGAAAGTAACAGTGATAGTTGTATTGAAATATGTGAACATTTTGAATATTCGGCAAGTGATTTTAATTCTTGTGATGAAGGAGACAGTGATACAAGTGTTATATTTCAGTCAAGGAAAAATATTGATCCCTATTCAATATTCAAGTGAAGAGAAAAACGAAGTGAAAGAGAAATTGTTCCTGATTGTAATGAAGATTGGATTGAAATCGACAGTGATGATGAAGACAATTTAACTTCAAGTATTCTTTTTACAAATATAGGACGCAAAATCTTCGGAAATGTTTAGGAGCCTAAAATTTATTATTCACAAAACTATCTTTTCATATCAAGTAACTTCAGTTACTCTTCTCTTACAATAAGCACTCAAATATATCTCCGACCTAGCGGAAAGTTAAATACAAAATGCTAACGTCCGATAAGGGTTAATACGAGGATCGTTTGATAAGTATGGTAAAAAAGTAAGAAAAACTAAATTGAAAAATTTAATTAAATTAAACAATAAATACATTTATCATACTTATCAAACGATCCTCGTATATAAAAACTATAAATTTTAGCATACATAATTAATAATTGATTGTGCATGTGTATAGTCACAAAAAATTAATAATTAAAAGAAAATTCAAAAGGAAAAACATATTTAGAAATATAGGGTTATCCAAATATAACGCCTAGAATTGTGTTTTATTAAAAGAAACTATACACATGTTTCCCTATACACCAGTGTTGCGCAACCTTTTTACACTTGCGACCTCCATAGACTGAAATTTTACACTACCCCATTATTTGTTGTTACCATCCTATTTTCTGAACGATTGGTTTCAGAATTTCAACATGAGAATTTCTCAAAATTTTTCTGCGATCCCTTGAGGGGTCGCGACTTACAAATTTCGCACCACTGCTATACACCACCCACTGCTATACACATGTTTCAATATAGTGATTTAGAATCATCTTTGTTATTATACATTGTTGAGTCATTGTTACTTTACAATCAGTTTATGCACAAGAACCATCGTTAGGTAGATGGATTATTATTTTTATTATAAGATTTTTAACCTCATTAGAGAACTTAAAAGTGTAATACTTTTTAAACCTTAAAAGTATTCATTTTATACTGAAAATTTGTAACAATAAATTATTATATATATATATATATATATATATATATATATATATATATATATATATGTGTGTGTGTGTGTGTGTCTCTCTGTGTGTGTGTTTAAGCGTGATAGAACTTTAAATTGAATCACTATCGAAAGTTCTACCTAACCTTAAAACATCCTTTCTTTATATGATGTGTGTGTGAGTGTGTATGCGTGTGTATATATATATATATATATATATATATATATATATATATATATATATAAAAGCATTTTTTATGTTAGATAGAATTTTTAATAGAGATTCAATTTAAAGTTCTCATATGCTTAAGGGAGTATTCTAGTCTAGACGCACGAATTTTAGGTGTTTTTTCGGGCGCTATAAAAAAAAATATTTTTACTATCCATTTTTTTATTATCAGTTATTTATTGACATTTTAAGAATATAAAAAAGTATTATTAACAACAAAAAATTCAAAATTGAAAAAGGTACAGGCGGCAAAGTGGGGGCTCGAAAAAAAGGTGTCTCCTGGTTGACGTGGTTCCAACCCTTCCGGTCATTTGAAACAAAATTATTTTTGAAATTATTGAAAAAGAAGGTTGTAGTAGTATCTCCGCCTAGGGAAATTAAAATTTTTTTTTTTCGCAAAATGGCGGCAGTGTGAAAAAACAGTCATTTTTTTTGCCCTATTTTTTTTAACTTTCGGAATTTTTTAAAAATAGTAAAAAACAAAATTTTCAAAAAATCCTAGGCGGTGGCAATCACTGTTATATTGAAAAGCTCTGTACCAGATTTCAAGTAAATCGGTCTATTAGAACTTGAGATATCACTTCAACCGTGTCGAAAAAAGTAGTTTCGAAAAAAACGCATTTAAAATTGATTCGTTCCGGCCAGACCGGATTGGTTGGTGCGTCACAAAAATAGCTATAACTCCGAAAATAATTCGAATTTCGAAATATCCTCTTAAGAACATATTCTTAAAGGTCTAAACTTTGAAAATATGCAAAAAATCGATTTTTTCGAAATTCTAGACTAGAATACCCCCTTAAAAAGTATTCATTTTATATCGAAAATTTGTAACGATAAATTATCATATATATATATATATATATATATATAGGTGTTTTTTCAAGCGTGATAGAATTTTAAATTGAATCACTATCGAAAGTTCTGCTTAACATAAAGACATCCTTTCTTTATATGGATGTGTGTGTGTGTGAGTGTGTAAGCGTACGTATATATATATATAATATATATATATAAAGGAATTTTTTATGTTAGATAGAATTTTCGATAGAGATTCAATTTAAAGTTCTAACATGCTTAAAAAACACCTTTAGTAGTAAAAATTCGAGAATGAAATACCAATAAACAACATTAGATTTATATATTGTTTAGTTGTAAACTTTTATGAACAGACTAGAGAATAAAATGAATGAAAAGTTATTTTTTTAGTTCCTATTTGGGGTTTGTATATTCATTTGTATATACAATGTTAAAATGAAAACATTCGTAATGTTTAGTTGAACACAAATAGGTAGATAAAATCTAGATGGGTACACAATGTAATCAAGATTTATGTATCAAGTAGATAGTAAAAATGTATGTTGATTTTTCATAAAATGATTATTTGGTTAATGACAAAAGTTATTAAATAATCAAGCTCTAATAAGTTACCCCTCTGCTAGGTGTAAAAAAGATAACAGAATATAGTCATTAATAAATTTGCCTCTGTGAATTACAAAATTGAATTATAATGGCAGAGTCATTGAAATGTAAACAAGCGATTACACAAAAATGTTTTTGTGTTTTGTTAAGAGTATGGGATGGACATTTATGTTTTGAAAAAAATATTCTTTTCATTGAAGATTATTTATTGTATTTTTTTAGTGATTTGAAGTAAATTCAAAAGGTAAATTTAATTTTATTAATTTATTATCAGTTGTATTATTTGTATTTTATTTTATTATATATATAGGTATATAAACACGTGTCTCTACGCCCGATCGCACTTATACACTCTTATATGTATGTGTAATAAAGTTGTCTATCTCCACGAGATCATAAAGCATGAACAGCATATATTATCACATTTTTCAAAGCAGAAGACAAGTGTGGCTTTGATGGATAACAATAGGGGATGTAATTCACTATATCCCTTATTTGCGACAAGTGGTCCATTCAATGTTGAATGACGAGTCATATGATAGCTTGCCGGAAAATAATACGGATATTCCTTTATACCTACTAGTTATTGTTGAACGCGTCGTATCTTTTTTTGAAATCAGTGTGAATTTTAAGCTACCTTTTCAGATATATCTGTTTATGAATGCTGTACAAATTTAATTAGATTCGTTTGAATAGTTACATTATTTGATTCGTGTTTAAATTATTTAAAGAAGGGACGAAATTAATACATTTTATTGTATATATTTTTTGATGATAAAATTTAAATCTATCGTAAATGTATTTGAGTTAAATAAAAGTTCTGTATTATATTTCAATAATATTTCAAATCTCTACTATTAAATTTAATACAATGTTAATCTTCATGTAAATAATTAGACTGGATATATATAAAAAAACTTAATTTAAAGTTAATTATATTTTGTAGAAATTACGAAATAATTTTATCAGAACTTTTTAAGAAAACATTCCTTTAACTTTCATCACATTTCCTTCTTTAATTTCTTTTACATTTCTACAGAAGTTTCTTTGATTAACACATGTATATCTTGTATAAGTTGTAAAAAAATCTTCAAGTTTATCTTAAACATTAACTATGTTAATTAAATACCAAAACAAACATTTCAAGTATTTTCAAAACAAAGTAGAAATTATTTTCTATTGAACAAACATAAATTATTACAATAATTTCTTAGTCACATATTACCTATTCAAAGAGATGCTAGTTTATTTTCATTAAGTTTCATTTCGAAAGGAATCCTTTTGAATCAATTAGTATGCCGAAAACAATCAATTATGTTACTGGAAACATGTAACTTCTGTTAACCGCAAAGTTAGTTCCTTTGATCTTGTAATTTTTTTATCTGTTTTAAGGAAGAAATATTTTACATAAATTCTTTAACTTACATAAACACATAATTGGACTCACTGAATATTTGAGTAAATATGCTATACGTTTACTCAATAAATATGATTTATGTCTAACATTATCTCAGATATTTATCTTTTGAATGTTTATTAATGTACTCTTTAGTATATTTTTTATTTGGTTATATTTTTTATGAATACATTTGAATAATATTTATGTCTATATCTGTCGGTACTTCATACTTTGAATAAACTTTCTTTTAGAAAATTAAAAGTAAAATACAAATTTATTAACCATATGTGATCATTTTTTAAAAAAATGTATTCAAAATATTAACTATCAATAATTATTTATATTTGTATATTAAGTGTATTTTTAAAGTTTCTTTTGTGTAAATGAAATGACTATTTAAATTAAAATTATAATATTTCAGTCGATAGATTTTCAGATATTAAATTTGAAATAATTGTGTAGTTTTGAAATTTTTTGTTGGTTTTCATTTTTAATTTAAAATAATTATACTTGATCTGACAAGAATATCTACATCTTTAGCTGCATTATGTATTGAAAGTTTGATATTTCTAAGTAGTAGTAGTGGAAGTAAAATTGTAAAATTATGTAATTATTATTACAACATTTTTAATTATTATTTTCGTAATATTTTGATTTATTTTTTAGTCTAAAATTTTATAATAATAAATTATATGTAACATGGTGACTATCTCGTTAATATGTTGGTCGTCTAACACACATATACTCACACAAATACACATATGTATGTATATATATATCATTATCCTTTATTATTTTCAACCCTTAATGATCCATTTCTGGATAAAGGTCACTAACAATTTCATTTAAAATGGTTTGGGTTCACAGATATTTTATATCATGGGATATAAAAGATAATAAATTGTCTATTTTCACTGAACATCGGATGAGAATTTTCATTAAATGTGAGTTAGATATAAAACGGAGTAATGTAGTCAAGATAATTATTGGAAATTAAACAAATATTATTAATATTTTATTTTTCTTCGGAACTGTTAAGTTCCATAAACAAAAATTAAATAATTATCTGATGATATTTCAAAGTAGTAATAAAATTCTGTCTTAAAAAGGTACAGTTATATATAAACAATATTGATTTTTTTAAACAGTATTATTTTTACCTCCTTGCATAAATGAATAATTTTCATTTATATATATATATATATATATATATATATATATATATATATATATAGAGAGAGAGAGAGAGAGAGAGAGATGAATATTGTGACAAAAGTGGGAAGATTGAAATAAAAATGGGTAAGCAAGAAGAAAGGATCACCAAGAATACTCAAGAAGAGATCCATGGATAGATGAGACTAGAGTATAAGAAAATTCGTTGAAATGGACAGGAAAAAAAGTATTGGATCGGTAAAAGTGGAAAATTTTGGGAGAAGTCTTCATCTGATAGTGGATGGAAAGAGGCTGATCATAATATATATATATATATATATATATATATATATATATATATATATATATATATATATATATATATATATATATATATATATATATATATATATATATATATATATATATATATATATCGATATATTTAAATGAAAAAAATATATTTTTTAACAATTCATTCGACATATTTACAGAATTTATATACTGATGTCTTAGAATACATGAACTATATATCTTGCACAAGATGCCATGTAGTGTAGAAAAAAATACTAATTTAACAAATATGTCAGCTATAAATTACGATTATATAGTCTAAATATGGAAGATAAAGTGGTAAAAAAAATATAGTAAATAGAATCTCTTGTACGATATCACATAAGCCGACTGAAGAATTTAAAGTGTTGGCGTATATGAAGAGATTGATTACAGAGGAGATAATGATGAATATATATATATATATATATATATTAATATATATATATATATATATATATATATATATATATATATATACACTAGTTGTAATTGATTTTAGCTTTCTCTTGAGCCTCATATAACATCCTACGTAGAACATACTTGAGATATAATTACTGATCACATTATATATACATAATACATACATACATATATATATATATATATATATATATATATATATATATATATATATATATATATATATATATATAGGTATCATTAAATATACTAATAGTTCAAGTGCGTGTGTAAATTCGAAAAAATATTCAAATGATTTTCAAACTTTAATTTCTTATTTGATTCTTTTAAGACTTGATTTTTCACTTGTAAAGTCATCTGTTTTCTATTTATGTATAATATCAATATTTATTGTTATTGTGTTATTAAGAATCTATTATAGATTTGATAATCAAGTAATAACATGTACAGTCATAATATACTGATTGGTATATTGAATTATTTAAATGACTAAATATAGGGTTATCCAAATGTGATGCCTAGATTTGTGTTTTATTAAAAAGAAACATGTGTATAGTTTCTTTTTAATAAAAGACAAATATAGGCGTCACATTTGGATGACCTTTTACACAACTGATTCGTAATTATGTAATCTAACAGATATTTAAATATAAATACGAGTTTAGCTATAAATTATAATTGTGAAAGAAAATTAATGGAAGGTAACGTAAATGGAATCACAAGAAAAGAGTAAATTTTATGGAGGTGTGAGAAAAACGACTAGTATTGTAATTTAATAGTTAAATTATTCATGGAGACAGTAGTTACAATTCTTGAATATTAATTATTTTTATTTGTCAATAGAACGTTTTTTTATTCATTTCCTAAAATAATAATTTTTGAAGTGTTTTATAAAGTGAAATTAAAAATAGGAGAATTAAAGAAAAAATAACAAAGAAATATGATTTCACTAGTATGAAGAGTTCATCGATATGTATAGAGTGACCTAAATGAGATTGAAGGGTTTAGATATATATTTATTTACTATTCTTAACTCTTATCGGACGTTAGCATTTTGTATTTAACTTTCCTCTAGGTCGGAGATATATTTGAGTGTTTATTGTAAGAGAAGAGTAACTAAAGTTACTTGATATAAAAAGATAGTTTTGTGCGTAATAATTTTTAGGCTCCTGAACATTTTCAAAGATTTGAGTCCTATATTTGTAAAAGAAATACTTGAAGTTAAATTGTCTTCATCATCACTGTCGATTTCAATCCAATCTTCATCACAATCAGGAACAATTTCTCTTTCCACTTCGCTTTCCTCTTCACTTAAATATTGAATAGAGATCAATTTTTTTCCTTGACTGAAATATAACACTTGTATCACTGTCTCCTTCATCACAAGAATTAAAATCACTTGCCGAATTTTCAAAATTTTCACATATTTCAATACAACTATCACTGTTATTTTCCATATTGCTATAGTTTTCTTTATTTATTTTTGAAGGAATAAAATATTATAATATAAGTAAAATAATTGCTGAAATATGATAGAACGTGTTGTCTGTTATCGAGGAAGAATTAAACTGTAAAAACATACAATGTGTACATTCAGCAATAAGGACTTTGTTACTTGTTCAGATTTGTCACTTTGCACGTGACTTACGACTGATAGAGTAAAGTTGTAATGTCACGCCAGAGGTGACATACGACCGATAAGGGTTAATATTATTTGGACCATTTTATATATATATATATATATATATATGTACTTGAATTTTTAATCAATTATTGATTAAATTGTTAAATTGATTTAAATAAATTTTGCTACAAATTTAAATATGTATTGGTTTATATCACGGAGTTGAATAATACGAAAATATGTTACCTTCAGTAAAATAGAACAAGAACGAACAAAAAACAAGTGTTTGTATTTTATTAGATTTTTTCATATATATTAAGTATATACTGGAATTGAAAAACTATAATGAAAAGAAAAAAACAGATAAATAGATAAAGTTGTACGTACACGTGAAAAACAACGCCCGTGTATATTTTATATTGTTTCTTCTTGCGGTTCATATTCTCTATGAATATCTGATGAAATGACATGAACGGAAATTCATTATATTAATAAATACGAAAACAAACATTTTTGCATATATACCTGTTTGAAGTATAACAATTTTGTTATAGAGAATATGGAAATAATATCAAATCATGTATACATAACATACAAGTAAAATTAAATGAACGTAGCGTTCGATACATAAAATCAATTGATATCGGTTGGTAGAGTAGATGTGTTAGAATATTTTAGAATAATTTTCGCATTAGTTCAGCAGAGAAATTGGCTCTAATTTTTAATTAACAGCAGTGTAACAGAGATAAAGTATTTATATATCTACATACATACATACATACATATATATATATATATATATATATATATATATATATATATGACATTGTTTTACATTTTTTTTTTATTTTTACTTTAATAAGCATTTCACATTTTCGATATTAAGCTGATTTTAGATTTCTTCTAAGGACGTGTGTTTAGTCTTAGTAATTTCTATAAGATAATTTTTACATTCTAATTCGAATCTGGATATTTATGAAGATAATTTTCAAGTATATTTTAAAAATGTATGAGAAAATGACTAATTTTTAATTTTTTTAGGAGTTAATTAATTATTCATTTAGAATCGAGTTTTTTTATTTAATAAAATAGAAATATTGTAAAATGATAAATTTTGATTAGAAGGATGGAAATGATAATATTATGTAATTCAATAATAAATAAATTGAAAATATTTATATTTTACTTAATTTTAGTTTTAGTCAAATTTCACATTCTTTGTATTGATATTTTTTTAGTTCATTATATATATTAATAATTATAGTATAGCTGTCTAAGAACACGTATTTAGCAGGAATTTCAATAAGAATTCAAACTGTATTATATTGTTTTTCCTTTTAATTTATATTTAAAAATGTTCTTCGAAGAAGATACTTTTTTAATGTATTAAAACGAAATTTTAATGTTTTTGTCTTATTTTTACATTATATTAAAAATGAAATTATTGGAAACAAAATTATTTATAAAGAAAAATGTTTTATATGTATATATAATTTTTGTTGTTATAATTATTCTCCTTTTATAAATATTTTTAATTAAATTGTTATGATTTTTTAAAAAGATATAAAAATGTAAATATATTGTAAAGTTTATGTATCACAAATTGTAAAAAAACAAATTGTTTTATTAAAAAATATCTGTTCAAAGATGGAAATTATTTAAGTTATCTTTCATTACATTTTTTCTAATAAAATGATTATTCTAATAAAATATTATTTAATTGAATAATTATATATTTATATATATAAACATATATATATATATATATATATATATATATATATATATATATATATATATATATATATATATACGTATACACGTTCAGACACCAAATCCCAAATCATGGATTCTTCTGAGAAACAAAGCCTTTTAATTATCATAATTCTTCGTTCATAAAGACTTTTGCTGAAGAAGGTACTAAAATGCAAGATTCCAGTTCATTCTACGTTCACAAGTACTTCTGTTAAATATTGATTATTTACCAACCAGCTTTTTCTAATTTTCGTTTTTAGATTTGAATTCAAAGTTGTTTTTATATACCGAAAAGAAAAATCGTCGAATCTTCTTATTTTTAATGAAATTATTTTGTGTATGTTTAAATATCTTTTTCGACTATTTAATTTTTTTATATAATTTCAATCGTGTATATATATATATATATATATATATATATATATATATATATATATATATAATATATAATAGTAAAGAAAATAAAAATATTAAAAATAAATTAATTTAAAATGAGAAATTTTAATATTTAATTTATAAAAATGTGTATAACTAAACATATTTTTTAATTTAAGATTGAACAATCTGTTTTATGTTTTAAAAAATGTTGTTATTCTAGGTATTTTTAATAATGACATAAAACAGTATTTACATTTAAATTTTATGTATATTTTTCTGTATGACGTGAATTTATGTACAAGTAATTTAAAAAAGAGTGTTGTAAAATATAATTATTATATTTAACTATTGATTAAAAACCCTTATATATTAAATTAAAACTTTTTTTAAAAAAAAATTGAAAAATTAGATACTCGAATTAATGAGCAATATGTTTTAAAAAAATATATGTATAGGAAATAATGTATAGATTCTAAAAAAGAAAATTATAGGTTCATAAAACGAACATTAAATGTTAGCTACACGTTAAAATATAAAATATCCATATACTTAAATAAAGTTCCGTTATAAAATAGTTGTAAAGTTCTCGGTTAATGATAAAACCGACTATAATCAATTTTTAACTAAAACGTCGTTCTGACTAACGTAATGCTTTAGACGACATTTTTAAATGTCACGATGTCATGTTAAAATATGATATATAATTAGAAAAATGGTGTTAAATGATTAATGACGTAAACTCGAATCAATATTTATTAATATACAATATATATATATATATATATATATATATATATATATATATATATATATATTATATTTGTATTATAAAAATAATTTTCTAGTTGAACATAAGAAATAAGGTCAATTAATTGACAGATTGCAATTATATAAATTATATATATATAACTAGAGGATATCTAAATTCTTCGAGCTTTATTAGTAAAAAGTCTGGTGCGTTCTAAATGAAAGCTGACATTAGTCTCAAGGCCAGATTGAAACTGGTAATTGTAGTAACCCGTACGAAACTTGGCTACCGTCATTTCAGCTTGAAAACATTACCAACAAAAAATATGGCGTTGACGTTTATTTTATTTTATATTAAGGAAATTATCCATAATGTTAAGTTTGTACATCGAATGTCGTTAAATAGCAACATTGAGAATAAATCTTTATAGTTATGATCCGAATTTATATCTTGTTTATTTTGTATGCAGAGAGTTGTACGTTTTTTTATAAATAAATATATCGTTTTATAAATATCGTTACGTTGTTTGCTTCGTAACGATGTATTAGAACAAAAATTTATTCGTGTAACATGACCTATGCACCAGCTTAACATATGTTTAAATTCAAAATGTAGAGCTCTTAAACATGCATTTACATATGTTGTGTAGGCATGATTTTAGAAACGTGTTAAAGCAACGTAGTGTATTAGTTTCAGTAAAAAAAGCAAGTCTAGCATTGGTTCATTCATTGATGAGTCTTGTAAGATGATTTTTTAAATATATTTTAATTTATGAAAAAAAAACATTTTTATACGTCAAATTTATTCATTCTTAAATATAAGTTACATGTTTTTATTAAAATATTATTTAAATTGATACTTGGAATTCTAATTTAACATTTTTAACTAATAACAGCTATTTTATGTGAATCAATTATATATTTTTTAATTTTATGTTTCTTTCCTTGTGAATCTATTATTGCTCATTAATTTTTTGTATATTTCTAATTCATTCATGGTTTATTTTGTTTAATGTTTTTCTAGTTTCCAGAATGTTGTTATCTAAAAGTAGATTTGATGATATTTATCTAATCGAGAATGATAACCAGACTACATTAATTATAAAAAGATTATATAAAGAGTCAAAAACATACAAAGAAAGATACAAAAAAATAGATACTTAATAATAATAGATATTTTTTCAAGTAATAATAAAAAGAATATTTTAAGTAAAATTTCACATTTAGAATAAATATTTAATTGTGCAGGTTTTAATGTTTTAGTTTTTAATGAGTTTTTTTGTCGACTTATTCTCAGAAGTATTTATAGTAGAAGACAGCGATTTTAACATGATTTTTTTAAATATTATTCAATTAGTTTATTTTCTGTCGTTTTATATAAATTGCACATGTCTATAAAACCAACATAGATTTTAACACTAGAACTACCAAGAGCGTCATTTTGACGATTTTCAAATTTCGTGCTTAAAAATTTCGATATGATTTGTATTGTTCTAGAATTTTATGACGACTTTTAATGAAATATAAGAATAGTTAAATATTCCTATTCAATTTCCACTTAGCTACTTTAACTTCCATAATTAGTATGACCTATACCTATTTCTACCAAGACACGTCAAATTGACGACATTAGCAATCTCAAAATTTATATTCAAGTGAATGTAAATACGTATTGATGTCCATCCTTGCATACACATATATCGCTTTCAGACATTTCCTGGAAAAATTTTAATGAAAAATGTATTATTGAATGATCCAAAGTGTTCGGCAGCCGTTATAACGGGATCTATTTTGTTCGGATTATGATTCGGTTTAGTACTAAACGCTCTAACTGGTGAATGTAATCAGGTTGCAATCATTATCAGTTGTACTTCTAATGTGATAAACTTCTTGGTTGAAATTCCTCAAAATAGCCACAAACGCAGTAAGCGATTGCGAATATGTTCAGATACTGAATCGGATAGCCGAACAGAAACCGAACCAAGACAGCAAAAAGACATTGCTGTCGACGGTACTGAATGGGAAGAATTAGGGAATGGCTGTGTTGGTAGATTGCCATTACGTACTATATTCAAGGATACTTCGGACCCAACTGGTTATGCGAAGCGAAACATTATGCTTGGTAATGTTAGTAGTGTATTTCGGCTTATAATTGATAATAGAATTATGAGCCACATAAAAGCTTGCACGGAGCTACAGGCCAGAAACATTTTACAGAACGACTGGAAAATTACTATGGACGAATTATATGCTTTTATAGCCATTTTGTATGCTCGAGGAGCCTACGAAGCAAGAAACATGAAGTTATCGTATTTGTGGTCCAAAAAATATTGTGGTCCAAACGTTAAATTTGTGGTCCAAACAGAGCGGTTTATACCTGTAATGCATACAACAAATATGTTTGTGGCAAGTGTTCATCACAGATAACATATATTTGTAAAATATGTGATTCATAGTTATTCCATACATATCAAATGTGCTATAATATAAATGCAAATAGAAAGTGTTTTTGTTTGTTCTTTTTGTATTAATAATTAATGAATTATTATATTAAGTGTTGTTTTTGTTAAATTATATTCTTTTATTTACATAAACTAAGTGAACAGTTAAAATGAAAGCCATGATCAAAAATACGTCAGTTTGACGAGTGCGGTAAAACTAGGTATATATGTAACATCGGTAGTTCTAGTGTTAATAAAAAAAATTACAAGACTTTATTAAGGTTTAATTTTCATTTTTTTAGATTATGAACAATTAATTATAGTGTCTTATTCTGATAATGAATTGTTGTATTCTGAAGTTAATGGAATTGTAATCAAATAAGTAAATGTGTGTGTATGTTGTGCTTTATTGTGTTTGACTATGCTGAGTTATTGAAACATTATATGTATTTACTGAAATAGTAAAAATATATTTTACAAATGTTTCAATTTTATTTTTATAACAAAATGGCATATATATATATATATATATATATATATATATATATATATATATGTGTGTGTGTGTGTGTGTGTGTGTGTGTGTGTGTGTTTTAGTGAATGCGCTATCACAAAATAGATTATGAGCGGAAGAAAAATGTGTAAGTTATTTCTGTAATGAATTTCTATACCATTCATAAAAATGAAAAGCTTTTCGAGCCGAGATATAAAATGAATTTTCCTTGTAGCTTATGTATAGGACGTGTAGATTGTGCGAAGTAAGTAATTGTGCATTTATGCGCGACGAAACACTTAAATATAAATTGTTACAACATCATACAGCGTTAGAATGTTGCCGAGTTCAAGAAACAAGGCGTAAATTAAATAAGCTTTTGTGATAAATACAACCGCAAAAAAGTACAATTTCATGTTGACATTCACTTTTCCCTAAAACATCTGCTCGGTTTCGTAGTATCACTGATCGCTATCGTTTCGTGGGTCCCTCCATTGAAAAGCAGATGGAAGCAACGAACGCTCGGTACCGAGAATCACATCAGCAACATCAATCTAATTTTCCTTCAAGCTCGACTTGTTTTGCGCTGTGTAATCGTAGAGAAACATTTTATATGGCATCAAAGTGCAACAACTCAACAAATACCGTATCAGCACAGACTCCATTTCCTATATAGAGACGATGTTATATGATCAAGAATCTATATTTAATTCTGGTCTACGAACACACAATTTTTTTTATATATATTGTCATCATAATTTTAAATGTTTTAATAATTTCATCAAGTATTTGTTGTTTTATTTTTTTAGATAGACATTTTTGAAAAAAATTCACATAATTTTTTAACAGTTTGAAAAAACAATTATTAACAGTACGAAAGATCTAAAAATTAATTACGTTTGATTATGTATGCAATATGTAACAAATCTTACAAATTGCGATTAAAATGCTTGAGTTGTATAATATAATTGAGTTTGAGTGAAATTCGGATTGATTTAATATTGTATTTGTGATAAGCTAATACATATTTCAGGTCAACGTTGATTTTGTGTCAGCTTTTGCCCTAGAATTGAATCAGTTCTCTTCTGATTATCTGATTATTCGATATGCATATATATGTGTGTGTACAATACACATGTCAAATGGTCGTGAATATAAATTTCGTATTGTTCATTGTTGCGAAGGTACGGTATTCGATAATGAAGGAAGCACGAACTGTTTGTTATTCTATATGTTTCGAATAATAATATCGATGAGACAAATATGCTGGTATATCGAACAGAATTTCAAACGCAATTTCGAATTAAATTATGTATAATGTAAACAAAAACAAAAACTTGTCAAGATTATTAATTATTATTTAAATATTATGTAAATTTTATTATAGAAATGTAAAAAATGAACTAGTTTTAATAGTGCATATATATATATATATATATATATATATATATATATATATATATATATATATATATATGTATATATACATTCAGTTTGGATTTATAGTTCTATGTGGAAACCAAACCGCAAACATATCCCGTTTTTCCAATTTGAAAATTGAGAAAATTCTCATTATTCAGTTGAGGTCGGAATTCGTGAAATTCACTTTCATATGTCAACATCTAGACCACGGTTACCCTTTTAACGTTCAAAAAATTTATGTCGCCCCGAAACTGTTTTATATTTTCGTACATATTCATTTATTGCTAAATTATTTAATATTTTTTTAAAAAATACAATTCTGAATAAATGACTAATACCATTGAATTTAGTGTTGGTGATGGAAATAAATAATTTAATGAAATGTATATCATAATATAAGATTTTATTTTTTTAAAAAAAATATTCCACTTATGTTCTACCAACAATTTTCTTTAACGAATATTTATGATAAAATTATTTTATTTGTAGAAATTCAATTTTATGAGACATTGGTTTAAGATTTAATTGTCTAATCGATTATTGACTTTAACTTCAGACAATTTCAAAATTTATATATGCATACATAATTTATATATATATGTATATATATATATATATATATATATATATATATATATATATATATATATATATATAGGGTGTTTTTAAGTGTGATAGAAATTTAAATTGAATTCCTTGAAAGTTCTATCTAATCTAAAAGAACATTCTTTTCTTTATATATATATATATATATATAGATATAGATATAGATAGATAGATAGATAGATAGATTTTTTCAGGTTAGATAGAACTTTTGGTATAGATTGAATTTAAAATTCTATCACACTTAAAAAAACACCTATTTATATATTAGGTCTACTGGAAAGTTCTGTCCGATAATGTTATCTTAAGTTTCAAAGATAAGTCATTCTACAGAAATGGAATTCACAAATTACCATCACGCTGGAAAAAAATCATTAGTAACGAAGGAAAAATTATATTGTTCAGTAAATATTATAAAATGTATTATTTTTTTAATTCAAAAACGGACAGAACTTTCCGGTAGACCTATTATATATACACTGACGCGAAAAAGTATTCGCCACATGCAAAAATGTAACCTGTTTTTATTCTAGCAATTTCTACTATATAATTGAATTAATTATTGTTTTTTTATTTTTTTCTAATGAATATTATATTTAATATCAATTAAATATTTTTTTTCCAATTTCACGACTTTATTATATGGTATTATATCAATAATTTGCTTATGTTACCCATATGGCGAATACTTTCGCAATTGTGTATATATGCAAATTATATAAAATAGAATTGCATATTTTAATCTACACAAATTTTCATGGTTTATTTTAATGAAACGTTAAATCACAAAACTAACGCATGCAGATATTCAATTCATCTAGAACAGACCTCACAAATTGTTAAAAAATTTTCGAATACCGTCACAAGTAATAAATAAGTCAATTCATGTCATCAAAAAAGGTCACAAATCTATGAAAAAGAACATGTTGCAAAAACAATAAATTACCGAAAACACTTCATGCTTGCAGACCAGATGACGAAACGAAAGATACAACCCCCAGTTGTAGATGGATTGAATAAGGACACAAAATACACATTAGTATAGGTTTATATAAAAAGTTAGTCTAGATTTTAACAGAAAGGCAATTGGCCAGTATGAAGTTACCCCTGCGGGTAACTTGGAGTTCCTCTGGCCAAACATCGTGCAACAGGCCCACTTCATGGGACCTAGGAAATGCTCCACAAAGAGCTTAACTCAAACCAAGAAACAATCAGGTTATTCGAGCAGCTAGAGTAACTGCCTCAAATGAGGTAAACACTCTAAACAACTGACCGGAAGATCGTTGCCTCATGAGACTAACAGAAAGGCTCTGACGATGATGGCGTCGTCATCGAAATGCATCAACCGATATAATTATAAATTATATAATTATAAATAATAAGTGAACAATAAGTGATTATTGAACACTTGAAATTATTGTGGTGTTGGGGTTAAAATTCATTTGTGAATCAGCCACAGTTTCAAAACAACAAATAAATTAATGAAACGTCTCTTTGTCTATCTATCTATCTATATACAATATTAAAAATGTAAATTATATACAACTTAATTCAAATTCTAATACTTGATATGATAAATGAAATGTATCATCATCATTAGTCTCTCTCCATCTATTGCAGAAAGAAGTCCTTTTAAAAATCTTTCTACTTCCAGTCATCTTATACGTTAAGTAAATTGTGTGTGTGTGTGTATATATATATATGTAGTGTTTTTTAGGCGTGATAGAACTTTAAATTGAGTCCATATTAAAAGTTATATCTAATCTAAAAAAACACCTTTATATATACATGTGTGTGTGTGTATGTATAGATAAAGGTATGATAAAGAGTGTTTTTTTAGACAGAACTTTTAATAGGGTCTTAACACATTGTTGACCGGTCACGAGTTAACTCGTGTTTTCATGCCCAAACGTTGTTGACCGATCACAAGTTAACTCGTGATTGCACTTGCATTAGCAATTTCAATTTATGAAACCCAGGGCAATATAGAATACTGCAAAAGCTTTGTTCATCGTGTTTAGACGTGTCCCTTTTATTATAAAAAAAAAATATTTTTCTAGACATTCAGATTTTTATAACAATTTTAGTTCTGTAACATTTTAGTTCTGTCCACATTGAATTACGAAATAATAGCCGGTGACATGAGATAGCTTCAGCGTAAAATTGCCGGTCAACAATGTGTTAATTTAATGTTCTATCACACTTAACTACAACCAATTTATATGACAATAAATCATTCGTAACATTCAGATTTAACTTCATATATATATATATATATATATATGTGTGTGTGTGTGTGTGTGTTTTATTGTTTCTGATGTGATAAAAGCAGAACAGATATTATTTATTATTTTATATAACTTTAAACAGAAACTCTTTAAATAAATGTTAACTACAACTGTCTTTTTTGCCAAGAAAGTTTACTTTGTGTACATTTCTCATTTCCTGAAGGACTAAGGAAACTATTGCTTTTCTAATGAATAATTAGACTTGTCTTGCTGTCTGATTACAAATCCCGACAAATTGGCAGCAACCCTACGTGCTAACCATTTAACTACAACCAATTTATATGACAATAAATCATTCGTAACATTCAGATTTAACTTCATATATATATATATATATATATATATATATATATATATATATATATATATATATATATAATGTAAATTATGTAAAATTATGTAGAGATATATGTATTAAGTATAAAATAGTATACGAGATATATTTAGAAGCAAGGCAGTAAAACAACGAACGTTTGAAAACAAATCGTTTGCACGGCAAATAATCACAGTCGCATTGTGCAGAGAAAACACGTGTGCGGAATCCTCGTGCTAGGACAATCACGCGCTAGGTGGTCCTGCAGCGGACGATGCGGCGACGCGTTTATATATATATATATATATATATATATATATATATAGGTATGTGTCTTGTTTGTATTTGTAGATGTGTACGTTTGTCTGTGTGTGTATCAACATTCGTACACACATAGACATACACAACTGCCCCCCTATCCCATATTGTGCTCCTGTCTGACGATGGACAACATTGCGGACACCGCGCTACCCCTATTTATTTTCGTTGGCCCAGTTCCACCCGTTGACGCGTTGTGTTGCCTGCCCTATCCAAATGCAGTGCTTCCGCTTAAAATCAATACATATATCCCGCCGCACTGTTGACGCCGGTCGACGCTCCTCGCGAAATTCGGCTGTGTCGTCATCACATTCACGTGCTCTGGCTGGCGCCGCCTGTCTGCTTTTCTTCCAATACCTACGTATCATCATTTTACGATCTATAGAAATTTTACGCGACACCGTGTACGCGTTCAATAATTTTCATCGAGATGAAAAAAAGTGTACGTTTCGGAAATAATTGTCCGTCGTTGCTTAACCATTAACTCATTTTTTGCGGATTAATCGTAATGGAAAAAATTACAAATTTAATTACGTTCAATTTCGGTCGAGCTAGTGCACCGAACTGTAATTTGGACACCGTAAATGGATTTTCATTGGATTTTTTCATGAATAAATTTGATTATTGTACAAGTTGAGAATTATGACGCTAATTTTTAACAAAATTAATGAGTTTTGTTGAAAATAATTAGTTACTTTTTTTTAAAAAAAATATTTTATAATCCTATAAAAATCACATTATGAAATATAAAGAAGAAATGAATTATAGATTCATATATGCTTATAATTAAAATCATTAATAAAAAGATTTATACTGAATAAGAGATAGAACAACATCATTAACCAACTTTTTAATATAAGTTTTTTTCAAAAAGATAACAGCTTCTTTAAAAAGAATAAAAATGAGTTTATGCAATAATTATGTTCAAGTACAATGACACCTAATTTTAGTTAACTTTATTTAAGATTTATTTATTAGATTACTGTATATAAAATGTCAGATGTTTTCATTGCGTAAAGTTGCCCCTGTTTCGAAGGTAGCATGAGTGTAAGTGAAAACATATAAATGTCAAGTTGAAATGTGTAATTTCCTTTTTTTAAATGCTATTCGGCTGTTCAAAAATTTCTCTAGACAGTTTTTTTTACGACTAGTGAATAATGAATTCAAAGAACAGTCCAATGATTTGTGTATATAAATTAAAGCTTGGATACAATATAATGGATGAACGTTAATGGTTTAAGATATCAATGTGCTTTAAAGCTACAAAGAATCAATTAATCAACTAGTGCAGTAGAGACGATTAAATACTTATTTCCGTTGACGAGTCGATTATGTCAGTCGACTCGGTGGTATTTTGGTTTTGTGTGTTCTCTCTCTCTCTCTACAGAAAATCAAATAAATTTAATTAATTTGCTCATGAATGGTTTGACACTCTGGTTAATTCATTTTTATATAAATGAATTAATCATTTGTCATATCTTAAGAAATTATAAAAGTGTTCAATAGTCACTTTATTTACTAAATACGAATTTTGGTAGCTTTACTATCATCCTCAAATAGTGGCATTGTAAAATCTAAACTCACTTATTTTACACATCTAATTAGTTATTTTTATTTAGTAGAAATTTGCATGTACTGTTTTAAATCGACTTATTTAATAAAAATGTAAATTTGTTTTAAATATTAATAAAAAAATAAATTATTAATAAAATTTGAAAAAGTGAATAAATCTAAATTCATTCCTTGTGAGGTTATAATATTGTTATAATTGTTAGTAAAGCTTTTAAGTGTTGAAATCTTGTCATGAGAACTACTAAACATTATTATACAAAAATGTAACAAAAAATCTTAATTAAAATTTTGTACATATTTGTGAGATTCGGATAGTATTTATAAAATTTGAAATATCGAACAAATACAGATAAAAGTTGCTCGTTTCATTTTGTAAAGGTATTTTAAGTTCGAGAATTTCGGTGAAATGTTAAGTGGACTGGGATAGATTAGTGCACAAGGAAGAAGATTGTTTCCAATATTAGCTTGTCTTATCAATCAATGGATATCTAGTTTAGAAAGAATGAGTAAGAATGGATCGTTCAGAAGTAAGAATGATTACAAGTGTGAAATTAAAACAGAAACATTTAGATAAAAATTTTTTGGAATAGAGGTTTGAAAATTTGGTATTGATTTTTAATTTTTTTTCCTATTATTCTCTACATAGATGATAGATTTAAAAAGAACTATCTTTCTGATTTATTCTAAACAAACATATTATTTTTTATAGTGTTATTAAAATGAATTTAATTTTACATAAAAATTTCATGCATATTTTTGATAAATAATTGATGTTAGAAAAATATATCAAACAGTTTTCTGTAGCCCAATATAATTAAATCATAAAAAAATCTGTATCGTTTTAATCTATACATGAATGAAAAACAACACTAGAAATTTGATTAAGATATTTACAAATGCATGACTTGTCATTATTATAATCAACTTCCAACTTCATGTGATGCATGTATATTGATATATAAAATATTGTTGTCTATTCGTTCAAATCAATCTCTCTGCCGTGGGATATTATACAATTATTATAATGATTATCGTCGTTATATGCTTGTCGTCACGAATTCAAATCAACTTTATATGCAGAAAGCAAATGTTCAATTTCTTCGACGATACAGAATTCATTTTGTTATATTATTACGTGATTAAATGCAACAACTACATTTTAAAATTTCATTGCCTCAGGCTGATGGAATGATTAAATCTGCAGTGACGGCTGGACTTTAATATTCTGAATATTTAATGTTATAGCTGTCAAATATTATGGCCACCCAAATAAGATTTTTTTTATTAATTTTGACGTCGAATCTTTCATCTTTTAATCTCTTTATATCCGTTTGAAAATTTTAAATCTTTTGAATTGGTATCTGTTATGATCTTTACATTTAATTTTTAATATATTTATATATAAATTGAAATAGTCTCTAAAATATTTTATTTTTAACAACAATATAGATTTACAGATGTTATCATTGGTTATTGTAAAGTTGAAAGAATATGTGAATGAATTATAAAATATTTACAGAAATTCAGTTCGTTTTCTATATTTATAAAATGTTTATTGGAAAACTTCTAAATATTTTTCTAATTTATGCATTGGTTAAAAAAAGATTTTGTTTAGGAAAGAATCCATTAACAAACAGAAAGAAGTGCATATTTTTTTCTAATGCATGTCAAACATTCTAAAACAGTTCAACAATTAATAGCGTTGTTGTAGAATTAATCTAAGTATATTTATATAACATGGAAAAACTAGTTTTAAATACAGTAAATGTTTATTTTATGTTTTAATTATAGATAATAAGCGAAATAGATTCTTAGAATGGGAATTGGGTTTAAATTATCACTTTATCATTTTTATTTTTTACCTCAATTTATTATTATTATTAACTTAAGTAGCTTATATCAAGTTATATTTTATTTCTAAAGAAATATTTTTTGGAAGTCACTTATCTTTGAAAATTGTTAATATTAAAATTATTGAAAAAATCGTTATATCACAAAATTATTTTTTTGTTAGATTCATGAGAAATCAATTGTTAGGTGATTAATATGGTTTTTAGGCATTAATAAAAATTATTATAATTATTATTGAAATTCAAAGTAGTCAGAATTGAAAAATGAAAAGAAATGTTTATATACAATAAATTCTTTCTCAATTTATTTATATATATAGGGAGAGAGAGAAAGATTTTTAAATTCCAGACAGATATTTTTGTTTATACACGATTCAGTTTTCATCACAAAAAACTTTTACTCACGCCAGTATAAGTGACTATATTTGATCTATTGAGAAAGAAAGTACAGTGTTTCTATTAACAGCAAATGTTTTGTGTTCGATGGATAATAAGTGTGTGTATCTTACATTATGTACTTTCAGACTTCAGTCAAGCGAATGAACGTTCTAACCTTTAGGCGTTTATTTGGCGTAACTTCAGAAGGTTCGATATAAATTGCACGAAAAGCAGTCAGTATTGATTAATCGTAAAAGTATGTTTTTCGTTTAAGTTATTTTACTACCTGTACACGATCAAAGCTCATTAAGTCATTTGAGTTTCTTTTGAAAATAAGCACGTAGTTTATAAAATACGAACGTACATTGATTTATAGTATATTGATTATTAAACGAGTATGTGTGTATGCAGATGTCAAACGAAAATGATTAATTAAATATTAATAGATATTAATTTACATTGATTAAATATTGTTTCACAATAATCACACATAAATCGCTTCGTTGCAGAGAGCGTGTCAATAGCTGAAAGGTAACGAATTTATTGCTTCAGCACACGTATCCTTGTGCGACAACATATTTCTGTACGTGTGAATAGAATGTTATGTTTGTGTACAATTGCCAAGATACTGTAAACACGGTTGAAGATATTAACTAACAGTGCTTCAGTATCGAGAGTTATTCATTCAGGAGAAGTGTATTTAACATATTATTCATGTAACCTTATACTTCATTACACGTATCGACATGATGAGAAAAATTTAAATTCATAACATTTGATAATAAATATCTATATTTTTATATATGAGTGATTATGAGAGTTAAATTATTTACGACCTTTAATTGAAAAGAAATTAATGTTTTTAATTTGTTAATAAAGAACAAAATGTCTTATCTTTATATACGTTTTTTTTTATTGTACTGTTTTCTTATTTCTTAATACAGTTTTCATTTATTCATCTATTTATTTTCATTTTTAAGATATACAGCTGGGTCTGTTTTTGTGCGGATTATTTTAATGCGATTTTGAAGTTATGCGATTCATATTTCTTCTTAATATCTTTGTATATGAATTTTTTTAAGAATTCCTTTAAGCGGTTATATTTAATTCGACGAAAAGCTCTTCAGTTTTATGAACAAATAAAGGAATCAGAGCCATTTACTTCCGTTTCTCAAACTGATAAGGAATTTTCGGCTAGCAAAGGATGGTTAACCGAGTTTTTAAAAAGAAATACACTGCATAACGTGAAGATTACGGGCGCGATTGCATCGGCAGAAAAAGAAGCTGCCAATTTTTTTTAAACAATATTACGTTAAACCCACTTTTCAATTTATATTGGATAAATTAGAAAATGAAACAATAACAGTAACTGACGGTTGGAAAAAAAAATTCTATTTTTGACTGTATAAATCATGTTGCATTTGCTATTACTCAAATAAAACAACAAACTTTAAATGCCTGATGGAAAAAGGCTTGACCTACATGTCTTGAAAACAGTGCAGCTATTGACTTTCTTTTTTATTTTCTTATTTTTATTCTAAACAGTGCAGATATTATTGCGATGATAATGAAAATATGTATGAAAAATTCTAAAATAAATTACACATATGTACATATTGATTTGAATAAAATTAAATTGTTAATTAAAAAATAAAGTAAAAAGCTTTGTTTTGTATCCATTTTTTGTAGATATTTGAAATTTTTTAAGCAGTCTTTATTTCCTGATTTTTTAATGCAAATTTTAGAGTAATTTTACTTTGTAGCTTTGGTTTTATACGGTTTTTGAAAATTACGGAACGTATCCCTAATTTTTCAATGTCATTTAATTCTTTTTTGTGCGATTTTTTTTAATGCGGTTTTCTGCGGAACGTATCTACCACATAAAAACAGACTCAGGTGTATTTTATGAATGTATTTAGAAGATTATTTATTTTCGACCAATAATTTTTTAGAATAAGTTAGAAATTTAAAAAATAATGAAACTTAAAAGTTTTTTTATATATGTTGATCACAATAAATAATGGCAGACATTTTCATATGATAATTATTTGGTATTTTTTCAATTTGAATTTAATTAAATTTCTAATAAAAATATATGACTAAAATAAAATGAATTTCTACGTAGCTCATAATTAAATAATCCTGAATGTAAAATTTAAATTTTTCTTGACAAAATTTTAAAAAATGGTTTTTATCCTTATTAAAGAATTCGAAAAATTAATTAATAAAAATAACATATATTTTTGGAATTTTTGATTCTTTTTAAAACAAAAAATGTTTTTTTTTAAAAAAAAAGATTAAGCAGCAGTATTTATTGTTTGAAATACTAAATAATATATTTGTATTTTCTTATTCAATCAAAATGAAAATAATTAATCTAAATGAAAAACGACGTTTTGAAAAAATATCTGTTCTGATAAAACCATGATAACAAAGAAACTATACACATGTTTCCCTATACATATGTTTTTTTTTAATAAAATACAAATCTAGGCGTCACATTTTGGTGACCTTATATTAAGGAATGTAGTTGAAAAGTAATTAATTGTAAAAATTTCAATGACATATGTTCAAAAGGTAATAAGCTTTGTACCAAAATTTATATGAAATTAAACAACTCTTTGAATAATACAAATATTATATAAATACATTGGAAAATAAGATTTATTTTTGTAATATTTTGTGAAATTTATCTTCTTCGTTGTTGTAATTTTTTGGTAATATTAATAATTATTCAATACTAAAATATTATAAACCATTTAATCTTTTTAATAAATTATATAATGTTTCAATTAATATCAAAAAATACAATAAAAGGATATATGTATATATATATATATATATATATATATATATATGTGTATGTGTGTGTGTGTGTGTGTGTTTATGTGTATATGAGTGTGTATGTAACAAATTCAAATTTTAAAGCAGAACAAGATAATTAATTCTCAACTTGTACGTTGAAAAAACAAGTTGCGACAAAGTTTTCATCCTATAGTAAAAAAGCAAGTGTTCTCTCAAGTGTTGTTTATGGAATTTCGTAATTAATTTCAACCATGTCAATAAAAGATTAATTTAATTTTTTATTGTATGTTTGTATATGTACAGTTATATTTTATTTGAAAATGATGAATTTTTGTATATTATTTTCACTTTTTTATTTCATCATCTGCTCTACTCGAGGTTATACTCTTTAACTATTATTCAATTTTTAGGTTTCAATAAATTATATATAATGAATAACAATTAACATCGTTATAAATATTAAAATAATTTATATTATTTTGTCAGATTGATAATTTATTTTGTAGTTTTTGTGATTTTATGTCCAATAAGATTTAAATCGTTCTTTCAACAGTAATAAATCATCTATTTACCAAATCAATTCGTGTAGCATATTTTAATGTAGTAACAAGTTATAAATATAAGTTACAAGTTAATTCTACTGAAATTTATAGTTTGTTATTGATTAATAAGTTTATTTTTATATTTAATAATTTTTTGAAATGTATTTCCTTAAACATTTTAAATATTAAAAAAACCGACAATAATTTTATATTTAGAATGAAATAATATTTCATTTTTTAAGTAAAGAAATAAATTGTTACTGTATTTCATGTTTAGTAAAAGCTATATTTTACAAATAATATTTATTTATAATTGTCTTGAGAACGTTTTACTGTTTATCGAATGTTCCAGTGCTTTAAATAAATCCAACGCTTTTAGTTTAAATTCCATTAACTGATGGGAGATATCGAATTAGAGAAGGAAATCGTATTTGATCCGCATTCTTTGATACAGTCAAAGTGAAGGTGATAGTATTCAATTCGTTTAAAATCCATTGAAAGATTTTCTATTATAATGATATAAAATGAAACAAATTTCATACGAGTATTCGTACTCATTCGAAAATTATCTCGAAAAAGTTTCTGAAATCACATTTATATGATTCGTTCTTAAACTTTTATTGGATTAAATTTGAATTTATTGATTAATAATTGGACATTGAAATAATCTAATTTATTGATCAATAATATTATTGTTTAATAAAATTTGATTGTAAATTTATTTTTATATTTCATATTAATTTCATTATTTTTTTTACAGGTAAGTGATTCTTCTAACCCCCGTCGATATGCAATATTGGTAAGATAAAAATATAATTTAAAATTAGTAAAAAAATGCATCTATTTGTCGAATATGAATAATGAGTGCGAATTGTACGAAGAGTTAAATAATAATTAAATTTCAATATAATGTTTGTTGAAATGTTATTGGAAACATGTCAAGTTTGATAGTGGCATTTGTGTAGTTTTTAAATACAATTTTCCGTTTTTCCGATTGTAATGAATGTTCTGTATAACAACAATGATTTCAGTAGTAACAACGGAAATAAAAAAACTGCGTTGAATGAAAGTAGTGTCTTTTTGTGATATGGAAAACAATACCTGTATTGTTATAATTCGCAATATGAGAATTTTTGATATGCGAATTTGCTAATTGATAAACGAAATATGAATGATTTTTATAAATTATACGTATATTTTTTTAATGTGAATTTATGTTTTAAAACATGAATAGAGAATTAAATTTATAAAAAAGGTTAATTTAAATTGTTTTTTTAAAAAAAACTTTTGTGACGTTTTTGTTATATGTTGAAGAAAATTGGTATATGATTTTATATAAATGTAATTTAAATTTACATTTATATTATTTCTTTGTGTTTATATTTCTTTTGTGTCTTCTGTTTACTTAGAGTCACTTTGTAATATATCTTTCATCTTAGTAGAAAGACACTAAACAAAATGATCCTAAAGATATATACATACGAAAGAATTATCAGAAGTATTTTGTAACAATAACTTTAATTTAAAAATAAGACTATATACGGATTGTAATTATAAATTAACAGGATACAATTCATAGTTGTATGCACATGTTTGAGTAGAGAAATTTATTTGAGTGTGTAATCTTTTTAGTTACTTAATATACGACTTAAAGTGGTGAGAATTATATTTCTTGAACAAAATGAAAAATATCAGAATTTGAAAAAATTATGAGAATGGAAATTTTGTTAAATCAGAAAAACAATGTTAACCGAAGTTTTTGGGTTATTATAAATGTTTTATCTTGTTTTAGAAATATGTACATGTATATTTCCTATTAAGTTAATTGCCATTATTAATTAAATATATCTCATGTTTAAATTATTTATAAATATATAAGGTTTTCTAATAAGAATGCCAAAACTTTGACAGTTGGTGCAGCCATGTTTGATTTTTTTTCAAGATTATTTTGGAATTTTATCTCAGTATAATTTGGCAAATTATCATGGAATATTTAACACTTCAACAACGCTTAGAAATTGTAAAAAATTCAATAGAATTATTGAAATAAAAATTCAATGACTCCATTATTTCACGAAATGGACTCATCAATTGACCACTAAGATAATGTGATCTAACTCCATTGGATTATTTTCTGTGGGGTTATGTGAAATCATTGGTTTATGCTAATAAACCACAAACAATAAAAGCATTAAAAATAAACATTGGACGTGTAATTCATGAAATTGGACCACAATTATGTGAAAGAGTAACTAAAAATTGGATTAGACAAATGCACTATGTCAAGCGAAGTCGTGGTGGTCATATGAGTGAAATTGTGTTCCATCATTAATGCCATAAAATATGCTTAAAAATAAAATAAATAAATAATAAACAATTAAATCTTTTTTATTTTATTTCTATTTAAACTTCTGAAGCGCTTATTGGAAAACCCTATATAATATCATTAAAAAATAATAGTTCAACTAAGTCAAACATGGTTATAATCAAATTGATTATTAAGTTGAGAGGATTGTAGTTATTTTTATTTTAAATGAAGAAAGAAGCAATTGTTGAAACGAGATACTTTTTTAAAACAACATAACATATTCATTTTTTACCACATTCTCTCTTATACTCTTTTTAGTTTCATTTTTAGTCCATTTATTGTTATTTCCTAACAGAAAAGATATTTTATAATAAATGTCGTTTTTGAATCTTTACAATTGTTATTTATACCAATGTTGTAATAATTTTCACTATCTTCTTAATCAATTTTTATTAATATTTTGTTCAACAATTGATATCCATTTCCAAGTTCTGGTAACCTTGAGTTATTGTGTTCCTTTTTTCTACTTATTTCCTTTCGTCATCACCATACAATCCTTATCTTGTCTCCTCAACAGGTGCTTTCTTGTACGGTTGAAACGTCTACAGATGTTCTTGCGGATTGCCACAGATCGTTGGATAGGTCGCATGAAGATTCTTTTTATTTCTTATCGATTGCACTTTGAGGAAATACTTATCATTTTTATGGACGTTGTAGGTTCTTTGTTTCGAGGTTTTGTTGTCGGTACCAATTTTAGAGAAACAAAATTGAATTTTGTTGGAAAATCTTCCATTTTTTCTTCTTTGTTCTTTTGCATATATATATATATATATATATATATATATATATATATATATATATATATATATATATAATAGATTTTTCTTCTGATTTATAAATTATTACTTGATATATTTTTTTATTTTTGTAATATTTGCAAAAAAAAACTTTATTTTAATTGTAAATTAAAATAAAAATTAAATGGAAAAATATAACTAAAATTGTTTTTTTTTTACATTTTGAAATAATACGTTATGCAGTTAATCTTAAATATTTTAAGAATAATATTTTGATTAATTTATGGAATGGTAATTTTTTATTTTTAAATTATACTATTAAATAAATGAATGTACTCTAAAAAATAAGATTTATAAATTATCGAACTAATTAAAAATCTAGAATTATTTAAAGATGACATTTTTTAAAAATAGACCATAGATATACTTTTGACAATAGTGAAAAATATCAGGTATATAAATTAATGTGGTTGTTTAATATTTGTTATTTAATTATTTATTTTTAATTCTTGAAGGCAATTTTGAAACTTTGTAGAGGTATGATTCTACTCTTAGATAAATATTTTAATGAGTGTATATTTTTCTATTTAGTTTTATAAAAAATATTGTTATTTTATTTTATGTTACAATTATCTTATTCAGTAGTTAGGTATTTTGATTAATAACATCTTTCTTTGTAGTTAAAATTTTGAATATATAAATATTTCTTTGATACCAGTTAGGTGGTTAGTTGTTATATATATATATATATATATATATATATATATATATATATATATATATATATGAGTTAATTTTTGAAGTATTGAACCCGAGATGTCTGTTGAAAAATCATGTTAAACAAGTGATGTTAAACTTCAATATATAAAACAATTCCAAGAGCATGCAAATATCATTTTGACAATATTATAATGTTATGTATGAAACGAAAACCGAAATATAATTTCTGTAGGATAAAGTAAAATCTAATATCAGTTATAACAGATATCTCGACAACACGTCAGAATGTAAACGTATTGAACAGAGACTCCGCTACGATATTTCGACTAGAACGCGTTCTCTATCAATTTTTTTCAAAAGATCTCAACATCCGGAAGAATGGCACGATGTCAGAATTTCTGGCAGCGGGAAGTTAAAATGTCAATTTTAAGAAAGCAATATCCATTCCAATGTTTTAGTTTCAATTTGAGAGGGTCGATGTCGTGTGAGAAAAAGATATGACCAACAGACGGAAGTGACAGTGTGACATAGCGACATCTGCTTACATTTAGTCGTGACTGGAAAATATACTGCAATTTTAAACAATGCGTATATTCATTCATTGCCTAGACAATATCGTCTTAGTATTGATGAAAAGTAAATTTCAATATATATATATATATATATATATATATATATATATATATATATATATATATATTTGTATAATTTTTGGAATTTGGCATACGAATACGTTTTTTTTTCAAACTATAATCTAGCCTAAAATTAAATTTGGGTTCTATAATTTATTATTTGATTAAAAATATCATTAAACTGTTAGTGTTTTATAAAAAATATTATTCATATTTACTATTGATTTTTTACAAACTATTTCAAGAAATTAATAAAAATTAATATCATTCAACTGGTAGCATTTTATAAAAAATATTATTCATATTTACTATTGACTTTATACAAATTATTTCTATTAATAAAATATAGATAAGAAATTAATAAAAATTAATAGTCAATTTATTAACAAACGATAAAGCAGAAAAATAAAATATTTATAGTTTAGTATATCTTAATATAATCTGAAATGTACATTTATATATATATATATATATATATATATATATATATATATATATATATATATATATAATCGTACATTTACGTGTAGGAACGTAAATAAATATTTTCCATTCCAACTGAAATAAACGAAAAATAATGATTTTTATCAGAACTTGCATAGTAAAGAAATTCCTTAACTAAAATGTTATATCGTTACTCGAATCTTTTATTAAAGAAAGAATGAACTCACGGATTTAGTCCACAATTTCATTATTACCATCTTATGTAAAATGTATTATGTTTTGGTTAACTTATTGATGCGAAATGTACGAGAAAATTTCATTAAGATGGAAACGTTATTTAGAAAAATGTTTATTGAAAAATCGAATTAATATATGTTTATTATTTTATATGTATTTTTTCAGAAATACATTTTATATAACAGTAAATTTTAATATAAATAATTATCTATATTTATTTAAAAAATATATTTTATAATATTTATTTAAAATAATTTGAACATCAAATTTTCTTATTAAAAAAAACATATTTATTTTCTTGTATAAAAATCGTTCATTGAAGTATTTTGATACTTTCCGTAACAATTTTTCTCCGCATTTTATAACGAAAACTCTGTTCCATGTCTACGGAAATTCATTTTTCATGCTCATTAAAAATAATCGATATTATATTTATTTTCAAGTGGAGAGTTTATTATCGTTTAAGAATTATTTGTAGCTAGATTAATTATTTGGACTTGATTTGTTTTTCGTATCATTTTCAATTCATTTTTATTATTCAGTAATTTCATTTTTGACAGTTTATAAAAAAATAATAATCATGATATAAGTCTATAAATTTGATGTTTTTGTTAATGCTGTTTTAGTTCTGTTAACTGATCAACTTTGTCTTAAAATATTTTTTGTACAAAATTTGTGTACTTTTTTATTTATAAAAATAACATCTTCAGAATTTATTATTATATATTTTTATTATTTTTTACATAATATTTAAATTTATATTTTTGAAACAATCAAATTTTTAACCATAAAAATATTTATTTTCGTATAAGTTCACTGCAAAAATAGAACATATTTATTATATACTGACTGAAATCTCATAAAAAATATTCATCGATTTTCTATATTTTTCTTATAATTTTTTATTAAATAAAAAAACAACTTTTTCAATTCTACAACAATATATGTATAGTTTTAAAAACATCTTATATTTACTTAAAGCTGGTTATTCTTACTATTACGAATGGAGCACATAATACGGAATTGAGCCACTTTTATATCTTTCCGAATGACAAAAAATACGACGACCGCAGAGTCGCTGCAACGCCAATATTAATGGAAAAGAAAATTCGTTTATCTGCGCTCGACGATAACAACATTCATATAAGAATGTCTCTATTATTTATTAATTGATATTTTTGCGATTTAGTCTTTATATTCTTATCAGTAATTATTTTCATACCTGAATATGTATTTTTATATCAATAAGTCAACAAGTTTTACACATTTTTGTATCAAAACAGAATTATCTATTTTATATTTAGTAGCAATATTGAACTTTTTATTAATAGATATTATTTTTTTTAAAAGTTGTATGAACAATTACATTTTTAATTCTTAAAATTATCTGATTAGAGTTAATTTTGAATATGTTTATGCTCTTTTTAATTTTATTATAGACATTTTATACTTTTGTTTATATATATATATATATATATATATATATATATATATATATATATATATATATATATATATATAGGGTTATCCAAATGTGACGCCTAGATTGGTGTTTTAATAAAAAGAAACAAAAAAAACTATACACATATTTCCTTATAAATCACCTATACATATGTTTTTTAAAATGAAACACAAATCTAGGCGTCACATTTGGATGGCTCTATACTTTCAAAAAGTACCAAAAAATCTTTCAATTAAATATACTATAAAATTGGGGAAAAATGTTTTACACCATAATCTGCAGTTTTAGTACATATTTATTTGAAAATTATCAACTTATATCGACTAATTGTTGAATGAAAGCATTGCAATGTTATTTTAGAATGTTATCATTTACTGTTACTTAGTCATATCAAATGATCAGGTGAGTTGATGAGGATTTTTTATTTAGGGTTTACTTCTTGAGGCTATATATATATATATATACATATATATATATATATATATATATATATATATATATATATGCGTGTGTGTGTTTGTAATTAAAGGAAATAACAAAGGAAATAAAAATAATCAGACCATTTTTATTTTACTGATAACGTGTTGAACGGTAAAGAAAAAATATAAAATTATTGCCAAAAATAGAATATGCAATCTTTACATCAAACGGAAATTTGCATATGAAAGTATGACATATATATATATATATATATATATATATATATATATATATATATATATATATGTCATTTTAAATTCATAAAAGTTGAACTGTGTTGTAGGAAGAAATTTATAGTCTGTGCATAAATTAAAATATCACAGTTGTTTTAATAATTTCTTGATCAATAAAGTTTTTACGACGTTTAAACATTTCGCCATGCGATAAAACATCTATTCTTTAAACATTTTGTATGTAAATATAAGTTTATATTTTCAGACTTTATATTAATTTTAAGTATTGTTTTTATTATTTTATGTAAAAGAAGCGGAAACGTCAAACTAGAAAGTATTTAATTTTGTTACATTTAAATTCGGAAAAATATGCAAAGTATTTCCGTACACATTTTAAAAATAAATAGCTTTATTTTGAGTTCAACCAATTTTATAGTTTGTGGGATAAAAATAACTTTTAATTTTAATTTATGGTCGGATTTTGTTTGTAAATTTTACGTGGTTGTGAAATTATGTTTTATTGATTGTGTGTTGCTCTTGTATTACATTTTAATTGCAAGCTACGTTATTATTTTTGTAAACGATTTTAATCTATGTTAAAATTAATTCATTTATTTTTAATTAACGCAAATTCAAAATCAGAATTTAGTTTAATTTTTCGTTTTTGAAATCTTTATTTTTGTCATATCTTTATCTTGATAGATATTTAAATTATTTAAAGAGAGTAAATTGCTAAAACTGTTCACAGTAAGGTGCAACAAAAATATTGATTCACAGATTTTTTATCAAAAAATTAAATTCAGTAATGGGTTTATAAAATGGATGCAAGTGTTTTAATAAATTTATTAATTTTCAATCATGTCCAATCTATAAACACATGTTATTTGTATTTTTATTAGACTATATTGTTCGTATTTAATCAATATTAAATACAGAGTAGTAAAATAAAAGATGTGTTCTTTTAAATCTTTTTGTAAATAATAATGTATTTAAAATGGAAAAAAATCTGACTATTTATATTATTATTTTTTAACAGTTGTAAAGTAACTGATAATTTTCTAATTTACATTAACATATTTGAAAGTTTTGTAGAAAATGTTTATTTTTTAACAAATAAACTTTTATTGTAAAAATATCTACCAGAAATGATCTTTCATGCCATACATTTTTAATATACAAAACTTTCAAAACTTTTCATTTCGACTAATCTTATGTCTTTTCTTTTCTAGTTCATTCCGATGAATTTTATTATTTCTCAGTTCAATTTATCCATGGGTCTCTTTCTAGACCTTTTTATATATCTGGATTCTCAGTCAGTAATTTTTCTTATCAATCGGTGATCCTCTCGTCTTGCTCTATGACTGACTCATTTTCATTTCAAACTTTGAACTGTTTCTTTTTGATATGATATATATATATATATATATATATATATATATATATATATATATATATATATATATATATTTAATAAAACAGAGAAAGATAAAATTTAATCTTATCTTCACCATGAAATGATTTTTAAGCAGTTTTTTTTTTAAAAAAAATAGAATAAAAATGTATTTTTTATATTTAAAATGTTATATAGTAATATGTTTAAATCTGTTATATTAGTAACATTTTTATTCAGATTAAAGTTTTAAAATTATAATCACTTTAATTCGACATTAAATTTATCTTTAAACAAATATTAATAACTTAAATCGGTTTTATATCAAACCAATTAAAGTACTATTAATATATTCGACTGCAAAATGAGATAAAGTGATGCTAGAGCTCGACCAGTCATGAACCTAGAGGTCATACGCAGTAAAAATAAGATAAGGGTTCTTGATTTTCAATTAAGTTTGAATAAAGGGTAAGAGTAGTGTACTTTAAATGTTTGCTTTGTAAAGTATTTAATATTTATCTATTGTCAATTATGTTTTATGTACTTTATACATATATACATACATCTACATTTCTTATTTAAATTTAAGTTATATTGAAAGTTTGTTATTTGTTAATTTATAAATTAATTTTTAATTGTTTCATTTCAAACAGTTCTAATTAAATGATAAAATATTTGATTAGATTTTTTGAAAAAAGTAAGAAAATGTTTAATAAATTTTATATAATTGTACCTGTTTTCAATTATATTTTTTAACAAAAGATCATTTTTTTTAAAAAATGTATACATATTATATTTTCAATAGATGATTTTTTATATTACTAAATATAAAAATAATCTGTTGAAACAAAACGTGTAACATTCAGTAATTGCTAACGTGAATTAATTATATAATCGTATATTACATTAATAAATTTCATTTAATTAAAAAAAAAAATGAAAACATAATAATGTACTAAACGATTTTAAAAACGCATACAACAGCAACATACTTACATATTTATCCATACAAGTATGTATTCACTTCTCGTATAATAAAATCAAATAAACGGTTTTTGTTATTAATGTTACTTTTTTTTGCAAATTATACTAGTACAATAATCAATAGTACGATAAAACACATCGGGGCTGTGTTTAAATTTATTTATTTGCGATCTCTGCATGTTTGAGTGTATTTTTTAATCAAGTTTATAACTTGAAGTCTGTGTATGTGTTTGTATGGAATAAAAGATAGATTTATTGTGATTATGGTAAAATACAGTCGGTGTTTTTACTATTCAAATTGGTGGCAAGTTGATATATAACTTATAACGTGGCTCGGGAACAACAGACCGGAACAAATGCGAACAGCGCTGTTATAGATATGAACGAAAACCGATATTCAATTCACAGTATTATATGGTTCTGAGTAATCGTGTAGGTCACAAAACAAATTATGTTTTAAATAGCAATTCGATTTCTATAATACGAAGCACGGAGAGATAACGGATCGAAGTATCGCACGAATGTATTGTTTAAAGATATTAAAAGATAATAAAATATACATTAATATATATATATATATATATATATATATATATATATATATATATATATATATTATGAAGCTAAAAACTGTATTAATTGGTTAAAAGAAATCTTGTCATCAAACAATGTATTTTAAAAATTACAAAAAAAAATTGATATAAAATAATATATAAACATATATACGAGGTGTGATCAAAAAGTAAGGTGAATTTTGAAATTTAGCGGGCTACATCCGTTCGATCTTCGATTTTTTTATTTGGTTATGTTGGTACACTCGTCTCGAATATATGTTCCAAATTTCAGCTATGTAGCATGTTTAGTTTGTTGGTGAGAGGCATAAAAGTTAGAAGTGTTTTGCAGGCTCCACGATTTTCCGCTGTCGAAAATCATGGATCAAAGAGTTTGCATTAAATTTTGTGTGAAAAATGGAATCAAGTGCTCCAAAACACTTGAAATGTTGAAAGTGGCATATGATGAGTTTACTTTAAGCCAAAAAAATGTTTACAAGTGGTATAAACTCTTCCAAGAAGGCCGAGAAGATACCAACGACGAACCTCGTTCTGGACGCCCCAGCACGTCAACAACTGATGAGAACGTTGAAGAAGTGAAGAAAATAGTGTTGGGGAATCGTCGAATTACCATTAGAGAAATTGCTGATGATATTGGCATCTCGTTTGGTTCGTGCCAATCAATTTTAACGGGTGTTTTAGACATGAGACGTGTGTCAGCGAAGTTTGTTCCGAAATTGCTCAATTTCGACCAAAAGAACCGTCGCATGAGCATCGCCCAAGAGCTATTGAATGACGTCAACGACGACCCAGATTCACTCGACAGGCTCATAACAGGTGACGAAACATGGGTATACGGTTATGACGTCGAAACTAAGACTCAATCGTCCCAGTGGAGGCATTCCGAATCACCGAGACCAAAAAAAGCACGCCAAGTTCGATCAAATGTGAAGGTTTTGCTTACAGTTTTCTTTGATTGCAGGGGCGTGGTGCATCATGAGTTCTTGCCACAGGGTAGAACAGTAAATAAGGAATATTACCTGCAAGTTATGCGCAATTTGCGCGAAGCAATCCGCCAGAAACGTCCGAATTTGTGGAAGAACAAAAATTGGCTTTTGCACCATGATAACGCCCCTGCTCACACATCGTTGCTTGTGCGCGAATTTTTGGCTAAAACCAACACACTAATGATGCCGCAGGCACCGTATTCCCCAGACCTGGCCCCCTGTGACTTCTTCTTGTTCTCGAAACTGAAGAGGCCCATGAAAGGACGGCGTTTTGCAACGATTGAGGAAATAAAGACGGCATTGAAAGAGGAGCTGAACAAGATCACAAAAAATGATTTTTTGAAATGCTTTGAGGATTGGAAAAAGCGTTGGCACAAGTGCATTATATCCGAGGGGGATTACTTTGAAGGGGACAAAATAAAAATTGATGAATAAATAAATATTCTTTGAAAAAAATAAAAATTCACCTTATTTTTTGATCACACCTCGTATAAGAATTTAGTAATTGACCAAGATGAATATAACATTTTAAAGGGGATAAAAATCGTTTGATTTTACAATTTGTTTTGGTACTGTGACAAATTTACTTTAACACAAATAAATCACTCAGGTTCAACATTTCGAGATTTTATAAAAGTGTCCAATAGTCATTTCTTGTTTTTAAATTACGCATTTCGATTGCCTTATCATTATCGTTTGAGCGTTGCATTATAAAATATTTTAAACAAATAAAATTTTTAGCAAATATATAAATATTTTCAATTAGTAAAATAAACAAGTGATTATTGGACATTTTTATAAAATTTTGTGTTGGGAATGAGTGATTTATTTGTTAAAATCTTTTTATTCGTGAATCTAAAACTTGTTGAGAATTTAAAAAATAATATCAAGAAACTTGTTAAGACATTAATAATTATTGTGTATTAATTGACTGATTGATGGAGCATTGGCATGCATCACCACCTGTCATACAGGAGATTGCGTTGGGCTTTCGTTTGGAGAGTTTCCTAAGTTGTATGTTGGACAATTTTATCTAATAAAAAACGTAATTAGCAGGAAATTCTGACAAGAAAAGTTTTACTAAGTAAAGATTTTGCAAGGGCTGTGACGATGAAGAGTAATATGTATAAATTATCGAAAATATTTGGTTACATAAATAGAATAGCTGATAGAAAACTAATTATTAACATTTTATATAGATATTCATCAATAAAGTATTTCAACAATGAATTTTCCAACAACTTTCTCTTGAAATTTTTTTTTTGTGTAGAAAATTAAAAATCTAGTCTAGAAATATAAAATTTATAAATGCATTCCTCAAAAATGAATCTTTTTTTTGAAAAAATACAGAAATTATATATGGCACGTATGAAAGTAATAAATATATGAGTATCATGCCCAAAAAAATTGTTTACACATACAGACTGTATGATAGTTTACACATATTTTTTCTTTAGTAATCTCTTTAATAGTTAAGAAATTTATATTCTTCTAACATCGTAAAATGCAAAAAAAAAACTATTATTCAGTTTGCTAAAGGTTTGAAAACACTTATGAAATAAAAACTAACTTGTAACTCGATTTACGAAAAGGATAAAAACGTCTACTTTATGATAGTTTGTGAGGATTTCAAAAGTTCATTTTATCTTAAAACGAAATTTTAGTTATAAAATAATCTGTATTAAGTATTTTCAATTTCAAAGAATTAAAGAATCGTTTTTAAAATTCATAAAAAAATTAATTTAAATCATTTTGTTCACTGAAACTTGAAAATAATCGGATTTTGTTGTGTATATTTTTAAATGGAAAAAATGATAAAATTGATAATATCTATGGTCATGCGGTTAATAAATGATTCTTAAATCATATTTTTATATTTTATTCATTTTTTTTTAAGAGAAATAACACTAAGGATATTTTTTGTTAATAAGAATTTCAATTTGAAAAAATATAAATGTAGTAAACAACATATGTGTTTTTTAAGCGTGATAGAATTTGAAATTGAATCCCTGTCGAAAGTTCTATCTAACCTAAAAAAACAATTTTTATCATTCCTTTATATACACATACACACACATGTATATTTATGATTTTATTTGTTTGTTAAAATTTATAAGAAATAAATTGATACACATACACACACAAACACACACACACACACATACACATACACATATATATATATAATATATATATATATATATATATATATATATATATATACGAGGGTCGTTTGATAAGTATGGTAAATTTATTGTTTAATTTAATTAATTAATTAATTTAATTAAATTTTTCAATTTTAGTTTTTCTTACATTTTTACCATACTTATCAAACGACCCTCGTATATAAATATATATATATATATATATATATAATATTTTTATTAATGCATCCTACATGTTCTTACTTATAGCAATAAAACATGGGTATTAAATGCCAAAATAATGCAGGGGTTTCAGATAACACCAAGAAGTATGGGTAGATGGATGTTAGGAATAACATTCAATAAAATTAGAGACAGAAAGAAAAATGGATAGTTTAATAATAGCAAAAATTAGAATCTGAAAACGAAATTGGCTTAATTAAATAGATGGCTCAAATGAGACTGAAGGGTTCAGACATATATTTACTTTTTTAGTATCATTTACTATCTTATAGTTTCATTTGGTCTACCCTATTAAACGAAAAGAGGAGATAATCAATGGACAAGAAAAATTATTGATTTGGAACTCACAAATATAAATTGATCGACTTAAGTGAAAAGTTTTGGGAGATATCTTCATTCAACAGTGGATAGAAAGAAACTGATGATATATGTATGTATGAATATATACGAGGGTCGTTTGATAAGTATGGTGAATTTATTTATTGTTTAATTTAATTAAATTTTTCAATTTAGTTTTTTTTTACTTTTTTACCATACTTATCAAATGACCCTCGTATATCATCATCAGCAGCAACATCTCCATCCATTGCTAGATGAAGGCCTCTAAAAATGTCCTACTTCAACCGATTTTGTGCCTTTTCCAATTTATTTTCACAAATTTTCTTGTATAACTGTCTTATCTATCCATGTGTATTTTCCTGGATTTCTTGTATATCTAGGTTTCCAATCAATAACTTCTCTTGACCATCGATGGTCCCCTCTTTTTGCTATTTAACCGACTCATTTTTATTTTAAATTTTTCACTCTTGTTATAACATCCATATTTTTTATTTTCCTTTTGAGTCATTTATTTATTTTCCTATTTTTTTTATTATTCCTAATGCATATATATATATATATATATATATATATATACATATATATATATAAAGTCTTAAATATTAAAACTGAATATTTTTGCTATTATCAAAAATGAAATCCATTGAAATCATTATGAAAATACAATATCCACGTCTGACAATCTAACGCGCATTGTGTAAGAGTGAAATTATTTTTAAACTAAATTTTATAACAGAGAACATTCAGTAATGTAAATATCAACTTTCATAGACTCGAATTTCTTCGTACGACTAAATTAACGAATTTAATTAATCCGAACAACGTTTGTTATAAAAATAAACTATCCGGATGGAAATAAACGTCTTTCATAAAGTTAAGTTTAATTGCATAAATACCGGTTGGAAGAATGTCAAATTGTATTTCTGGTTCAGTTGAATTCATTGTACTGAATATTAATTTCGTATACAGATATTGAATATTAAATAATAAGATATACAACTCATTCTCTCTCTCATACCCGCTAGTTCATTTAAAATGCTCGTGTAAGTAGAAAGAGATTACATTTGAGTAAAATGCAGATTAAAAGTTTCGTCTTCTTTTTTATTTAATTAGTTTTGGTTTAATTGTCTCAGTTAATTTTAAAAGTACGTGCAGTTTGCATTTTTATATCTTTTATAATAGTTATTTACTCTATTAGTTCACATATTAATGTAAGATTAATACAGACAATTAGATTTTAAATTAAAAGTTAAATTTATACTAGACAAATAATGAATAACTATTTGTTTAATGAAATAGCTAAGTTATATTTCAAATATTAATTTATATTTTATTATTTTTAATTATATAAAAATTCTTTTTTCTTTTGTTGTTCATCAATGAGTTACTGCTGTGTATTTCTCCACAACCAATTTTTACTAGTAATTAAATTATCAAATAAATGGATTTAGAATTTTTAAGAATTAAAACTTATACTTCTCTGAGATGATGGAGTTAGTAGATATTTGGGAGGCTGTTAGATTAATAAACTCTAGACCCGATGATTAATTGAGATTTCTTACCAATTCTATTAAAATGTTTTAAAACTTTCGTAGGATTTATAATCCATAAAATATGGATTCACTTACTGTGTTATTATTTACATTATATAGGGCCATCCATATATGACGCCTAGATTTGTGTTTTATTAAAAAGAAATAAAAGAAACTGTACACATGTTTTCCTATACATCATCCTATACACATGTTTCTTTTTAATAACAAACATCTAGGAGTCATATTTGGATGATCCTATATATTGTTGATTCTATTTCTTGTTTCGTTTTTGATGTATATTTAGAAAATATAGTTATTTGTATTTTACTTTAGAATTTAATAAAAATTTATTAAAATATTTTATAACTGCTTAGTAATTACTTATTTGGTGATGTGCACGTAGATGCTTATGTAGTGCTGTTAATGCTCTAATACAGATATCAATCAATGAATAAAATGAAAACTACTTTTATAAAATATTATATTGTTGAATGATTAATTCATTTGTATCAACATAAACTTATCACAGTATTAAAACGAGTAATAAATAATAAAAAATTCAAAGAAATCAAAATCAATAAATAGACTATCATTTTTTATAAAATCTACAAATTGAAATATATTCTATTCAGATAAAATAAATTTTAAAAAAAATATTTTCTAAAGAATCGTTGTTTTCAAAATTTATTTGTAAATAAAAATCGTAAATATTTTGTTAATAATGCGGTTGTAACATCGAACTCAATTCATTAAAGACTGAATATAGTCTGTACAAAGTCTACGGATGTATAAATAACTATTTTTAGAGAAAACTCCCGAAATTCCAACGAGTCTGTGCACCATGTGTATTACCAATACTTTATGAATTCTCTCAAAATTGGGTTTCCCGACGTCTACAAACGCAGCTTGGATGGTAGATACATGAACGTTTAATTTACTAGTATAAAAATAAGAATAGATTTAGAATGAAGTTATTTGAAATCAGAGATATTTAAATTTATAGAGAGGAGGATATATTGTAATTTATATACATATACATATTCCTCTATATACATACATGTATATATATATATATATATATATATATATATATATATATATATATATATAATTAGGAATAGTAATTCCTAATCAAAGTACAGTACAAAAAATATATAATTTATTTTTTAAAAATCTATAAATCTTTTTATGTAAGTTAAATGGCATCGTGTAATTTTTTTTTACTTTTGAACATAAATAAATAATGTTTATAATTCTATATAGAAAATAAGGTAGTACAAAGGGACTATTGTAAAAAAATATAATTTTGAAATAGTTATAATTAATTAAGAATAAACAAAAATGAAAATTTCAATACTTCATTGAATATATAAATAAAAAAAAATAGTATAAACCAAATAAGAATTCATAAATGTTATAAATATGCATATCATCATCACTACTGGATGAAGACTTCTTTCAAAAATTTTCACTTTGATCGATCTAATACCCTCTTCTTTCAATACATCCTGACTAATTTCTTTATATCTCAGTTTCATGTATCTATTGGTTTCTTTCTAGGTTTTTTTATACATTTAGGTTCTCAAAAAATAACTGCCCTTAACCATCAATGGTCTCTTTTTCTCCATGTCCATTTTAAAATTTTCGCTTTGTTATAAAATCAGTAACTTCTTTTTTCTGATCCATTCACTTTTTTCTATCTTTTTGTGTTATTCCTAATATACATTTTTCCATGCTTCTTTGTGTTGTCTGTGGAGCTGCTAAATTATTCTGGTATTCAGGATTCATGTTTCACTGGCGTAGATGTAAAATATGCTTCTATATATATTGTGTAAGTATGAATATTTACTTTGTTTAATATATTTCACATATATCTTCAATGAAATATATGAATTTTAATTTTCATCAATTTCTATTTAATATATACATATAGGTGTACATCTGTTTGCACGGGTTTGTGTGTTGAAAGAATATTCTGTGCATCTATTTTAATAAATTATATCCAATTACTTATTTCATATATGCAAACTCACGTAATGTACTACAGCTACTGTAAAGAAATACAAACTAAAGAGGTTCATATTATCCACCTGTCACACAATTATTATGAAAACAAATAATTGCCATAAAAGTATAATTTTTATTTTAAATTTTAAACGCTTGTAAGATTAATTATCATGTATGAGGCTTTCACTGAACAGTTGTATAAAAATATCTTAAAATAAATGGATTAGTTGTTACTAAATATTAATAATTATGAAAGATTCGAGCAGTTGTAAAAATTTTTAGAAAAAAAGTGTAGCTGTAAACAACTTATTTTATTTCAAGAGTAATTTAAATGATTGTTAACAAAAAAAAATTTTTTTAAGTAGGAATTGCAAATATTAAATAAAAAAATATAGGATTTAGGAGTGTTTAAAAACTAATAATAAAAAATGTAGGATGTATTGTCAAAAAAATAACATATTGAAATAATTATTCGTTTAGTTATTTTTTCATTTTGCTTTTGTACACTTAAATCATCTGTTACAATACTACAAGATTTTAAAAAATGTTCAATAATCATTTATTAACTCTTTTTTATTAATAAGTGTTTATTGAACATTTATACGAAATCTTACAGTGTTGGAAATAAGTGATTTATTTTTGCAAAACCTATCAAATGATTGCAAATACGAGGGTCTTTTGATAAGTATGGTAAAAAAGTAAGAAAAACTAAATTGAAAAATTTAATTAAATTAAACAATAAATAAATTTACCATACTTATCAAACGATCCTCGTATGTAAATAAAAAACAAGAATGATAACAGGTGGATAAGTAATATTTCGAAAATTTAGATTAAAAATAGTTTTAATAATAAAATAAAAATTTAATATCAACCAATGTAAAATAGAGGATGACCCAAATGAAACTGAATGATAGTAAATTATAGTAAATAAATGTGTGTCAAAACCCTTCAGTAGTTTCATTTGGATATCATATATGTGGAGTAAAATAGAGTGAAAAATATTTTTGGAACAAATTTTAAGAATTGAAAGAAAAGAATGACAACTTTCGAGAGAAATACTAGATTTTTATAATATTTCATTGAACATATAGTTATGTTTATTTAGAAAATGTTTTAAAAAAGAAATAACATGAAGTAAAATAAATTATTTTTTATTCCAATTAGCTTGGAAAATTCGTTAATAATAAAATAAAAAATAATCATATTGAAACGTAACAAAGAATGTATATTTCATATATTATAATTTATAAGAGGATAAAATTTAACTTCGTTGTTTTTCTATAGCGTGTATTTTTTTAAAATTAATGTTCAGTTTGTATTTGAAAGTTTCTTTATTAATTAATCAGAAAAAGCTTAAAGTATATACATCAGATATATTTTTGCATTTTCCTCTTAAAGCCTTTGTTAACATTTTTATTGAAAACCTTATATACATTGAATATTTTATAATGAACGTGTATTATGCAATTCAAATCATTTCGGTTTTAAAATTCAGCATGAAAGTTTGTTTTTATCTTGTGAAATATTTAAAAAATACTTAATATTTCATCATGTTGATCGTTCTATATATTTACTGAAAATGTTATTCCATACTCATTTTTTCTATCGATTATATCGAATATTTTATATACATATATATATTCAGTTGTAAAGGTGATATTTGCAAACTGGGGTAGCGGTACATTTCAAAATTTGATCAGTATTAGATTGTAGATTAAATCATTGCTGTTTATAAATTTACTGATCCGTGTTTCACATATACAGCAATCAATCAAAATGTAATCCAATTCGTGACCAATTATCGTCTTGATTATATAAAATCGATTGGTTATAAATTGAATATTTGATATTCTCTTGTAAAAAGATGATAATATTATGTATATCGATAGAAATAAATACATTTATAAATATGTGATTATTCATCGTGAAGGTCAGTAAATAGTAAGACTCATGTTGATATTTTTTTTTAAAAAAAACTTTACTAGACGGAAATATAAAATAACCTTGCGAGAATAATTTAGTATATTTATGTCGACCCATGTTACAATGTTTTCAAAAACATGCCGTGAGTCATGAATGTAAAATTCAGTGTTCAATGGGTTACCCTTATTTTTTTATACATTTTTGGTTAGGAGTGGTTTATGGAAAATTAAATTATTTTTCAGTTATATATATATATATATATATATATATATATATATATATATATTTATTAGTAACTTTGAAATTTATACAAGTGTGCAAATTTCACAATTGCACCCTGTATCTCCACTTGTCTCTATATTCCTTCATTTTTGATACCTCATTGAAAGCTATGGGCTCGTAACCATTTTCCGTGCTGTAACGTACCACTGATGCACGAGCCATGAGCTTAATGCTCGACCTCGTTCAATTTATACATAAGAGAACTCATGCACTTCAGTATCAGCAGTGATATTAGTGTCAATGATGAATACTTTATTCTCTATTGTTAATGATATTGTTCATTATTTAAAATGTTAGCTTAATTCACTCTCAAATCGGTTCTGAAAATTTTGTATTTATATTTTTTAAATTATAAAAAAATTTCATTATTAAAAAGTGATAAAGAAAATTATTATTTATCGGTATGTAGTACATGATTATTATTTAACATAAAAAATATTAAACATTATATATATATGATTATTATCTATTATATTTTTTTTTATTTAAAATAGTTGTTAAAATTATATGTTAATGTGTAGTTGATAAATAGTTGATAAAATTATATGTTAATATGTGTAATCGCAATATTGCTTAAGATCTAGTTTTAATAACATAATAAACACTTATATGTAATAACAATTTGTATAATATTTTCTTATAAACATATCGTGTGTTACTGATTGTTGATTTGAAAACAGTTTATCTTATAATAAAAACAGGTATCGAGTATTAAGTATATAATTAATATTTTTGTCTACTAAGTATTGAAAATCGTTATTAGTTATAAGATTTCCAGTTATGGAAGTAAGAAAAAAGTTAACTAGGAAATATTTATGAAGAACTATCATAAAATATTTTTGTATTGAGTTTGATAATTACGAAAGTGTTTAATAAATTAGTGTAGCTAGAGTTGAAGTCAACTAAAAATATTATACATTTAATTTATAATTAGTAGAAAGTTGATGTGCTACTGTGGCTGATGTTTTTTAATAAAGAATTACTGTTTTATTTTTATAATTTTCTGAGTGTATTAAATAATGACTTTGTTTATTTGTTAGATTATATGTGTTTTGGCGATCCCATTATTCTCTTAAAAGCATGAAATTGAAAAATTAATAAAATTTAAGGGTCATCCAAATGTGACGCATAGATTGTATTTTATTAAAAATAAAGAAAAGAAACTATACACATGTTTTTTTAAATAAAACAATAATCTAGGTGTCATATTTGGATAGCTCTATATAATGTTGTGTTTATATAATAAAATGCATATAAATTAAATAATAAACACAAATTCATTATTGAATTATTAAAAAAATGATTTCTTGGAGATTTATTTAACTTATACGTACCCCAAGTATTATCTTTGTAAACATTGGTTCAGTTCTATTAATTGATTTTATACAAGTCTGCTGTATTAAATTTTATGCCATCCATAATTTACTGCATAAAAATGAGCATACAAAAATAAAATATTACAAGTCTCTAAATTTACTAAACAAATATTTTTTTGATTTTTTTTAGTTCTAATTACACACACATACACACACACATATATATATATATATATATATATATATATATATAAATGTTTTCAATGTAAATTTTTATCATAATACGTTTTTCGTATAAATTTCTTGTATATAGGGCCATCCAAATGTGACGCCTATTTTTTTTTAATTAAAAAATAAAAGAAACTACACATGTTTTCTTATACACCACCCTATACACATGTTTTTTTTAAATAAAACACAAATTTAGACGTCACACTTGGATGACCATATACTTTATATCTGGGTTATATTGTTTGAGTAATTAGAAATAGTCAATCACCACATTTATATTTAATCTCTCTTAATTCCAGTTTCTGATTTTTGTTTTTTTGACATCTTGATGATTTTTGGTTTCGATTCTTTTTTTAAACAAAAATACAATCAACAAGATTTATTAATACACTACGTGCTTCAAACCGCAAATTTGGCATCAAGAGTTTCAATAAAAAATGATCTTTACTTTTTATTATTTCACCTTTTCAGTATGAACTTAAATAACTTCCATTAGTGATAGCAAGGATTTGAATATGTTAGGAATACTAATATTTCAAACCTAAGTAGTTATAATAAATATTAAACATTCGCTAATTTTTTTTTATTGGTTATTGATTCAGTTTTTTATTTTTGACTTAGAATTTATTTTAAATGGTTTTTATTTATGCTAATACAGTTCGTTTATAGTTGTTTTAAACTACAAATGTTGCTATTGTAAAAGTATTTATTCTTTTCTAATTACTTTAATGTAATTATATATCTCTTCATTTTTTGTATATATTTAACAAACATTTGCATGTAATTATGTAGTTGTTTAATAATTATTCACTATTAAGTAAGTAATTATAAAAAAATCTGAACAAAGGGAATTATATTACCGAAAAACTTGATGAATATTGTTGATGTAAGAAAATTTTTAATTTTAAAAAAAATCTCTGATAATGACAACAAGATTATCGAAATGTGTATTAGCGAATAAAGTGAACAATAAATGATCACTGGTGTTGAGGTGAAGTAATATTCATGTAAAAAGATTTATTTAATTTTAATTGAAAATAATTTTGAAGTAACTGAAATAAAAATATATACAAGTTTTCCAAATATCGTCCTCATTGTAGCAAGTTTCCACGAATCAATATATGAGAAAGTTTCATTGCTTATGAGTGTAAAGCTTTCTCGTTTATAAAATCTATACTGTTATATATATATATATATATATATATATATATATATATATATATATATATATATATATATATATATGTATTGTTGTACATGCACGTAAAGTGCTGCATTACGTACAGTTATATATTGTTGTACTGGGATACAGTCTAAAACAATTTTCAATCAATAAATTTCTTCGTAAATAAGGGATTGTTTGTATTCGTAAGAAAGTAGAAATTTAAATTAATGGATGTTGAGTTACCAGGAAACAATCTCTTGTTCTCTTCAAAAAATATATATTACTATATTCATGAATATAAAATCTTTATGTTCGACTCCAAAATATCACGATTATAAGATAGAAGTCTGTCTGACTGTCGCTTATGTGACGAGTACTTAACGCAATCGGCAACAATTTATATGCGCACGATCAACGTTTTGCACGCGCCGTTGCTGTCCTCACAAAAGAAAATATATTGTTTAGAATACAGTTGTCTAGACGATCGTATGGACTACAATATCGAGAATAGTTGTACGGAAAATTGTTCGATATTGAAAAATTTATTGTTGGAGATGAACATATCTTGCTGTATGTCGTATGAATTTATGAAGCAATAACATTCGGAAGACAGTAGAGGTTTAAAAAGAATATATTATTGAAATCTATTATAGAAATAAAAATTGTTTTTCAATTCTTCCTTGTATATTTTTTTAAATTGCTATACAAGTAGAATAAATTTGCAATTGGAGTAAAGATAGATATTGTAAACATTGATTTTTAAAATATAAGAATAGATCAAGTTTGGTGTAGTTAAATGTTACATTTTGGATGTCAGTAAATGTTTGTTTATAGTGGGAATTTTTTTTTACACACTGCTTATATACACTGGTGCACATAAGTCATGGCACACATAGGTAACAAGCAATTTATTGATATAATTCAATGAAATCGTTAAATTAAAAAAATTGAATATTTTATAATGAATAATATATTTATTTTCAAATAAATATTTTTTTCATTTAACAACTTCATTGAATTATATTAATAAATTGCTTATATTACCCTTGTGTGCCATTACTTATGTGCATCAGTATATATATATATATATATATATATATATATATATATATATATATATATATATATATATATATATATACATATCCACTATGTATGTATGCGAGTGTGTGTGTATGTTTGTATATGCGTGTCTTCTGCCACTTATTATTGTCCAAGAAGTGGTAGGAAAACTATTATTTGATAATTTACTAAATACCTATTAGTTTTTTTTTTATATTTCCTAGAGTACACACAGTGAGTAGACATTTAAAATATAATTAAATGTGATATTTGTGTTGCAAATCCTTTTAAAAATTTATGTAACATATTTGGTGAGATTGCTTTATAAATAAAAAATAGTGTAATCGTTCACATAATTTTTTATTGAAGATTTTAGTTGTCCAAATGAGTCTCGAGTAGGTACTACGCGAGATGTTTCTGTCGATGAAGTCGAAAATATAATAAAATAAGATAGTAAATGGAAAAATATCAATTTGTATGTATGGTGTTATAGAATTTAAATATGTAATTAAAAATGTGTTATTTCTATTCCCTTGAAATCATTTATTATATATAACTCCTTTATGTTTAAGTCTTCAGGATTACTCTTCATCTATTGTCTTGCTATAGTTAGTTTTGTTAGTACCATATATCATCTTCAGATAGTCATGAGGATAATTTAGTCCTGAGAATATTTGAGTATACTCAAGACTATTTGAAGAATAAATATTTATTAAAGTAGTAATAAAATATTAAAGAGTGACTCTAAAGATTGTACATATAAAATAATAAATTTAATTTTTAGAGAGATGAAAAGTTTCATTTTTATGGAGTATCAGGTTATCTGGAATTAGTATAAGAATTAAAACTAGTAAAAGTGAAGAATGTTACTGGTCAATCAATGATGAATATTGGAATGAACATATAAAATATAAATATTTGAAAATAAACAGTATTAATTATAAAATTGAATAAAAAACATTTTAATTAATATCTTTCTTGGAAAATATTAATTAAATTTGTCAAATGAATACAAAAGAGTGATTCAAAAATTATTGAAAGTAAATGATGTAAACTGAATCGACTTATGCTATTCAAAAAGCAATTTGAAATAATCCAAACGAGAAATATAAACCAAAAATAATTAAATATTAATTCTTATTAATTTATCTAAAAATATTTTTAATAATATCCCAAAAAACGATTATCAACATTTTATCATAATTAATGTATGTTCAACACACAAATATAAATCATTTCACTGAATGTAAATTCAAAGTAATTAGCAAGGAAAAACATAATGAAATGTAATTAAGGACTGGAACCTTTAAATAATTAAGTTGTGTACCCTTGTGTGCATGCATTGATTTTTCCTAAATCATTTATCTTAATTGAACAACACTGTATAATGTTTTTTATCTCTGATATTTATGTATGTATGTACTTTACAAAACATTTTCAGATATGACTTACTGCGACATGAATTTGAAAATATCTTTCTTTAATCTCGAAATTGTGCTAGCAAAGTAAACAATACATACAAAAATAAATATCGCTGAATTTGAAGTGAAGTTTTTTGCATATATATGAAACAAAACATGATGACTGGAGCACACATTTATGTTTGCAGGTATTGTTGAAATTCAGGTATTCATTATGTTTATTTATATATATATATATATATATATATATATATATATATATATATATATATATATATATATATATATATGATACGTTCGATCCCCGGTCAGAGATATAGAGTAGGCAAGGTTCTTAAGCCGAGGTGAAGGTAACGTACCTAAGGGAGTAAATCCTGAATAAAAAATTTTTCACCAACCTATTTGGTCATCATGGTGAGTGTGTCAAGTACCAGTGAATGATAATATTAATGAGATTTTCACTCAGCAGTAGGATGATATCAGTTGATATGATAATATATATGTGACGCCTAGATTTGTGTTTTATTAAAAAAAACATGTGTATAGAGTGGTGTATATGGAAACATGTGTATAGATTTTTTGTTTCTTTTTAATAAAACACAAATCTAGGCGTCACATTTGGATGACCCATATATAAAAAAAATATTATCACTTGTTTGAAGCAAATTATTTTAATAATGGAAAAAAAATATTATTTAATATTCATGTTTTATTCAATAAATAATGTTATTTACTTATTTTATATACAAAAATTGTGATATCATTTTTATATAAATTCAAAAAATAAATATTGATTTTTTTATATTATATTAGTTTATGTTAAACTAATATAATGTAATAAAATATTAGAGATTTGAACAACTTGATATTTAAAAATATTAGTATTTATTTTTTTAATAAGTTAAATATTTTTAAATGAATTTAAAATAATTGTTAACTACTTTTTACGTTTTATTTATATATTCAAAATTATTAAAATTAATCATTGTGGTAATTGTAAAAAAATATTATATGATTTTTTTTTTAATTATAATAATTTTGTTATTTATAATTTATATATATGTATATAAATATTTTATTAATACTTTTTTATAATAATATACATTTCTTTACAGAAGTGTATTATTTTTAGTTTTATTAATTGTATACAATATTTTCTATACAAATTAAAAAAAGTATATTGACATAGATTAAATTTAAAAATTAAATATTATAATGAAGTATCTAGAAAGGATAAAGTATAATTTAAAATTCTAAGCACGCTTTCGATATATATTATAAGAAATGTTTGTTTTTTGCACTTGAGTAGCTTGCAGAAACGTGTATTGGAAAATGAAAATTGTCTGATGGTTCAGTCTAGGAAGTAAAAGTCTGAATAGTTAACTTTTATATAGTAGTAAACGAATGATACAGCTGAGTTTTTCTTTTTTTGGATTTATTCGAATTTTTGTAGTTTATTAATTATAAAAAATTTTTTTATATATATATTTAAATTATACAGACACACACACACATACATATATATATATATATATATATATATATATATATATATATATATATATATTCAAATAAATTATTATTAAAAAGAATAAATCTCTTTTATATCACAGTTTCATCATTTAGGACCTTACCGAAGGGTTTTTAAATCCTTACAAGTGTCGTTTACCTAGAGAGAAATTGCCTCTATCATTTTATTTAACAATCTGTGACATTTAATGACGACGGTCAACCACATTCTGATTCTCGAGGGCTTTACAGTTGTTACATTACAAGCATTCGTTGTTGTAAGCCATTTATGTGATATTATGAAACAAGCCATGTACAAAAAAAAAATATTTTCAGAAATTGAAATATTCGAACAAATAATATAATTTTTATATACATTTTCATAAATTAAAATTTCAAATGTTATCTCGTACTCAGTTTATTAACTTTTTTTATATTAATTCATTTTAAAAGCAGAAAAAGTAAAATGTTTAAATGTACGTTTTTATGTAATCACAGTTGAACCAGTTGAATTATTTTTTTATTATTATTAAAAGATTATACATTCATATATATATATATATATATATATATATATATATATATATATATATATATATATATATATATACATAAGAACAAAATAAAAAAAAATCATAGTAGAGAATTTTTTTATTGAAGTTGATAGTATTTGTCAAGAGTGATTTACTACTGACATTTATCAATTACTTTAAAAAGAACAAAACGTGTCATTGTTTAGAGTTTGTATTAAAATGTATGTCAACTTAAAACATTTATAATGCATATTTTTGTAAGAATTTCTAGAATGTAATTACGTTATAAATATATATACATATATATATATATATATATATATATATATATATATATATATATACGTACATACATACACACAATGTCTGACAAAAATTAAGTAATTGTGTAGACAAGAATTTTTGTTAAAAGTATTTGTACTAAAAATAAATGCAAAAAAATGATAAAGGAATTAATACATTTATTCGCGTTTTAATAATTGTTTATTGAGATTTATTTCCTTAAACTTTTAAAAGAAATATCCATTTTATTTATTTATTTTTAATTTTGGCTATGATAAAAGTTAAGCACTATTAAATTGTTTAAGTTTTTCATTAATATATATTAATATTTTGTTACATTATTATTATTATTTTAATTATGGTTGTATATCGAGATATTAACTCAATTAGTTTTTCATAATTTCTGAAAATATTCCTTGCTAGGCTGAAAAAAGTATGGATAAAGTTGTTCTTATTGGAATATGCATTTTGTCCTCGAATTTTGTGATTAACAATTTTTCAAAGGTCCTTTATTGACTTATAATTTGGAAATTGTGCTGTGCTGACTATGAAAATTCTTTAATGTTATGAAATTTTTGTAATATTTTGAATCGTTGTCATTTTGAACTGGTATTTATTTTTCAGTATGTTCTTATATACAAAACGATTCATCATCCTCTCTATTTTATGCAGAAAACCCAAGTTATTGCCAAAGACAAAAATCCCAAATTAGCATATTTCCTCCATTCCCTCTCATGTTTTATGGTTGTTCGATAATAACGAAGCTTCAGTCTCTTTCCAACGGACACATTTCATATGAATCCACTAAATTAACTATAGACCCATCACTAAATAATACTTAAAATATCCCAGTTGATATATTTGTGAGCAAATGCTAGTATTTTACTAAAAAAATATTTCCTAGTTGTTTTCTGCTATAGTGGCAATTTTTAACGAGTAGTCATTGCCCGGATAATGAACTTGCTTCCAAATTTAATTCAGTTTTATTCTTGTTGATTTTATTAAATGTAAAATTTGATTTTTCATGTATTTTTTTGTAAATGGACATTATGATATATTTGCACAATTTTATTTAAAAATTGGTATTATAAATTTTTCACAACATTTTTTTTAGCTCTGTTTTTAAGATTAGAAAAAACGAGATCAGTTATTAGGAATTCACTAGTATACCTCAAAACAAAATACAATGTATTAAATGATATTTATAATGATAATTTGCTCACACATTTCATCATCATTTCACCACATTTCATTTACTGTAACGTGATCTTCAGCTTTATTTTGAATTTTTCATTAATAGAAACAATATTGGCCTCAATTCTTGCATTTTTTAGACCTACAGGCACTGCTGTATTATATAGAGTAAAATTGTTTTCAAATTTTTCAACAATTCGATAAATACGAACCGAACATTGATTTTTATAATAAGTTTTTACAATTTCTAAACGTTGTTGAAGTGTTAAACGTTTCATGATAATTTGCCAAACATACTGAGTTGAAATCAAAATTAGGATAAAAAAAATCAAACATGGCTGCCACCAACTGTCAAAGTTTTTACATTCTTATTGTAAAACTATATTTTCAGAAAAAAATATCCTTGCAGTCAGTACTAATAAAATAAAGATGACATTTATTTCACATTTACAAATAAAAAATAATAAGTTATATTTAAAGTTGGAATGTGTTAAATTTCAAAATATAAGTGTATTTACTAGTGTGTTTTATTCAGATGCTTAATTTTTATCCAGCATTATATATTAAATTAGAATATATTAATAATCATTAGGACATCGAGAAATGTTTTTCTATTTAATCTCGCGATCCACAATTAGATAAAACTCGAATAACGAACATTTCGTAAATGAGCCAGAAAGAAAAATTGCTTTGTACTTATTTTTACATTACGCTGTGTCCGTCTGATCGTCACGTTGGCTAATTGTCCTGTCTGTCGTATTACTTTAAGTATTACCCATCGTGTTATCGTATCGTTACGGCTGCTTAACTGTTCAGATGCGTAAACAAAGATGTTCGGAGAAAAACAATATGTCCAAGACAAACTTTACTAGACTGCTGTTGTCCCGTTTCCTCTAATCATTACGAACTTCGGCGTATTTTGATAGACTAAAAGCCACAGCTACAACTTTATTACCGGTTCTCACTCGATGACTGCTCGGGAGTGTTCTGCGTGACTAAACTAGGATTCAGATATTCACATCGAAGCTTTACTGAATTACGTGTTGAGGCATAGTCTCTTCAATATTATAAAACCAATAATGAATCGTATATAATAACATTTCTTTCATAAATACCTACACATATTTTCTTTTCACATTTCAAGAAATACGCCGTTGAAGATGCCCTATTCACATCTTAAATACTTATTGTTTTTTTTCGGATTTAATAGTTTTTGTGTTACTACAAAAACGTTTCTGAGTTAATTTCGTTAAAGTACATTTAAGTGTATTATAAATCATTGATTAACGTCTTTAATTAAGAAAGCAATCGTTTCGAACGTTTATCGAAATGGCCGATAGAATTCTTAAACAATTTAAACGAAAAACATTCAAGTGGTCGAAATTCCAATTGTGATTCTAATTAATAACAATTGATTTTAGAAACGCTTGTGCGTTAAAAAGAAGCTTTTAGAATAATCTATATTTAAATAATTTGTAGCAATAACAGTAGTATATTTTAAGTTGGTTTCAAATCGTGTTTTGATTACTTTTTATCACAATGTTGAGTGCCTTTTAACTTAATTACGATTTTCACTTTAAAGAAAATTGTTGTTGAGATTGAATCTTGTAAGATATTTAAGAATTAGTTTTATAGTTTGATTGTCCATAAAATCTGTATAAAATTTATAAATACATAGGATTTTGTGACGTTTAAAGTAACGGTTAATTTAGTAAAAGTAAATTCAACTATAGTACTGTATTGTAATTCAAAACTTTTTTTATTGTTAAATTTAATTCTGATTAATCAGTAAATTTTACTATTTTAATAATTTTATCAAGTGTTATTAGTTGAAGTTATCAAAGAAATGAAGAAAATCGAATTAAAGGTAAAATAATAAATAACACTTTTATTAAAATTTGTGCTATTTAAGGTATTGATTAATTTTAATAAAATATTTTAAATTAATTTAAATTCTTTGGAATTTAATTGAAATTGTAAATTTTAAATATTTGTCCAGTTTCTGATTTATTAAAAATGAAATGAAGATTTTTGGAAGTACTTTTTCAAATAAAATTTATAAAATTATAACAAATAAATATTTGATGTGCATATTTAGAATTAATTTTTATTTAATATCTTTTTAATTTTTACCGTAATAAATTTATTTATATTTTTAGATCGATGATTTAAAAATAATTCTAATTTATTTTCTACTTTTTCTTTTTTTAGAAAAAATAATTTATGAAAAATATTTATAGTCTTTTTATTACTTATTAATAAATTTTATATATATATATATATATATATATATATATATATATATATATATATATATATATATATAATGTAATTTTATCTTAAAATTACACCTTGTAAATCTTTTAATTGATTCTATAATTAGAACGAAGGAAAGCTGCCAGTTCATACAGCATCGTTATTTTATTATTAGCATTGGACTTTTCACAAGACTAATTATAGTTGTTTACATAATAATCATATTTTAATGTACATTAACCTTCTTCTTGTGGTTGGAAGTTCAATGATGTTGAAACCACATGTGACATTAAATCTGTTTATAAAAATAGAACATTTTATTGAATTTTATTGAGATAATGTCAATTCTTTTTATACGCACTTTCGAAGACAACATACTTGTTTACGATTCGTACAAAATGTAAATTCTTTTTTATCGAATTCATTAAATTGTTATTTTATGTGTAATGATTTCACTTTTAAATTGTTTTTGAATCTGATTTTGATAGCTAAACAATTTATTAATATGTTTATATTAATACAATGTATGGTATTTTTTTATTTTGAAAATGATTCAGAGAAATAATACTGCAAGAATATTTATTTCAGATTGTGTAAAAAATATTGTTCTAGATTTAATTATTTTTTCTTTTCAAAAATGTTTGTTATATTTTTTGACAAGTATTGAATATTAGTATACTTTGTTAGAAGATCATATAATAAACTTTTTCTTTCTTTATAAAATTTGCGATGAGATAACAAATAATCACAATAAACTTTTCATTAAATAAAAGTTTATTTTCATTTGATTTCTAAATTTTATAATAGTGCTGTAATGTTAATTTCATGACCGTTAATATGTATATCAGCTAATAAAGTGAACAGTAAGTGATTATTGAACATTTTTATGGATTATTGCGATGTTAGAATCAAAGTTAAATAAATAAGGCATAAGAAATAATTTTATGTCGTGTAAGCAAATGTAATTTTTTAGTCAAAAACAACTTTTTGTTACTAGATTTTAGATTTTGTTAGTTAATCAAAGGTATTTAAATTACAGTTTTAAGTAATTTATACATTTTATTATGTATGGTCACGATTTATCAATATTTTCCTTTTAAAAATCGATTTTTTTCTTTACTGTTAAAATAGTTATGTAAAATGTTAAATGAACCTTAACTAGACCGTTCGAAAATTACCTAACTAAAAAGTGTAATGTTTAACCATATATTGTTAATATGTTGTCACATTTTATAAAATAAACATAAAATCCATTTACGTATATTATTTATTTTTCTTTTCATATTTAGATAAGTCCATTCATGTTTGTCACCAGTGTCTACATTTACCTAAATGCCATGTCTAAATATTGATTCAGTTTGGCGGTGACAGTTGCCAGCGCAGTTCATAAATAAAGTGAAACTCTTTATCTCTGAAAGCAAGCTACAAGATACACATAGGGGTTGTATTTTGTCTGACCTTACCGTACACAAATGGCTTATCATAAGACTAGGGTGTTACATAAATATTCATTAAGTTTTCGTTATCATCTTATGTGTGTTGAAGTATTTCACGAAAAATTATTATGTTTGCTGAAACAACATTCAAAAAATGACTGATAAATGTTTATTTATTTATACGGTTTGTCATTGTTTTATATACGATTTATTTTGTATTTTTGCGATATACAATAACTCAATCAGTTAAGATGTGCATTTAATGTAATAAAATTTATTTATAAGTTAGAAAAAACACAATTTATGAGAATTATATTTAGTAATAAAACAAATTTTGAATTATAGTTTAGTATAGGACTTGGTTATATTTTTATTTTTAAATTAATACAAATTAACAGATTGTATGTGTTTTTAAATTGAGGATGAATCCCCATTGAAATGCATATAAGCAAAAAATGTAATAAGCAATTATTGAAGACTAAGTAAAAAATATTTATTGAGAATTGTTTTTAGAAAAAACAGATTTTAATATATTTTCTGTATAAATTAAAAAATAATTTGTAGTAATACAATTTGTGTTAAATTATATAAAAAAATCATATATTTGTTTAAAATATTTTATAATACAGTGCTTAGGTGAACATGAAAATGAGTATCAGGGAATAAATTGAACAATAAGTTTAATGTGAGTTATTTGTGTGAAAATAATTGAGTCTTTAGTTATTTTTTTATAATTCCATACTTGATGATGGGAATTGAAATACGAATTATTGAAAAAATAATAATAAATAGATAATTATTTGATATTTTTATAAAATCTCATGGTTAAAAATTATTTCTTACATTTGTTTTGAAACTGTGGTGAATTTATTTTCATACAAATTAATTATTACCCTTAAGATCATAAAATATTTAAAAGTGTTCAATAGATTATATAAAATGATGATGGCATCGCCATTGAATTGCACATTAGGTTATTGTTGTTATAAATAAACATATTGAACAATAAGTATTTGTTGTTTTGGAACTGTGGCTGATTCAATTTAACACAAATGAATTTTAACCTCAACACCACAATGGTTTAAAGTGTTTAAACTATTGTGGTGTTGGGATTAAAATTCATTTGTGTTAAAAACAATAAGTAATTATTGAACATTTTCTAATATCTTGTGGTGTTTAGGGTTTTAATTCATTTATAGGTAATTTTTTTTTAAAAAAACTCAATTTAGCACAATACCTAATTATTGTATTTAGAAATTGAGTGAAACAAGGAGATATTAATATATTTTTTTTAAAAAAAGTGGAGTTAGTTTGAGCTTTTTTTGTTATTTTTTCAGTGTAACTTTAAAAAAAATGATAAGGTTATACTTATATAATAAAAAAAATAATATTTAAATAAATTTTGATAAAAAATCAACTAACAATAATTTCATCTCTTGTATATGCAAATGTAGTTCAGATTTCCATCACCACATGTCACATTGAAACTTATTACCACAAGAGTGATTCGAACTATTACCTGATACAAGTCGAAGAAAGTTTCCGTGGTTTAAAGAAACAACACATTAGTGCTGTATAACAAAGCACGAAAACTTTTGATAAACTTGTATAACGTTAATTTTATTCTAAGAAATAACTTTGAATCGCACTCATTGCGTGTCCTTAAAACGTTAATTCAACAAGGTTATTGTTGGCATTGTTTTGATTTATTATAAAAATACGATGTGTCGCACCCGGAACTATTTTAAATCACATTTGTATTCAGGTGTTAAATGAACTTTTCTCTTATGCATCGTAAATAATAAATGTGTTATTTTTCAATTCTGCATACGATTTTTTTTTATTTGTCGAGTGGATGTTTTTAAGGATATTTTAATATAATTTTATAATACATACATGCATATATATATATATATATATATATATATATATATAGAGAGAGAGAGAGAGAGAGAGAGAGAGAGAAGTTTTACAGCGTATCCTATTAATTTTTACCTATGGTAGTGAAACATGAAAATTAAATGCCAGAATAATTCATTGATTTCAGACAACATAAAGAAACATGGAAAATGCATGTTAGAAATAACATGTGGAGAGTGAAAAGAAACAAGTGGATTAGACAGAAAATAAAAGTTAAAAGGCTATAGCAAAAACGAGAATTTTAAAATGGAAAGTGAGCTATTTATTTTACAAGAAGAGACGATGATCATCGATGGACAAGAGAAATTATTGATTGGAAATCTAGAGATATATTATAAAAACCCAAAAAGAGACTCATGGATAGAATGAGACATAAAACAATTCATTTAAATAAAGTGAAAGAGAAATGGATAGATAATTTTATGATATCAAAATAAGTGATTTTAAAATATAGCTTTATTCATTAAACTCAAAGTAGTGTAGTTTTATTACTTGCTAAAGTACGATGAAGAGTTTAAAGATGTCTATCACACAATTTCGTAATAGAAAATTATACTAGAGATTTGTGTTTCAATGGATTAAAAAAACTAAACACTTTTGTACACAATTAATAACTGAATTAATGAAAGAAATCATAAAAACGATAAAAAAATCTGTCTGATTGAAAAGAAATATCAATTATAAAAAAACAATTTCAAAAGAATTGAGATTTAGTTGACAATTCAATCAGTTGAATAGTTTTTTTATTTAACTCAAACTTGTTCACATCGTTCGTTTAGTTTTTCTGTTTTTCAATCATTCTTGTCTACTCTATTTAAACTTATATTATTATTTTCTTTTTCAAATTTTTTTCTCCAGTTAAAATAAATAATATAAACTTGTATAACCTCTATTAATATATACAGATATACGAGACAAACAATATAACATATCGAGAAGAAAAATGAAATTCAAATGTGTTTAATCGTGCATACACACAAGCTCGGTTTTAGGTAGAGAAGAAAAGTGCATTGAACATTTTCAATAAAAAAAGGTAAAGACGGTAGACGTTTGCAGAGACGTAGAGAAAAAGCGTTTAGACGATAGAATTTTCTCTAACAAAACTTTGTCATAGAATCATTGAAAGTTTCTATAAAAATATTCGTTAGAATTTTTCAAAATTTACTTCGATTTATGTATATTTTGAATTTCAAACCAGGATTAAAAATGATAGAATATAACGACGTATTTTAAAATTGAAAGACATTTTAAAAAAGATCATGTCGATAAACAGACACAAAAAAATTACAGATAAAATCACTCGTTTCTTCATTTTTTCATTTCTATTTATATCATTATATTTCATTAAAAAGGTTACGTCCGTTACATCTGAAAAACACAAGTTTATATGTAAACCAAGAATTCTAATTTTAAATTAAAAAAGATTTCACGCTTGTGTTTACCAGACTATTTTTCCATTATTTTCGTTAATTCCATTGAAAATGCGAGCTTGCAAAAGAAAATTGGTTATTTTAAAATTCATGTCACGGAATTTGATAAAGAATGTTGATAAAGAATTGAGTGTTTCAAGTTGACGAATGGGTGAACAGAAAAAGTAGTTATCTTTTTGAATCAATATTATTCGCAAAAAGAGAATTATTTTAAAGATATTTTTGTTGCAATTTATAACGATGTTTTATAGGGTCGTCTTTCTTTTATGAGATTCTTAAACAAACATTCAAAGCTTTTACTCGATTTTTATTTCTATTATGTAAATATACATACATACATATACATATATATATATATATATATATATATATATATATATATATATATATATTTACTTGTAAATGAATTTAAAAGAGATTTGATAGGTTTATTTAATAAACTGATTAGATTCATAGATATATTTTTAATTTAAATAACTAAATGAATTCTATTTTAAATGTTTATTAGTTATTCAATAATTCATTTATAAAACATGATTTTATATAAATAACCATTATTTATTTTTAATAATATTTTATTTTTTGTGAATATATAAATTAGTGTGTATCAATTTTTTCTCTTACAAAAATCATTTGAATTTTTTGTGATTGGGTTTCAAATTACAATCGAAATGCACATAAGTAAAAGTGACTTATGAATAATAAAAAAAAATATTGTGGTGTTTGAGGTAGTGATTATTTTATGAAAAATAAATTAGTTATAGTACTAAAGAATATTATACAGAATTTTTTCAACAAAAAAATAATTTACATAAAAATGTTTTTCTCTAATTTACATAAAAACGATGTTTAGTTTAGTGGTGGCTCTAATTATGTGTACATCAGCTGATTGCTACATGAACTTACTTATAATTAATTTTATGTTTATAAAAATATGAACAAAATTGTAACTCGTTTAGTATACAATAAAATATATAAAATGCGAAGTACATACTTATAAAAGGGAAAAGAAATATTTATAAATGAGTGAGAATGTGTTTATTTATACATACATACACACACACACATACATACATACATACATATATATATATATATATATATATATATATATATATATATATACACCTGAGTCTGTTTTTATGCGGTAGATACGTTCCGCAGAAAATCGCATTAAAAAAATCGCACAAAAAAGACTTAACTTACATTGAAAAATTATGTTCCGTAATTTTCAAAAACCGCATAAAATCAAAGCTACAATGTGAAATTACTCTAAAATTCGCATAAAAAAATCAGGAAATAAAGAATGTTTAAAAAAAATTTCAAATATCTGTAAAAAATTGATACAAAATAAAGCTTTTTACTTAATTTTTTAATTAACTATTAAGAAGTTTGAGATATTTCCCAAAATACCAGCGATATTTTCCAAAATCCCGGCGATATTTTTCATACTACTGGCGATATTTGCACATTAGCTTATTGCTGTTATAAACAAACAAAGTGAATTATTGAACATTTTTTGATTTTGGGGAGTAATAAATGATTTGTATGAAAGAAAATGAATTTAAAATAACATGAAATATATATATGGATTTACTAATAGTTTTGAAGTTTGTGAAATTTCTCAAAACATTTCAGCAAATGAAATAACACTTGCCATTGTATAATCTTTTTTACTTCGAATATTACTTCTATTGCTATTTCTGATAATAATTGATAGAAATTATTAAGGCCTAACACCACTGTAGAAATGTCAAAAAATCAATTTTTTTTTATTGGCTTAAAATATACTTTGAACCTTTTAGAATATAATACAAAAGGTTTCATTCTGAAAAAAAATTTCTTTTGAAATTTCGGGACTTATACCTGCCGTCTTCGGCCGCTCCGAAACGGCCGATCGAAACTTTAAATTGATTTTTCTCGAAACGACTTTTTCTCAACGGGCACGCAGCATAACTTAAACAGTTTTTTTCCAATCAATTTGAAATTTTAATCATGATTTTATTATTATATTTCGCAGTGAATCACGTAGGGGATTTTTAATAAATTGATTTAAACAATTTTTATAAAACTTTTTTAAGAAAATTGAAATTTTTTTCAATTCGCTGCCAAATTTACAAAAATCAATATTTTCAAAATCCCCTATTTACTAGCTATTGACATCAAGGATTTTTTTTTTTTTGTTCGAATATTACTGCCGCGGAGCGCTCTCCGATGAAAGGATTGCTATCTTCTGCCATTTTGTATTTTTTTACTTTATATTTTTAGTCAATATAGTATAATGTTAGATCAATAACGTATCAAAATATTTTTTCTTTCCAATTTTCCTTTCCATTCAAAAAAAATTCCCAAAAAAACGCTTTTTTTTCGCGATTACAGTGGTGTTAGGCCTTAAATAGTTTATTGTTCCTTAAACCTTTCCTAATGTTTTCATCTGATTTTTTTGCTATTTATGAAATACACTTATACCTCGATTTACACGGTACTTTTTTTACACGATTTCGCTTTTACACGGTTTTTAAAATAACGGATTTAAAAAAACTGATAAAAATGAACATTTTGGCTGCATATATATTTCTACAGTCATTTTTTAATTCCGTTCGCTTGGTAATCCTGGCGTACATATTTGAATTAGGGCAAAAATTGGACAATCATTTTCTACAAAATGACCCGAATGTTTAACGAGTTCTCCGATTCCAGGGAGATATTAATAAATGCTTAATTCAACATGAAGAGGTCTATAAAGATTGAACCAAAAACCAAACATAATTGCTAATTACGAATTTCATTGCCAAGTCTCAAAGAAAAAAATTAATAGTCTATGAAAGTGATGACAGTAATTAAATTTGTGGTTAAATTTTTTAAGAATCTTATATTTCTTGTTTCCATAAAATTAATTACATACTTATACCTTATAGATTTGTCATTTTATGAATAGACTGTTAATTTTATGTTTTTCAAGGTATCTTACTTTTATTTTATGTGGAAATAAATGGCTGAATTATGCACATTTTAGTTTGTTTTCGATTTACACGGTTTTGCGTATAAAAATCCACGAATTCGATTTACACGATTTTCTGAGAAACCGAATAGGTGTACATGAAACGTATAGTAAAAAAACTAAATATAGTTTATTTTATGTTTAGTTTGGCATAGAAAATATTGTACATGATGTAAGAGATGTCCGCTGAGGTCAAAAAGATATTTTTTTTCTTATTACGGATTTGGCAGTTGTATTAATTTCCATTTTTTGAAAACAATTATCCTTAATAAGAAGATACTGTTTTAGATTTAAAACTTATTTACATTGTGAAGAGTTTATGAAGTCAATAAACGAATATGTTTTGGAATTTGCATGTATTGTATATATGTATATCTGTCTCTCTCTGTGTGATGTTAACACTCTAATAGTTTGTATTGAATAATAAGAGAGTGTGTATATATAGTTATACATTATTAAAATATTTTTTGCATGTTTTATAACATTGAAAGAAGATAACATAAATTATAATATATTAACCGTATTGTCGCGAAAAAAAAATTACAAAACGGTATTTACCCGTTATATTTTATCTGAAAACCTCGATCGATTTAAGAAAGAAACGTGCTTAATTTACATTCACTATTTTGTATATTTATTTTGGCAGTATATCGTCTTATCAGTAATTCACACAAGATGTACCACTACACTAACGTCGTAAAAGGCAGGTACCGTCGACAAGCCAGCTTATCGAAGGGCGTACATACATTTATCATTCATAAATGACTCTCGTGTTTTTCGTAAAAAGATTTTATGACGAGAAAAATATTTTTATTAATGTACTATAATTACGAGTAGGTGTGTGCTGTAATATCAGACCGTATATATTTTGTTCACCGTCGCTTTTTGTTGTTCGAAACAGTAAATATAAAAAATAATGCTCTACGTGGTCTAGTAAAGCTCTAATGCAATAAAACCATTATGACGAAAGCTTTACTACAACGGAATGATTTCAGTATAGTCGCTTTCAGACAGTTATGGTTTATGGTTCGGTCTAAAATGAAATTTATGAGATGATGTGACTGATGTGTTTATTAATTTACTGATAGACCAGTTTTTTTTAAAAAAAATACATTTTTATATTTTTAATAATGTTTTTGTTGAAATAATTTTTAATATTATTATTCAAATTAACTAAATGTATCTATTTACTAAATTATAATATGTCTATAATAATTAAAATTTTTAATGAAATTTATATATATATATATATATATATATATATATATATATATATATATATATACATGTTTCTCTATAAACGTACGTATACTTATCATAAGCATTACTATAACCCAAATTTAAACTTTTAAATTACATCTAAACGCACCCTTTTTCATACTTTTTTTTATTAAGGTTTTTTTACGAGTGGAACACTCTGAACATCAACCAGTTTTCCATGTTTTTCGACAAACACACTACTACACACCCTAGATATATGCATATGTGTGTGTACTCATACCCACACAATTAAAAACACGCACATAACAGACGAATTTATGTATTAATAACTGTTCTAAAAATATGAAATTTATTAATATGAACATTCATCTATAAATAAGTGTTTTTAAATAACACTTTTCTCGTTTACACATTCACTAATTTTTTATAATGCGGTGCCAATGTATGATTTGATTTCTACGTATAAAAATATAGATTATTGATTTTGAATTTATTCATAATATGTACTTTAATACAAGCATATATATAATTATATAAACATTTGTATTTTTCAATATATTTATCATCTATTTTTTTTTAAAAAAATGGAACAGTTCCATAATGTTTTTAGTTTGAGAAGAAAAATGTAAGAAAAAAATGTCTTTTTTATTAAAAAAGTATAGAGTTTTTCAAAAAGTATTTAATTAATTAGTTATTTATTTATTTTTTATTTTCAAACATATTCTATGGCATTAATGATGGAACACAATTTCACTCATATGACCACCACGACTTCGCTTGACATATTCATTGGGCCTATTCACACTAGTCAACATTCATACAGTATTTAAGCCCATTACTGCTCATCTCACACCTTCTTATCACCAAAATACCCCACCTAAAAAAATTAGTTTTCCGGAAAGAGGGTGTGAGACGAGCTGTAATGGATCGTGAATACTGTATGAATGTTGATTAGTGTGAATAGGCCCATTTAGTCCAATTTTTAGTCTCTTTTTCACATAATTGTAGTTCATTTTTATGAATTACAATGTTTATTTTTAACGCTTTGTGATTTATCAGCATAAACTAATGATTTTACATAACTTCACAGAAAATAATCCAATAGAGTTAGATCACATGATTTTGGTGGCCAATTGATGGGTCCATTTTGTGAAATAATGAATTTATTAAACTTTTATTTCAATAAGTCTATTTAATTTTTAAGTATTGTTGAAGTGTTAAATGTTCCATGATAATTTACTCAATTATATTTAACTGAAATGTCAAAATGAGGTTGAAAAAAAATCAAACATGGCTGCCACCAGCTGTCAAATTTCTGGCATTCTTATTGGAAAACCCTAAAGTTGTCTTAAAATAAAATAGTATTTATTTTATATATTTGATTTTTTTTTTAAATATTCATAGGAAAACAGGAGGACAGTGAATGGTGGTAAGATACATAAAATATTTTACAAGGAAATATTTTTTCTTTCGATTCATAAAAGTACCTAAGTGTATTTTGAACTAAAATAGTATTTAATTCTTGTATAACTATTCTCATTCTTGTAATAATGGTCTGATATATATTATAGTCATAAATTTAATCACATTTTGTAAATAATCCTTTGATAGGACAATTAATTATAATAACACATACAAGCACAATAGTGATTCAAACACACATATATACATAATTATTCATGTGTATGTACGAGGGTCGTTGGATAAGTATGGTCAATTTTAAAATTTATGAAAAATTTAAAAAAATAAATTTTATAGTAATTTTTTTACCATACTTATTAAACGACCCTCGTATACACATTTTTCATAGTCTAAAGATTCATCATTTTTTTTTTCTTATTTCTTACAAAATTTAGAACAGTTATTGTATTTATTTTGATTTTTATTCTAATAAATAATTTAAAACCCAAGTAGATTTCTTGAAATAAAATAGTATTTACTTGTTGTATATTCATTTTTTTGGAATGACTGTTTAATATACATTATTATCTTAAGATAGATACAAACAAATAATTTCATTAAAAATCCGAACAGATAATTAATGGAAGTTATATTTATATGCTATATATATAAAGTTATCAACATAAAAAGTGCATCTTGTTTCTATAATAGCAATAAAAGGTTTCTAATCTCCATCTTTTACTTTTGCCGCATATATTTCTGTTTATTTATAGCATATATTAAGTAGTAATAAAACTTTTAATTAATATAAGTTTGGTGGTATGATGTTTAAGTGGCTATTAAAAGATGTGTGTTACTATTAATATTCACTGTACGTACACATCCATTTTATTTCCTTAATCTTTATCTGTTGAAGTTAATCGAGTCTATTATACGTATGTTCTATACAAAGATATACGATGAGTAACTTTATCCGTTGAACGATTGGTTTTCTTTATGTGTTTATTTACACAGATGCTCATCATCAACAATTATTCTATCATGGATTTTTCTTTTATATACATGTAAATAAAGTACGAAAAGTTTAATGAAAAACCACAGATAGATTGTGTTGAGAATATAAATCAGATTTTAATATTTGTTACAGTTGTAAAAGTTTTTAATTGTAGAACGAAAATAACATGTAATATAAATATGTACAATATAAAGGATACATAAAAAGGCAAGGAAAATGTGTAATAAAGTTTTATTTTCGTATAAAAAAATTATTTCAAAACTGCGTATATATTTTGAATGTTCGTTTAAACATGATTAGTAATTTTACATATGATTTATTGGATCATGTATTGAAGCCCTATAAAATAATAATTCGTAAAATAATCCTTTGTAATGAGATTTTCATTTACCAAAATATTAAAATTAATTTAATCAATATACAAATGAGCAGTCACTATTCGCAATATATATATATATATATATATATATATATATATATAAATGTATATTGTATAATTGAGAACTTTTGAAAATGTTTATTATACATTTTTTTTATTGGAATAAATTTTGCGGTTACAAAATATAAATTATAAAATTTTACTTTTCTCTGTCTCTCTTGAATGTATGTATATAAAGAGTTCGAGCTTGTGCTAAATTTGTCTAAAAAGTTTAAATTTCGCATTTAAATTTAACACAAATGAATTTTCACTTATTGTTTATAAAAATGTCAGCTGATGGGCATTTCGATGGCGACGTCATCATCGTCAGAGCATTTCTGTTGATTTATAACCATTTTTATTTTTATAACCTTTATAACCGTTGTAGTATTGGGATTAAAATTCATTTGTGTTAAAGTGAATCAGCCACAATTCCAGAACAACAAATAAGTTCACATTTAAAATTAAGTACTGTATATGGAAGTTCTGGTTTACTTGTGTTAGATATTTTTAGTTTTTAATAATTGATTTAAGAAACTTAGTTTGATTGTGGCTATGATTTTTAAAAGTAAAACCTAATTTTAACCTTTTTTACACTAATTAGTGATTGTGTGAATATCTTAACATTTTATCTTAGTCATTTTCGGTTACAAATCATGCTTTGGATCTAAAACTTTTCTATTTATTTTAGATCTGTGACGAATTTAGTTTCATACAAATGAGTTATCATCTCAATACTACAAGATATTGTAAAAGTATTCAATAATTATTTATTGTTGATTTGATTTGTTCATAAGCTCATATGCATTTCGATGGCGATGCCATTATTGTCAAAGCGCTGTGTTATAAAATATAAGTTTAGTAAATGTTCCATATTTTGGTATTTTTTGTATAGTTATTCATTAGTAAGAGAAATGTGTTTTATTTCCATAATATTTGTCAGTTAGGCATGGACTATGATAGAATAATGAATGAGTAATACATAAATATGATGTAATTTGAGAATACGAAACATTTTTTGTAATTTGGAAGGGTAGAAAAATATACAACTTATATATATATATATATATATATATATATATATATATATACACACATACATACATACATACATACATACATACACACACACACACATATACACTTATTTGTATTTATATGTATTTATTTTTCAAATTTTACAGAAAATAAAAAACTGTAATAGACTGTTTGTATTTTTATTATTTAGTTTTACTTGTAATACATATCTGCCTACTTATTGAAATTTAACAAGTTTACACCTTATTGTAAGATGGTACATATTTATGTTTAAAATATATTGGAAACGTAAAATTACTTTTTTGAAAAATGTGATTTGATTTTGTTATATTATTTATTGTTCATTTAATTTATGTGTATGTGTGTGTGTGTGTGTGTATACAGTGATTATTAATATTTTGAAATTAGACAAATTTAGAAAATATCTCCAATTAAAAAAACAGTTATTATGAATGTTGAAATAACTTTATTTTATTCATAAATTGATTTTTAATACGAAACTAAATTTATTGAATATAAATTATAAATCAAACGAATGAAATGTAAAAACAAACTAATTTGATTATCGAAAATACACGATTTGTTGTAGTTTATAAATTTCATTTATTAATGAAATCATTTAATTAGTATAATAATTTGACTTTGATTTTTAAGTCAGATGCTTGGAAATAAAATTAATTTCGTTTAAGAAAATATACATATTTGAATTAATTATTTTCTTTTACATTTTTAGAATCAATGTTTTTATCTCCAAATATTATTTGTTTATATTTTTTTAAAGCTTTCTCTGAAAACAATCCTTTCAATTTCTTAAGATTTAGGTTTGGACTTTTGACAAGCCTCTGGAATAGTGCCAGATCTTAAACATGTTACGTTAACATATAAACATTTTTTTTAAAAAAAAACAGTTGTAGCCGAATGACTAGCACATTAGGCTATTGACCAATGTGACTAAGGTGTCTGTTGCTGTTAAAAAGTTACAAGTCGTGACGTGCTAAGAGCTAAATCTTTTTTTTAATGAGAAATAAAAGAGATTATGTTCGTGTTATTGTTCGAATACTATTCAGTGACTATCAATGATTGTCACTGTCTTACCTTGTTTTAATTATTAGTTGTTAAATAATTTATTATCAACTTTTTTGACATAACACGTGATTGACTTTCCAGCGTTTGTACTAAACAGTTATCTTCCATTGAAATATGGACAGGTTCGACAATAACATTAATAAGTTTGGTGTATGTAGTTAATAAAAAGATCATTTTGAATATTTAACAAGGTTCCATTTTGACAGCTATTTAAAAAACTCTTGTTTCAAATTGTTTCGTGTTTTAAAATCTAAAAAAAATATCTTAAAAACGAAATAAATGCAATTTTCAGAAAGATTTTTTTTTGTTTAGAAATATGTGTGTATAAAAACGTAAAAATGATAAATTATTAATTAGTTTGTTACGAATTTTTAAATAAGTTTGTTTCTTTAAAATATTACCTGTCATTTAGAAGCTAGAATTATGTAAAGGATAAGTGTTTTTTTTAAATGTTTAGTTTTTTCGTATCATTATTTGAATTTATGACAAAGTTGACAAAATTGAAAATTATTAAGCATTGTTTTATTTAAAAAACAGATATTTTTAATTAAAAACTCATGCAACAAGGCTATATTCAAGCTTATGTTGGGCAGATGCCAAATAAATTAATCGTTTGGGTATGACCTCCTCATTCCAATTGGATATATATATATATATATATATATATATATATATATATATATATATATAAATGTAAATACTTTCTTATATATTTTTATTACAGTTAAAGTTATTTAAAAAAAATCATATTTAATATCATATTTTATTTCACAACTATTTTAATGCCGTAGATAATTCATTTTTGAACAACGAAATCAGTCATCCACATCACACGATTTTATAAAAATGTTCAATACTCTCTTATTATTCCTTTTTGTTTTACTAATTCGTATTTTGATTATCGTATCGTCATCTTCAGATCGCGGCTTCGTAATTTGATTTGAAACGAGATTTTATAATACTGTGCTTGTGAACGTAGTATGGTAATCAAAATAGAAATTTGTGAAAAATAAGTGATTATTGAATACTTTTCAAAATCTTATAATGTTGAGGAGATGTTTGGTCATTAAAAATCAATGTAATTATTTTATGTAGTAATTAATATATTATTTTTTTTTTTAAAAAAAAATACAGGGAATTTTAGATTTGTAAATATGTCATACACGATTTAAAAATGACTTAAAATTTAGAGAGTTTCTCAATCCAAATTTTTTTTTCATTTTTCAGTTTTCATATATTCGGACGATACATGATTAGTTACATACACTTATTAATAAATTTATATATAACGTGGACGAAAGAAAAATGAACAATGTTTTTTGTTAACACATTACCGCCCGGCCACACCTAAATGCGTGTTTCGTGTTGGACTATTGTAAGTCCGTTCACGCGTTAACGCGTGTTTAGTTGTATGAACTTTTGACGCCAATATATATATATATATATATATATATATATATATATATATATATATATATATATATATATATATATATACAAGCTATATTTTTTTCTAATTCCATCAAAAGATGGTGGTGTATATATTCAAACTATTGGTGAATTATAAAAATTATTAAAAATATTTCAGATATTTTAAATAAAGTAATCTCTATCCCTAGTAAAGTTCTGTTTTTTTGGAATAAAATCGAAATTGGTTCTCTTATTTTTTTTCTAACAACTTTTGTATATAGAATATATGCTTTACGTAATTTATCATATTATTATCCCTTCTAGATGTTTTTTTTACGCTAAAAAGTGTTTTTTTATAATAAACTATGTTTATTATAAAGCATCTCTTTTATACTTTATCACGCTGGTACACTCATTACAGATTGAAAACTACTATTATATTTACATATATCTATGCTTTGAACCATTTTATAAACAGATATGAAATTTCATTTCAAAATGTTCATTGATTTAAGAATTACATCGATTTTATGAAGAAGTTATTTTTTTGGACTCTAGATGAAGTCTAGCGCGAAATACTGCAGACCGTAATGTGTTAATACAATTTTAATAAAATATAATCCAATAATTTTCTTCTTGGGACTTAGCATTCATGTATGAAATACAATGCCAGCCAAATGACCGTCTTAAAATCTGATGCAATGCTCTTTTTTTCAAACCATATTTTGTATATTTCAACATTTATTCACGAATATTCTCCTTTATTTGTTCTATTGTTTGGGATTTGTTGGCTTAGATTTTATTCTTTATGTATTTTTATAAAAAAATATGATATGGTTAAATATTGTGATGGCAGCCAATCACAATTTTCGATTTCGAATTAATTTCTCACACAACACCCATTTTACGAGAAGTAACATTGTCTTTTTGGAATCACATTTTGATAAGATTTAATTCTTCAGTTTTCAGTTGCAAAAAATAGTGGATCATGTAGTAAAGATATTTATCATACATGATAATAGCATCTTTGAAAAAATAATATGTATATAAATCTCGTTAGTGTATCAATTTTGAGTTCTTAGTAGTCCAGAAGCAGCTTTTCTGCTTATTCACATAGCCACTTAAGTTGAAATTTGCTTCGTCACTGATTTTTTATTAAATTTTAGGATCGCATAACATCTTATTTTCACACGTATAATGCTGGAAATAGTTTATGGGTTAAAATTCTTATGTCAATTGAATTTTATACTGGAATAAATATAATACTACCCTATTTTCTGAAATTTTTTTCACCAGCCTCAATATTGTCTGAAAATTTCAGGAAATTTTCATAAGTCCTCAGTAACAAAAACCTGATTTTGATAAAATGTTTATACCACAATTCGTTGGTTAATTGTGTTGATCGTTCATTTTTTTTCTCCATCTTGTATATAATAATGTTGTATGAAACAGTTAATATTTGATATATTTTATTTTTTCTAAATTATAAGAATTTATCACAAGAAACAAATACTAAAGAATTTATTTTGAATAGCAGATTCATACAAACCCCTAAATTATTTAATGACTGATAAATTTTATTACTTTATGTACTTTCATTTCAAATAAGATAATATCTTTGTCAAAATATTCTTCAGCAATAAATAGTAAATATTGATAGATTTGAACTTTGAACACTGTAAATAAACTTTGAACACTGTAATATTTAGGTATTGATTTTTAGTGGGAAAGACTTGTCACTATTTAAACTGAACTTCTTTTTAATTTTTTTTCTAATGTTATCTTTTATACTTAAAATATTTTTAAAAATATGAACGAAATAAGTTCCACTTAATTAAAATATTATACAAAATAATAACACGTTTTGAGATCTTATTTCTTTCAAAATATAATAAAAATATATCAAAAGGTACAAGTACAAATGTGTTACTTTGTATTATTGTATTATCTATGTGTTTCTTCAATGTGTTTATTTTTCTTGAATTACAATACAAATAAGAGTACATCCACACGTATTAAAATAAAATTCTATTCTACGTTAGTTCCTACAAAAAAAAGTTAACCTCTATATTTAAATACATTAAGTACAGTTTGTTCAAAATCGACCGCAGAACATTGTGTAAGATCATAGCATTTTACTCGAAGTATCATAATATGGTATTTTAAACGAGTAGAAGATTTATGATTCTAAGAATCTTGTCGGTTTCTATTCGAATCAAAGGGATTCTATTTTTTTTCGTTATGTATTATAATGTTATTCCGTAGGGCGTTTAAGAAATCGGTTTATGAAATGAACCGAAAAATTAGATGGAACAGGCACAACCCACACTTACATGAGCTTACAAGTGACAGATGCACATGAATTACACTTACGGCAAGAGTCACACACATGTTTATAAAAGAACGCACGTGCACGAAATTAAGATAACACCGCGTGTACTTGGTCAGTTTTTTAAGGATTCTGTGCCATGAAATCTTTTTCGGGTATGGCGTTAAGGTACAGTAAGATAAATAAAGAACTTAAAAATCTGTTTTCCATTTAAAATGATTATCTGGTCTTTATTTTTTTTTTTGTAATGAATTATATATATTGTTTACTGTCTATAATATTAAAATATTTTTTATTCAATTAATGAAATTACGAAAATAAACACGTACATTTATTTTAAATAATAATAACGTTTGAAAATATCATAAAGTATAAATAGTAAATGTTATAGCACATCTGGTGTTCAATTGAAAATGTTATTCGATTAAATTAATGAATTAATTTAATCAAATAACGACTTTTAAGAATGTTACTGTCTATTGAAGCTAAGGCAAGTGAAGAAAAAACAGTTGTTATATAGATAAGATGTTTATTCAGAAAATTAAAAAGTAAATAAAAATGTAAGTTTTAAAAATGCTTATTGTTTCAATTTTTGAATTCTCAGTATTTACTCAATGTTTCTTTTGATTACGTGAAAAATTTATTTTAACATAAATGAATTGTCATCCAAAGATCAAAAGATTTGATAAAAGTGTTCAATAATTTTTATTATTCACTTTATTTGTTTATAAGCTGATGTGTATTTCGATGACCATTTATTGTTAAAGTGAGATATTATAAAATATTTTATTAAAATCTAAAAGATTTTATAATACATCACTCTGATGTTGCATGGTTATTAAAATTTACATCAGTTTATAAATAAATAAAGAAAATAATTTATCTGTTTGTAATTAGATTTTAAAATTATAACAATAAATAAAAAAAAAATTAATTCTTTCATAAATGTAAATGGTCAGACAAATAATATATATTTCTTTTTATTAAATCATTTTACAGTTAAAATGATTTTTAAACATTGCAGAAATTTAAATTAAAAAAAAACATTGAAGATTATATGAATAGTAAATATAAGAAAAAAACAGACATCACACCAGTAAAATTATGCAGATAAGAATGTTTTTTTTTTAATACAAAGAAAAATTGGTAATTTTATACACAACGTCATCAGGAAAATTGGACGAAACAATACGTAATTTTCATTAGGACAGAATTTCATACGTGTTAACAGCCGAAATGATATGGAAGAACAACCCCATAGACGAAACGAAACAAGACTAAAATATTTCAATTGTCCGTTTACTTATTCTTCTTTTTATTGGATACCGTTAGAACCAGTAACGAAATCAAAACTAACAGTGTTTACACTTTCGAGAACTGTTCACATCATCTTCAATACAACACAAGAAATTTACATAGTTAAACTCTGTTCATTGTTCTATCACGTTAATATAAATATCATATACATTTCAACCGTGTATATTACAACAGTATGCAATGAGCGTGGTGGAACAAGCAACAATACGAACACGCAACAATGTAAATGTAACAACACGATCAAGCAACACCTAATTTTATCATTCTACAATTCGGCGCGATAACAGTTTACGCAAATTGGCATCGATCCAACCTGTCCGCCGAACACGTAGAGGAGCATTCTTTGCCGTGTTTTTCAAAGCTCAGACGAGGCATTCTTTGTAAAAGCATGCGTCGTCTGAACCGCCTTCCATAAACACACCCAATTTAGATATTAAAAGTCGATGCTATTTACTTACATTTTCGTTTACGAAATAAACGACACAAACATCTCGCACACAAGTTACGCACATAAGCATTTATACGTCGAACATTAATATCGTTCACCAATGGTGTACTGTGGCGTATATATCCAAAACCTTTACGATCGACACAAACATAGCAATTTATCACAAAGACTACGTCAGCCGACATTTTAAATATGGAAGAACAACCCCCATAGACGAAACGAAACAATTGACTACACAATACCTGAAATCTTTTTGCATTAACTGGATATAGAACCAGTATAAAATTCAAGAGACAGTGTTCCTCGGACACTTGTCCGAGACACTGCTCTCACATCATCTTCAATACAACACAAGAGACTCGAGTCTCGCCGTCGACACCATCATCATTACAATAGTACCATACACAACTCTGTAATCTATCATTGTTCTATCACGTTAATCACGAAATAAATATCATATACATTTCAACCGTGTATCATTACAAATGGAGACCACCACCCTAATCTCCAAATTTTCATATGAACAAAATGTATATTTAAGTAAAATATTCTTGACAGTTTACTTATTTTTTTTATTGTAAATTCAACGAACCGACTAACCGTTTAACTTTCAAAGTTTAATAAAAAAAGAAATTTACATAGTTAAACTTTCCTATACATATTTATATATACATACAGTATGCAATGAGTGTATGTAAGTGTATGACCTTGGGATTTTTATCAATCAAATTTTATAACAGTTTCAAATTGGCACAGATCCAAGTTCTTTGTTTTTCAAACCCAAAAAAGTGAATTATTAGTTCTCAAAAGTCTAGATATTAAAAGTCGATGCTATTTACTTCATTTTCGTTTATAATTTTTTGGTGTAATTAAGTATTTTCCGCACAGTGAATTATATATCAAACTTTCTGACAGTAAATTATATTTATAACAAAGAAAAATATTTTAAATATTTCAATCGTATCTTGTTATGCTAGAAATTCTTAACATTTTTAGTATGTTTTTCTTTGTGGTTGTATTTCTGTGTTTTCATCTGATATAATTATACACTTACACACACATTTGTATATAAACATTTGCATTTTCTTTAAATTTAATATCAATATTTTTGTACTTTAATTGAAAATTCATATTATTTTTCAGTTGACCATGTTTGTAAATCTATTTATATTTAGATTTACAATAGTTTGGACAAGACATTTGTATTACCAAAAAAAAAATGCAGATAGGAAATGTTTGTTTATATTTCTTTTTTCCATAAAATTGCTTTGTTTATATATCTACTTACTATTTTTCATATAGAAGCATACTTAAATAAAGATTTGTGTACATGTATGTATGTAGATGTATATATATATATATATATATATATATATATATATATATATATATATATATATATATATAATTTATTTATATAAAATATTAAAAATACTAATACAATATTTATTTAAATTAGTATTTGATAGATTTTTTTTAATAAAAATATTTAAATAAAGCAAGTCATAAAATTGTGGTATATAAAAATCATACTACTGAATTTAATTAAACGTATGAAATGATAAAAAAATCAATTCGATTTTTTTTAATTTTTATTTTTAAAGACATTAATTAATTAAATAAGTTTTTAACTGTTAATTTTTAATGGCATTTATAATTTGGCATTATCAATGTTTATAAAGGAATCTTTATTATTGTATAACCACAAGATTGTATTAAAAAACGTTTAATAATTGTTCATAGGATAGTAATAACGAACATATGATTTACGAAAAAATAATTATAAGATATTTAAACGAATAAAAAATGTTAATAAAAAGTGTTGAAGTAGAGATTCTTGAATAAAAAATATTTTGCTTTTTATGTAAGCTAAAACTATATATATATATATATATATATATATATATATATATATATATATATATATATATATATATATATATATACAAACACTGCGCCACATAAGTCATGGCACACATGGGTAACATAAGCAATTTATTGATATAATTAAATGAAGTCGTTAAATTAAAAAAAATATATTTAATTAAAAATAAGTATAATATTCATTAAATTTAATTATTATATAATATTCATTATATTTATTTTCAATTAAATATATATTTTTTTAATTTTACGACTTGATTGAATTTTATCAATAAATTGCTTATGTTACCCATGTGTGCCATGACTTATGTGTAACATTGTATATATACACTGAGTATGTCTTATAATTTCAACTTCAACTTTATTTATTTTCAAAAATATTAAAATTAAGGTGTTTGTGTTCATATAATATTTTTATAGCATTGTATGGAAAAAGTATTTCTACATGTAAATAATCCATATTTTTTAAATAGTTGTGTCAATATTTTAAAATCCTAAAGATTAAATGTAAAATAAATGTTAAAGTTTAATAAATATGAAAGTATTATTTATGGTTTTTAGTTTATATATATATATATATATATATATATATATATAATTGATACGAGTGATATATATCGAATTTATTACTTTTTTTCTCACATTAAAAAATAAATAAGGATTATTAAAAAAGATAATAAATAATATCTATGTTTATTTAAGAGAATATTTATTAAATGAGAATTAAGTAGAAGTATATATGTGCTTTATTAGATTAGAATATTTAGTTAATCCACTTATAATTTCCATTTTGGATATTTTCTACAAATCGATAATAGAATACCTTTTTTGGAACAAAACATTTTCCAACGATCGATCTTTAAAAAATTTAAAAATATATTACTTTTTGAATTTTTATTCAACATATGTTTAATATGATTTAATATAACACTGTTATAAGTTTACATATATTTTTAATATGTTATGTCTGTTCTCTATCTCTCTCTTTTTTCTTTCTTGATTTCTTTATATATATATATATATATATATATATATATATATATATATATATATATATATATATATATATATAATAACTTTATAAACGACAGTTTACTATTTTTTCTTATTTCCTATATTATTTTTTTTTGGGAAAATATTTTTACTAAAAAATATATAGAAATTTTGTTAAAATTAACTAATTTTTATAGAAATCTATAAATTTTATTTATATATATAAAGGCGTTTTTTTCAGGTTAGATACAACTTTCGATAAGAATTCAATTTAAAGTTCTATCATGTTTCAAAAACACCTCTCTCTCTCTCTCTATTTATATAAATATATATATACTCACACAAATGTAAATAGTTTTGTGTGGACAGATATTTAAAATTAAAAATTATGTGAAAATTAAATGAATAATATTATTTTAAATTTTAATATTATAACATTTATTTGATTTGACCGAAGTATTTGATTTGATTTTTTAATCAAATGACTTGTTAATATATATATATATATATATATATATATATATATATATATATATAGATAGATAGATAGATAGATAGATAGATAGATAGATAGATAGATAGGTTCATCCAAATGTGACGCCTAGATCTGTGTTTTATTAAAAAGAAACTATACACAAGTTTTGTTTGTGTATATTTGTAATTTTTAATATATAAAATCATTTTCAATTTACAAAATTGTATTTTACTAGCAATTATTAAATTATATTAGTAAAACTTTATCTTGCAGATTATGTTAGGAAATCACTGATATAATTAATAATAATATATATATATATATATATATATATATATATATATATATATATATATATTTATTTGTTTACATTTATATATTATAATTTTATATATATTTATTTTATTTAATTCTTAAACAAATATTAATAGACTAATTTAATTAAATTACATGTAATCAATAATTAAATATTGAGTCAATATTATATTAAGTATATTTGTATAAATATTACAATTTATTTTTCTATAAATTTGTGCATAAAATGTCTCACAATCATTATCAGTTCTATTTTTCTCAAGTGTAATTAATTTTGTGTGTTTAATTCCTTAAATTACATAGGTAAACATACATACACACATATATACATATAAATATATATATAAGTATATAGTAAAAATATAACACTTAATTTTAATTTAAAAAATATATTTAAATTCAAATAATATAAATTGCTAATTAAATAAATAAATTCCAATTCAATTTAAATTGCATAATGTTATTGATAACTGTAGTAATATACAAAAATGATAATTTAATAGATAAATTGAGTAATAATATTTCTTTTAAATTATTCATTAGATTTTAAAACTTGGTGTCAACAATAACATACGTAATAAAATCTATTTAATGTTGAAAAAATACTATGTACATTATTGCAAGCTGCATAAACTTACCATATATTGCTCCGGCGGTGGCATTGTGATGCTGTTCATATATATTTTTTTTAAAAAAAATGTTTTATGATAATATTTAATGGCTGTGTTTAACGCCGATTCGTTATATCAAAGTTTATTGTCTATGTACATATCAGACATATAAACATTAATTGGTCCATTCAAGTCGATTAAATCGTTTTATTCGTTCTGTTTGAAACTCCTTGGTACTTTACACGGTGTGTTAACACAACGATGTTTTGTTATGAGTCATCTTCAATGTAAACAGATCCATCGGTTTGATTAACATATTAATGTTTGTTTAATTGGTTGAAGTTTCGAAGAGTTATAGCGCGCTATATAATTAAAACTTATATGAATTGTACGCTGTCGTTTTATGACGTTCATCTAGAAAGTATTTTTTTTAATAATAATTTTCGTCTATATAGTGTGTTTAATGAAAAAGCATTCGATTATCTTCTTTTTAATATATATTTATTTTTAAGTACTATCTTTAAAATTGTTTGAGTTTTTTCTACGTTTATTTAACGAATTCTGAATAAGATTATGCTGGAGAAAATTAGGTCATCACAATCGATTTGTAGATTGTCAAATTTATTGTCGTATTTGTAATTGTCTCTTCATGAAATCAATTCAATGTCAGTTGTCATCATACTTGGAAGAGATTAATTGTTTAGAGCACATTCACTTCGATTGGTAAATGTTGAAAATAAACAGAAATTCGACAGACGTAAAATTAAAAAAATATTTTTTTTTTCGGGGGGTGAAAAAATATAACGAGAATAGATGAGAATAAACAAACAGATGAATAAAAAATGAACCCAAACGAAAATGGACTTAAAACAAACAGAATTAAAGTGTGCGTGTCCCGTGAAGAGAGAAACCAACCACGTGCTGGCACGCGAATCGCAAGCGGTTGCGACCACTACCGATGCTCAGAGCCAACTGATCGTGGCCGAGTGTCCTAGCCTGCTGAATCACAGGCGCACAGACACACTGAGGGGTGCATACATCTGTCTGTGTTATTCTTAGTGCTCCTTTCCCCCGTCGCAGTCGTCACGCTACCGTCAAGTAGGATAGCGTTTGAAACATGTACCGTGTATCTAGTTTTCCGCGGCAGGAGTACGTACACACACACACACACACACACACCACACACACACACACTCACAAACACTCACACACAAACTCACACTCACACATACCCAATCAAGCTTATATGTGTATACTCGCATACACATACATTTCTAATGTACAGGATACACACACACATATACATATATATATATATATATATATATATATATATATATATATATATATATATATATATATATATATATATATACTCTACTGAACAGATTATCAATATATGACTGGCAGATTACGTAATGGAAAGAGTATGAGTTTGTTAAAGTGGACTGAAATGAAACGAACATATGATGTCCTTCAATTATTCGAAATGAAGCTTTTCGTTCGGGGATGCTTTTTGCAATTCATAGGTTTTTCGGCTATGTAAAAAACTGTAAATGTAAAATTAGTGTATACATCGTACTGATTTGATTTTGTTTAATCATGCTAATCATGTAATATACATATATATATATATATATATATATATATATATATAATTAATCATAAAAGTATCCCTACCACCTCTCATATTCATTAAATTTTGCTTCATGAAAATGTGAAAATTAGAGGATATTTCAATTATCGTTTAATAATGTACTTCAAAATATGATATTTACAAATGAAAATAAATGATCGATTGGGAGAAAAATAAATAACTATAATTCAAACATGAATATTTTATACCCACAAAAGCATCCAGCCACTATTAACACATATTCGTCCGCTTGACGAAAATTCGTCATCTTCCAGAGAATCATCCATAGCCAAATGACGAAAATTCGTCATTTGTATATTACAGAGAATAATTGATTTTTGTTCTCTTAATTCTGAGTATATTAAATTATAATTTTAACCAAACAGAGATAATGCCATGAGAGAACTGATTTTAGCTTCAGTTGCATCGCATAACGGTGCAAATGTAATCAAAAACAAAGTAAAACTGTATAAGTCGGTATTGGGTATAAAAGAATTTTATTCAAAGTTTAAACGCTCGGGTGTTCGAATAACTAAACAAATTTAGTTGTATTATTGTTAATTTTTTTAACCCTTTCTTATCAAATAATAAAATATACCTAAAATGGAGGACAAAAATGAAATATATACAGGCATTTTATCTGATTGTGAGGCAGAAAGAAAGAAAAAGAGAATAATAACTTTGTGTTTTTAGAAATTCGTTTAAACTTTTTTATGAATTTAATTGTTTTTTAACTAAGGAAAGCCAAAAAAAATAAAAATTTATATATAAAGATAAATTTGTTTTATATCATTTTCCAAGATTTCACTGAAAAATATATGATTTCTAACAAGTTATATTAGTTTTATATAGACCATATCATTTCTACAGATAGTGTCAAAAAATGCCGGCATTTGGTGAATGGCGGTGCAAAAAGTTACCCGACGAATATGTGTTAATACAGTTTAAAAAGAATTAAAATTTCGAAATTTTTAAATTTTAGAACGTGTTTTAATCTATTAAGCATGGATTCTTTAATATTTTTTTTTAAAAAAAACGTTTTTTTTTTTTGAAGATGTGTTTTTAACATTTCTTCACTAAAACATGACAACTGTCCAAATATCTCTTCAGTTCTTTCCATTAATGTTCTATTGTCCTGGATTATTTTAGCTCAGTATATAATGCCATCCAAATGTGACGCCTAGAGTTGTGTTTTATTAAAAAGAAACTCTACACATGTTTCTCAACACACATGTTTCTTTTTAATAAAATACAAATCTAGACGTTTGGACATTTGGATGACCCTATACAAAACCTATGCCTTAGTTTTTTTAAAAAAATCGGTGCTCGAGATCATTTTCTTATTGGAGTGAATATTTATTTTATAATTCTGATTTTTCTGATTGTAATTTAAAATTGTGTCTGATTTTAAAATTGTTCTTTAAAATGTTGTAAACAAGTCAATCAGTGATATAATATTTTTCAAATCACTTTTCAATGATACAATATTTTTTCATTTTCAGAAATATATACACAATCGTACACCATTACGAACCCATTTTTATGTTTGACAGTTAATTGTTAAATTTCTTTTATGGGACTCATAGCCTGATTTTCATCACACGATTTTTTACAAAATGAATAAATTATTTTCAGTATTAAAAATAGTGCTTTTCTCAAAGACAGACCCGTGATTAATTTTTTTCAAATAGAATTTTGTATTTCTCTTGATTTTGTTGAATATTTTTTGTCATTTTTGCGAGTAATATTCATGATTACCATATTTTCTGATAATTCTACGAACTCTTTCAGTAATTAATTTCGCATTTGTACTTATTTATACATTTACATGTATTTATATATACACACACACATACACATATACACACACATACACATATACACACACATACACACACACAGATACATACACACACACACACACACACACATATATATATATATATATATATATATAGAGAGAGAGAGAGAGAGAGAGAGAAATATATATGTATAAGGTCATCCAAATGTGACGCCTAGATTTGTTTCCGTCTATATAAGATTTGTTTTATTTAAAAAAAATAAATTTCGGCTCTCGACTCGGATCATTGCCCGGTGTTGCTCTCGTTTGCGTCTTTGATAGACCTGATTATCAGGACCGATTGGGATATACACACGAATTTCTTTCGGCACCGTGACTGAATGAATAAATATATTTCTTCAGTCGCAGACTCGCACGCACAGAGTAATTAAATGATTCGGAGAAAGAACCGGACCAGGAAGCGAACGGGGATCCTGAGGATCGCAGGCTGCTGAACTCTCAAATCCGTGAGATTGGGAGGGCAGTGGCTCAGCACCGGGACATATTTGACTCGTCATTATGGTCGTTCACTCGTCGGTTGACCAAGCGTCGCTCTAGGTGCGTTGCGCTTCTGAAGGAGAACGGTGACCTGGCTGTCGAGTCGAGGGACAAAGCCGAGGTGCTCGCGGATTCATTGGAGGAGCAGTTTACCTGCGCCCCCCATGAGTCCCCTGAGTGCTTTAGGTATATCGAGACATTCGTTCAGTGATATCTCCATATGCCGACGGCTGATTTTCCTGACGCCAAGGGATTCTGTTCATTCGCAGACTGAATGTGAAAAAAGCAGCAGGTGACGACTCAGTCGGGAATGCTGACTGAAACGTCTTTGCGGGGATTGTGTATCTCATCTTTAACGGGATCATTATATTCAAATCATCGCGATTCCGAAGGTCGGCAAGTTATTTACCGCCCGATTACGCTGCTCTCCAACCTGAGTAAGGTGTTCGAAAGAATATACTCGATCATGTTTTAAATTCGGTTTTCGGGCGGCTTTACGTGATGACGGAAATTAAATGCATATATTTTTGGACGTTAGCATTTGACAAGGTCTGGCATGCTGATCTACATATATATACATGGGGTTTCCTGAAAGTGTGGTATCTTTTGGCATCGCCTATATATATATACCGTGCGATATATGCAATTGTGGCGCAATCATGGCGCCCGAGGTGCATAGATGAACTCGACTTTCTATCGAACGTGGAGGAGAGTTCCGTGGCGGTCTTCTTTCGACCTACTCTAATGTATATATATTGTTTATATTTAGTTCTGCATAAATAAGAGGTTGATGTTTCACCTGTAATACAAATGATTATACAATCACGCCAATGTGAGAAAGCTTATATATGCGCTCGGGTAATGATGCGCACCATTTTGTTCGTAAACTGTACATCGCGATCTCCGACTGCTCACGGTCGACCCAGGCTCGTCGGTTGTATGCGCGGTCGGAACACAACCCCTTATATCGATCTTGTCGATGAATTCTAAGCACAAGCGGCCCCGACGACTAGAGTTTCATAAATTTACATCATTTTGGCTAAATTGCAAATCTGAAAGGATTTGTGCGACTGTCCAACAACGGACCGTCGTCTCGGTCGTTGCTACCCTTGGCAAAAAAAAATAAATTATACACGTTTCCCTATACACTTTTTTCTTTTTAATAAAACACAAATTTAAGTGTCATATTTGAATGTCCCTATATAATGAGTGGCTTGAACTAGTATAGATTTAAATTTTCTAAATTAAGAGAAGGATGTTATCTTCAAATTTTTTCTATATTCTGTTACTTTGGACGAAGAATACATTAAATTAAATTTGCGTATAAATTAATATATTTATTACTTTATATATATATATATATATATATATATATATATATAGAGAGAGAGAGAGAGAGAGAGAGAGAGAGGAACTGTAAATAATGTATCTCTAAATATTGTTTAGACATTTTTTTAATAAAAAAAACATAATGTTTAATACAAATGAATTATCGTTCCAAAACCACAATATATAAAAGTGTCCAATAACAGCCCTCTGACAATGAAGGGACGACTATCGAAATGTACATCAGTTTTTAAACAAATAAAGGGAACAATGAGTGATTATTGGACATTTTTATAATTTATGTTGAAGTGAATTTGTCACAGTACGAAAATAAATAGAAACATAACGTTCTTTTTTATTAATTAGTTTTATTTTATTTGTACATACAGTTTAAATTGTTGTTTCAAATATTAAAACAAACATGTAATGCAAAAAATTGATATAATCAATTATTCATGAAAAGTGATATAAAAAATAGGTCTGTATATAGTTATATTTCTAGTTTATTTTTATATTTTTTTAAAATCAACGATCTACTTTCATATTTTATGTACTTTTATGCCTTCTTTTAAAAAATATAGGATATCATTTTCAAAATTTATGCAAAATATTAATATGGATTTTTTTTAGTAAATATATATATATATATATATATATATATATATATATATATATATGCATGTTTATAACGAAAAATCAATCACTATAATTGATGTTTAATGCCCATTGAGACGTATTATAAAATAACTGTTGATACAACCGTATGCTAATCTCCATATGCAATTGTGAACTCGCACAAGGTAAATCTGGTTAAACACATTATAACCCTCAGACTATTGAATCACGCAGCCAGATAGCCTATCAGTAAAAGCAGTGTCCGAACCAGTGGACGACGCCCCGGATTTCAGTTCCGGTTTAACTGATGTTTCTACATGTACATTTTCATACATATAAACATATGTATATATATATATATATATATATATATATATATATATATATATTATATTGCGGACTAAATTTCCAGTTCATTTCACATATTTAAATTTGTATTATCAATAAAAACAATTTTATGAGAAATAAAATAACATTGTTATAGAGTTTGTACAAACAACACAACTTGATCGAATTTATATACTTTTTTTATTTTATATTTAAAATAGAATAAAAAAAAACTTTTTTGTTTGTACGTTATTATACACCCGGTTCAATTTCAACAAAAGAAACATTTACAAAACAACCATTAAAGTTATTTATATAAACCATTTTATCGACTTTAAAAAAGTCGCTTTTTTTTCTTTCGAGATAAAATGAAGGGTGAATCTGAAACATGTAGAGAGAAAAATCGGATAATTTGCCGGATTCTTATTTGGTTTTATTTTATTTTCAGAGAAAATGTTTTAGTACGTATTTATCGCTGCTTTTTTGTAAGAATCTTAATCTTCAAATCACGAGGCCAATTGAATATACGGTATTAGCTTCTCGGAAATGAAATGTATACATACATACAAACACAGATTGATATATATATATATATATATATATATATATATATAACGTATTTTTATTTCTTACTATTTTTTTTAAAAAAAACTTAATCACAAAATATATTTGTTATTGTTTATTTGATTTCATATATAAGTACATTTATTTGCTTTTCTCTTATTAATACAAGCAAGATACAAACAAAAAATAAGATTTCTGTAAAAATGTAAATACAAGATAAAACGGAATGTAGAAAAAAATGTTTCAAAGAAAAGTGGATTTATAAATTCGTTTGAAATTTATAAATGAGTAATTTATATTTCGTTCCTTTTATTTCGTGTAGAAGAAATTAAGCTTAATATTTTTAATGGAAATTTATTTTTTAAATTCTTTTCTTTTATTATCATATTTAAGTATAATTAAAACATTTTATTTTCTCTGTTTAAAAAAATGATTTAAGTTAGAAAATGATGTTATTTATAATGACACAATAAAAAATAATATTTATTAAATTTTTCTAAGTTTCATTAAAAAAAAATTAAAATATTTATGAAATATTGTTGTAAGTATAAAGGTGTTAATAGAAACGTTATTTATTTTATTCTGCTTTATTCATAGTATTTATTTATTTTAATTTGTTGGACTTACTGTATGGTTTTGTATTATTTTCGTTGCTAAATTTGTAATTCCATTCGTAAGACAGTTGTTGTCTCTACAACGTTCAAAACTATTTGAAATAAATTGTATTGTTAACAAATATTCGTTATTTTGTGTTGAGCGTGAAATGTTTGAAATTTTAATCTAAGTTAAAAATAGATTAATTTTAAACGTGTCTTTTTTATAGACTAACTCTTTGTCCAATTAATTTTATAAAAGAAACTACAAGTATTTTTATTTAAATTTTATTAATATAAGTATAAATATTTTTCAAGGAAAAAATTCAGATAATTAGATTGTCAATATATGAACGAATATCAGAAAATATTAACATTTTCTAGTCATTGTTCACGATATTAAAATTCTTGAATAAATATCTTATTATATTTGATCATGTTATTTATGTTTTATCAAAGTATTTTAAAAAGAACCGTTTTAAGTTATTTCTTTATATATTTTTCAATTTGAGACTGATTTTTCTATCATATTAAAAAAAAAATTCTGTAATATCAAACAATATTTTTTTATATATTTTAAGAAATATTTATACAATATATATATATATATATATATATATATATATATATATATATATATATATGAAAAATAATTTTTATCCGTTGATGAAAATCTCTGTAATATTATTTGAAAACAGGTGTTTATGTAATTTAAATAGATATGAGTATAAAAAAATGTGCGTCTAAATAAAAAATACATTTCGCTTTATTTGTGGAACATCAGTTCAACCTGCTGAAAAGTATGAAAGGTTGTCAAACCTTTGTCATGAGTCAACATGAGTCAGCTAAATTAGAAATAGTAAGTTCTTATTTTTTTTCTGTCTGTGTTTCGGAAAGTCATAATTCTATAGAGATATACGAAATCAAGTTATATTAATTTATTGTATTTCATATATAATTTTTTTACATATATAGGTGTTTTTTAAGCTTAGATAGAACTTTAAATTGAATTCATTTTTAAAATTCTATCTAACCTATATATATATATATATATATATATATATATATGTATATATTAGGTCGTGTAATATGAAATGTCGGATTTTTCTTTGATTTCCAATTGAAAAATGAGACATTTCATACGAGACGACATAATATACGAGGGTGGTTCCAGAAGTACCCGACCCAACAAAGAAAACACAAAAATTTTGGAAAAAATATATTTATTTTTCAACATAATCTCCTTTCAGCTCTATACACTTTTCCCAGCGATGTTCAATAAGTTCGATACGCTTTTTATAATAAGAACTGTCTTGCTCCTCAAAATACCCATTAACTGCCGATATCACTTCTTCATCGTTGGGAAATCTTTAACCACTGAGCCATTTTTTCAAGTTTGGGAACAGAAAATAATCCGAGGGGGTTAAATCTGGCGAATAGGGTGCATGAGGTAGTAATTCAAACTTTAATTCATTAATTTTGGCCATTGCAATAACGGATTTGTGAGCTGGTGCATTGTCTTGATGAAACAACACTTTCTTCTTAGCCAAATGCGGCCGTTTTTGCTTGATTTCTTCGCTCAAACGTTGCAATAAGTTCGCATAATACTCGCCGTTGATAGTTTTTCCTTTTTCAAGATAGTCAATGAAAATTATCCCACGCGCATCCCAAAAAAACCGACGCCATGACCTTGCCTGCAGATGAAACGGTCTTCGCCTTCTTTGGAGCCGGTTCTCCTCTTTTCAGTCCATTGTTTTGATTGTTCTTCTGTCTCGGGTGTGAAGTGATGGACCCATTTTTCATCCATGGTTATGAAACGGCGCAAAAATTCTGCTTTGTTGCTATGAAACTTCGCTAAACACTCAATTGAAACATCTTCACGACACTGTTTTTGCTCGAGTGTGAGCAAACGCGACACCCATCTTGCACACAGCTTTCTCATGTCCAAATTTTCAGATAATATGCGATATATCGCATTTTTTGAAATGCCTACTATGTCTGCTAGCTCGCGCACTTTCGTTTATAAAGGTATGATAAAGGTGTTTTTAGGTTAGATAGAATTTTCAATAGGAATTCAATTTCAAGTTCTATCACGTTTATAACTCTCTCTCTCTATGTATATATATATATATATGTAGAGAGAAAGAGAGAAACATTGTATTGGTCGAAGTGAACAATTTTTAAAGAGGCCTTCAAAAACCAGCAATGTATATAGAAAGATTGATGATCATTTTTTTGTTGATGATGATAATGATTATATATATATATATATATATATATATATATATATATATATATATACACTGTATTTTAAATTTAAGATGTTTTTTTAATTTTTTTAATAATTGAAAATCAGTACAAGAGTTATTAATTTTTACATTCTAATTTTTATTTAATTATTTTCTTAACAATGTTTTAAAAATTTTAATACACATATTTAAATGCAATCAAAGACGTTTAAAATTCAGAAAAAAATAATTTCTTTGTGTGTGTGTGTTTATATATATATATATATATATATATATATATATATATATATATATATATATATAACAATAATTCACGGAGTTGTCGATTTGAAATAAAAAAAATATATTAAAATTTTACAAATGAAAAAGTCTGTTAAATATATTGATCAACAGTACAGTAAACGAATTTTTAAAAGTCAACATCACGCATTTTTTAATATTTGAAGTAAGCAAATCCGTGCTTTAATTATAATTATCAAAGCGTAGCACTGATTGCTGTAATGGTTGTCATACACTCAGATAATGTTTATACACACACACACACACACACACACATACACACACATACACACACATATATATATATATATATATATATACACACACACACAAGTTTGCAAATATTTTCTACATTTTAAATTCAAAAATAGAATATACTTGAATTCACACGCATTCATTTGTACTTGATCTTGTAAATCAGATATAATTCTCGAATGTACGTGCTTTGAAAAAGTAAAACGAATCGTCAGAAACTGATATTGTATTTTTGAATTCATGTTATAGTCATATTGTAATAATATTACTCAAACTGTTGGAAGAACAATTTTGTATGATTTATTTTTTTTACAATTTCAGCGAAAACATAATTGAAAATTTAATAACGAAATTTGTAAATCATAATATATATATATATATATATATATATATATATATATATATATAATCACATTTCGTTCTCACTCCACTCCTTCTAAATACTTTATCTAAATATTTTCAGTTCAAATGATATTTTTTAATCGTTCCAAAAATTTCAAGTAAAATGCTTATTATTTGTTATCGATTTGTTAATATTTATAGGTGACTAATCAGTAATTTCAATCGTTCTATTTATTCTTCAATTCATTACGTCTAATATTTGAATCTTGTTTTTTGACGATTTTTTCAAAGTAGTTTCGAAATTAACAATTTTAGTTTATATGATTGTATCTATATGATTGTAAATTGAATTATATGTAATATAAAAAAGGAAATTAATTTTCATACACTGAAATTTCAAACAGCAAACAACTTTCTGAAACATATTTTTCGTTAAACAGAATGACTACTATATTTAAAACCAATCATCGTTCGTATTCATAACCAGTGTGCATGGGATGGAATAAAACAGAGTTATGCATAAAAAAGAACACGTTCTTTGAATATAAGCATCGAAATCCATGCATATTGTAACGAACAGTATGCATGCATGTTTATATATATATATATATATATATATATATATATATATATATAAATGTTTTAAAAGCGTTACAATATTTTCAGTTATTAATAAAAAATCTTTTTAGAATTCATTTCGACGACTAAATAAGTCTGTTTCAATATATTTTAGTACAAAACGAAAATGTTGAGGTTCACAATTATTTCCGCATTTTAAAAAAAATATTGTGCTTTTTTTTAAATTTCCTGTTCCGTAACTCCATCGTCCGAGAAATGTCATCATTTATTTTAGGTCGACCTCTTATATTTATATTTTTCCTTTACGTGGAGTATTGTCGATTTTTTTACATTCGAATAAAACATTTTTTTTTATAAACATTTCTTTTGAGAAATTATAATTTCTGTAACAGATTTTTCACTATTATATTATTTACTATATGTTATAATTATTTTAATTAACTATTAATTATATTTTGTAAAAACTAACAAACTGCATCGAAAAAAATCAAATCGATGCATGTTAATTATAGTAGGTTTTTTTATTCTCCTTACATTTTGTTAATTTCAAATACCTGTATACGAATGATTTAAATGTTTAATAGTTTTTATGACTGTATTTAACTTATTCCATTAAGTTAAATGACCTGTTTCTGTTCATTTTAAGTTGAAATTGTCTCCCGGATGGAACCGTCTGCCATGTTTTAAAAATAAAAATTATACTATATCCTCTCACAACGTTCAGACGCTTACTGCATGTTTATTTAGTATTACACGTATTTTCCATAAATATATACTACATATTCAGATATTTGTTTGAATGAATACTTTATACATACACACACATACATACATACGTGTATATATATATATATATATATATATATAATTTTTTTTTTTAAAAATGATATATTTAATTTTGAACCCTACTTATCTCAATAATACTGAAATATTCAATTTAGTAAATATTTTAAATTATAATAATTATACATATTTATGGAAAGAAGGAATTAAACATGATTAATTGTAAACTTTTCATCGAGTTCAATAATAAAATAAAAAAAATAATGATTAAAAAATAGGAATTATATAGTGGTATATTTTAGTAAAAATAAACATATTAATAAAATTGATACAAGTGTTAGTGTTTAATAATTTATTGTAAAGAGTTTTATCAACTATTGTATAATTATCTAAGAAGTTATATTTTTTATTTACCTCTTGATTTGCTTTATTTAAGAATTTTAATAAAACTAAAATATTTTTTTGAATAACAAAATGTTGAAATAATTGTTTGTAATAATGGTTTTAATTTATTATTGAAAATTATTAAGAAGGTATTCTAGTCTAGACGCACGAATTTTAGGTGTTTTTTCGGGCGCTATAAAAAAAAAACAAATATTTTTACTATCCATTTTTTATCAGTTATTTATTGACATTTTAAGAGTATAAAAAAGTATTATTAAAAACAAAAAATTCAAAATTGAAAAAGGTACAGGCTGGCAAAGTGGGGGCTCGAAAAAAAAGCTGTCTCCTGGTTGACGTGGTTCCAATTCTTTCGGTCATTTAAAACAAAATTTTTTTTGAAATTATTGAAAAAGAAGGTCGTAGTAGTATCCCCGTCTAGGGAAATTAAAAAAAAATTTTTTTACGCAAAATGGCGGCAGTGTGAAGAAACAGTCATTTTTTGCCGTATTTTTTCAACTTTCGGAATTTTTTAAAAATAGTAAAAAACAAAATTTTCAAAAAATTCTAGGCGGGGGCAATCACTGTTAGATTGAGAAGCTCTGTACCAAATTTCAAGTAAATCGGTCCATTACAAGTTGAGATATCACGTCAACCGTGTCGAAAAAAGTAGTTTCGAGAAAAACGCGTTTAAAGTTTGGAGTTCCGGCCAGACCGGATTGGTTGGCGCGTCACAAAAATAGCTATAACTCCGAAAATAATTCGAATTTCGAAAAATCCTCTTAAGGACATATCTTAAAGGTCTAAACTTTGAAAATATTAAAAAATCGATTTTTTCGAAATTCTTGACTAGAATACCCCCTTAATAGAAATAAAAATAAATATATTTTCTCTTCAAAGTTGATAATTTATAATCTGCACATAACTATAATTTTTATATTACTAGAAGACATAGGTCCGACTAATAAACTTCACTTTTCAGTAAGAAAAATATTATCCAGAATTCTTAATTTTGTAAATCGATTGTTTTTAAGATGATTTACGAGGACAGTAAGAAATATTAACCCAGATTAGAAAAATTGATAAGGAATTTCAATTTACATCCCCCAAGATCTTTTTTGTGAAAAATCATTCCTTGAATCTTTAATTTTTGTTGCTAATGCACATTTAATATAATATTTCGTCTCATTATTCTTTATATACATTGCTGGATGAATGTCTCTTCTAAATTTTCCACTTTCTTTTCTTCCATTTCATATCTACAGATTTTCTCATTTATCCATGAATCTCTTCTTGATCTCTGTATCATTTTGGGTGCCAAATATTAACTTCTGTAGTCCATCAGCGATCTTCTTATTTTATTATATGATTGGTTCATTTCCATTTTAAAAAAAATCCATTTTAACCTTTGCAATTTTTTTTAAAAATCCAACCCATATCTCTTTTAGTCTCTACATGTTATTTCTAACATACATTTTTCTATGCTTCTCTGTGTTATCTAAAGCCACTGAATTATTTTGAATTTTAAGGTCCATCTTTTATTATTACAATAGAAAATATGTAAGAAGCATTGGTGAAATTTTTTTATTCAAACGTAGAGGAAGATTCCAGTTCATAATTTAAATTTTTTTTTCTAAGTTGACACCATTATATTTTTATTCATCTTTTTATAAATTACACACACACACACACACACACATATATATATATATATATATATATATATATATATATATATATATATATATATATATATGTATGCATGTATGTATGTATGTATTGTATTGTGAATTTTGTAATCTTTAAATATTTAATCATATTTTTTTATTATTTCATAGGCTGGGCTATTAAACTTTAGTTTTTGTACATTTTGTAATATTAAATAATCTTGTATTTACTTTATCACTAATTTTCATGTGGATGATCATGTCATCATCTTCATGATGTGATATTAAAAAAAATATTTCAAACCAAATGCTATGATCTGAAGATGAATGATTATTATTGAAAGATGTGTGAGTAAAAAAATGATCACAAATAATTATTAAACTCTTTTATAAAGTTTTATAGTGTGATAAGACTGTTTTTATTGAGAATCTCATTTAATCTTATTATGAGTCCAAATGGAGTTGAATTCTATTCATATTTTGTGTTTTAAATTTAAGGTGGTTGGTCATAGTCTTACAGGGACGCGGGGTAAGGAGTAGTTTTTTTGTATGGGAATGTTTGCCAACTCATGTATAGTATCATTAATGAACACGACTAACATGTATATGTCAAAAATTCGTTCTGGCTGTACAGTTCGTACTGGCTCTAACTTTAAAATCATTCATTTACAATTCTTTTTCATCTAAAAACTTACAAACGGCGTTGTGAAGATTTGTTTTACTCGAGTGATAATACTACTAAAAATATAAGCTTTACAATAAAACATGTTTTAAAAAATTCTTGGCATTTTTTAGTGGAGTTTCAATGACTTAAGTTTCAATTTATACCACACCACCATAAGAGCCCATGTTATAAGACACAATTTTCATGTGTTTTAATTTTTTGTCAACATTTAATTTTTCTAAAACGGGATGGAGAAAAATTTCAAAAAAAATTCCTGAAGAATTTGATCATTATTATGATCATTATATTCAAATTTTAGACTAATCTTATCATATTTTTTAACAGACCAACCTCCTTAATAAGATTTATTTAAAAATTATATTTATTTATATAAAGTAATTCACCATACTTCAGTAGTATATGTAATGATTGACATTCTAAAGAGTCATCTAGGCCTAAATTTGTGTTTTATTAAAAAGAAACATGTGTATAAGGTGGTGTATAGGGAAACTTATGTATAGTTTCTTTTTAATAAAACACAAATCTAGGCGTCACATTTGGATGACCCTATATAAAATACTATTTATTAAATAATAATTTGAGTTGCATTGACTAGGATCTAAATAAATTCATTTAGATCCTAGGTGTTAAGATGATTAATGTGGAGTATAAAAATTGATAGAATGTTAACAACTAAAACAAGAACAATTTATTTAAACAGAAAGAAAAAAATAGTTTACTGAATGTTCCAATCGAATGAAACAAACAACAAACCATTTCATCGAGATCAAGATTTAGTATCGAACTCAACACTCACTTTTTAATTCGTAAGTGTGTGTATCAGTATGGGGCTGACATACATTCGTACAGGTTAAGCAATATTTTTTCTTGTCGCGCGTAAGGTCGTGTCGTATTTCGGTCCAGCGAAGCTCCAACGACGAGAGTCGCGCCAACTTACTGGACCTCAGTTTCACCCAAGTCTAGTGGATTGTCCCGTCATCGATCGGGGCAAGCAGCCTCGGTCGCTTGTACGTTGCCGGGGGATCGATTGTTCCAAGCGCTTTCATTGCATCGTCGTGCCGCACTGTCGACGGCTCTGTTCACGAACAAACTCGTCGATCGACGATATTCATACTTTTTTGTGCCCCCCGAAAGTTTCTGAATTATTGTTGTGTGTTTATTGTACAAACGATCGTGGTCAATATATATATATATATATATATATATATATATATATATATATATATATATATATATATACATGTGGAAAGTGTGAATATTTAAATTATTATATGTTTATATTCTGAAAGTTTCAGTAATTGAGTAAATAGTTTAATAATTAGTAATAGTTTGATTAATTGATTTGAAACTTGAACAGGAAAATAGTGAACTTTTATAATAATAACATTATAAATAGTTTTCAAACAATTCTAACGCATTATTTATCAAAAATTTAATTAATATTTATTATATTATTTCATGAAAAACTACTTATTTTAGCTCTTAACAACTTTAATAAATTTAATTCATAGGCAGTCAAATATAAGTCTTGTATAAATCTTTGTAATTGTTATTTTTTTATATAAAGTGTTTTTTAAATGTGATAGAATTTTAAATTGAATCCGTATCAAAAATTCCATCTAACTTAAAAAACATCTTTTATATATACATGTATATTTATATATAGAGGTATAATAAAGGCGTTTTTTAAGTTAGATAGAACTTTCAATAGGAATTCAATTTAAAGTTCAATCACGCTTGAAAATACCTATATATCTTTATAATTCATAATTTTTCAATTATATATGGTTTATGATATACAAATTATTTTTTAAAATATTTTTTGTAAAATAATAAAAATATATTAATTTACTATTTGTTTAGAAACTGTGGTAAATTCACTTTAATACAAATGAATTATCACCCCCAATGTCACAATATGTTATATAAAGTGTTTAATAATCACTTATTGTTCACTTTGTTGTGTATGACAATAAGAGGCTAATGTGCATTTCAGCGGCGATGCCATCATCGTCAGAGCCTTTTTTGTATATTAATTTATCAAAATAATTCCTTTAATATGTACAACAATAATATGTTATTTTGTTAAACTATTATTTATGTTATTTGTGTATTTTTATTTCAATATTTAATTTTAAATAGGAGTTAAATGAAAACTCCTGTTTATTTCTCTTTCATAGTTTCATTTATTTTAGAGTCAATTTTAATGTTTTTAAAAAAATAGTATGGTTTTAAAGATTAATAATTCTTTGAATTATTAAGAAAACAATAATTTTATTGCAGTGTAATGTATGTTTAGTTTTAAATTTTCATTTAAATATTTATTTTTTCATACAAGTTATATGAAAACTCATATTTTTATTTGATTTTAAATTCAATTTAAATATATGAAAAATATAACAAAGCTTTAAAGGTTGATAACTCTGTAAACTATAAAAAGACAATATTATAAATGTGTTTACATTTTATTAAATATTTTTTAATTTAAATATATAAATATATATATATATATATATATATATATAGAGAGAGAGAGAGAGAGAGAGAAATAATGGAAAATTTCGTTTTTCCACCAGTAAGTTCTTAGTAAATAATTAAATTCGAAACTCGATCAATCTATGTAACTGTAATTTTTAACATTACTATTATTTTTCCATTCGTATAATAGAATTTTGAAAATTGAAGAAAGTAAAGCTCATTTTCGCTCTTATATTACTTTTACTTTTAGTAGCGCAGCATTGATTACTTCATAAATATGTTGTTTATGAAGAGAGTATTGTAAATGTTCAGATAATTCAAAAATGGATGTAGAAGTTCCATTCTAGAAATTTTTTTTTAAAAAAAACCCTTTACAATGTGAAACATGCTTCAAAATTCATAATGATAAAATATATTAGTACGACTCATGTTATATTTTTAAATATATTTCTAGTTGTTCCATAGTTTAAAGTTAAATTATTGGATAATTAAAAAAGCTTCATTACATATTTCGTAATGATTGGGTATTACATAAATCAAATGATAGAAATTTTGATAAACTGTCTTTTCTTAAGATTATTACAGTGAAATATATTAATTTAGAAGAAATTAAATGCCTCCAATAGAAATTATTTTAAGTAATTAACTAAAAATAAAATTTAAAAATTCTTAATTTTTATATACTATACAATGTATATTGATAAACTCTAACTATTTTTATTTCTTAAAGTATTTATTTTTTTATAGATGCGTTGAAAGAATTACGAATCTTTTTGGCACTTGTATTTTTATTAGTTACAAAATAATAAATAGAATGAAAATGTATTTTAGTTTTTTTAAAAAAAAAACGGTTCAAAGAAATCTACGTAAACAAATAATCGAGTTAATTGATTTATTTAAGTTACAATTAAAATAGAACAGATCCACTTTACCAGAAATATTTAATTAGAGATTGAAAGCTATTTTCGTGCTTACATTTCTGCGTAGTCAAATCGACAAGAGAACAAGTAACATAAAACATGTATCTTAAGTTACATATTTCAAAAACATCGTTCAGAAAAAGAAAAATTCGAAAAATTGCATTCGTGAATAGTGAGATAACTTGCATTCTATTTATACTCGACTGGATAAATTCCTAACATCACTGACTATTCGCTTAGTAAATGTCTGGAGATTTTTGTGTATTTTTTATGTTCAAATCGTATATATTTTACGGATCGTTGCGTATGAACTAAATGTTTGCCTTAAATACTTTTTAAAACGAAAACAGTTTACTTTAAAAAAAAATGAAATTATTTCCGTAACGTACATCCGCAGAAAAATATTTTTGTCGATGTTCTGTACTAATATTTGAACATTTATCCTTTGAAATATGGAAGTGATTAAAGAACAAGAAGTCTTCGTATGTGTATTTTAATATTAGCACAGATATATTAATATTACAAGACATGTTTATGAATTTGATTCATGTTTATTTCACACAATACAAAGAGTTAATAATTTCAAATTATTTCAGTAATTAAAATGATTATTTCTAATTTTGCAAATAGACAATAAAAATAATTTTGTTGTAAATTATATTTTTTAAAAATTTGGTTATTACAATAATATAGTTCTTGAAATTTGATTCTATTCAATTCATTTTAGTTTTATTTATAAAATTTCAATTTTACATTGTAATAATTTAAAGATCTCACTATTTATTAAAATATTTTAAATCTTTACAATTTACAGCAATATATTTTAATTTGGTAAAACGATACTCTTTTCAGTGCTTCATTTGACAACTAAAAAATATTCCAGTTTCCTAAATAATTTCTTTTTATAGAATATAAAAGGTTACAATTTATTTATATCTTTTTTCTTTCATATAAATTTATTTGCATGTCATTATCTATTAGCCTGTGGATTTTTGTTACTCTTATATCTTATTTGTCGTCTTCCTACGCTTAAATATCCCTTGTTATTTCTATTTTAGTTTTTTTCTCTAAGTTATTTTTATAATATATTTAAAATCGATAAACTAAGTATATTTATTAAGAAAATATTTGTTATCTATTGTATTAAGTTGATTTTAATAGCAGTTTCTTAATACATATAGTAATTTGTTGTTATATATATATATATATATATATATATATATATATATAGAGAGAGAGAGAGAGAGAGAGAGAAAGAGAGAAAAAAATGTTTTTAAGCGTGATAAA
>CP092094.1:20225000-20227500 GCA_029203775.1 Neoneuromus ignobilis | reverse complement strand
ATTTAAAATATACTTAAGTAGTATTTACAAGGTGTGTATAATCATTTTTATTTAATACAATCATTCTTATAATAATTCATAAAATATTAAGTATCTGTTGAAATATTAAGTATCTGTTAATTGACTCCTTTTTTATTTCTTATTAGTGTATAGTTGATCTTAAGTACATATTCTCGTACTTGTTCCTTTAACACGTTTACTATTGTCACTAATTATATATTCTAGTATAGTTTCCTACTTTTATATATTTAATGCATAGTTCCATAAATCACACATTGCACTTAAGTTCAGGTATGCATACAAACGACAGTTGTTTCGTGAGACTCGTGGCTCAGTACATTAAAATACATATTTATTAACTTCAGATTTTTAAGTATGTGTATATATATTAAGTAAATTACATAAAGATCTAAGTTTTAGAAAAATATTTTTTCATATTTTTTAATTAATGTTTTCAAAACCTATATTTGATAAGTAAGGTAAATTTATTTATTGCTTAATTTAATTAAATTTTTCAATTTAGTCTTTTTACTTTTTTACCATACTTATCAAACGACCCTCGTATAAACCCAGATTTTTAATGCTTTATTTTGAAGATGATAAAATGATTGTCAAAATGTACATTAGTAAAAATGTGAATAGTTGTTAATTGTCAAATGCTTTAATTTAATTAATTGAAATCCTTGTAATATAAGAAATTTTTTTTTAAATATTAAATCAATCTTAATGAAAAACAAATTAACACCCAAAGAATTTCAATTGATCTATTATAAGGTAGATCTATCTGAAACTCATAAATTATCAACGAAATTTCCTAAACTCATTCCATATTTAATACAAGTCATTACCGAATATTAGTTTAGATAAAAAAAATTATAATTGTTATAACTTAAAAATTGGATCAGATTTATTTTTAAATACAGTGATTATTGAATATCTCGTTTATTTTTTTATCTTTTTAAAATATAAAGAAATAAAATACTTCATACAGTTATGATTAACTGAAAATGTATGCATTCTAAAAGAAATATTGCTTTTATTTTAATGGCATTAATAAATTAATAAACAAACAGCATTATTTATGGAATAGCTGTATATGTCATGTTGTACATCATACATGCATATGGTTGTGACAATTTTCAAAGTTACTGAAGAGTTAGAGCTTGTACCCATACGTCATAATACAACCACCAGCTGACATTTTTAATGTATTGAAACAAATGTATATTTTGTAATTTGAGTTTAATATTTGTTTAATTAGTAATTATTCCAAATTTTATATATATATATATATATATATATATATATATATATAGAGAGAGAGAGAGAGAGAGAGAGATCCAAATGTGATGCGTAGATTTGTGTTTTATTAAAAAGAAACATATATATAGTTTCTTTTTAAACACAAATCTAGGCGTTACATTTGGATGACCCCATATATATATAATTAATAAAAAATAATTTTACATAATTTCAAATAATTTAACATACATATAGATATATTAATGTTTTGTATTTTTTTCCATATAGCACTGTTACTATTATTTTTCTCATAAAACCTAGAAATATTTAAAATTAGTGCCAAGTATATTTTTTTTATTTCAATACTTTTTAATATTTTATAAAAAATAAATAAACATATAACTACTATACGATAAGGCTATACATTTGCTTGCAAAAGAAATAAACTTATTTCCGAGTTTGAAAGTACAAGATAACTTTATATATTTTATAATACATTTACGAACAATAAGTGATTTATGAATTTAACTTGAATCATTTATATGATGTGACATTTAAATGAACTGAATTTCATTTTTTGTGAAAAGAGTTTTAACAGTGTGAAGTGTGCACGTTTTTTTTCAACTGAATCCAGTCTATGGAAAAATGTACGAAAAGTTGATAAGTTAACCTTCTTTCATTAATGATGTGAAATTTTTATTCTAATTTTTTATACACATTTAAAAAAAATTATATCCATTAGTACGTAAATTATTTTTTTGTACATATATTATATATATATATATATTTAAATTAAATATAAATAAGACAATATAATCTATGTAGAGCCTAGGAAGCCTCTCTGATAATATGAGAACTTAGTGATAGTTGTTTTTACGATATGAGATTGTCAGCCCCATTTTAAAACGTTTATTGTATTTTTTAATAAATTTTTCTTTATATTCGTTTATTTTTTATAATATTTTATATCAAAATTGAGTAATAATAGTTTATTATAAATCAAATAAGTTCATATTAAGAAATATATAAAAAAATAATATATATATTTTTTTAATAATATTTTCATAAAATAAATAATCGTTTATTTTGTAGTTTATAGCATATTTTTGGATTACTTTACCTCTGTTAATAGATATTTGATTTGCAGACGAAAGCAAAATTTTCATATGAATGATGATGCTTAACATATAAGGTATAAACCGCAGGCAGCCCGCATGAAATAATGGATATTCGATTGCACCTGCAGAAATATATAGAC
>CP092094.1:20187500-20222500 GCA_029203775.1 Neoneuromus ignobilis | reverse complement strand
AGTTTTATTTTATAAATTTTAAAAGTTAAAATATAGATAACCCTCCTATAACAGGGTAAATAGGTTCCTAGAAAATACCGTTTTGTGTGAAACTGTGTTATATGAGACTAGAAGCCAGTATTTATTATTTTTTATAATTTTCTGATATATTTTCTATAATAAAAATCGTGCTATCTAAATAGGTTTCCGCAATTTTCTTAACGTGTTAGAGCGAAATCGTGTTGTAGGATACCATGGTGTAGGAGAGTTATCTGTACATATTTTTTTAATATTATAAAATCATAACACGAATATAATTATGAATGTATGTTTTTTTTATTTTATTTATTTATTTTTTTTGATGAAAAATTAAAACAGACATTTACAATTATAGTAAAATAAGTGTCTCTATTCTTCAAAGTCGAACAAACTAATTTATAATGTGGTATGATCGATATTATTGTAAAGTGAATTATATTTAATTGTAAAAAGATACTTAAACAATCTGAACGACAAAAAAAATCGTTACATTTGTATTGTCGATCAACGTCAATCTTCCATTTTCATCAGACTCATTGGTTATGTCTGTGTAATTCTCTTTTCGTTGTATATTACATCGACCAATATATACTTATCTCGTATAAAAAAGGTTTTCTTATTCAGATTGATACAGTTTTTCACTCTGGCCTGTTTCAAATATTTGTTAATAGTGGTGTCACTTATAGGGCGCAAACAGAACCGCTTTTAGTCTTCAGATTTTACCATTTACACTCGAAGTTCGCATTCAAAAGTTCTCTCTTACACGAATTTGACCCTTTGTTTTATTAAAAGGCATACATTATTCATTGTATATGGCACAAATTGAATTTTTACATCGCGCGATCTTTCATTTTCACGGATACTATTAATATTAACTATAGACGTTTATGTTATTGAAATTTATTTTTATTATTTTACTGAATGTTTTTTTCGACCTACTTTTATGATTATTTACAATTCTATTCATATTACATTTTCTTGCCACTTTTACTTTATTTCATTTATTTTTTGGTCATGTTGATAAAATATTATATCTAACTTATAAAATAATTTTAAATAATGAGAAAATATGGAACGTGTACTGTCTAAAATTTTTCTCTTGTTATATTATTACATCTTTCTAATAAACAGCTGTGAAATATAAAGTCGTTTATCAAATAGTTTGTTGTGAATAGATATTTAAAAAAAGTATGTCATTTGGATCACTCTATATAATAATTTTTGTGCTTTAAATTAATTATGGTAAATTTTGTTTAGTTATTTATAATGTTTTCTTATATATTTATTACTAAATTGATTTTTTTGTTATAAAACTTTAAATATTTCACTTATTAATTATTTTCAAATTTTAAATATCAATAACTGCCCTATTTTCATCAATAATACGAGGGTAATCTCATAAGTACTCAGCCTGACTTAGAGATGGCGGTAGTTGTTTGAAAAATATCACTGTGTTAGAAAGTACACAATCTATAAAGTATATGTTTCAAGTTTGAGGACGCCACGTTGTTTAGTATTTGTTTGGCATCCATCAATAGTGAACGTTTTCAGTAAATTTGTAAAAATGGAGAAAATTGGTCATCGTTACGTGATACAATACTTTTATTTAAAAGGCCTCAGGCCAACCAATATAAAAGCTGAACTGGATTCTACTCTGGGTGAGTCTAATCCTTCGTTTACAACAGTGAAATATTGGGTAGCAGAGTTTAAACGAGGCCATACGAGCTGCCAAGACGAGCATCGTAGTGGTCGACCAAATGAGGTGACGACTCCAGAAATGGCGAAGAAAATCCACAAAGCGGTATTGGATGATCGTCGACTAAAAGTGCGCGAGCTAGCAGACATAGTAGGCATTTCAAAAAGTGCGGTACATCGCATATTATCTGAAAATTTGGACATGAGAAAGCTGTGTGCAAGATGGGTGGCGCGTTTGCTCACACTCGAGCAAAAACAGTGTCGTGAAGATGTTTCAATTGAGTGTTTAGCGAAGTTTCATAGCAACAAAGCAGAATTTTTGCGCCGTTTCATAACCATGGATGAAACATGGGTCTATCACTTCACATCCGAGACAAAAGAACAATCAAAACAATGGACTGAAAAGGGAGAACCGGCTCCATAGAAGGCGAAGACCGTTTCATCTGCAGGCAAGGTCATGGCGTCGGTTTTTTGAGATGCGCGTGGGATAATTTTCATTGACTATCTTGAAAAAGGAAAAACTATCAACGGCGAGTATTATGCGAACTTATTGCAACGTTTGAGCGAAGAAATCAAACAAAAACGGCCGCATTTGGCTAAGAAGAAAGTGTTGTTTCATCAAGACAATGCACCAGCTCACAAATCCGTTATTGCAATGGCCAAAATTAATGAATTAAAGTTTGAATTGCTACCTCATGCACCCTATTCGCCAGATTTAACCCCCTCGGATTATTTTCTGTTTCCAAACTTGAAAAAATGGCTCAGTGGTCAAAGATTTCCCAACGATGAAGAAGTGATGTCGGCAGTTAATGAGTATTTTGAGGAGCAAGACAGTTCTTATTATAAAAAGGGTATTGAACTTATTGAACATCGCTGGGAAAAATATATAGAGCTGAAAGGAGATTATGTTGAAAAATAAATATATTTTTTTCCAAAATTTTTGTGTTTTCTTTGTTGGGTCGTGTACTTCTGGGATCACCCTCGTATCAAACTCGAAATATTATTGTTCTGTAAATTTTAACATATCTTTATATTTGGTCAAGTATTTGTTCTAGGAAATACAAAACAATAGATCTAACACTATCATACATGATAATATATTATTTCCTGACATTGTGTATTTAACAATTTGATAAGATCGTACTGTTCTCTGTGTCACGAACACCAGTTCAATAATTATACTTTATTATTAAGAATAGAATTCAAACGATTTATTTTCTATATTCTGCATACGAAACAATATACATATTTTTCATAAATTGCGTACATGAGAATTTATCCACGTGTACATGATGACACGTGTATATAATAATAATTCTCTTATATATATATTCATTTTTTTACCTTTTCAAATTTATAAAATATACAGACTGCCTTTGATAAGGCTTTATCTCGCAAACATCTTTTCAATTGAAAGCAGAAAATATAAAGTTGTTTTTGTATTTTTTTTTTTTAATGTACTGATATTTTTCATATCTTATTGATATATCAAACGACAAGTTATCGGAAATATACATACACAGTGCTTCGGAAAAGAAACCGAACTTTCAAATAGAACAAAATTGTATTATACCAAAAATTTAAATAATTATTCAAAATATGCCTCTTCTGTATCATTACAATAAAAAAACGTATGGATGAATTTTAATAAGTCGGTTTTTGTATGGCTTCGATGACTCTCATCACAGTGGTAAGTATGGTTTAATTGTCATCGAATAACATTTTTTTAAAATTCCATTTTCATTTTTGAGAAAAGAAAATAGTTAATGGTGATAAATCTGGTAGATCTCATATGATACATATTTATTTTTGAATCAAAAAATCTCGTAGCAATTGCTTTGTGAGGTGGTACCTATGCCTTCTAGCCTTCACCACAAATCTTCCATCACACTTAAGTAGTACTTACCAGTAACATTTTTACTTTTTGGAATAAATTCCCATTTAATAATGCCAATAAAAACCAATGAACATTGTATTCACTCTCGACACCTAAAAATATAATTTTCTCACTTTTGGTAATTCTGGTGACTTCCATGATGCTGTCTGGTGCTTGGTTTCTGGATCATACTTGAAGTCCCACGTCTCGTTTTCAGTAATGATGGAATCAAAGATTTTGTAATTTTTTCAAATCATTTTAATGATGCTATTTTAATAGTCAACACATGTATTTTCTTGGTTTTTTGTTATTTTATGTAGCATAAATCGAGCACAAACCTTTCTTTTGTTCAGTTTTTTTGTTAATATCTCATAAATTGTATCCTTGGACACGTTTAACTCTTCTACAAGTATTTGACATATCACACGCGAATTAACGACAATAATTTCCCACACTTTTTCAGTTAGTTTGTTGGTGATTACGGTTTTAGGATAACCTAATCTTGAGACGTCATTGATGTCTTCTTTACTATCTTTAAAACGTCCATACCACATGTAAATTTGCGTACGCGACAGAGAATCATCACTTTAAACTTGACGCATCAATTCAAGTGTTTCTGTGAATGTTTTACTAAGTTTAAAACAAAACTTAATATTTGCACGTTGTTCAGCTGTATTTTCGTGACAATGTAACAAATAGTACCACCACTTCAACTAACATATTTCAGAAACTACGTACTACATTTTGACCAAATTTCGACAGTTGTTCAAAGAGATAGGTATGCATAAATACCACTCTTTAGATCTTAAATGTCTCTATAAGTTTTGTTGTAAAAACACAAGTTCGATTTCTTTTCTGACACACTCTATATGTTCAGACAAATATTTTATATGTATACGATTTATATCTAATAATATTTTTATATACACGAGCTTTTCCACGATTTGAAAATATGATAAATATATATTTGGTTCATTACAGTACTTTGTTGATGTTTATTTATATATTTTTGTCCTTGTACTTTTTTCTAAAGAAAAATGGAATAATATAACTAATTATTCAGTATTTATGAGAGTTCAGAATAAACTTTAGAATATTGGTTGTTATTTTTAGAAAATAATACTCGATTTATAAAATCTTTTGTTTGGTATTTTTAAATATCATTTATTATTTTTTCCATGTCTATAAATTTATTCTTATATATATATAATGTCACTCAAAAATACTAGCACAAATAATAAAACTTACATTTTTTTAAATTAATATTGTTTTGAATATTTTTTTTAATTTTATGTACATAATGGAAATTTCCATTTTTAAACACTTAATTAAATTTACAACTCGTTCATTATTTTTAAAAAAATAGAAAAAGTGAAAAAATAGAATTTTTAATTTTGATAGGTGTGACTTTTTTTGATTAAATTTTTATATATAAAATAGAGGATTTCTGGAGCATGAATGTTATTGTATCTGCTAGGAAAAATATATTACGTCTGATGGTACTTATTTTAATTAATAAAAAAATACAGACGTTTGAAATTTTAATCAGAAATTCCACCATTATATATGCAATAACTTAATAATATTCCTTGATTTTTTTTAAAAAAGTATATTGCTGTTAGTACTGTTTTAATTATTTCAATAATTTGATCATTTTTTTTTCAAAATGTTCAAAATTCATGCAATATTAATTGAAGTGAGTATGGGACATCATTAAAAAGAGACAGTCTTGTGTCGAAGGCCTAAATCAAAACTTTCAACTGAGGATCAGTCAATTATGGTTATGATTAAATGTAACAAACGATGAACCTCATTAGAAGATCAATAATATTGATATATACTTTTCGTGGTGGCAAAGAGAAGCCTATATTGGTTTCTACAATTAAAAGTATGTTGCGTTTATTTGAAACACTCTGTAAATTGAGTATTCAGAAAAAAACTCCTCAAATTTAAAAGGACTATGGGAAAACTTAAACCTAACTAGAATCAAATTTCGACAGTTACACTTCAAAAATTAATGTAAATAATAATAAAATTTTTCGTGGCAGGCGATAGTCAAAGAGTAGTTATATAGATGAAAAATTAATATATGACCATTCAATAAAATAAAATGTATATATGGTCATCCAAATGTGACGCCTAGATTTGTGTTTTATTAAAAAAAACGTGTAATTTTTTTTTCGTTTTTAATAAAACACAAATCTAAACGTCATATTTGGTTGACCACATATATATATATATATATATATATATATATATATTATATATTATATATATACTACTACTACTATTGACAGCCCACATCAGCCCACTGCTGGGCGAAAGCCTCGTCGAATGTCATAATTAAAATAAGAAGAGTTTTCCGAGCCTTTTCCATTCTTTCCTGTCGCTGGTCAATATCATCCAACCTTGGCCTCCACAATACTTCACAATTTCATCTCTCCATCTTTGATGTGGCCTTCCTTTAGGTCTCTTTTTATCTCTTGGTCTCCATTCCGTAACAATCTTCGTCCATCTGTTGTCTTCTCTTCTCGCTATATGTCCTGCCCATGTTCATTTCAACGATTTAACTTGCTCTATTATATCAATTACTTTTGTTTGTTCCCTTATCCATTTACTTGTTTTTCGGTCCAGTTTAGTAATTCCTAACATTATTCTTTCCATACTTCTCTGGGCAGTTAACAGTTTATGTTTCATTCTTATGTTTAGAGTCCAAGTTTCTGCTCCATACGTACAGGCCGGTAGTACACATTGGTTATATGCCTTTCTTTTCAAACTGATTGGTATATTGCTTTTCATTATACTATTTAGTCTCCTAAATGTTGCCCATGTAGCTCTGATTCTCGTTTTGATTTCTGGCCATAAATAACCATCGTATCTTATCGTTTTCCCTAGGTATTTTATTTCGTCCACTTGTTCCAAGTACTGATTTTTTAATTGTATGTTACTTCTTTCAGCGAAATTATTGAACATGACCTTGGTTTTTCCCATATTTATTTTTAACCCTAATTTTCGGCTTTATATATATATATATATATATATATATATATATATATATATCTGTGTGTGTGTATCATAAATATATTTCAAATTATGAATTTATATAAAATTACAATTCATTCTATTATTGTGAAAATATTAAACGTCAATAATAAATAATTAAGAAACAACTAACAGATTCTCCAGATTTTTTTAAATGGAGAGTTGATAATATTTTTTTTATCTTTAATTCGCTTATGACACGTACAGACATAATAACTCATATATATATATATATATATATATATATATATATATATATATATATCCATGTATTTATTTTTATTACATTTCATTTTAGAACATAAATGTTTTATGTTTGAAACGCGCAGCTATAATTATTTGAAGTGCGTATCGGTAAACACTGTTTAATTTAAACAGATTTCACTTAAAGGGATATCAAACATCGACTGGAAAGTGTTAACATAAACTCTGGGATGAGTTTAACACCAATCGAAGAGTATCAGATCCGCAAATAGGTTTCAGTTAAGTGTATCTGCATTGCAGACTTTAGGTATGTTGTTGAGCTGTATATTGTTTTTTATTACATGTCCTAAACGTAATTCATTTACGGAGAATAATTATGTAAAATAAAATCAGATTGTGTTCTGCATTTAGTGATTAAAAAAATAATTACGAATTGGTCGTACATAAATTAATATAAAACCGATATGGCATTAATATATGTCGAATTTTTTTTTAATTTCATTGATATAATTAATTGTGTGGATCGTTTCATAATTCAATTTCGATTTTTTACAGTATCGAACATATGTATGTATGATTTTATTTTGTAATTAAATTCGTTTTTCGACAATTAAATTTTCAATATTTATTTTAAAATTGTAATTGTTTATTTTATTAGCTGTAATATTTTTTTGAATTATTCATTGATATAACGCTGTTTTTTTTAAAAGTAATATAGTAATTTATTATTATGTAAATTTCACATCTTAAAACATAACATGATCATAAAAAAATCTTTAAAATAGTTTTATTATAAGAAATATATAGTTGGTGCTAGTCTCCATCGTTCTCTCCTATCGGCTCTTGAGCTTTTATTCGTCATTTTTCTGTTAATAGCAAATCTGTATGTATGTTTATATCAATCAGTACTTTATATAATACTATGGAATCTTTTATATAAACTAAAGCATATTTTTTTATTACAGATAAATTTTTTGCTGTTTTAAAATCCGCTTTTAAAATATTTTTAAAACTGATATAAGTTTATTGTTGACACCAAAAATATGATGGAATAACTTTCACTCAATACTTTAGTAAAACTTTCAATTAATCATGTCATAACATTTGTAAGGAAACGGTCTACCTTTTACAACGAACATTTTTCAGTTCATACAAATGATAAAATATTTTTCTAATAATTTCAATATTTTAATAAAATATTTTTAGATTATTTCTGTGTGTTATATTTACCAATATATATAAAATTGATTTTATATCGTAATAAATGTTAAATATTTTTTTAAAAAAGAATAATTCTTTTATGTATTTTTTACATCTCTATAAAATATTTACTTGAAAAATCCGTAAATTAAATTTCTTTATTGTCTTTCATTGATTACTTTATAACGTTTTTGTATTAATGAAATCTTCAAATAATAGTCTATAAAGTTTTTATTCCTATTAAATAAAATTATTGTTTTAACTCTTAAATAGTACTGAATTAATCTTATTTATAGCTGAACTTTGTATTAAAATTATTTAGAGTTGTAACATGAATTTAAATAAGAGGCTAAATAACATTCATTATAAGTTTAATTATTATGGTAGTATAGCTGTGGAATAAATACTTTAAAGTAGCTTGAATAAGTTTTAATAAGTTGTTAGAATCTTTTATAAAAGGTACTTTGGATTAAGCAGAAGTAGAATGACTGAACTTGAACGATTGTGTTTAGCAAGTGAACTGTGTATTCGAATGATTATTTTATTTTTAAAAGTAAATTTCAATTAGAAATATGTATAAAATACAGTAAAATTTTTAAAGTATCGAAAATTGATCTCTAAATTTCAATTAGAGTATCAATATCATAAATGTTTAATTAAACAAAAGTGTCTTATTCATTTTGGAAGTAATATCATGAGACAGACTAGACAAAAAAAGCATTAAATATATAATTATTAAAATAATACGAATTAGGATAAAAAATAAAATAATGATTGAAAGGAACTTGTATTAGAACAAGTTTTGTATCTATATTTCGTTATTTTGTCTTATTTAAATTATTTTATTGAAGATATTTCTTATTTTTAATATTATTTATAAAAATTGTTTTACAAAAAATTATTGTAGAAACTAAAAAGAAATTTATAATCGATGTAAGTTTTATGATGTAATGTTTTATAGTTATTGTTGGTCTGATTAAATAATTTACTAAACGAGTTAATTCCTTAATCAGACCAGAACTTTGGTAGAAAAGATTGAAATCATCAACTCTACATACAGTAAAATGAATAAAATATATAGAATTTGTAAACAATTATTTTAAAACCAACTTATTTTTACTTATACACAACAAAACTAATTTATTTATCTTTCACATTTCATTTTCCTTAATCAGTTTTATATTTAAATACATTATACAATTTAAACTTTCTTACGCATGTGTACGTCGATGATAAATGTGTACTCAAGTATATTAACGCATGTATATGTAATTAAAATCGTTAATGGATTTAATTACTGTTACTAGTTTCTAGTTGAATTGTTAATAAATGAAGTTTAATTAATTGCTGTTCGCATTTACATCGAAATCAGAAGTAAGTGTCAATGATAATAATAAATAGACACGTCAACAGCTTTCAATAAATTCTGATATGTGACAGTGAAGGCAACAACGCTAAAACGGAGTCTAACTAAATCTACGATAATGTATTCGAAATACTAAAATTCATTATTTCATTATTTATACGTTATTAATTGTATTGGTGGTTAGAAATATATTTTTTATAATTGAAAAAAAATGTTTTTTTAAAAACAATATTGTTTTAAAAATTCAGTTAAAAAATTCTATGAAAATAAATTAACATTACATTTATAGAGAGGGAGGGTTTTTTTCCAATAATCGCTTCAGAAGTTTAAATGGAAATAAAACAGAAAATATTTAATTAATAAGTTATTTATTTTTTTTATTTTTAAGCATATTCTATGGCATTAATGATAGAACACAATTTAACTCATATGACCAGCAGGACTTTGCATTTAGTCCAATTTTTAGTCACTTTTAATAACGTTAAACATTCCATGATAATTTACCAAACTATACTGAGTGAAATGAAAAAATGAGGTTAAAAAAATCAAACATGGCTGCCATCAGTTATCATAGTTCTGATATTCGTATTTTGATATCTTATATATATATATATATATATATATATATATATATATATATATATATACATACTCGAAAATGTCTGTACACTTATCAATACGGATATATTTCTCAATAAAAGAAACTTATTAATGTAAATTTGAAAATAAATATATTTTTTATTAATTCCATAAATTATTAATTATTTATACATGACAATTCAAAACATTTTAAATTTATAACAAATAAACTAAAAAATAAAACACACAAAAATTCATACAAATTGAGCAGAAAATGTCTGTGTACACATTTTATTAAACGGTAAATAATCGATTTTTTTGCAATATTTGCACTTATTGTTGTTTTAAAATTATCACAATTTTATGTCCCAGTTCGTATGTTGCAGTTGAAACGCTAAAATATTATTTTTAGTAACTAATAGTAAAATTTTTTGGAAAAAATAAATAAGATGGAATTCAAAAAAATGAAATTCTTGTTAGTGATTGTAAAATTATTTTAAAGTTAGGAAAAGAAGGAAAAAGTTTTCGTGAAATAGGAAAGGGTGTTGGAAGAGAACATTCTTTCATTCAGAGGGTAGTAATCAATTTTAAAACTACATTTGAAACCACTTTCTGGCCAGCCGTCGAAGTAAACATTTAGATAAAGGCGTAAGATTGTGGCTTCAGTGAAAGAAAATCCCCGAATAACTGCACCCCAAATTGCAAAAGATATTAAAGTACTATTTAAAAAACAAATCTGTACTGATATTGTGCGAACAATAATAAAAAAGGGTGGGTGTCATGAACGTGTTGTGCGTAAGAAATCATTTATTTCAGGTATCAATAGATAAAAACAGATTGCATATGCAAATGAACACACTAATTAACTAATACAGTTTTGGGAAAACATGATTTTCTCAGATAAGAGCAAATATTGTATTTTTGGAATAAAAGGACTTAAAATTATATGTATATCACTGAATAAAAAAAATCTTGTTCCTATTGTAAAACTCGGTGGTGGTAGAGTAATGGTATAGGGGTGTATAACAAGTAAGGGCGTGGGACAAATGGAGTTTTTCGAATCCACGATGGATAAATATGATTACTTAAATATTTTAAAACGAAATATAAAGCAAAGTGCTAAAAAATGAAGTCTAGGTCCCGATTATATTTTTTTGTATGACAATGATTCGAAGCACACGGCAGAAGTTGTTAAGTTATAGATATTATAAATGTTCTAAAACTGTTGTATGCACCTCTCCAATCTCTAGACCTAAACACTATAGAACATATGTGGCATTTTCTTGAACGTAAATTCGCCAACATGGCATAATTGCAAAAGAAATGTTGAAGAAAGTTATAGAAAAAAAGTGGAATAAGATTACTGCTAAGGAAACCACAAACATTGGACCATTCCATGCAAAAACGATTAAAGGAGGTTCTTAAAAAAAAGAGGCTATCCAACCAGTTACTAATTCACTTGAAAAGCTTATTTTACATTATATTATTTTTGATTTTTGATATTTTCTGCTCAATTTGTATGAACTCTTGTATTTTTTTATTTTTTAGTTTATTTATTATAAATTTAAATTGTTTTGAATTGTCATGTATAAATAATTAGTAGTTTATAGAATTTAAAAAATATGTTTGTTTTCAAATTTACATTAATAAGTTTATTTTATTGAGAAATATATCCATATTGATAAGTGTATGTAGACATTTTCGAGCATGTGTATGTATGTATTTTTGTAATAAAATAATATTAATTTAAAAACACATCACATTTTTAATTAACTCATTTTTATTTTTGTTCCAGGTGCTCAGAAAACCGTACACGTACTGCATAATTCAGAGCAGCCATCATCAGTATTTAGTGTTTTAGAAACTGGTACGAAAACAATTCCTCTTGTTACTGATTTATTATTCGATCTCATAATGTTGAAAATGACTGGAATCTATACTTCGAAGAAACAAACTAAAGTAGAATGTAAAGGACCACGGTTCGAAATCGGAGATTTTTGCGTGAAGTTAGGCAGCGTTACCATTAGTCAAAATTTTAAAGGAGTTCTTGTCGAAGTAAGTTTTTAAAAATATTTTTCACTTATTTTCACTTTTCCAAGTTATTATGTTCTAATTTATAAATATAAATAAGGGTTTATTATCGTTTGTTCTGTTCAAAAAATTATGTTTTGAATCGTACAAACATTTCTAAAGAACGTGTAGTGGATTATATGTTGAATGTTTGTATTATGAAAAATGTCGATTCTCTCGTTTATTTCTTCATAGACTATATAACAAGATCGAGAAATTCGAGATTGTTGACACCCATGAACTGTAAGATTAATCGATTTGAAACGAAGCTTTCAAAAGCATCATTGTTTCTCGTGTCGTATGATATGTGGCACTATCATGTCGAAACTATGTTTCCGTTTGATTCAGTGTTCATGAATTAATTTCAAATGTTTCAATTATCTTTTAATATTTTTTTTTCAATTTTATTTATTTATCATCCATCATTTTTATAATATAGTTGAATTGAATTTTAGAAATATATTTACTAAATGATTTTCTGTTCTGTATTGTTAAAACGAATTAAATAATATAAATTTTATATTTTTGTCATCGAATATATTTGAGAATATTTCGATTTTTTTAGAAAAATAAGTGTGATGAAAATTGTTTTTTAAATTAAGAATTGAACTCCAGTAAGAATGAAATATTGTTTCGAATATTTCATCTGTAATTTGATAGGAAAAATTTAAATAGATAATAATAATGGATACATAAAGTACAACATAATTCACAAAATCAAACTTTTATGCATAAGAAAAAGTTACTCATTCAACAAACAAGATTGTTTAGATTTATTTTATTTTTAACATTAAGTTTTTTAAAATATTTTTTTTAAAAATTCTAAAGTTATATATATATATATATATATATATATATATATATATATATATATATATATTGTTGTGTATTTTATATAATATGAAAGTTTTTTTCTTTTTCAATCTACATCTCGTTTTTTCTTTTGCAAAGTTTTTTGTTTTATTTAACATATATACAATCTAACGATATTTTCAAGATGCCATCCTTAAGAGTTTCGATGTTTAAAAGTTATATATATATATATATATATATATATATATATATATATATATATATAAATTCTTAAAAATACAATATCATCTTAGCTGGTTATACATTATTAAAATTATTTTTTATGCCTTAAAAAATGTTTTAGTTTCGAACGAAAATAATTTTATATTTTTATAATATTTTAAAATTAAATTCCAGTTTTATATATTTATATTTCATAGTTTTATTATTTTTATATTTCATGGAAAAAAATTTTTTTTCATTAGCTTTTAATTCTGGTCCACAGCGGTGAACAGTATTGTTGTTTACATGAATCTACTGATAATAACAAATGTATTAATCGACAGTACGAGGGATGTTTGATAAGTCCGTGTAAAAATAAAAACTGCTTAATTTTTTTGAATAAATCGTTTTTATTTTTCAACATAGTCTCCTTTTACGCTTATACACTTCATCCAACGCTGCTCTAGTTTGTTGATCCCTTCCGAATAATAGGATTTGTCCAAGTCTGTAAAATAGTCATTCGTTCCTGCAATCACCTCCTCGTTCGAATAAAATCTTTTTCCCGCGAGCCATTTCTTCATATTAGGGAACAAATAATAGTCCGATGGAGCCATCTTTCGGAAATTACACGGACTTATCAAACGGCTCTCGTATATAGAGAGATTGAATTTGTAGGAACACGTTTAGTAACATAAGTGTTAAACCGCCTTTGTATCTTTTTTGATATAACTGGCTATTCACTAAATACGATAACACATTTTTCTTGCAACTTCAGCAACGTTAAAACTAAATTTAAATTCTTAAAGTAAACTTGTACGTATACACTATTTTATACAGATATTTTAAAAGGTTGAAATTATGTTTTAAACTAAAATGAATATTTTAATTATGTATTTTAATAATATATTAATTATGTATTTAGTTATTCAGTTAATATGTCTGGAATAGTAAGTCATACAATGCATAAATAATTCTCGGAATTATAATATATGCAAAAACAGCAGAATTTTCTTAGTTACCTAATTCTATCCACACATCATAAATTTACATAAAGATGAAACAAATTATTGAGGGTAAATGTGTAACTACATCACAGAAAAGGAAATATAAATTATCTAAAGAGCATTAAATTTTTGTTGATTGTAGTTGAAAATCAGTATGTGGACTATAAACTTTTGTGATATATATATTTTGGAATGACTCGGTGTGAAGACACAAATCCATGTCTCCGGTCTGGTAAGCGTTGGTTAGACTGAGACATAGATTTGTGTCTCCGGTCCTCGGAGTATTAATACATTTTCTAAGATGTATATTCTTTATAGGCGAAAAAGAAAAATATTTATATATAATCAAGTAGATTTATTACATTTATTCTCATAAAATAATTATAAAAAAAATATATTGTACTATAAAGTTTGGAATTTAACGAAAATACGTTACATTTTTTCAATTATAAATTTATATCGATTACAAACGGCTGTATGAAATGCATAATAGCAATCAGTTAATAAATAGTCTGTCATTGCATAAGAGTATTGATTAATTATCGTATACTTCGTATAGCGCTGCCTGCGCCGATTTATGACCCTTCAGTATCGTTTCAAAATAACCTACATTCAGAAATAATTATTCTCTGTGAAAAATTAATATGTTTTATCGTTACGAGCAATTTGCTGATTGTACAAGTTACTAGTTTATACATACACAAATTAAGTATCTGTTAAAGGCAATCATTCATTTTGATTACAAGTCATTCATTTTAATTTACTTTAGGTATTTATTAAATCATTATCTTAAGTAATACGAAAACAAACATTCTTTTGAGATAAAAAGATGTGATTATTATATATTTCTACAGTTAGAAATTATCAAAAAGACATTATCAGTTATTGTATTTCTGAGATGATATAGATTTTTATTAAATTAGAATGTTCAATAATTTTCCAATGAAAATAAATATTTTTTGAGGATTTTTTTATTAAATTCAAACAAATTTAAAACAGAGTTAATCAGAATATTTTGATTTATATGACTTTGTCTGGTATAACAGGGATTCAAGGTCGAAAAAAAAGATTCGGGTTTGGATATGATGGAATTATTTATTCATTTTTGTACTTCGTTGAAATTTCAGAAGTGTGTATCTTCTAAACCCATCGATTTATACAAATGGCACTTAGAAAGTACCTGAGGTAGAAATGGAATTGACATTTCAACTCTAAAAATACTTGGTCGTTTTAGCAATATTTTATAAAACAGGATGACCTTGACTACTGGTTATTATTCAATGTTTGTTTCAGTTTATGTAATTGATTATATTTATCATCTGTAACTGTTTTATACAGTGGCAGTAGTTCATAAAAGAGAACTTTTTCCCGATTCCTCTAGATGTAGAATAATCTTCAAACTGTGGATGTTGATGTGGATGATTAGTCAAGATTGAACCACTAGTTGTACATTTAGGACTATTAAAATATATCAATTTTTCATCGTCTGTTACAATTCGATATAAAAAACTTATTTTTTTTAGAGAGCAACAAATATATTACATCAATTCGTATAGGACCTATTTTTTTCTTTGTATATATTTTGAGAAACAGTAAAATGATTAACTTCTAGTATTCTTGAAAGATTCATAGTCGATTGAGCTGAGTTGTCATCCAATAATGCTTGTAGTTCATATGTTTGAAGTCACATCGAAATCTTTTAACCAAAATTATCAAATACTGATATATATACAACTCTTTCCATAAATTTCACAAGTTATTTTATCTGCAGGTACTTTTTGTTCAAACATAAAAAATAAATTTTTTGAACATGCTTTTTATTACTCTTTATTTTTCATCACAACAAAACAATGCTACAGTAGGAATGACATACAGTTTTATTTTTTTTATTTAATATAGTAAGTGTTAAAAATTGAAAACATTTAATGAATAAAAAATATTTTTTTTTATTGTATACAATGATCATCTGTTAAAATACCCCTAATATTTATATTTTATAGTACTGTTTTTTGAAACGATGATATGGACATTGAAATATGTATTGATAAATAAAGTAAATGCTAATTGAAATGAAACAGTTTTATAAAATTTAATTTTTGAGTTCAGTAAGTTATTTTTGTAAAAATCAATCAGCTAGAATGCTAAATTAATAGCAATCAAAAATTATATTTTCATGAATTTCTATAACTAAAATCCATATTTATTTAAGTAATTCTTTAGTCTATCTTTTGAAAATTGAGAACAGAATTCAATTTTTTACTTACCTATTTTTATTAAAATGTACTCTTGTTTATTTTTGTTGTGTAAATTATTAATTATAATCATATATATATAAAGTATATAGTGTACAACAATTTAGGACACACAGGTCAGTTGAAGTATATTTTTTAGTAAAGGTAGGGAATATACAATAAATTATACACGCCGTTTATAAAGGGATTATGTGAAGAAGAGAGTACTTAACATGAGAACAAAATAAACTGCACATATTTAGTGTGCAGAGTGTTTAAGTGGAATAAATTGTTCTCTTTGTATTAAAGATATAAAGTAACAAAGTGACTCGTTTTACATAAAATAAAATGAACTTTAACATTGCAAGATCCATCAAAATGTTTTATTAAACGTTTTATAGATTTCGAAAAGCACATAAAACATTAATCAATGTAAAATAAACGTTATTTTCATTTCAGTACATTTATTAATATTATTTTCAATAATATCTCTATAACTTTGATGTTGTAAAATGAAATTAACATTTCACATTTTGTTATCACTTTTTGAGTTTATATTATTTTGAAACATAAAGAAATTTAATTCCACGATTGAAATAAATTGTATAATAAAAGTTAAATTGAAAATAGTTTTTATATGCTTGAAGCTTTTCGATTTAATATTGGTACATTTGAAAATTCTTCGCCATTTCGACATATAATATTGTTATAAGTATTGTAAACATATTTCAAAGTAAGTTTTTATTTGAATGTACGAGTACCTCATATATGAACGATTAGGATAAATTCAACATATTAATATTTTTGAAATGATAAGAAATATTATTGCGTTGGAATATTTTTTGTTTATGTTCATAATCCAAAATTTCCGGTTGGATATAATTTTGCATGGATAACAGTTGTGTTACTCATATAGTATTTTCCACAGGAAATTGTTCATTAACAATAATAAAAATAATAGCGATAAAAATGTATTAATAATCATTTAGTATTGTTTATTTTATTTTTATCGAAAAACATACATTGTATTCATGTTTCAGGCTGTATTAATTCTTTTATGAAATATTTAAAAATTTGTTTATAAAATTTACAAATAAATAAAATGTATAACTGTTAATGATATATCCTGTGTTATAAAGTCCCGTGTTTATATTTTTACTTAACACATTAACCACTCATCTAATACTACAATATTATTATATATAAAAGTTTTCAATTTTCACTTGTTGTTTATTTTATTCATTGATTAATGCTTTGATGATGGTGGATTGATCATCAAAGTGCACATTAACGAATGAAGTAAACAATAAATAATTTATTGAACACTTTTAAAAATCTTATAGTAACGAGATAAAATGATTCATTTGTATTAAAATAAACTTGACATAGACCGAAATAAATATTGATAATTTGATATTTAAAATAAGTTTTATTCTGAACGATTAATCATCTTTGATAGATAATTTTTTCATTTTAATATAAGTTTTTTCTTTTGATATTTTAAAATTAATTTTTATATATATATATATATATATATATATATATATATATATATATATATGGTGAGATAATCATTTAAGATTTATTAATATCATTATTTTCTCACTAAGTCAAAATGAATTGAAAAAAATAGAAAAATTAGATAGAAAAAAATTAAAAAATTGATCTTATGATAAACTTCAGTAAGCACAATGAATTTTCAAATGAAAGTAAAATCAAATTAAATGGAGTAGAAATAGAAAAAATAGAAAATTATGTGTATCTAGGAAAACTCATAAAGACTAAAAGAACATTTATAGATAAAGTAAACAGGAGAATTACAATTGAATTAATTATCAGTAGGAAAGAAATTTTAAAATTAAATATTCTCTTGCTTATAAAAAAATATTGATTAGTATATCTTACTTATTTACATTTATGGTAGTGAAATAGAGGTCTTAAATGTTGGAGTAATTCAGCGGTTTCAGACCACACAAAGAATAATGGAAAGATTCATGGGAATAACACAACAAAAATCAAGTAGATTGAACAATACACAAGAATCATTGATATTACAACGAAATTGAAAAGTGGATTGATTATGTAGTAAGAAGAAAAGATTAGTGATCGACAAGAGAAATGATTTATTGGGAACCGAGAAATATAAAAAATCTATGGATAGATGAAACAGGAACATAAGAAAATTCCTTAAAGTGGAATGGAAGGAAAAAAGACATTGGAATGTATTTGGAAAAAATAAATTATTCAGTAATTTGTAAAAAGAGTGCAAGAGACAAAAATATATAAATACATTTTTCCCCCTCGAAATACATGAATATACGAGGATCGTTTTATAAGTATGGTAAATTTATTTATTGTTTAATTTAATTAATTAATTAATTTAATTAAATTTTTCTTACTTTTTTACCATACTTATCAAACGACCCTTGTAATTCATATTATCTGACCTAAATTATTTTTCTATACGTTTTTTTAAGTTCATTTCTGATATTCATAAATTATTTCACATTCACATGTATTAATAATTTTATATATTCTTTCAAAAATTTTAAAAATATTTTTTATCATTTTCACATAAAATAACATAATAGACATACTGGTAAATATTAATCTAAAAAATCATATTGAAGATTTATTTTGTTAAATATTCTAACTAGTAAATATAGGGTCATCCAAAAGTGACTCCTAGATTTGTATTTTATTAAAAAGAAACATGTGTATAGTTTTTTTTGTTTCTTTTTAATAAAACACAAATCTAGGCGTCATATTTGGATGAATTATATTTGTTTATACTATGTGAGTTTAAAAAGTAAATATTTATAATAATTTGCAGTATTATACTAAAAAGGAGAAGATATTTTGATTTATATTAATATTTGGTTTGTTTCTATTATTGTAATTTTAATTTATATATGTATGTATACTCGTATATACTTATATATATATATATATATATATATATATATATATATATACATATGTCTGTTTGGATGTATGTATGTGCATATATTTTCACATAAACACGTAGAAAACTGTTCAAGCAAAATCAGACAGCGAATATCAGTCATAAAAACAGACATAAAAGCACAGTCATAGCCACACATTGTCACCAAATCCAACACTGCTTCAAATATACAAACATCAAAATACTAAACAATGAAAACAATACAGACTAAAGACACGTAGCTGAAATGTGCCACATTGAAATAAGTCACAAAGCATGCAACAAAAAAGCTCACTATTTCTGAAACAATATAGTGTACTACTTAAACAATTAAAAAAACACATGTAAATCGTACAAATATATTATATATATATATATATATATATATATATATATATATATATATATATATATATATAACAAGTAGATAAACTTTATAGTGTGTGGTAGACAAGGCTAGAATACAAGATGAAAATAGAAAATAATTTAAATACTTCACAATGAAATATTGAATTTGTACGGAAGAAAGTTTTCTGAATGTTGAACAAAGTGAGTAAAAGCCTCGAAGCGACCGATGTCGGTAGGGTCAAAATTCTAAAGCCCCCTTCGTATTTATTTGCGCGGCGGTTCCGCTCGGTGTGTAATAAATTGCGTAATAAAATTAAGATTAAGACGCACTATATTAATGACACAGTCACCGATGACGTGTAACGTGGAACGAGATGGCAGATTAACCTATAATACGTATCAAAATGTTTAATGTAACGTATATCGATAGTATTTGATGAAGATTGAAGATCATAGCCATTTTTGTGCCTTGAAGTTTATTAACTGTTCCGGTTAAATCGAATAAATTTATTTATAGTTTCATTAAAAAAAGTATTCGTATTCATAGACTAAAAATAAAAATTTGTATTTTTCTTTAATAAAGGAATTATTCACTCATATTACAGAGTAATCATTCATTCAATTTTTTTGCTGATGAAAATTTCAATTGTCATACTATTGACTTTAGAACGCAAAAAGATGTAAAGATATTAGCATGGTTATCGAAATTTACTTTAATAAAATAATCGGTTTCACTGATTAGCCGGGTTATTTGAAACCGAACTAATCGAAACATTAACTAAATACAAAATACGTTAAATGGTTCCAAACATTTTTTTTCTGTTTTTCAGTAAATAAAACTAGGGTAATATATTCAAATGTTTGTATGTATCAACCAAACAAAATCAGGGGTTTACGAGGGTAGTCCCATAAGTACCCGGCCTGACCTAGAGATGGTGGTAGTTGTCTGAAAAATATCATTGTGTTAGAAAGTACACAATCTGTAAAGCATATGTTTCAAGTTTGAGGACGCCACGTTGTTTAGTATTTATTTGGCAGCCATCAATAGTGAACGTTTTCAGTGAATTTGTGAAAATGGAGAAAATTGGTCATCGTTACGTGATACAATACTTTTATTTGAAAGGCCTCAGCCCAACCAATATAAAAGCTGAACTGGATTCTACTCTGGGTGAGTCTGCTCCTTCGTTTACGACAGTGAAATATTGGGTAGCAAAGTTTAAAAGAGGTCGTACGAGCTACCAAGACGATCATCGCAGTGGTCGACTAAATGAGGTGACGACTCCAGAAATGGTGAAGAAAATCCACAAAGCGGTATTGGATGATCGTCGACTGAAAGTGCGCGAGCTAGCAGACATAGTAGGCATTTCAAAAAATGCGGTACATCGCATATTATCTGAAAATTTGGACATGAGAAAGCTGTGTGCAAGATGAGTGCCGCGTTTACTCACACTCGAGCAAAAACAGTGTCGTGAAGATGTTTCAATTGAGTGTTTAGCGAAGTTTCACAGCAACAAAGCAGAATTTTTGCGCCGTTTCATAACCATGTATGAAACATAGGTCCATCACTTCACACCCGAGACAAAAGAACAATCAAAACAATGGACTGAAAAGGGAGAACCGGCTCCAAAGAAGGCGAAGACCGTTTCATCTGCAGGTAAGGTCATGACGTCGGTTTTTTGGGATGCGCGTGGGATAATTTTCATTGACTATCTTGAAAAAGGAAAAACTATCAACGGCGAGTATTATGCGAACTTATTGCAACGTTTGAGCGAAGAAATCAAGCAAAAACGGCCGCATTTGGCTAAGAAGAAAGTGTTGTTTCATCAAGACAATGCACCAGCTCACAAATCCGTTATTGCAATGGCCAAAATTAATGAATTAAAATTTGAATTGCTACCTCATGCACCCTATTCGCCAGATTTAGCCCCCTCGGATTATTTTCTGTTTCCAAACTTGAAAAAATGGCTCAGTGGTCAAAGATTTCCCAACGATGAAGAAGTGATGTCGGCAGTTAATGGGTATTTTGAGGAGCAAGACAGTTCTTATTATAAAAAGAGTATCGAACTTATTGAACATCACTGGGAAAAGTGTATAGAGCTGAAAGGAGATTATGTTGAAAAAGAAATATATTTTTTCCAAAATTTTTGTGTTTTCTTTGTTGGGTCGAGTACTTCTGGGACCACCCTCGTATAAATTAATTTTAAATTCATTTTCAAATGGGTTATTAAAATTTAATTACCAAAAAATCGACTTTACTCTAGAGTTGCGAATCGAAAACTAATAGAAAAAGGAAAACCACAAAACTAGGACTGCGCATGCGTTGCACATAATGTGCATATACGATTTCGGTTTTATTTTTTATTATATTTTCATAATAATGGGGAAAATTTGAAAATTTGTGTATAAAAATAATTTTATGTATTATTTTTTTTTGGACTTTTTGCAAGAAAAACTTTCTAGTAGGATTTTTTCAAGTAAAAATTTTTTTTTTTGGAAATTTCAAACCGGACTAATCGAAGCCGGACTATGCGACGTATTACTGTATATATATATATATATATATATATATATATATATATATATATATATAACTGTCTTAAAAATTGAAATATATTCTAAAAAGTCATAAAAAAATTAATCTCTCTGCCATTTTTATAGCTCGTTATAACCCCCGTATAAAATAAACTACATGTGTTATACAACTTGAAATATATTCAGTCAAATACATAACTTCTATTGTTATTTATAACCATCTTTCGACGTTCTACAAGGCTTTCAATCTCTTATTTAGAGAAAGTTTTTGTCTTTGACATAAAAAAGTTATCGAAGTATTTTTTGATATCTGTTATTGATAAAAAAAGTTTTTCTCTTTTAAACTGTTTCGTAGAGACTTCACCAAATGATAATCTGATGATGCGATATCAAAAGAATATTAACTGCATATTTCTTTCCTTACTGTTTTAATCTTTAGAAACGATTTTCGTTTTTTTTTGGTAGATAAAGTTGTATTAAGAAAATATAAAAATCATCACTTATTAATACTTTTGAAAGCTTTTTTATACCAAACAAATTAAGTCGATATTTTTAATTGGTAAAAATGTCAGAAGCAATTTAATTTCATTGAATTATTCTTTTAATATGGATGTATTGTGTAATATTTCTGTTTCATTGAAGAAATCAAATATATTTTTTTTAAATAAACTATCTGATTTCTACATGACAAACAAAAATCGATCATCGAATCAAACTTTTCTGTACAGAGGAGACACACAGAGACCAATAAACGATTGAACGAACGTTCGTTCATGTTTGTTCGTTTATGCTTGTTTGAATGTAAATACACTTGATACACAATTTGTATCTTTGCTATCCAAGTATTTTAATACCGTGCTGAATTATTCCAACAAACGTTTTTTTTTTTTATTTTGTATAACAATTCTACACAACCAAGTACGATTATACATTCTACTATCTACGATTTGAAAATAATCGTAAGTAGATATAAATTCCTAAAACAGAAAATTAATTGACAAAAATTCAACGTTTTTTATTATCCATAAATTGAATAGTTGTATCTCTTAAATGCATTTATTTCCACATTACGTCTTTATCCATTTATCGATTCTGTGATAATATAAAGCAATTATGCAAATATAATGCAATAGATTTTGTGCCATTTCACTTACCATTGTATTTTCCAAGAAATTAATCCTGACGAAAATGAGGGTTTCATTGTACTTACACTTGTAAGTACCGAGTCTATCGTTCACGGATTTTGATTCCGAATAGAAGTTATTATTATTCATAGATGATCACTTTTAAATTATTTATATATTACCATGCATACTTTTAATAGACTTGACTGTATACATCATTCCGGATAATATTTATTTATTAATAGTTATTCGTCCATTTTAAATTTAATTTATTTATATATATATATATATATATATATATATATATATATATATATGTATATATATTAGTTCATTATACAGAATAAACGTAATTATATGCTTATGTGAATATACAACATTTCGCGATAGTATCTAGCTATACCATTTCGTTGGTCATATATGAGGGTTCCCGATAATACAAGAGATACTAATTAGGACAGGAACAGCATTTATGAGTTTACATTTTGAATGAAACGCTTGTTGGTTTTTAACTTGAATGTTTTATACACTTAATAGTCGTTTCATCAACAATTACCTAGTTAATGTATATTACTTTTATTATCTCACATAGTCATGAAAAGAAATTAATATAAAACAAATAATTATTTATTAAAAACTTTCTCTTTTCTTATTCTAAAAATATGATTTAACGAAGTAAAAATATTTTCTTATAAAATCAGTTATAAGAAAGGAAAATAAATTGTCTTTTATTACTTAATTCATTATTGTGTAATATTTTTGAGTGTAAGTCTGATTTGATTATGTGAATATATATATATATATATATATATATATATATAGAGAGAGAGAGAGAGAGAGAGAAGAGATTATTGTTTTATCAAAAAGTCTAGATGAATTTGTTAAAAAAGAATATAAGAATTAGACAAAGTAAGTCAAAAAAATGATCTTATGAACCTCGACAAGATAAAAGTAATATACTATGAATTTTCAAATTAGAGGAAAATCAAATTAAAAAGAATAAAAATAGAAGAAATTGAAAATTATATTTTTCTAAAACCAATAGTTAATATTACATATAGTCATCCAAATGTGATGCCTAGATTTGTGTTTTATTAATAAGAAACTTGTGTATAGTTTCTTTTTAATAAAACACAAATCTAGGCGTTACATTTAGATGACCATGTATATATATATATATATATATATATGAAGGGACCACGGATGAACCCTTAGTTATATGGGACAGAGGGGTAAAGAAATTCTTCGAAATAAACTGAAAGAGGAAAGCATTTGAGAGGTAGAAATGAAAAATTTTACAAGAGACGTTTATCCAACAATTAATTAAGAAAAGCTGATGATTATATTAATAAATGAAATGATATCGTTGAAAAAATGTTTATTATATTGTCAGGTATTTCTACTATTAATTAATTCAAAAGTTATTTTTAAATTTTATGGAAGTTTTGAGTTTAATTAATATTTTTAAAATTAAGTATTTTATACAAAAGAATGAAAAACAAATCAAATACAATAGCACCCATGACTTCAGTAACTGCGTTAATTGATTAAGAGTGATTTCATAACAAAATATTTTCTTATTAACAAAAAATGAATATATTTTTATTTTTTTATGAATATTTACTAACATTTCAAAAATAACAACTTGTAGTTATTATCTGAGAATATTTTGTTTATGACTGTATATGTCAAAATTTTAGAATGTTAAAACGTTAAAATTTGCAGGTCTTGATTTTAAAATAATCTTTTTCATAGGAAGTGTAAAATTATTTTATTTATAAACATGCAATTAAAAAATTTAATTCATGTTCACACAAATAACGTTGAATTCTTGTAACTTGTTAATTATATTTCAAAAACAGATTAATCATTTGTTATATCAGTTAATACTTAATTTTTTTTAAAATATTTTACTATTAAAAAAAATAGATTTCTTTAATGAAATTGCATTTTGATATTTGGTATTTTTTATATATCTTTTAATTACATATTTACATATACTCTTTTTATCTTCTGTTAATCCATTGTTGATAAACGTCGTTTTTAAATTTATCTAATTTAAATTTTTCATTTCCTGATTTTTCTAAAAAAAAATATAATAAAATCTATACTAGCTTTATACAACTTATTTCTTTAAAATGAGTTCAAAATAAAAATTAAGATTAAAAAAAAATATTATTTTGTGTATCCATATCATATAAATTCGTATACAAACAGAAAAAATGCACTGACGATCCATCTTTCTGAAAGAACATGTTGCGCCGTAGCTATATAATGGAATATCATCAAAACAAAAAATCTATTAAGAAAATTTGTAACACATGCAGATATGTTGCGCTTATGACGTTACCATCGCAAAAACGACGACCTATTATTTGATCTTCGCATATTTCGACCTAAACCATACCCCGACGAATATCTTACACATAAACGACCTCTGTCTAAAGACTGTTTCTGTTTATTGACCAGACAGCAACCCTTTCATAGCGACAAAATATCTGATTATTAGATTCTCTGTATGTGTGTGTATATATATATATATATATATATATATATATATATATAATTTCTAAATATTACCAAATAATAACTACGAAGTAAATAAATAAATTAAAAAACAATATTAGTTTCACACAATTAAATCTCTTTTTTAATAACAATATCTATTCTGTGATTCAAACTAAATCACATTTTTTGTGTCAGATTATATTTATTCTTATGCAATTTAATAAATTCAATTTATAAAATAATTTAATCATTATTTCTTTTGTTACCGTGGAAAATTTATTTCAATACATTTTTTATTTTAAGCATAACAAAATAATTATAAAAAATAAAGTGAATAATAAATAATTATAAGACATTTTTATAATATTTTATGACATTGAAGTGATAACTAATTTATGTAAAAACGATTATTGAATTCCTCATATAAATATAAAACAGGAATAACAATATTACATTTTATTTCATTCCGCATTCTAAAAAAAGAAAAAAATTAATAGTAAATTTAACTAATATCAGAAACATGATATTAAACATTATAGAAATGGAAAAATATTTAAAGAATTGAAAATTGTTAGTTTAAAATAAAGTCATTGTAATTTAGTTAATGAAAATTTAATATATGGTTTACAGTTTTGATTTTATACATATATATATATATATATATATATATATATATATATATATATATATATATATATAATTTAAACATATTGTCAATACCATGTTTAATCAACCGTACAAAAGTTGAGTTTATGAAAGTTGTCCTTTATATATAACGAAGCTGAAAAGAAAAAAAGTCGTTTTCACAAGATTCACTCCCAATTTCGTTCAGAACAATAAAGAACAATCGATGTGTGACAAATATAGCATTGTTCAGTTTAGTCACAATACAGCTTTGTCAGTTGAATACAATAACTCACATCTTCAGTGATGATTTTGACATAATAACACATTGACGGTTACACTAACTAGGATAATACAAACATGTAAAAAAACTAGACGTCACTTTTTGAATATATTAACCTATTTTCGTATATTTTTTCGTACATGTTTTTTAAGATAAATTTCGTATATTTTTAAAAAAATAGTTCAATAATTTTAATAAATATTTTATTGTTTATAGTTTTAACTATAATAACTATTGTTCTATGTATAATTTCGTATATTTTTAATATTTTTTATTATTTGTTTTGATATTATACCAAATTCACTTTAATACGAATGAATTATCATTTCCAACGTCATAAGATATAAAAATATTCACTTGATTTATTTTCAAGCTGATTTACATTTCTATTGCCATTTTTTATCCTTAAAGTACTGTTTTATGAAATCTAGAATTTATAATACAGAAAAACTACCAAGTAATACAGAGCTTTAATGATGATGGGACGATCATCGGGCAAATGATCAGTTTGAAAATAAATCAAATGAACAATAAGTGATTATTACATGCTTTTACATCTTGTAGCATTGGGGGTGATAATTTATATGTGTTAAATATTGAATTACTTTTTCATTTAATTTTATTTTAGTTAATAGCAAAAATAACATTGAATTTATTAGCTTTATTTTTAAAATCTTTTGTGTATTAAAAAAAGATATCAAGTAGTTATAATTCAACTCCAAAAATAATACATTTCTAAGCAATCTGAAATAATTTTTAGTATATGTGTTATATATATATAAAAGAAAATATATTTTTTAAACAGCGATCTTGAACGGTTAATGAACCACAATCTTCATATTATTCTAAAATAAATCTTATATTTTACTGGCCAATTTGCGTCATATCAGAGTTAAACGTCACCCGATAGACTTTTCAATCACATGCTCATGTCTATATATATATATTTATTTATATATATATATATAAATTGTGTGCAATAATTAATATTAATTAAAAATAAATTATTTGGCTGATTTAATCATTTTTCAGCCTGAAATAATATGTGTCAATATTTTTTTATAAAAATATCGTGTAAAAATAGATAAACGATGATATTATGCTATTAATTGTAAAAAAAATATGAAAAATTTCTTAAAAGGAATTTTAGTGAAATTGTAATGTTGATTAAAATAATTGCAAATGTACTTAATTTTAGAATGAATTAAATAAATTATATAAAAATTATAATAATAATAAAATTATTTACAGTATTGATTAATAACTGTGCTAAACTATTTTTTTTTTACTAAATGTTTTTATGAAATTATAAGTAGTTGTATTTTGTGTGATTTTTGAAAATGATTGTGTATATACACACACACACATTATATATATATATATATATATATATATATATATATATATATATATATATATATATATATAGATATAGATATATCAAGTCATTTTTTCTCTTATGATAAACCACAACTAGACAAAAAATGCAATGAATTTGTAAATAAGAAAAAAATCGAATTGAAAGAAATAAAAATTAAAAATCTAAAAATTAATTGCATTTAAGACAGCAAATTCACATAAAAGGACAAATTGTAGATTACATGAAAATAAAAGTGGAATGGTATCATTAAAAGAAATGTTTATATAAAAATTAATAGCAGAGGACGATAGCATAGATGCAAAAGCAGAAGTTCAAAATGTTATCCTAAATAAGAGGCTTAAACTGAGCCGAACAATTGGAGTTCTATTTTATAAATGCAGATCCTTCAAATGTGACGTCATTCAAATGTGACGCCTAGATTTGTATTTTTTTTCCAAAGAAACTATACACATGTTTCCCTGAAAACCACTTGTACACATGTTTCTTTTTAATAAAACACAAATCTAGGCGTCACATTTGGATGACCCTATGTTATGAAATCAAATATTTTCCTTTATATTTAAAGAAACATTTTTTGATCAATGTTTTTTTGTTCGCAAGTTGGTATTGAAACATAGGTCTTAAATACTACAATAATTCAGCAATTCCAAAAACACAAAAAAATATGGAAAGATGCATGTTAGGAGCAATATATATATAGATGGAAAAATAAATGAGTAAATTCGAAAGAAAATCAATTTTATGGACGTTATAATACAAGTGAAAAATTTTAAAATGAGCAGATTATATGTAAAGAAAAGGACACTGATGAACAATAGTAAATATTGATTGGGAGTCCAGAGATAAAAAAAGTTCAAAAAGAGATCCATGGATTAGGATAGAGATATAAGAACATTTATCGGTGCAAAATGTAACAAAAAGGACATTGAATCGTTAAAATTGAAAAGTTTTGAGAGGGATTTCATGCAGCAATAGAGAGAAAGAATCTGATGATGGTTTATATGGAATATAGAAATTATATCGTTTATCCAGATCATATATATAGGGTCAACCAAATGTGACGCTTAGATTTGTGTTTTATTCAAAAGAAACATGTGTATAGTTTCTTTTATTTCTTTTTATTAAATCTCAAATTTAGGGATCGTATTTGAATGATTATATATATATATATATATATATATATATATATATATACGTTATGTATTGTATGTGTGTGTGTGTGTGTACATACGTATGTAAACATAACTGGGTAATAATATATTAAAATGTATATTTTTTATAACATAATTTAGTGAAATATGAATGATCAACAATATTGAATAACATGTTTTTAGTAACTAAAAATAACTCTATTTCATGAATGAAAATTCAAAAGTGATTTTCTCCTAAAACCGCGTAAAACAAACAATTGTAATAAAATATACAAAATGTTCCCGCATATTGATATAAACATATACAAACATCGTTAAGTATATATTTACACAATACCAAAAACGATAACAGTTTGTAGAACTAACGAACACAAATATTATATTTTCACCATCCTCATATACATATATATATATATATATATATATATATATATATATATATATATATATATATGCACATGACATACACACACACACACACATATATATATATATATATATATATATATATATATATAGATATAATATTTTAGAACCTCGTCGGGGTTCGAACACATTAACTGTTCGAGACAATCACTCTTTTAATGAAAGATAACAAATATCGGAAGTTTGGACTTGAACTTAGACACATAATTAGCATCTGATTATACAGTATAACTGTCTAATATATATATATATATATATATATATATATATATATATATATATATATATATATGAGAGAGAGAGAAAGAATGAAAAAGGGAGTGTATAGTATTACTAGTACTCGAGTACTCTTGAGTATCTGAAATTAATTTGTCATTGTCGATTCAGACTCATTCACGCTTTGAAATCCGAGCATTAAGTTTATATCTCATATAGTTGAATTATTTAGTCATTTTGAACTTACACTTACAATTCATAATTATAAAAAATATATGTATATATTTATATACGAGGGTGGTCCCAGAAGTACTCGACCCAACAAAGAAAACACAAAAATTTTGGAAAAAAATATATTTCTTTTTCAACATAATCTCCTTTCAGCTCTATACACTTTTCCCAGCGATGTTCAATAAGTTCGATACCCTTTTTATAATAAGAACTGTCTTGCTCCTCAAAATACCCATTAACTGCCGACATCACTTCTTCATCGTTGGGAAATCTTTGACCACTGAGCCATTTTTTCAAGTTTGGGAACAGAAAATAATCCGAGGGGGCTAAATCTGGCGAATAGGGTGTATGAGGTAGCAATTCAAACTTTAATTCATTAATTTTGGCCATTGCAATGACGGATTTGTGAGCTGGTGCATTGTCTTGATGAAACAACACTTTCTTCTTAGCCAAATGCGGCCGTTTTTGCTTGATTTCTTCGCTCAAACGTTGCAATAAGTTCGCATAATACTCGCCGTTGATAGTTTTTCCTTTTTCAAGATAGTCAATGAAAATTATCCCACGCGCATCCCAAAAACCGACGCCATGACCTTGCCTGCAGATGAAACGGTCTTCGCCTTCTTTGGAGCCGGTTCTCCCTTTTCAGTCCATTGTTTTGATTGTTCTTTTGTCTCGGGTGTGAAGTGATGGACCCATGTTTCATCCATGGTTATGAAACGGCGCAAAAATTCTGCTTTGTTGCTGTGAAACTTCGCTAAACACTCAATTGAAACATCTTCACGACACTGTTTTTGCTCGAGTGTGAGCAAACGCGGCACCCATCTTGCACACAGCTTTCTCATGTCCAAATTTTCAGATAATATGCGATGTACCGCACTTTTGAAATGCCTACTATGTCTGCTAGCTCGCGCACTTTCAGTCGACGATCATCCAGTACCGCTTTGTGGATTTTCTTCACCATTTCTGAAGTCGTCACCTCATTTGGTCGACCACTGTGATGATCGCCTTGGCAGCTCGTACGGCCTCGTTTAAACTCTGCTACCCAATATTTCACTGTTATAAACGAAGGAGCAGACTCACCCAGAGTAGAATCCAGTTCAGCTTTTATATTGGTTGGGCTGAGGCCTTTCAAATAAAAGTATTGTATCACGTAACGATGACCAATTTTCTCCATTTTCACAAATTCACTGAAAATGTTCACTATTGATGGCTGCCAAACAAATACTAAACAACGTGGCGTCCTCAAACTTGAAACATATACTTTATAGATTGTGTACTTTCTAATACAGTGATATTTTTCAAATATCTCTAGGTCAGGCCGGGTACTTATGGGACTACCCTCGTACATATAAAAATGGATATGTTTCATATTTATAAATTACATATACATTGAAATTAATTTCAAATGAAGAAATAAATAATTCTAAACAATAATAGAAATAAACTTTTTTTTATTATAAATTTGTTCAAAAATAATAATGATGGAAAAAGGATTAATGTGCTATATGTGTACATAGATCGTTGTCGATTCTTCGATATAAAACTTGCCCTATTTATTTCATTGTACTAAATTTAAACGGCTTACAACATTCCTACCTTTTTTACGGTCTATTTCCTGATTAATCGTTCTACTTTTCGGACAAATTCGTTTTATTTTCTCGTAATTAAGATCAGAATTTCAAAACGAATTATTAAGACTATTATATAATAATTTAGTCTCTCTTTCTATCAATAAATATATATATATATATATATATATATATATATATATATATATATTCATAAAAACATTTCTGCACAAACACGAGTACATCCGTACATCTGTATGAAAAAAAAGAAAGAAAAATTGTTTGCGTAGCATCCATCAATATCAATTTTCGTTAAGGTAGTATGGTTTTAGTAGTCGCGCCTGGCGTTTACCAACACCGCGCTCAATGCGAGTCAGTGTACGCCTCGTGTATATGGTCACCACCCTGGGTAACCATCCACCGGTTCTCCACGATCATCGATTAGAGAAACGCGCTTGCCCGAGGTCGCTTCACTGCATATAAAGGATTTCGGACGCAGTGACTATTTCGTTATCGAGAAAGAGATACACGCATCGTTTGAAAATCTATCTTGTACTCTCTGTTGCACACTACATTATATCTCTACAGAACAGTTTTCGATGTTGGCGAAATTCTGCACCAAACTAGACCCAGTAAACTCTGCCAAACAAAGGTGGATATACTTTCAACGCTAGGAGCATGATGGATGTTAAAAGGCTTGTTTCAATCGCAATTTTATAGTGGTAATTTTTGTTGATGTCTGTAACAGTGTATAATGTAAAAATCAATTTCATTCCATTTATATAAAAAGAACATCGATTTTTTTTTATTTGTCGACATTTTAATTAGTGCGACTTATTGATATTATCGAATATTTATCATTAATTTCAAGTTTTTTTAATATCTATTAAAAAATATATTCTGATTTTTTTAAACATTTTATTATAAGTTGTCTAAATTTGGCTCATTTTTCAAACTAGTTTCTGTTTTATCTCTTAATAAATAATGAAAATATATAAGAAAAATTTGTAACAATAACTGAAGTATTTTTTTAAAAAATAAATTAATAAAAAAATATTAAATAAAGTATATATGACTAAATATAAACAAATTGTATATAATATCATATTTGTTTGTAGAAACATATTTACATAATTTCTTCATATATATAGGGCCATCCAAATATGACACCCAGATTTATGTTTTATTAAAAATATATATATACACACTTTTCCCTATACACATGTTTTTTTTAATAAAACACAAATCTAGGCGTCACATTTGGAAGACCTTATATATAAATATACTATAGGTGCTTTTAAAGTGTGATAGAAATTTAAACGGATTTCAATGTAAATTTCTATCACGCTTAAAAAACATCTATATTTTAATCCAATTAGTAGTGTAGTAGTGTCATGCATTACCGCCTGTTATGGGAGAGATAGCGTTCGATTCTCTGTGAAGGAGTTACCCAAGTTAAGGGTTGGTCATATGACTAAGAACCTAGACTGCGAGTCAGTGGGATTTTGCACACTAGTCAGCATGCATACAGTATTCACTCCCATTACCACTCGTCTCACATCCTCTTATCACCAAAATCCTCCATCTAAAAAAATTAATTTTCGGGTAAGAGCGTGTGAGACGAGTGGTAATGGGCCGTGAATACTGTATGAATGTTGACTAGTGTGCATTGGCCCAGTCAGTTTGAGTAGTCAGTTTGAGTAGTCAGTTTGAGTAGTCAGTTTGAGTAGTCAGTTTGAGTAGTCAGTTTGAGTAGTCAGTTTGAGTAGTCAGTTTGAGTAGTCAGTTCCTAGAAGCTTTTGGCTACATATGAACTGATTAATTATGTGAGGAATTAAACTTTAGGTTTTTTAAGCTGCAGTTCAGAGAATTTCCTATAGGAAAAACCGATTTCTTGTAGCAATAAAAAAGCGAGATTTACATAAATCCACGATTGACATATTTTGGTCGAAGAAACAAGAACAAGAAAAACTTTTCTTATTTTCACATCGAAGATGTATTTGTGTTAAGAATGAAATGTGTAACTAAAGTATTTTGTAATTTGATTGAAAAAATATATATGAAGCCTAAAATTCGGTTTTATAAACATAAATCAGAAAATTGTGATGTTTTACAAACATTATTTATTTTTAGAATGTTTTTTAAATAATTAATGAAAAATTTATGATCATTTATCAAACGGAAAAATGATCATCATTGGCTAGCAAAAATATAAAATTGGAAGGAAATATTATATATTATTTTTTGGAAAAATAACATTATTTTATGAAATGTTTTTTCTATAAATCTATTTATTTCATTCTTTCCATATTTAAATTAATGCACTCTTTTATATATATATATATATATATATATATATATATATATATATATATATATATATATATATATATATATATATATATATGTATGTATGTATGAATACATATGTGTATAAACACGATTTAATATGTTAATTTGTAAACTAAATTGGAAGAAATATAGATTGAATACGTTGATATTTTATATGAAAAGGTAATTAGATGTTATCAAAATTAAATTAGTATTAATGGAAATATTAATTCTAATGGAATGTTATCCATTATAAAAACATAAGTATATTTAAATTGTTTGCAATTAATTCGTTTTTAAATTGTCGTTTTGATTTTAAATTTGGGAATTTATTTTAATTTATAATTAGTTATATATATATATATATATATATATATATATATATATATATATATATCGATATATATATATATATATATATATATAATCGACGATCATAGTGATTAGCATAACCGTGTCATGCGAGAGAAGTGCGTTCGATCCCAGGTCGGAGATACTGGGCCCCCGTCTGCCCAGTATCTCTTCTATGTTGAGGTAAAGACAACATATTTAAGTGAGTAACTCCTGAATAAAAAAATCTTGCTAACCTGTCTGATCAGCGTGGTGATTATGACCAAATATCAATAAATAATAACATTCAATAAAGCTTTTACCTAACAATGGACTAATACAATAATGGTGAATATATATTTATATATATATATATATATATATATATATATATTAATAAAATTACTACAAGAAAATCTTTTTACTTGCGTGTATACTTATTTTAAAAAACATATAATTAAATATTTATAAAAATGTATGTTAATGTCACATTTTTAAAAACTACTCTTTAGATAATCATATACTGTTCTATTTTTATGTCGATAAAGTATATTAAAAAAAAATCGTATTTCACACAATATTAAACGTTATTAAATATGTGTATTCTTGAATGTTATTAAGCATGCATTCATATTTTTACATGCAAATTACATGAAATATAATCTCAGATTTAATCTTGCAATAATTTCATGTTCAGATTACCG
>CP092094.1:20135000-20185000 GCA_029203775.1 Neoneuromus ignobilis | reverse complement strand
CATATTTACGCATGCACACACAATCACACACGCATATATATATATATATATATATATATATATATATATATATATATATATAACGATGAACAAATAAAATAAAAACAACTTATATTTTAAGATATGTATCGTAATTTAATTATTTTGCAATGGATAAAAGATTGTAGATATGTATTTTATATATTTTTAAAAAAACACACATACAAAATTAACTTTTTCTTGTATAATTATTAGAGATTTTAAAATAAAGTTTATATAATTTACAAAATACATTTTAAACAATAATTTCTTATTTTAATTACTTTTTGTTGTTTTTTTTAAAAGATAAGTATTATGGTTTAGAAAATGTTTTTGTAAATATAATTATGTAGAAATATAATATATATTTGTATTTTTCTTGAATTCACTTTAATTTTTATTATCAACTTGTTGAATATTTTTTTAATTGAAATACTTAAAAATAATTGTTCAATCGCCTTGCATCGTTAACATGATTTTTATTATAAATTGAAATATTCAAATTGAAGATCCTTTTTCAAACATATTTTTTAATTAAAAAAACGCCAATACTAGTGATAATATTCTTTGTTGGATTTAAACCAGTATTACCGTATAAATGAATTTTTATACAAACCTTTAAACATCTTAAATTTATGCGAATCTTTGTATTATTTTCTGTTGTATTCTCTATGCATAAACAAACTGCCAGTAAATATACTAATTTCCTTTTGCTAACTTTGAAATTCTTTTTTACATTTGTCTCAACCGTATAAACGTTGTTTAAATAATAGAAACATGCTCGTAAATCACGTTTTACTGTAATGAAAACGACTGCTAACGTTCCTCTACGGACAATGCAGAATTGCTTTTTAATTAAATATTTGACAGAAGAGCGTAAAAATCCGGGAATTAGTATTTCATTATAAGAAAAAAGTCATTAAATGTTAACGCATTCGTTTGGAATGGAATTGTAATCAGTAGGAAATATATAGTAGTTTTCGATTTAATTACAGCTATTTGGAAACATGTGAGTACTTTATATGAATTGTCGTTGTATTACATTTTATTAGACACGATTCAGTCATAATTAACGTATGAATGTATGTGTGTGTATAAATTAACGGTTAACGAACTGGATTGATGGATATGACATTAATATATCAAATTTCATGTATTTTTATTATATTTTATTAAAGTTTAACATCGATTTAATTAATTTTTTAATTCAGAAATAGTGTTTTCATTTCAGTAAATTATTAATATTTTTTTCAGTACATAAAATATTTTAAATTCTAAAAAAAAATTTTGAAAATAAATACATATGCCCATGTTTTAATTATATATATATATATATATATATATATATATATATATATATATATATATATATATATATATATATATATATACTTATATACATATATAATGAAATATTCAAAATTTTGTTTGAAATCTGTTTTGATTACATACAAACCTCTTACATATTACTGAATCCTCTTATATAAGCATTTCATTGAAATATAGACATCAAAGAAAGTAAATGCTCCTTTACAGATTTCGACGAACTAGTGTTTCTATTAAATATTGAATGTTTCCAATTAACTGTTTCAGTATACTTAAAAGACAGAATATTTCGATAGTCATGTTAAAGCATTAAACCTTTGACCAACAGGTTAAAATTCATTTATACGCAAATGAACCAAATATTACTTGTTGGTTTTGAAAATGATAATCTTGAATAGTTAATAACTTTCTACAGTTATAATATCAGTTTAGAGTTTGAATTTATAAAATATCAAATTTTAGTAAAAAAAAATAGTTAAATGAGTTGTAGCTTGTAGTATATATATATATATATATATATATATATATATATATATATATATATATAAAATATATTTAATTGAAAATAAATATAATGAATAATTTTAATGAATATTATATTTATTTTCAGTTAAATATTTTTTTTAATTTAATAACTTCATTGAATTATTTCAATAAATTGCTTATGTTACTCATGTGTGCCATGACTTATGCGCGTTTGTATATAAATAAAATAAAAATATAATTCTATATAAAAAACTCCTGATATTTTTTAAATATTTTGTAATTTTATTTCTATATATGTAGAAAACTTATTTTTTTAAAAAAATTAAATCACAAAACTAACGCATGCAGATATTCAATTCATTTAGAACAGACCTCACAAATCGTTAAAAATTTTCGAATAGCATCACACGTAATAAATAAGTCAATTCAGGTCATCAAAAAAGGTCACAAATCTATGAAAAAGAACATTTTGCAAAAAACAATAAATAACCGAAAACACTGTTGTAGATGGATTGAATAAGGACACAAAACACAAATTAGTATATGTATATATAAAAAGTTAGTCTAGATTTTAACAGAAAGGCTCTGATGATGATGGCGTCGCCATCGAAATGCATCAGCCGATATAATTATAGATTATATAATTATAAATAATAAGTGAACAATAAGTGATTATTGAACATTTTAAATTATTGTAGTGTTGGGGTTAAAATTCATTTGTGTAAAGTGAATCAGCCACAGTTCCAAAACAACAAATAAACTCAAAAAGGTTTTGAAATGATTATAATAAATCAGGTTATTTTTTTTAATTTATTGTACCTTTTTTAGTAAGATGGAAAAAATATTGATACTAAATTTAAAGAATATAGAGACTTGATGAATAATCTGAACTCTGATTTTTTTATTATATTTTACAAAGCAATGGAATTTTAAGATGATTTATTTTCTTGAAAAAATAAAATATGAAGAATCAAAATGATACTTATTTCTAACAATAGCTGCATATAGTTCTACCATTAATTTTCAACTCTTGTGTTTTGGTTCGAGAAGAATCCAGTTAATAGAATTATTCCAAATAATAAAAATTGATAGTCTTAATTTTTCCAGCAAATAGTTATTTTTGAATTTTTAAGGTGTTGCTATAACTCTGTTGTTGAAATTTTAGGGTTGCTATTTTTGTTTGATAACACACTATAACTAGTTTTGACAGTATCAATCAACTACCTGAAGAAGATACGTATTCTTGAAAACGGTTGTAGTAGGATACCAACCAAAATGATTTTAAAGAATCAACAAAAATGTTAAGAGAATGAATAAATACAAGAAACATCAATTTTATACTTTGTTGTTTGGTTTAGAAAGTAATGGTAGATTTAGGTTTTACCATCAACCATATTATATCGAAGAATCCTAGCATTGGGTTTTTATTAAAATAATGTTTTTAAAATTTAGCATAATTGAAAACTTCATAATTTTTATTATTCATCAATTGAATTTCTATCAAAAAAATTTTCTTACAAAAGTCTGTCAGTTTGAGAAAAAAATACTTTAATAAATTATTTTCCATACAATCTCAAGTATTTTTAGAACAGTATTTTATTAATGAAATTATTTTAATTAAATATTATTCAATATATGTAATGTTTTCATCATCATCAACCTTTTTCAATCAACTGTTGGATGAAAGCCTCTTTCAAAACTTTGTACTTTCAACAATATAATGTATTAATAACACTACTGAGTAAATACAACTTTGATCATTTGTTATATTTTTTACCTGTATTATAAAAGAGATCTTTAGAATAATTAAGATAGTTAATTTGTATCAAACGGTTAAGCATTTCGAATCTGATTGAAGTACAGAAACTTGAAATCTTTCATTCTTGTATATATGTTCGTTTTGGTTGAGCAAGGAACTGACGTCTTTGCTTTGGAGAAAACCTATATTTCCGAGAACACAACAGTTGTTTGATTTATATAGAAACTTAGATGTATCTTGGTTTTCATACATACACACACATATGTATATATATATATATATATATATATATATATATATATATATATATATACTCGTATATATATGAACAGTATTTTTCATTTTTAAATTTAATACCACTTTAATTTCAATAAATAAAAATGAAAAATATTTACATACGACTTTTAAAAAAAGATCACTAAACATATTTGTATATGTCTTTTGTATATACATCTCAGACCATAAAGTGCACATACAAAGAAAGTTATTTATTGTATGATAGTATATTTCCGTAAAGCGCTAGTGACATTTCCAGTGAAATTACCATATTTGTTATAAAAGTGCGCATTTAAAAAAGTAAAGTCCGTTTTACAACCAGTTCAGTTTAAATAAAATGCTAGTTATATAGGCGATTCAGTGTAACTAAAATACATATTTAAACAAGTTTAAATATTGACTTACTTCTAGCAGGAATATTAAATTCAATTAACTTATTTATTAACCATTAAAATATTTTTAAATATTTGAAATATCACTGACTGATATATACGAACAAATCATACATCGTTCTTTAATTTGAAGAAATTAAAAAGTGATATTCTGTTTTATTTGTTTTTATTATCAATAAACATTATCGAAACATAAAAAAGCTATTTGATCGAATCACTCGTATCCAATTCCAAACTTATTTAGTCTTATTATCGAGACAGTTTCTCCTTTAGCGCAACTTCTTGTACAACTATCTCTCTGTCACTAATATCCACATACATTTATACAGTGTTTGATGACATTATGTCAATACTCCAAGATCTTATTTCTCATGTCATTCCTACTCAAAAGTTTCATATGAACATGGATAGAATTCTCAACTGTAGACATAATGATATTATTTCCAAGCATTATATTTGAGAATATTAAAGCCATCGAAAATAGAAATTAGATATGTATAGTGATTCACAAGTAATTATTCTAATATTTTTTAAATAAAAGTTTAATAAATGAATGGAATTAATTAGTGAAAACAACTGGTTCCTAGAACACACTGAAGTGTTAATAAATTATTTTTTATTTTATTTTTTTAAGAAAATTCTTATATATTATAATTTTATTAAAATGTATTATTGTAATAATTAAGTAAAAATTAAACCTCTAAATTAGAATACTTTTTATCATTTTTAAAAAAACAATTATAAAAAAGAATTGAGTTTGTATTTTTTAAATTCAACATTCCTCAAATTCTTTTATTGATAATACTTATATATTAAGTTGATAACATAAAGCAATAATTTCATCTCAAATAGATATTTTCTATAAAAATAAATATTTAATCAATAACTGAATAAACTGATAAGAATTTAATAATTTTATTACACTGGTAAGAATTTCTCTTTCATATACTTTTGATTGAGATTTATATTCAGTGGATCAAAATTCATAAATTGAAAAAAACGTACATAAATTAAATTCTGTATTCTTAATTACTCTTATTTTATAGGAAATGATTTAGTTTACATTAATTTATTGTGATTGTTTTTAATAAAATATAAATGTATCTACATATACAATATATATGATCATCCAAATGTAACGCCTAGATTTGTGTTTTATTAAAAAGAAACATGTGTATAGTTGATTTTGTTTCTTTTTAATAAAATACAATTCTAGGCATCATATTTGGATGGCCTCTCTCTCTCTCTCTCTCTCTCTCTCTCTCTCTCTCTATATATATATATATATATATATGTATATGTATATGTGTGTGTGTATGTATGTATGTGTCTCGTATATAAAATACACATATAAGATTAGCAATGTTAATATATAAAGCAAAAAAGCGAGTGCAGCGATGTAGCAAAAAGTAAGTGGAACGCTGTTGTACGTACAATATTAAAATTTGTTAATATTAGTTAATATGTTTCGTAATCCGTAAGTTTGAAAAGAGCTCTGCGGCTAAATTCATTTCGTGTAAAGGAAAACAATTCTCTCCACTTGTACAAATTTTGCTAGAATATATGAAATAACTTTTTATTATTAAAGACACAATGTTTACCGATCAATGTTTACAATAATAAAGGTTTTTATTAAAACATGTAATTATTTTGTTTAGTATTTGTTAAAATATTTAACACAGTTGAAGTAATTTGAATATACATTTATATATATATAGGTAAATCCAAATGTGACGCCTAGATTTGTGTTTTATTAAAAAAAACATGTGTATAGAGAAGCATGTGTATAGTTTCTTTTCTTTTCTTTTCTTTTTAAAAATAAAACACACAAACCTAGATATCACATTTGGATGATCATACTGAAATGTTGAAAAATCTATAATTTATATAAATACAAATCAAATATAATTATATTTTTTCGTACATTATTTTCAAATTAACCTAAATCGTTTATAAATTTCATTACTTATGTTTAAAAAAAATATTTCATTAATAAATGAAATATTTTTCAGAGAGCAAGTTCGTCATTAGGGGTTTCTAATTTAATAACATTTTGAACAATTACATATATATTCCACCCCTCTTAATCTGTTTTTTAAAAGCTTTAAGAACAAGATATTTTGAAAATATTGAAATGAAGAGCGTTTCAAATTCAATTTTCTCTAATTTATTTTTATATCAATTCAATTTAACTTTAACGTGTAATTATTTTTGTTATAGAGAGAAAGATAAACTATTCCTGTATTATCAGGCCAGATACTCAATGGGCTTTTGCACACTAGTCAACATGCATACAGTATTCACGACCCATTACCACTCATCTCACACGCTCTTACCCGAAAACTATTTTTTTTAAGTGGGGGAGTTTGACGATAAGAGGGTATGAGACGAGCGGTAATGGGCGTGAATACTGTATGAATGTTGACTAGTGTGAATAGGCTGTATGAATGTTGACTAGTGTGAATAAAAGCATTAAATATGCAAACTAAAGTCGCATGCGTCTATTCACATTCCAAACTGTCTTACACGTTCTGATCAATCATTTCACGGGACTATCAATCCTGAAGTATCTATTTAACCCTTACAAGCAGCCTTTCATTGAATTCTTTGTATATTTTACCATTTGTTATTGAATGTAAACCCTATACATTTCCACAATATTCAAGCAAAGGTCTTACAAAAGTCAAGAATATATATATTTTTTCTTTAATGACAGTACTACATCTCTTAATTGTCTTTTTACAAAATTTAGGTTTTTATTAGCTTTGCTCATAATATTTAAAATATGTTCATTCTACAAAAAAATAAAAATGTCTATAATATGGTCTCGAGGTATTTAAATAAGATGTTAAATTTTCTACTATATCGACAGAGTAACATACATAAAAAAATGTGTCTATTAGTTGACCAAATAAAGATATTTTACTGTAAGTGTCGAGCATCGAACTCTGACACACTTTTAAAGTAAACACTTAAAATAAATTATATGTTTTTCATCATTTAATATATACATATATATATATATATATATATATATATATATATATATATATATATAAAGAAAGAGAGAGAAAGGAAGAGTCATCCAAATGTGATGCTTAGATTTGTATTTTATTAAAAAAAACATGTGTATAGTTTATCTTTTTTTTAATAAAACACAAATCTAGGCGTCACATTTGGATGATCATATATATATATATATATATATATATATATATGTGTGTGTGTGTGTGTGTGTGTGTGTGTGTATATTCATATATTTGTATGTATGTATGTTTGTTTGTATGTCAACATCATATCAATTTATATCAGCCCGCTGTTGGGCGAAAGCCTTAGTAAATATATGTATAACTATATACATATAAATGTTTTTAATTTATTTCATCATTTCTATCTAAAATATTTTTTAAATATCTCTACATCATCCATAAAAATAACTTTATTAATGTTCTTTGCTAAAATAAAACGTTACGAAAGTGTTTCTTTTCAATATAAATTTAAAAAAAGAATATAAAGCTTTTAAGACTGATTAAAAACACGATACTAAAAAATAGAATATATATATATATATATATATATATATATGTATATATATATATATATATATATATATATATATATATATATATAGTTTTATCGAATAAAAAATATTTCTAACTGTAATTTCGAAATGAAAGTAAAGTTAAATATAAAATCTTTTCCAAATAAATATAGGGTTATACAAATGTATCGTCTAGATTTATGTTTTATTAAAAAGAAACACTTGTATAGGGAAACATATATATCGGTCCTCTTGTTTCTTTTTAATGAAACACAAATCTAGGCGTCACATTTGGATGGCCGTATATGATATTTCGTTCATTCTTGAAACCAAGTCATGCATATATTTCGATGTTTGGATACACTCTCACTCTAAAATTCATATTGACTTTGAACATATTTTTCTTAAGTAAACTATTTTTCGAATAACGAGTACAGAATGCGAAATCGTGTTACACGGAAATGAATAAAATATTTTTATACAAGTGTCAGTTCATTTGAAAAGAAGTAGGTTTCAAATCATAGTAATTTTTTACTATAAATAAATTGATTTTTTGAAATTCTATCGTACGTTAACTCACAACTACAGTATGTTTCAATAATCGCTTCAGAAATTTAAATGGAAATAAAATAAAAAGTATTTAATTAATTAGTTATTTATTTTTTAAATTTTAAACATATTCTATGGCATTAATATGGAACACAATTTCACTCTTCTCTTGACATAGTGCATTCGTTTAGTCCAATTTTTAGTCACTCTTTTACATAATTGTGGTCCAATTTCATGAATTACCCGTTCAATGTTTATTTTTAATGCTTCTTTTTTTTGTGGTTTATCAGCATAAACCAGTGATTTCACATAATCCCACAAAAAATAATCCAATGGAGTTAGATCACATGATCTTAGTGGCCAATTAATGAGTCCATTTCGTAAAATAATGGACTCATTCAAGTTTTATTTCTATAAGTCTATTGATTTTTTTTACAATTTCTAAGTGCTGTTGAAGTGTTAAACATTCCATGATAATTTACCAAACTATATTGAGTTGAAATGTCATAATTTTTTAAAAAAACTCAAATATGACTTCCACCAGCTGTCAAAGTTCTGACAATCTTATTGAAAAACCTTATATATTATCTTTTTTATTATTTATATTATTATCGACTTTATATTAATAAACAAACTAAAGAAAAATCGTTTTATGATTATTTTAGTGTTAAGATTTATGTTTAATTTTCGAATTAAGAATCTCTTACAGTGTATAACATTGGGTAAAAATCAGCAAATATATATATATATATATGGGGAGGGGGGATTAAATGAGTTTGAAGTTTACACATACATTTAGTTGCATACTATTTTTTACTATCTTTGACTCTCTTTTTGGTCACTCTTTGTAATATTATTATTAAATTAATATAACATAATATTGAAAGTTGGTAATAATAATAAGCTGTAGCATTTGAAACTCAAAAATATTTCTTTTAGAGGAAATAATTTGTGAATAATTATTAAATTAAAAAAAAATAAACCACAACAATATTAATTTAAATATATAGATGTATTATATATATATATATATATATATATATATATATATATATATATATATATATATATATAAACATTCAACATACGTTTGTGTTAAATGTATGAATTTACATTTGCTAAAGTTTCTATAAAAAAAATGTTCATTTTTATTGTAACATATTCTGTACACGGAATTGAACAAATCGCTCCCAGAGTTTCTTGTGCTTTTCGCAGAACATAAAAGTTCCATTAAAATGAATTCAAAATTAATTTTCGAACAGTTTATACAGTCGCAAATTAGTATCGATGAAAAACAACTTTTCATATCGTTTACTAGCGAATAATTTCAACTTGTGAAAAATGGTTCGAGTATTTTAATGCTTCAATATCAATTTGAAATAAATTTAATTGTGATTTGTTTTAAACAAAAGTATAAATTTTAATAATTACATTTTCACTTGAAAATTTTCCATTAAATTATGTTGTATGGTATTAAAACAGTAATACAATTTATATATATAGAGAGAGAGAGAGATGTGTGGAAAAAATATAATAATTAGAATCATTTAAAAAATTTAATGGTACTCTGTAATCCTGTAAAAGCATTTTATTGTCGAAAAGAGAACAATTACACTTGTTAATTTTATTACTAACTGAAATCAATTTACCTCAATTGGATTCATTTTAATTGCTATTGGAAATGAGTGAGTTTTAGTGGATTTCATACATGTAAACGTGATTATAAAAATACTAATGTACAATTGTGCAACGTTTCACGAATTCCATACAATGTATTTGATTTAAATGAAGTGAATTAGTGTCACTGTTCATTGACAACTATGCAATTTATTCGTTTCAGCGTTTCGAATATCGCGTACGTTGTGTAGTGAATTTCAATGAAAATATCAATTTTTGTCACTGCCATATTTGACGTTATTAAAAAACAAGTAGTGCGTCCATTTACACTCCATATCCAGATCTAACTCGAACGTTTTCTGACTACGGCTTTCGATTTATGGTCTATGCGAACGTGATGTATTTTGCACAATAAATTACGAAAATTGAAAAGTGTGATAATAACCACATATCTCGCGTGGTCGTTGTTTACGTATTTTTTTTGTGTTCGCTAAATTAAAAGATAATCACGTTGATTTTTATGTTTTATCGTACGCTTTGTATTCAGATCATTCATAAATGTGTGTTCATTGAGTATTTTGAAAAAATACATACTTTAGAACATGGGTATGAAAATTTTAATTTTATGTTTGTTTTTTCTAAATAATTTAATGATGACACAAATGAAATACGTTTTTAATTCTTTTAATAATACTTGTTTTTTATTGAATTTTCATACAATAAATATTTTTTTTATAAATACAATGGTTGAAAAATCTGTATATCAATTTTGTCACATGAATTTATGCTAATATATATTATTTTATGCTTTGAAAATTTCAATTTTCGTCTTTTTGTGTTTTATTAAAAAGAAAAAAAATATACTTATTTCCCTAAACACCACTCTATATACATGTTTTTTAATAAAACACGAATCTAGGCGTCACATTTGGATGACCATATGTTATTTTCTTAAAAAAGATCCGCAGACAAACAATTTATCGATATCTACTCTTCCTAATAAATGAATGAAATTGATGTTTGTATACAGAATTGACTAAACAAATATATATACTAAATTCAATTAAATAATTTCTTAATATTAAAAATAATTACTAATAAATACAAAATTTCGAATTATTATATTTGAAACTGAGTATTCTAAGACTATAATAAAAAATTCAAACCCTCACAAAATTGTTAAATATTGAATACCTTAAATTTATAAATAAAACTTTTTAATAAATCTGATCAATATGGAAACACTCTCAGAATTTATAACGACACGAATAATGTTTTACTCTTTTGAATGAAATGAAACTGTGTAATGGAAATCAATTGAAATAAATGGAAAATTGAATTACATATCAGTGTATATCAACCTTAAGAGAATTATAAAATCTTGTTGTATGAACAGAATAATTTAAATTTACACCTATTTTAGAATTAGGTTATCAGAAAAGTTTGTGCCTTCGATAAAATTGTATACTATTGATACATACATAACATAGAATCATTATTTATCCTAGTCACTAATTGAGCAGTGAAGGCAACATATGTATGTTTTTCTTTCTTTTATGGCGGTATTTCTGTAAAGGATTCTTGAAAATGGGTAACAATAAAGTAGACATAAAAGCCTTGATGAGTGTACATAAAATACAGATGGATATGGTGAGTCGGTATGATATATGGGTTTAACAAAAAAAAAATGGATAAAATGTTAGAATATGTTTCGTTGCTCGATTAGAAAAAAATAATTCATTTCTTATTCGTTTATGTACAAGAGATAAAAAATATATACTACACAATAGTGTATAGAGAAAAAAATTTGGTCTAAATTTGAAGAACCTGACTTTATGTAAAAATCTGGATTACATCCAAAAAAGGTAATATTTTACATTTGATGGAATTATAAAAGTATTATTTGTATGTATTGTATGGAATGAAATAGACACTAAATTTTAATCGAACAATCTAAAAAAAATAGAAATTCAGAAAATCCGATAAACTCGGAGTTGCATTTTATCAAGATATTACACGGCCATATGTTGCAATTAACATATAGTGGAAATTAAAGGATTTTGATTAAGATGTTATCAATCATTCATTTTACTCAGCTGATTTTGCTTCATCGGACTATATTTGTCCTTTTGCTTCCCATATTCCCTTAAAAGAAAAAATTAACAGTTTTATCAGAAAACATTCGGAGTAATTTTTAGCATGGAAACTGGAGAAAATTTCCAAGGATTGAGAATCCGTTATCACGATGTGAAGAGATAATTAAAAATAATGAAAATGACAACTGATTAGAAAAATTTATAGTTTTTTTTAAAAAAAAATGGATAGAAATTTCAGATGATCTAATAACTGCTAGACAATTTTTTTGATATATTCTGTTTTAAAATGGGTTAATTTTGATAAAAGAACTATCTGTAATCTGAAATTATTTTGATATTCATATTTACTTTTTTACAAATAGATCATAAAATATTTTTTGTTATAAAACCGTATTTTGAAAATCATAGAATAGACAATGAAATGTGTTTCTTTGAATAAAGTGAACAATAAGTGATACTTTTATTTGTTTCAAATAAAACTAAATATTATTTACGTTTTCAACTAAGGATACATTTACGTAGATGAAAAGTAAAAAAAAAATGAAAATTTCAAAGTATAATTTTTTTAGCTATAATCCCTGATCACGCCATTCACTGTATATTTAATATTTCGTTTATAAAAGAATATTATCTCTATGAATAACAAAGTTATATTTAAATTATAATGTATTAAATTATGTACGTTCTGTCGACACCGAACACACACATAAATATTATAATAAGTTTAGAAGAGAAAGTACAACATCATCAATAACGTTATAATCAAAATATTATACAGGAACCGAGTAACTATAAATCAAAGTCATCAATTGTTAACATCTATGTCATCACTCAAATACCGTTTACATCTAACTGAAACGACCGAATAGAACATACCATGATTTGTTATGTCAGCTACGATTGTATGAAGGATCAACCCAAAAATTATTTTAAGATCAGTGTCCTGTGTCAAGGTCACATCGATCACACAACGACGAGCAGCGAGAAGAAAACTAGCCGCTTCTATTGAAGCCGTGTCACCGAATGAAGAGACGTGGGCAGGCAGACATAACAAATGCCCTACTTATCCAATGGACTCATGCTTGATGTCACAATGTCCGCGAAGACGATGCGTCGGATATGAACCGTAGGGGTGAGCGATAATCGTTGGCCGACGAATCGCTTACGTACAAATCGCCGGTGATTTTCGATATGTTCGGATTTTTTAACGTGGATTCTAGAGGACTACATAGAAATCCTTTTACGTTTACACACACACACACATAAATAAATATATATATATATATTTATATATATATATATCTATATATATATATATATATAATGAATATAGATCTATTAAATAACATTTGTACAAATGTGACTAAATCAAAAAACTACATGAAAAAGGTTAAAATTGATAAAAGTTCAAGATGAAACGAAATGCAATTTCGACAAGATTCTTACTGCGGTTTTAAAAAAAGGTGCTTAAATCACTCAACTGTAAAGATAAAAAATATAAAAAGAGAAAATCGTTTATTACAAATGAATCATTTCTCAATTTCACAAGATTTTGTAAAAGGTGTAACAGTTGTTAATTTGTAACTGCTTATATACATTTCAATGACTGTCATTTTCTTTAGAGCAAAATATTGTAAAATTTTAGAATGGTTAATTCGTGAAAAAGTTAATTAGTTACAGTAATAAACTATTTGCAAAAATTGAAGTGAATTCTATTTTGCTAATTATTTTTTTTGTGGAAATGTTTTGTAGTAAATGTTTTATAGTGATTATTGAACATTTTTATAAAATCTTATAATATTTGAATAAACAATTCATTTTGGTAATGGAAAAATGCATGTTTATTTATTTTTTGTTAGAATAACAATTTCCTTTTAAAAAAAATAAATCACAAAACTAACGCATGCAGATATTCAATTCATCTAGAACATACCTCACAAATCGTTAAAAATTTTCGAATACCGTCACAAGTAATAAATAGTCAATTCAGGTCATCAAAAAGGTCACAAATCTATGAAAAAGATGTTGTAAAAAAACAATAAATAACCGAAAACATTTCATGCTTGCAGACCAGATGACGAAATGAAAAGAAAGATTCAATCCCCAATTGTAGATGGATTGAATAAGGACACAAAACACAAATTAGTATATGTATATATAAAAAGTTAGTCTAGATTTTAACAGAAAGGAAGAAAGTCACCATGCAACCATACATCTTCACGGAGGACTTCGAAGCAAAGAGGAATAAACCAAAAAGTACGAGAAATGCAAACGAAAACACAAACGCAAACAACAACTATTATATTGGTCGAGGAGATAACCTCGACCGGAAAGGAGGTGGGTAAGCTGCTAGTCTACGGCAACCATTCTAATCGCCAAAATTAGAACAGACATCAGGGTTTTTTGAAATTTTTCCCCGATGACATACAAATACAGAAGACTGAAGAACATAAGAAGATACATCAAGATAAGAAGACACATAACGAGCTACGGGGATATGCTATACGTCCCTAGGTGCGTTAAACATACGAAGAATCAACATTACAAGAAGACAAAAAACACCAAAACTGGAAAAAAAAATTAACAGAAAGGTTCTGACGATGATGGCGTCGCCATCGAAATGCACCAGCCGATATAATTATAAATAATAAGTGAACAATAAATGATTATTGAACACTTGAAATTATTGTGGTGTTGGGGTTAAAATTCATTTGTGTGATAACTTCCTAGAAAAAATTACTATAATTTAACTATACTTTATTCTTCCATTCAGATATTGATATGAGTTAGGAGAGAGTGAGAGAAAATTTAACAGAATTATTTGGAATGTTACATCAAACAATATCTTAATAATAATAAAATATATCTCTTATTAATATCAAAAAATGAAAAAAAATTCAATTTATTTTAATCAAGTTGTACCTTGATGATTAAGTCCATAATACATCCAGATATTCCTATTTACCCTTAATTTCTATATTAATAGAAATGTTAATAAAAGAGAAAAATCTCGTATTAAATTGAAACTTGAATTCATTTTTATCCAATAAGTACTTCTTAAATTGATCAGAAATCAATTAAACTTTAAGAAAGTATTTTATCAACAAATTAATTTTTTTTCAAAACAAACCTTAATTTAGAATTTATATAAAATAGTGTATAATAAAATAAATACGTCATATTTTAACTAATAAATAATTTATATCTTAAGTTTAGTGTTTTAAATTTTAAGAAAAATTTCAAAATTTCACAGTACGAGGGTCGTTTAATAAGTATGGTAAAAAAGTAAGAAAAACGAAATTGAAAAATTAAATTAATTAATAAATAAATTTACCATACTTGTCAAACGACCCTTGTATAACACAATATAAAATTTTTAAAAATTGTATGCATATATATATATATATATATTTAATCTTGCATGAACTTTCTGGACATCCTAACAAATGTATCGAAATTCGTTTTTCTGACTAAATTTCTTAATAGTAACTTTCAAGAAATCTTTTAAGAAGATTTAATTTGAATATAGCATAGGTATTGATTTTATCAGAAATTATTTAAAAATAACAAAATGTCCGTGTATTAAAATCGCTGTTATAATTCTTCTAAATAAACCCTATAAATAATTGATGTTGTAATGAAAATAAATTTAAACTTTATGATTATCTGGTAGAAAGCTTGGCTACACGAACGTGTGCAAACTGAATTGCAGACGGTGCTTCTTGTTTGTTATTATTTTATAATTTATTTGAATTCATGCCAAAAAGAACATCAGAACTGAAAACATTCCAGACTCTGGATAAAATATTAATTTGTATTTTGTTGTGGTAAAAACATTACACGGAGACAAAATCTACAATGTTGTATTAAATATTTTAAATAAAATATCGTAAAAATAATTAAATGTATCAAACATGAAGATGAAAAATGAAATGTTTGATTATTTTTTAAATAATTTATTTTTTGTAAATTAAGATTGAATTTATATATTTTTTTAAGTCTGTGCATTGTATTGTATTTTATAAAATTATAGAAATAAAACAAAAATTTAATAATTTTATATTTATATCTTCATTCGAATATACTTAACAATCTTGTATAATAAAATGTCAAATTACTCATTTTAATAATATTACAAAAATTAAAAACTCAAATTAATTCAATAAAACACCTAAAATATTCCTTTGACAAAGTAACAACTATTAAAATTATTAGTAGACAATAAAATATAAACGAGAATTTAGTTCCTTTCCTGCCCTAATCAATCTGTGTCCCCGTGCACGTTCTGACGCGTTCAGACATGTTTAAGCTTGTAAACCGTAGTGATCCGTGCCTTCACCACCTCATCAGTCAATCGCTGTTACGATGTCTGAGCAAGAAATTCCAAGTAATGTTGCATAACGAATCGTTATCAAATTTCTCACGAACGAAGAGGTCATGTTTTCTGACATTTTGACCAGACTTCAAGCATACTTTAGGAATTAATGTTTCTCACAAGCAAGAATATACAATTGGGCAAAATTATTTAGAGAAAGCAGGCATCGTATGAAAAATAAACCTCTTCTGGCGACCAAGAATTTTTGTTAATCTTAACAATATTTCAAAAATGAAAGAGATTGTTCGAGCCAATCGTCACTTATAACGAAACTTTAAACGCTCTAATCTACTTGAAACGAAAAAAATACGGTTTATTTCCTTCAAGACAATTATATCCTCTTTGACCACTATTCTAATAGTATGATGATGAATATAAATGTGCACATATTAACTGAACTTCAATCATATTTTCGTTGCATTTAATAGAAAATTTTATTTGAGGAGTTATAGAATTTTCTATTTTTACCTATCAATTAATTTACTTGGTTAATCGTTTGAGTTTACATTGTGTATCTATTTTATTTATTAACCCTTATCGGACGTTAGCATTTTGTACTTAACTTTCCGCAAGGTCGGAGATATTTGTGTGCTTATTGTAAGAGAAGAGTAACTAAAGTTACTTGATATAAAAAGAGAGTTTTGTGCATAAAAATATTTATATTTACACTTGAAATGTCTTCGTCATCACTGTCCATTTCAATCTGATCTTCATCACAATCAGGAACAACTTTTCTTTCCACTTTCCTCTTCACTTGAATATTGAATAGAGATCATTTTTTCCTCGACTGAAATATAACACTTGTATCACTGTATCTTCATCACAAAAATTAAAATCACTTGCCGAATATTCAAAATTTTCACATATTTCACTACAACTATCATTGCTACTTTCCATATTGCTATAGTTTTCTTTATTCATTTTTGGAGGAATAAAATATTATAATATAAGTAAAATAATTGCTGAAGTATGACAGAACGTGTTGTCTGCTATTGAATAAGAATTAAACTGTAAAAATATACAGTATGTACATTTAGCAATAAGGACGTTGTTACTTGTTCAGTTTTGTCATCTCGCACGTGACATCGACTGATAGAGCAAAGTTGTAATGTCACGTCAGAGGTGACATACGACCGATAAGGATTAAATCATTCTATTAAGGATTATATGATTGATTTCAATGTACTTATCATCTAGGCAATTTTAGACAAATGTTTTTTTGGATTTTTCATATTTAAAAAAATATCGTTCAGAAAATGTCTGCATTTTTTATGATACTTCTTGCTCCTGTTAATTTTTACAAATATTTACAAAGAATGAAACGATAAAATTGTCTATAATATTTGTAATACAGTTCCCAGAAAATAGGAATAATAGTGTTTAAATCAGGAGTCGTCAAATTTTTTTGATCATCGATCCCCTAAAAATCTTCGAAACCTCTTATCGACTCCCACATAATTTATTTTTAGTGGTTTATTTATGTGTTAAAAACAAAAAAAGCTTTTACTATTTTTATGTATTTATTTTGCAATTTTACATTTATTAATATATGTAATAATCATTTTAATAATTTTATATATATAATATTATATATATATATATATATATATATTTGTGATTTATAATAAATTTTTCCATCGACCCCCTGGCCCTGATCAACCCCCAGGAGTTGAAATCGACCACTTTGGTGACTCATGTTTTAGATCAATTATGACTTGCTTTGTATGATTCAGATTTCATAAAATTGAAAAAACCTCAGTGGAATAAATATTTTTACAAGAAGATTTTATTTATGCTCAGCTTTTTTTAATATATATTTTTCCAAATAAAACTATTTTATTTTCAATTATATAAGTTTATTTAAAATATTTAAACGATGTTAAAAATAAAAATTTATTTTACAAATTTTATAAAATGTTTTCAATATATTTTTGTAAAATACTAATACATTTATGTCACATTATATATATATATATATATATATATATATATATATATATATATATATATATATATATATAGTAATATTTCCATAATAATTGTTGTTTTAAACAACCCGAGAACTGTGTGTTAGTTAACATGAAACCAAACAACTTTCGTTACGAAAACCGATTAGATATAGGTACAAAGTGACATGTTTTTGCAAACCATTGAATTACCTTTTCAATCCGACCCACATCACAAAAACAGGTGGATTATCTGAGAACAAACTTTGGTCTTAAACCACTTGTTGTTCTTAATCACATATATCGATTTTCTCTCTACAAAAATATCTAAATTATGTATAATTGTATTCTTGTTAGCGTACTTAAATAAATAATATATATATTTATATATACATATAGATGTAATAACATATCCATATTTGTAAAATGAATAGGCGTTTTTTTTTTCAAAAGAAGTTTAGGCGTGGAAAGAATATATTATTGTTATGATTTATATGACGAACTGTAAACTGCTGTAAAATATTATTACTACTTAAGAAGCTTTAAAATGTTTCATTAATCTATTCAGAATCTCATAAACATATCTGTGTATGATCATAAACTTATAATGGTCATCTTAAACCTGGTTTTATATAATAAAATTATATTTAGTCATATAATGAAATTATTCAAATTATGGCTGTTAATAGATAATCTGTTTTTATTTGAAAAAAATCTGGCTGATGTCCATAATATCAGATATTTATTTACTGAATTATATTTATACCTTATGTTATGAAACAGACTGCTTTTTGGTAAAACTTTTTGTAAAAGTATTTAGAGTTCTTTAAATATATATAAAGAAGTTATTTTTCAGATAAAAATAAATTACTTTTTTAAATCCAATTTACATAAGTTTATACTTAATAACTGTTTAACTTAAAGATAGAAAATGGTTTCAATACATGTGTAGCTATTAAATTGATTTAATTAAATAAAGATTTTTAAAAATGTTACTATCTACTAAAATTAAATGCAAGTATTGTGATGAAAAACATATTTCTCAAGTTATGTTCTATATACTTACAATAACTGTATCAGAGTTGAAAAGTAAATCTTGAATATATTAACTCTTTGTACTTAGTTATGGATATACACATATATTTGAGTTGTTAGTATAAAGTAAAAGAAAAAAATAGCAATAAATTTAATTAATTTATTTTTCATGCTATTAAGAGAAATCATTAATTATTTTTTTGTTTTATTGCATTTTATATTTTATGATACTAAAACCTAGATTAAAAAATATTATTTTTTTCTATTTTCCACCCTTAACTCACTATATATAGGTTAATCCAAATGTGACGCCTAGATTTGTGTTTTATTAAAAAGAAACATGTGTATATGGTAGTATATAGGGAAACATATGTATAGTTTATTTTTAATAAAACACACATCTAAGCGTCACATTTGGATGACCCTATATGTTACCAACAATTATTTAATGAATATGATGTACAATATTATCACATTTTAATCTTATCCATTTATTATATTTATACATGGTGAAAAAATAAAGTTGTGATTGTAGAACGTTACAACATAACAATTTAAAAACTTTAATTGTAATTCTTTTATAATTGCAAAAATATAATATAACTGTTCTGGATAAAATATTGACCAACATTGTAATATAAAAATCGTATATTTTTTTATCATAAAAACGTGCATCAGAAATAACCTCATTTTTTTAATAATCATATTTTTTTCTAATTATATGATTATATATATATATATATATATATATATATATATATATATATATATATATATATATATATATATATATATATATATATATATACAAATTATAATTAAAGAGAAAATTCTATTTTATATTATTTTAAATCTGTGATAAATTTTACAATTTCTTGGTATATTTGACATCTTAATTTTTTAAAATTATTTTATTTTTTAATTTGATACAACATATCAAATCTTACTAAAAATTTCTTTCAAATGAAGCTATATATTAAATAGTTTTCAAACTAGTTCGTGTCTAAAGCAAACACTAATATTCCGAATACATAAACTTTCTAAGTTTTATAGTATTAAATGTAAAACCACAAAATGTCAGTCAAACGCTATTGTTGATACGATAATTCTATTTCATTCAGAAATTTTAGTACTATGTTTCTGGTGAGTGACGACATAGTTTAGTGACCCTCTGTCTTAATCCAGCAATGTCTTGTGGCAGCAGTGGTATAGAGAGACAGTACCCTTTAGACAGATTCGCAGAAATAAATAGTATGGTGTTAAGTTCGGTGACCTCAACGAACCAAGATAACCATTTTCCAAACTACAAAGTTGTTTATAATTCTGTGCTGAATTTTCAATGAGGGCAAAAGTTTTTGATCTGGGACACTTAGTTTATGAAGAAATCGATAATAATATTTAATTCAAAAAGTTGATATGTATACCGTCATTCGAATGTGACGTTTAGATTTATGTTTTATTAAAAAGAAACATGTGTATAGTTTCTTTTTAATAAAACACAAATCAAATGTCACATTTGAATGACCTTATATATATATATATATATATATATATATAGAGAGAGAGAGAGAGAGAGAGAGAGAGAGAGAGCTGGCTGGTGTAATTTGTATCATCATGTGAGAGAACGCATTTAATTCCGATCTGAAAAATATGACAGACAGGCCTCGAAGTCCAGGTAAAGGCAATGTGCCTAAGGGAGTAAAATCCAGAATGAAATGTTCTCACTGGTATGACCAAGTATCAGTTAATAGTAACATTTAATGAAGGTTTTGCACAGTAATGAGCTGATATTAGCTGATATGATGAATATATATATATATATATATATATATATATATATATGTGTGTGTGTGTGTGTGTGTGTGTGTGTTTTTAAGTGTGATAGAATATTAAATTGAATCCCTATCGAAAGTTCTATCTAACCTAAAAAAATATTAATATATATATATATATATATATATATATATATATATATATATATATGTATACACATGTGTGTGTGTGTATGTATGTATATATAAAGTTATGATAAAGGGTGTTTTTGAGGTTATATAGAACTTTCGATAGGGATTAAAAATTCTATTAAATTGAAGTTAATACGTTATTAATTTAAAGGATAAGTTAAAAGTTAAACGGATTAATTTAAAGTTCTATCACGCTTTAAAAAACTCTCTGTCTCTCTCTCTCTCTCTCTCTATATATATATATATATATATATATAGAGAGAGAGAGAGAGAAATAATCATTTTTACTCTCTAAAATATGTTTAAATTTCTTAAATTTGTATATATATATTATGATTATATTTGTACAAATAATTACAAAAAATACAATCGGATATTTATTGAAAGTAATTTAATTTAATTATGTTTAATCCTGTTTATGGGACATAAAATACATGATAATAACTCATAAATAACTAAATAAAGTAAATATTAAAGAAATTATATTTTTCAATTATATAAAATAATTTTTAAAATAGAAATCAATATATGGCTTTAGTAATAAGAACAAATATAGGTATTAAAAAAGATTACATTTTTTTACTAATGGGGTCATATGTAGAAAATCACATAATTTATAACTTCGTTCGGTTGATAGCAAGCTATTTAGATATTTCGTATACAAATATGTATATTTGTATGATTATATATATATATATATATATATATATATATATATATATATATAATTGTACGTATGTATATACATATGTATGTAAATTGGCCTTCTTTTTCCGGTACGACAAAACGGCTTTCCGGAACCTTATCTAAAAAAATGAAACCCCGTTTTATATTTAAACGTGTATTTACATAGTTACATATATACTAATACACACACACACACACACACACACACACACACACATATATATATATATATATATATATATATATATATATATATATATATATATATATATAAATAAGTGGATGTAGATGTAAGTACGTTTATTGTATTTATACAAATTTACTTGTACAATTGTATAAATTAGCTTGTAGGAAAGGTTGTCAATCTAAATTAAATTTTGATATGTAATTTAATTTACATATTTCTTCTATACTACAAGAATGTATGTATCAATCATATTTCGATAATAATCTTATATTTAATATTTATTTACATGATGTGTAGTGATACACGCAATAATGTAATCAAAAAGGGAGAAGGATATGAAATTATTTTATTTTTGTATAATATAATTTTTTTGGTGTAATTATTTTTTGTTTAAATTATATATATATATATATATATATATATATATATATATATATATATATATATATGTATTTCCTTTTTCTAAAAAAGTGATTTTTAGAATATTATAATAATAAATAATGAATAATATAAATATAAATTTCGTAATAATATCGAATTATGTAAAAAATATACCAAAAGTATAGTAAAAAAAATCTTTTTTAAAAATAGGAAGTAATATATTTTATCTTATAATCTGGTTTGAATTTTTTGTCTTATTTTCTCTGATTGTTATTTTAAAAATGATTATATATTTTTTTGTTAAAACTAAAAATTACTTTTTTAAAAAAAATATTACATATTTTGTAATATAATTTGGCATTTGAGAAATACATATTTGAAGTATAGTTTTAATTTCCGTTTGTTGTTTAACTTTTTGATTTAGTTTATGTTATAAATATTGACATATATATATATATATATATATATATATATATATATATATATATATATATATATATATATATTAAAACTTTATTTGGAAAATATATAATTTTAAATTGTAATTGTGTTTAATTAAAAATGAAATACGTACGGAAAAAATTCAAGGACTGTAAAAACACAACTTTTCATAATACATTTTTTATTTAGAATTATCTATCGATTATTTTTCTTTGCAAGCAATCGTTTGTAGGTTTTGAAAAAAAATAACAATATTTTCAAGTATATATTTTTGTAGATAGTTTTTTGTGGACTCATTTAAATTTAAAGCTATATAAAAGACTTTAGAATCATTATTTAAACGAGATGAAATAACTTTGTGAATTTTTTAAAACAATTATATCTACTTTTTGTTACAAACTTCAATTCTCTTTGAATTAAAACATTAATTTTTGTTGTTGTTACAATATGTTGTAAAAAGACAAAGAAAATTTACGAATTGAAATAATAATAATAAACAATAAATGACTACAAGGTAATAAATTAGTTAAAAATGCTCATATCTAATTGATAACCAAGGTCATCCAAATGTGACGCCTAGATGTGTGTTTTATTCAAAAGAAACATGTGTACAATTTCTTTTTAAAAAACACAGATCTAGACGTCATATTTGGATGACCCTATATTAATAAATCATGAAAAAAATTACATTTGGTTATTTTAATACACACACACACACACACACACACACACACACACACACACATATATATATATATATATATATATAAATAAGTATATAGAGAGATACATTTATGTATGTACGTGTGAATGTATGTATGTGCATATAAACTTTAATAAATTCGAAAATATCAATTCTTATATTCATAGTAATGTTTTGTTGAAACACACGATTTGGCACAAAGTTTGATATACAAATCTCTGTTCGTCTCCCAGTTTGCAGTTGTGGATACAGTTTTCATTCATATGAAAACATTCAGTTAATATTGATCCCTAAGAGCGCATGTTCCAAACAGCAGGAAGAGACTTTGTGTTACACCAGCAGGAAATAGAGCACATATCCTGTATAAAACCAGCACGCATATTGAGTTCTCAACCAGCGCATACAAAATATTTTTGTCATATGAAATATGTAAATAAGCAAAACTGTTCACACATTATAATTATATCAAATACACACACACATGTATATATATATATATATATATATATATATATATATATATATATATATATATATATATTTGATATATATATATTTATTTATTAAATTCAAAATGGTATTTTTTTCTAGTTTATGATCATTTTTTAAATTCAAAAGTTATCATCCTTTTTCTGTTGACTAAATTAATCCCCCTTTTCAACAATTACTCAAGTACCTTTTGCAACTGATTACAGTATAATATAACGATAGTTTTTTCTTCATACTTTAACAACACATAATGACATTTTTACATAAATGTCATGCTTGGTTTTGATCTTTTCTTCGCAGAAAGTCATTATTTAGAATGTTTAATGTTTGAATAAAAAATGCATTTTTCATCTCTAATATTGACTATGGTTAAATAAAAATTATTACATAATTTTGTCAGCAAAAAAATGTAAATTATTCTTTGATTGATTCATATTTTTTATTTATTTATCTTGTTAATTTTGTATAAGTACATTTTTACATTTACATTTGATCATATGGACCTAAATCAGCTTAATAATTTCTATTTACTTAATCTTGGATAAAATTTCACTAAAGTTTTCAATACGTCATTATTGAATTCGACGAGTCATCCACTTCAAGAACTATCAGATAAATTAAAATCATCTGCAGTAAATTGTTAAAACCAATGTTGATTCTTGTTAACTCTATAAATATCACAATTTTTGCTGTGTTATTAAATTTTGAATGGAAAAAATAACGTTCAATAATATATTATTTGGAAGGTGTAAAGTTCGCCATTTTATTTTGAGACAATAAAATGGTATTGTTGTAGACAAAAGAGCAATTTCACAATCTGTACTACAACAAAATACTCTTTACATTATCACGGTTGAAACGAAACTGATATAAAAATACCAATAATTGATAAGTTATGAGCATCTCTAATATAGATAGATGGACATGTTTGCGTTTTAAGAAATTATTGTATCTACAAATATACAAATCCAAAGATGTGTAAAACATATAAACATACGGGTACGCAACCCAACAGATAATCCTAAAACTTGATTCGTATTCTCTATGACTGGAAATTTGTTATTCATTTGTTGACGGCCAACTTAGCCGCCGACAAACTTTCACTGGAATTCACGAACTTTGTCGTGAAATTAATGTACACCAGGAAAATTATTCTAGGCAGAAATTTAACAAACAAAACTAAATTTGCATGTTCCATATGTGCTGCTTCTACGTTTATGCGTTGTCTTCAGTCAACATTATTAAACATGTATGCACATTCACACAATTATTCTTTTTGATTTATTCTAGAAAAAATAATTTTATAGAAACATTAATGACTTGAAATGTACACGATATCATTTTCGTTCATTACCACTTTAGTAATTAAATATTTCAGAATTTATAATAAACATTTCTCTATTTATTTTTATATATGTACTGTGAGTGTTCTTAAATGACAAATATCTTGAAATACATCTAACACATTTATAACTAAATTATAAACCGATAGATTTAATGTAATTGATTTATTAGATTAAACAACATCAATTAGTAATTATAAAACTATTATAATTTCAAGTCAGAAAAAACTAATAAAATATTAGATTATTTCATATGAAATACTATTTTTAAATTCAATCGACAAATGAGACGTGAGAATAAATAACTCAAGCAAAGTGTTTACAATTACACTTGTTAGTATAGTACAAAGTATTTACTGTTATTAAATATGAAAAATATTTATTTTTTCAATTATTCGTGTTTAGTTGAGCAATTAAATCATGCTTGGCGACAAAGAATTGTATACCGTTACTTTATTTGAGTTCAAATTAAGACATAATGGTGTGGAAGTGACCGAAAATATTTGTTGTGCATTCAGAGAAAATATAGTAAACAAACGTACAATTCAGAATTGGTTTATAAAATTTCGTGGTGGAGATATAACCCCTGATAATTGAATTTTGTCGACGAAGATTGTTTAAAATATTTAATTAAGTCAGAGGCACAAACAGTAAGATGCTTTGTAAATAATATCAGTGTATCTCCTGCAATTATATCTCAGCATCTTGCTGTATAAACATAAAATTAAAAAATAGATACTTGAGTATCTCATGAATTTAACGAATTGCAAAGGCTTCAGTACATAGAAATTTGTTTTTTGCAATTAAGAAATAAGAGAGATATTCTTGATACGCTTTAATATTTAATATTTGTGATAAAAAATGAATCTTGTACGATAATCGTAAAAAACAGTGGTTTGGTATCATCGAAGCTCCAAAGCATATTTCAAAAATAAATATGTATTCAAAAAATGGTGGTAATGGAATAATAGACAATAGAAAAAAATGTTCAGTTATTTTTTCTACAATTGGGTCAAATAATTATTGTAGAAAATTATTATCAGGAATTTGAAATAATGTACCAAAAAATACTCCAGAAACAATCACATTTGGTAAACAAGTTAAATACCATTATTTTGCATAATAATTCTAGACCACATACTTTTAAAATAACAATTTTTTATAGCTGAAATATAAAATTCTACTGCATTCATCGCATTTTTTCTATTTATCATTCACTGATTTTCATTGATTCCAGATTCTTGAATCTTTAATTCATAATAATCAGTTTAGAGATTGATAGACTGTTATTAGAGCATTCGAATAATTTGTCACCTTAAAAAACAACTTTTTAAAAAGGTATTTTAAATTGCCTGAATATAATATAAATGAATATAAATGTAATTTTTGTTCAAAATGTTGAGGTTTCTTTTTTACTTTCAAAAACGACATTTCATATAAAACAACCTATCATAATCATTAATATACATCACTGAGTTTGTTATTTATTTTCAAAAAGTACGGTTAGAATTGTAATATTTTTATATACTCCAAATCTTATTTCACATGCATATAAAAACATCAACTTTATCAAATGTAAATAATCATAAATTCTTGAATATTCGAGTTGTGCACATGAACGAAAGATAAGTTGATATCAAAAATGTGCGTGTAAAATATTTGTAACATTTTTTTCCCGTTCTCTCGCGTGAGTTGATAACTATTCAGACAGAAAAAACGAAAAAGAAATGTATCTATTTAATAAATTGGTTGAATTATGAATACGTTTAAAAATTGGAAATACTTAACCAAAGTCTAATCTTATCACAACTTGAACAATCGACTTAATGTAATTCAATTTTTCGTATAAAAATAAACGTACTGATAAAAATGTTTATTTATAATTTGTTTTATATTATAAGATAGATAGATAGTTATTGACTTTAAATAATTCATTAATATAATTTAATTTTTTTCTGTTAATTGAAATAATATTTTTTTTAATTGAAATTTAATTATCAAGTAAAAAACTTGCACATTTTCACAAATAAACAATTTAGTAATTAGATAAATTAAAAAAATATATGGAAAAATACGAAAGATAAATGCATATGAATAATTATAATCCAATAATCATGTAAAATAATTAAATTTAAAACGTGTGGATTTTTAGTAAAATCTGAAATATTATATAAAGTAAAAATATAATATAACGTTCAAAATGATAAATAAAAATTAATATGGAAATTAAATTCTGAAATAATATTTATACTCTAAAAAACAAAAAATTATTCAACGTCTGTGTTTTATAGGGATTTTTTTAAAAATAAATTGAAAATCTATTCATTTTAAAATCAATTTTGTGGTTAAAAAAGAAAAACTATTTTCCTTCAGGACATCTTTTTATATGCATATGCTTGAATGTCGTTTTAGTTCTAGAGAAATAAAAGCTTGAAACCGAAAAGATATACAAGTTAAAATTTCTGATCTTATTTTTACTAAATAAAAGAATATTTCAAAAGGAAATTAAAAACTGGTTGTCATAATAAGAAAGAAAACCAAACGTTACTAATAAACAAAACTAGAATTGTACAGACTAGGGAAATGATGTACTTTTTAACGAGTCTAAATTCAGTTTAATTAATCGTGATGAAATTGTTAGATATGTTGTTAAAAAAGTTTTAATGCTAAATGTGCATTTGTAAAAATAAAAATGCTTTTGCTTACAGTAATATGGAAATGCATTATTTCTAATGGTTGTATAAGTAATACTAATTGTATTAGTCCGAGCATTAATTAATGCTGTTAGAAACTATCTCATACATTTCTAGAAAAGAATTAACGAGCCATATAGTGTTTTTTTTTAAAAAAAAAAGAATTATGTGTCTTTATACTGGAAAATGTTCAAGCTGTTTAAATAAAAAAATTAATCAGCTTTAACTGTAATTGAAATTATATAATTTAAAATTATTGTGAGAAACATTTCGAAATATTGATTATGGTATTTTAAAATTTATTTTGTTTTCTTGTACAATCCTAAATAAATATAATAATTGAAAACATTTACTTCAGAGGTACAATTAATTAAAAAAAAAACATGATTGTTGTTTACACAGCTTCACATCTTTAAAGAACAAAGAAACAATAATAAACGTTGTAAATATTTCCAATATCAATAAGAAGGAAAATGATGTTTTCGAAAAAAATATTGCATTATTTTTCCATAAGTGCGCATTTTTTTATTTTTTCTTTCCATGTATCCTTTAAAAAATACTATTAGAACGTGTAATATGAAATATTGGATTATTCAAAGAGAAATAAAAATTATTTCTTAATTCAAATAAACATTTTATTAATCAAAATAAGCACCATTATCTTGTATACACTCTTGCCAACGCGTTTCTAACAAAAAATTCCTCTTTCGAAAAAGTCGCGATGTTAAGAAGATACAAAGTCTGTAAAGGTCCTTTCAAAAGGTGTTATTTCGTATGTAGTGTTCCAAACTGCAAAATAAATGGTAATTTGTTGGTGAAAGATCAGGCGAGTATAGAGGATGCGGCAGGATCTTGTAGACTAAATCGTTCAGCTTGTGCAAGGCTATTTGCGCTACAAGCGGTCTTGCATTGTCGTGAAAAAGGATGGGTCCATTTGGACAAGTTTTCTATGCATTTCTTCAATTTCAAGACAATATGACTGAGCAGTTATTGTTTATCCAGGCCTCAAGAATGAATAATGAACGATACCCCTTGCAATCCACCATAATTTCACTGTAATCTTTTAGCAATGTGAAGATGGCTTCGGTGTGTGTCCTGGATCTTCACCACGATTAACCCATTGTCTTGATCGCTTTCTGTTGTCATAGCTGATCCATTTTTCATCCCAGGTTATAATTCTTCTCAAAAAGATTGTCCTATTGTTCCTCAAATAAGTCGAACTGAAAATTTCAAATCTTCGTTACATTTATTGATCATTCAAATCATGTGGAACCCATTTATCGAGCTTTTTAACCTTTCCCATTGAGATGGTTACCGATGTTTTTTCAACATACTTCGAGTTCTTCTGTGAGGGAAGATAATGCTTGAGAGGGATCATTCTACCAGCACTCAAAGGACTTCATCATCACAAAGACATGTACCTTATTCTCTAAGTTCTTTTCTCTACAACAGAATTTTTCGAACCATCTTTGTATGGTACGTTAATTAACGATATCATCGCCAAATACAGTGTTGATATTGCGAGTGGTGTGTACCACGCTATTACCCAATTTGAACTCGTACAAAAAATAATCCTTAATTCCTTGGTCGATCGTTATACAAAATTTCTATAAAAATTAGTTATCCAATTTGTTTTAAAAAAATAATGGTATTTATTGAGAACTGTATGAACTTTAAATGAGCACCAAAAAAACTTATAACTTTTAAACATATAACTAATCACTTGAATGATCAACTTATGATTAATGAGAAATCCAACATTTCATATTACTTGACCATAATATAAAACAAAAACACTAATTCATAATATTATAAATTAACCCTTATCGGTCGTATGTCACCTCTGATGTGACATTACAACTTTGCTCTATCAGTCGTATGTCACGTGCGAGGTGACAAAACTGAACAAGTAACAACGTCCTCATTGCTGAATGTACACACTGTATGTTTTTACAGTTTAATTCTTACTCGATAACAGACAACACGTTCTGTCATATTTCAGCAATTATTTTACTTATATTATAATATTTTATTCGTCCAAAAATGAATAAAGAAAACTATAGCAATTTGGAAAGTAACAGTGATAGTTGCAGTGAAATATGTGATAATTTTGAATATTCGGCAAATGATTTTAATTCTTGTGATGAAGGATACAGTGATACAAGTGTTATATTTCAGTCGAGGAAAAAATGATCTCTATTCAATATTCAAGTGAAGAGGAAAGTGAAGTGGAAAGAGAAATTGGTCCTGATTGTGATGAAGATTGGATTGAAATCGACAGTGATGACGAAGACATTTAAAGTGTAGATATAAATATTTTTATGCACAAAACTATATTTTTATATCAACTAACCTTAGTAACTTTTCTCTTACAATAAGCACTCAAATATATCTTCGACCTAGCGGAAAGTTAAGTACAAAATGCTAACGTCCGATAAGGGTTAAAATGCACTTTATTTTAAATCGACTTATTTATATTTTTAAGTGTTACTATAATAAAGTAATGCAAATGAATAACGCGAAAGTTTATAAAACGACATGAATTATAAATATTTTTTGAAAAAAGTGTAAGATCATCATCCTCGAGATATGCTTCTTGTAAATAAACGAATGTAAACAGATCCAAACATCCTATCTTCTCGAAGAACATGTTATACTTAAAAGATATAAAACGTTTCGACTTTATATCAAAAGCGGTATGCGCCCATCATTAGCATTGGTTTATTTAGGTCATTTAATTTCGTCTTGTGTTGCCTGTATGCATAGTTCAAACACGCGGTAAAAGCATTATCGAGTCAGGTACACAATCCGAGCGTGCTATATTTGTGTGGAACGAAAATCATGATAAATATGATGAGTGTAATGGTATGTGGTTGAAACCGAATCGACTCACTTTGCGTGCAATCGTCGTCGTAGCACGTCTTCCGTGATTCGTAACTTTGGATGGAAATTATTTTAGTTTCAGGTTTAATCTCGAATGCTTATATACATTATATTAAAATTTCATGGATTATGGTAAGGTCTTTGTTTTTCCAATTGTTCGTAGAATTGTATAAATGTTTAATTACTAAACACTGTAAGATGTATTTGTTTTATAATAGAATTGAAATTATTTCAATGTTTGGAAAGGAAATTAAATATCTTTTTTTCATTTTAACTACAAACATGATTGTTAAAGAATACTAAAGTATAATTTTATTAATTCAGTAAATATTTTTTTATTGTCATAAACAGTAAAAATCAATATAAAAATGGTTAAAAGTCTGTTTTAAAATTAATAGAAATATAACTTCAATTAAGATTGATTATTCAAGAAAATTAAACTTCGTCTCTTAAATCAGTAATCAATATTGTTGTTATTTTTATAGATGTATTTTATAAATTCTTTTTATTGAAGTAAATAATAAAAAAAAGTATGTATGTAAATAAATCTAAAAGTTCCACATTTAAATTATATAAATAAAAGAATATACTTCGTTTTTTCCAATATACATTTTAAAATTAAAAATGATATAAATATAAATAAAATTCATCATAAAAAATACTAAAAATGCTTTTTTTTAATTCACTAAATAAAACTAGATTTGCGTATAGATTCATTTATGTAATTTATTATTGTTGTAAACAATAATTAAAAAACACAAATAAATCTACAAGTTTTATCAATTAAAAAAATGTATTTAAATGAAAAAGAAGACGCCATTTTTCAAAACCGTATTTAAAATTAATGTTATTGGAAGAATTAAAATTTTATATAAAATATAATTGAACATAAAAGAATAGCAAAATCTCAATTTATCAATTTAGTAAATAAAATTTCATGTACAAATATGAATTCATGTATGCATTTTTTTACTGCAAACAACAATAAAAACTCATTGTATAAAAATCTATACATTTTATCAGTTAAAATAATATAAATAAACAAATATTTATCATTTTTTCTGATAAATAGTTTAAAATTGTGATAAATAACAATTAAAACATTTAAAAAAATATATAATATTTATCATTATGCAGTTTCTTTAAACAAAATTTTAAAATTGGTGTAACTGCAAATATATATAGTAAAGATAATACTACTAAGAACATTATTCATTAATGACGTTTTGCAGTAGATAATAGAATAATGCTTTATGATATTTATAGTTTTGTTAATTTACATATGCATGCACATATATAAATAAACAAAACTGAGCTTTGGCCTATACCAGCTTTGTCTGGGGCTTGCATTATCACGCTTAGTTGAATTCGATAACGGCCAACCATACATTTACAGCGTTCAAATGAACAATCGAACATTAAAATTATAAATCATTTCATATATATGTAAAATATATATTTGTACAATTTTACAACTTTAAATTAAATATATTACAATCAATCATTATAAATATTATATAAAAATTATATTTTTTAAAATAATAAAATTTATAAATTTGTTCATGTATTTTTTTGAGAATTTCATAAAAAAAACTATATAGTTGAATTTACATGTCCAAATACAATCAATATAATTTACTAAGTTAATCAAATGAGATTTGAGTATTTTTTAATAATCAATTATAAAATTTTATTAAAAAGAAATGTATGTATATGGTGGTATATAGGAAAACATGTGTATAGTTTCTTTTTAATAAAACACAAATCTAGGCGTCACATTTGGATGACTATATATATATATCAATTCATCATTTAAATAAGTTTTTTTATATATATTTAAATCGTACTCTTTAAACTTTTATCACACGATTTAATTAAAAGTAATTTTATATACATATACAATTTAATTTGATTTTATTTATCTAAATATGCAGCTCGTAAAGAAAACATATTTCATTTCCTAATTCATATATTTCAATAAAATAAAAAAAGTATATAATTGTAAATAATTTTAATTCATTTAATATTATTTCAAGAGTTTGAAATATATAACAAATAAATAAACTCAAAGTTATAATGAAAAATATACATAGATAACTAATAGTTTTGAAATTTGTGATAATTTTCAAAATATTCCAGCAAATGATACCTTGTATTATTTATATTACCAGGTAGTCTCGTTTCTAATATTATCTTTGATAGCATTTATTATTTAAATAATGACTACTTTCGACCGTTCCTATTTTATTATCTTAATCTGTTTGTTCAGCATTCAAGAAATACGGTCAACATAATATAATCAGAAACTTGACTTATGTTATATCCTCATGATATTCAATTAAAATTATTAATCATCATTGAAATTCTGTTAAAATATTACATATTTTTTTTTAATACGGGTGAATGACTTTCTAATATCACAAAATTTTATGTATGCAATAATTACTTATTTATTTACTTTAATCGTTAATGGGTATTTCGATAGTCACGCCCTTATCGTTAGAGTGTTGCTTATAAAATATCTTATGAATGAAAATAGATTTCAAAATAACCATTTATAATTAATTGGTAAAGTATTTAAAATATTAATATATATATATATATATATATATATATATATATATATATATATATATATATATATATATATATATATTTCTATCTAGTAATATGTAATCTTTGTGATTATCTTGTTCTGTTATTTAGCTTATCAAAGGTTTGACCGTTATTTAATCAAGTATGTGTCAGTGTAGTAGGTAGGAAAGACGTCGGTTGTTGGAATTTGCTTTTAGGGAGAAATTTCGGCCTCTTAATCATTGTGATTGTCTTTATGGAACGATTAAGTATTTATCACTGTAATTTGTAGAACGTATTGTCAAAAAGATGCTCCACGAAGCTTTTGTTTAAAGCAGGACATCCAGTTAGATTAAATATGAGAATATAATATAAAGGTATCAGGTTTTTCTATAAACATTATTAATATCTATTCGCATTATATTTAAAAACCTGAAAAATTAATTTTAATTTAAATGAAAAGTTAATATAACCGTATTAATAAATTTAAATGCATATTTTTATGTACTATATACACATATACAATATTTTTTTAATATTTATTATTTAATATCTAATTTACTCGTATATACATAGAAAATTAGTCATCTGTAATTTCATTTAAATTTTTATATTGGATGGCCTAAATGAGATTAAAGGTTTTAGACATACATTTACTTGCTTATTATCATTTACTATTCTTTACTATCCTTTAGTCTTATTTGGGCCACCCTATAGCATTAAATTTGCCTTGAATTTCAAATGTATGCACATATTTACACGTACATAATACTCACGTACATACATATATATATATATATATATATATATATATATATATATATATATATATATATATATATATATATATATATAATCATCATCATCATCACAAAAATCTACTATTGTATTGCTGTTTTCATTTTGTCATCAATATTGAATATTTTATTACTAAAAATCTTTTCATCTTGAGAAAAAGATGAAAGTTAGCAGATGGAATAGAATAAAATTTGAACAGCCATTTGAATTATTTGTAACAGTATATAGTAGTCATAGATTGTTATGGCTCAAAATAATTTCAAAACGCAGTTAGTTTTAGATATTATTTTCAAGAATCTGTTATAATTCTTTCAAATTTTTCAATAAACAAGCTCAATTCAATGCTAATGATAAAATGAAGACAATAATATAGAATTAGGTTGAAAGATCATCAATAAACTTTGTCTATCATATAAAACCTGTGCCCTGATATATATATTTAGTACATTGATAATAACAAATATTTCAAAGATTATCTTTTTATTGATCTAAGAAGTTTAAATATAAAATAAAGCTATGAGATTTACTTTCTGCATGTATTTGTATTTACTTTAGTTGTCCCAAAAGTTTCTTTCGTTTAATTAGTAAGTAATACATGTACAATATTTTGTTTTATGTTACATTACTGAATTATATACGATCCATTTTGTTCTATTACCTTCCTCTATCCCTCCGGAAGCTACATAATTCCATCTTTCCAAAACTTTTGTGATTTGCTAGCAAAATACCATTTCAAGTACATTTATATGCCATTTATTGAACTAAACCTTTTACTGTGAAGAACATTTTTTAATGTTAAGAAATAGATAATAATCACATGAAGCAATATCTGGAGAGTATGGAGGATAAGTTAGAACATCCCAGTTAAATGTTAATTTGTTTCTAATGGATAAAGGCACGTGGGGGCTGGTGTTACTGTGCTGGAAAACGACGCCTCGTATGTTCATTAATTCTGACTGTTTTGTGCTTTTCTTATCGCTGAACCAAGATTGTTTATAGTTAGTATTCTCATAGAAGATTCAAGTCTCATTCCCAGTAACTAATCCTTTTAAAAAAGTTCTTTCTCGTTTTGCTGAAGAAATAAATCACACGTGAAAAGATGGTTAAGGAAGTTGCTCTCTGTCAACTGATGTGGAACCCATACTTCAGAGCGATTGGCATAGCCGAGTTTTATGAGATGATTGTGTACTGTTGTCCGGAGAATGTTTAAAGCATCCGCCAGTTCACAAACAGTATTGATTTGACACAAACAGTATATCGTAGATTTTTGTCAACCATGGGCTTGATGAGTCCGTATCTGTAGTGAATAGGTGGCTACTGCAGTCTTCATCTTCCAAATTGAAATTACCAGCTCCAAACCTACTAAGCCATATGGGAACTGTCTGAACACTTGTAGCATCACTTCCATAAACAGTGCAAATCTTGTTTGCAGTATCATTAGCACTGTTGCCTTTTTTAAAACAATGCAATATTACATGTCACAAATACTTCCTTTGTTTTTCCATACTTAAAGGTGTATGAAAGAGCATGTATATTTATATAAATAATTAACTAAATATATTCAATTACTTTTATGAAGTATATACTAATGTGAAAAATTGTCAAAAAATTGTAAAAAATCAAGTATTATATATTATGCTGCTATTTTAGGTGGAATATCGTCCCTGTTTGATACCAGCCAATTGCTGGGACATGATGAGAGAATTCCTTCAAGGTTTTCTGGGATCTAGTGTTCAGAGTACACCACCTCATTATTTACAAGCACGCATGAACGAAATATATCAACCAATGGATACAATTCATCAGTATTTAGAACAATTCAGTGTTTATCGTAAAGCACCAGGAGGTGTGCGTACATAATATGAAATGGAACAATAAGTTTCACATTTATTAAAAAATTGAATAATAATTGTAAAAACTTATTAATCAGTTCAAAATACTTTAATATTGTAAATAGAATTGTTATACTAAGGCTAATTTTTAAGTCTTTATATATTAATATCTTGTAGTTGGTATTGTAGTAAATTATATTTAAATTATTAGTTCAAATATTATTTTAGATATAAGTAATACCTATTATGGAATTAATATTATACTCATATTTATGTAGTAAATAAAAGTGTTTTATGATAAAATCCATTCTGTTATGTAAAATTATAATGGATTTTAATATGAGCTAATAATTTTTAACGTATGATTTTCAATGTAAAATATATGTATTCATACACAGAGCAAATTCTAAGTTGTTATAGGTATTAAAACATTTTTTTAGTTCATATGTAAAATTAAGTAATATTAAGTGTATGTTTATCTTTCATGTTTTATTTCATATTGTTTGAATTTTGTTGATAACTAATTCATACTGTAAGTTCATTGTTATTTTTAACTTTTTCTTTATCTATAATTTTAATAATTATCTTTCAATATCTCAAAAATTTTTTTGTAAGTATGGAAAAATAATTATTTCGTAATTTTTATTACAATTGTTGTAACAATTATAGACATTACTTTGTGTAATTGTTAGAATTGTTTTTTATTAAAAAAAATAACATTGATATTTTTTTATAAAAATCTCTGCAAAAGAGGAGATTTTAAAGTTATTTATCATTATTAATGTAAGTAAACCAACATTTACATATTCCTAATGAATACTATTAAATTCATAATATACTTTAATAAATATAATTTGTATACTTCTTCACTAAAATAGACACTTTTTTTTGTTATTGAGGTATTATTGATATTAATACTAAATTAAAATTATTAGTTATTGTGATTATTTGAATATTCCCATTTTATTAATTTAAGTGCATATTTATTAGATATGTTTTATTAATTGGATTTAAATTTATAAATTTTATTATCTAAAACAATTGTTCATTTAATAATACATGTGACTTAGCAATTCGTAATAATATGTTAATTTTAATTTTTTTTAAAAAAAAACATTTTAAATATTTAAGAAAGCAAGATATTTTCTGTTTAAAAAAAAGAACATTGCAGCGATATTGACTTTTTACTATATATTAATTTATTATAAGTACTAAAGGAATCAAGGATAAGGCTTAAATTTGTTTTATCAATGGAATTAATAATGAACTTAATAAGCTCATTATAAGTAAATATAATAGAAACTTTGTATTATTATTTTCTTAAAAAAAATAATAAAATACACAAATATTATTTATATTTAACATCTACTACCATTTATAAGCTTATAGTATAATATATTTATTGATATAGATTATAAATTTTGACATACATAGTTTACATTATTGCAATAGAATTGGTTGTAAATTGAAGTCAGTAACCTTTACAATTTTCCGTTCATTAATTTTTCTACTTTTCTTGTATCATATTAGTTTAAAATAAAATAAAAATTGATACATTTAAACTATGATAACAAAGAATCAAAAGCTTGATTTTGTTCAGTTTGTGTTTTATCTCTATTAGTTTCTAACAATTGTTGGTCTAATAACATATCAAATGGGTCCTCATTGCTATCAGGTAAAACTTCACTTTCAACAACCTCCGAATTTAACTGTTCAGAATCAATCATCCCTAATCGAATTTTCTTCACATAAGTTTGAACTGCCTTTTTACTTCCAAGTTTTTCCAGTTTTTCTATACAATCATCAAACTGATATTTTGGGAACAACCGATGACACCAATGTTCTAAACGCATCATTAAATAGTGCAAGTCTTGTTTTTCATGACCCTTGCCTTTGTATTTCAAATCTTTGAAAAAGTCTTCTAATATTGCAATACCACGAGGTCCTCTCAATCTTTCTGGATCTAATTTCGGTTGTGGGTTTCGTACTACCCTACGCTTAGGTTGAACTTTAGTTCCGGTTTCTTGAAGTTCACCATTTTCTTTATTGGATTCATTGTTTTCTTCAGAAGGCTCATTGTTTTCAAAATCATCGATTTCATTATTTTCTTCTACTTCTTCCGAAAAAAGATCTTCTAAATGTGACATGTTTCAAAGAAAAATAGCGCCAAAACTAACGAACGTTCCATATAATTGAAAACTTAAAATTACCCTACTTCAATATTTATATTTAATGATTTTATGAAAATTCATTTTCTATCTGAACGTCATCAAAACGATTAATATTATCGTCAATTAAATGATGAACAGTACTAGTTTCTTTATTCATATGTTGTAATAATGACATTAATAACTTTTTATTTATGTGATCTGTTTGAGTTAGTTCTCGTTCCTGTTGTACATCAGAATTGCTTTCAGAATTATCAAATTGTGGATCTTCAGGCATTATTGCTTTTTTTAATTATTGTACAATATTAAATGCTGATAATGTACTTACAAATTAAAATAATTACGTAAATACAACACAACTTTATAACCTTTTAGAGACGTGTTTTTGACCAGTAATTCTCAATATTTGGTAATATTTTAATTAGTTACATATTTAAAAGTCAAACCAAGTAATTTAATGAAAAAATAAATCGATTTCATTAAATCTGATTGCATTTGAAAGGTAAATAAAAATATTATATGATATTTTCATTAGTATATAGTAAATATTTTTTAAGGAAAAATCTATACTAATAACACAATTATTTGATAAACGTCTTCAATTGAGTTAATAATATTTATTATTACCTTTTTAAACAACAATTACAATATTAAAGATTATTTATCTTTATGTACTAAATTTTTAAAATGTTTTAATCATATGAAATTAATATTTAAATTCTGTTCTTGTATCGAAAAAATAATAAAATATGTACATCCAGTTTTCAATAGAGTTAATAATATTTGTTATTATCTTTTTAAAGAACAATTACAATATTAAAGAATATTTATCTTTATGTACTAATTTTTAAAAATGTTTTAATCATATGAAATTAATACTTAAATTCTGTTCTTGCATTGAAAAAAGAATAAAATATGTACATCCAGTTTTCAATAGAGTTAATAATATTTATTATTATCTTTTTAAAGAACAATTACAATAGTAAAGAATATTTATCTTTATGTACTAAATTTTTAAAATGTTTTAATCATATGAAATTCATATTTACAATCTGTTCTTGTATTGAAAAAAGAATAAAATATGTACATCCAGTTTTCAATAGAGTTAATAATATTTATTATCTTTTTAAAGAACAATTATAATATTAAAGATTATTTATCTTTATGTACTAAATTCTTAAAATGTTTTAATCATATGAAATTCATATTTACATTCTGTTCTTGTATTGAAAAAAGTATAAAATATGTACATCCATACATATAAAACTTAATAAAATCCAACTTAATGTAGGTGGAACATTTTGATGATTTCTGATGTACAACGTCGTTGATATTTAGGAATTGTGTTTACATATATTTTTTTTGTTGCTAGCTTAAATAAAAACGTATGAAATATTTTTTATATTTCCATCTGTCGATTTATGAGAAAACAAATGATTGTGCCCATTACGTTATTTATTTTCGTTTCATGTCATTTGTTTTCAGTACGAAACGAGCGAATTGAAAGGTAATTTTTCTAATGGTTCCGTTTAAATTTAGTGCCAGTGATTACACTTTTTCCTTTTTCCGGAACGTTTAAGATTATCCCCACCATCTAATATCATTTAGAATACAGTCAAATTTAAGACACGTGCGTTGGTTTATTTTCTGACATTCAATAGTTAACATATTTTTTATATTTTTGTTGTAGTTTATTGGTATTGTACAGTATTGCGGCCTTGAAATTACTAATTTTGTTTAGAAAAAAACGAACATTTCCTTTTCTTGGTAAGATGTTAAATATAAAAGAGGGTGGGGCGTTATAAAAGTTAAATTAATCTTTGATGACATGGAAGATGATAATAAAGCCACGTGTTTGTTTTATGTAAATTGTGTTAAAATTAAATATTTATAATAATCTTAAATTGCAGAGGTATTTTTTTTTCAATATGGTATCTACTACTGAGTCAAAGGAAGCTGTTGTCAATGGTTCAACAAGTGAATCTACTGTAGGTGTTCCTCACGGACAGTACAGACTTGTTGCCTGGGACGTGGATATAACCGGTCGACGATTGATCGATGAAATTTGCCAGATAGCAGCGTATACGCCGAGCGTGCAGTTTGCTCAATATATAATGCCCTTTTCAGACTTGAATCTAGTAGCACGCCGCCGACATAACATCAAAGTCGTCACTGTCGGTCTTTTCCGTATGCTTAAAGATTCTAAAACGAACAAATTTTTAAAAACCAAATCCGAGGTCTCGGCGTTGACTGATTTTCTTTCGTGGCTAGAAACGCTGAAAGGCGATGCGTCGGACGGAATCATCTTAATGTATCATGAAGCTCGTAAGGCTGTGACATATATGTTGTTAGAATCATTGAATCGTTATAATTTAATGGACAGATTTGCTGCTATTGTTAAAGGGTTTGTGAACAGCTTTACTATTGCTGAAGATAAATGTGCCAAAACTGTAAAATCATTTTCTTTGAAAATGTTATCTCGTGTTTTATTAGATAAAACAGCAGAGTTGGATAATGCAGCTGAAAGAGCTAAATTAACATACGAAGTCATTCAATATTTATCTCAAAGTGAACGGCAAGATTTGTTACCTGAAGGTAGTGGTGATGGAAATACTGGAAATAATATGGTAGACCTTGTTAGAAATTACACTTTTACTCTTCAGAGTGAAATAAGTGACTTAGATAATCTCAAAAGGTTATTGAAATGTCAAAATACTTTTAGGCCTATATTCGGATCGTTCCTAAGATCGAATTATCATATTCGTCAACATGCTAGTCATTTACGTCGATTGATTGCGGAAAACAATATAGAGTATTCTGTATTCGAGTCCGCATGGAAAGATAATAATCGAGAAGGTCTTTTGGATGTCTTAAAATCTCAAGTGAAGAATGCAAATGAGAAAGAGAACGAGGAAATATTAGAGATATTAGATTGTCATTTTGATCCTGAAAAGAAGGCTCTGCAACAAAAACGAAATTCTCGTGTTCAAAAAAAACCTGCTTCTGATGCAATGCCTGAAAAAAATGCCACAAATGTTAATTCTAATAATGTCGATACACCCGATACAACAAGTAAAGGAGATGTATCTTCAGAAACAACTGCAAATGTTTCAAGTGATGGATCACAAACCAGCAGTGCCAATACACCTCGGAGTCAAGCAGGTGAAGCAACTCCTGCTAAATAAATTTGTTTTTACGCATGTTGAAGTGCCTTATCTAATCGTACTATTGTCTTATGTTAAGTTAACTTTACCCAAATGCAGTTGATTTTCTTTTCAATTTATTGCATTTAAATTTAAGTATAAAATTGTGTACATGTATACATACATATATAATACATTTGTGTGTGTGTGTGTGCACATACACACGATATTTTTGTTATATGCATATATTAATTTAATTACTAATTTAAAATTGAAATATTGTGAAAATATTAAAAAGAATGTACTTTATTTTCGTTACTAATTGATAATATTTAGGTTTCATATACTTTTATTCATTTATGAAATAAATGCTTAATTGTATAGTTGAGACGTTTTGTAATGCTGGAGTGTTTAAAATTATTATAATAACAGTTATTTAATATATAGTAGCAATAAGAAATCAATTTAAATTAATCAGTTGTATTAATTTAAATTGTGAAAATTTCAGTTATATAAAGAAATCTTTATGTTGTAATAATAAATTATGAATAAGAATGCTTTTTTCTTTTTTTGTGATATTTTTGTACAAATTGTTAAGTATTTCTATATTTTATAAAAGCAAAGATTTATGTGTAAAATACAAATTATATATATATATATATATATATATATATATATATATATATATATATATATATATATATATATATATGTATATATATAATATGCATATTGAAATATATATTTATATGGTTACTTTGATTAATGGATTTATTATAAAGGTGTATAAATTACTTGTGTAATCATTTATGAATGTATGTATGTATATGTGTAAAATTAATGCATATTGGGTACTAACTAGACTTAAAAATTGATAACAGCCATAATTATTTGGAAATGGTAAAAGCACACCACTTATTGAGGGTACCTACTAATATTGTCATGTATAAAGAACTGATAGTTCATTTAGTTGTGTAATAAATATTTTGAGTATTTAATACTCGCAGAGTCATTTTGTTATTATTTTTTTTTTGTTAAAGATTTATATTGTATTTAAAAATAACTTCTATTCATTTTGTTACTTAAAAAGAAATTAGTCATGATGTTCGTGGGACTGCTCAAGCTTTCAGTGATAATATTTTGTTATGTGCCACATAATGTTTGGCATTAAAAAACGGCACTTTAAAAGTCCTAGTTATCTATAATGCATGTTTATTGCTAACTTTCAATGAATTTATTTTGTATTAAACGATCTCATTGAATCAATAAATACTATCAATATATTTTTTGTTATCTTTGTTACTTTGTGATTTTTTTTGTTTAACAGGTGTTAATGAGATGATAAGTAATTATAAGTTATATCTGCAGAAAAATGTATGAACACAACATTGAGTTTATATTTTTATTTTTACTCATGCCCCTTTTGTTTTTTCTTAATTTTTATTTTCATTAGTATTCTTTTTTAACTCTTTATTAAGTGAAAATGATAACATTTATATGTATATGTGAATTAAAATTTGAGCCTTTGCATGATAAGTGTTATTTTGAATTATCTTTTATTTCAACATAAAAATATTTGAAAACTGATATTAAACTTAACTATAATATTAATATAATTTGAAATAAACTTAACTCATTGTTTATTAATAATAAAAAATCCGTTTAGATAAATTGATTTTTATTTTAGTTTCATCTTTTTTTAGTTTGTATAATTTTATGTAGATACAATTAAAATATATTGATACATATTTATTAAGCAAAAATCTAGAATTTATTTTTATAAATATATGTTTTTATAACAAATAAACTGGATGTCACTTAAAGTACATGTATATAGATCAAAATGAAATTACTTTTACAGCTATTATCATTTCTGAAAGTAGTTCGTTTTGCGAAATATCTTTAAAAAATGTATTTTTGGCAATTATTCAGCAATAGGCATGGAAAATTCAGGTGTTTTAATAGTCTAGTTTTATTAATGTTTTATTTACATTATATATATATATATATATATATATATATATATATATATATATATATATATATAACATTCAAATTGAAACATAAACTATAATTATGAATATTTTTACCTCTTGCAAATTGAATACATATATAATACACAATTTTATTTCAGCAATTGGGTAACATATGAAATATTTTTGAAAACTTCTAATTTGATATTTAATAAATAATTTTATTGGATTTCAGATAAAATTTATTTTTGTTTTGGTTTAATTATCAGTTAAAAAATATAATCACTAACTTATATATGTTCTTATGATGATACATTAATTCATATTATAAAATATAAATCCATAAAATATCTTTTAATTGATAAGTAATTATATAAAATACGTATAAATTGAAAAAAAAAATTTAATGTGTAATTCTCAGTGAAACTACATTCATTGCTTTTACTATTTATTTCTATAACTAATTTCAGTACTTGCCTCATTTTCAAGTAAATATTTTAGTTTTTACCTGAGATGACAATTGTTGAAACTAGTTATAGATAGAACAGAAGTGACGAATCTTAAGAGCTGAAGAAAATCATGGTTGCACAAACTGGAAGACAACAATTACGATTTTCATATATTTATTTTTATAAATAAATTACTATTCCAATACAATTTGTTAGTTATTGTTTAGTAATTGCTCATTGCTAACTTTTGATTCGTGTTTTTAAGATACTTAAGGGCATTTTAATCGAATGTCTTCAAATGCAGGTATAGGAAATTAGATTTGTTGTACCTGCACTCAAGATAATTGTATTGTTTTGAAATGAGTATAAGTAAATCAAAAGTAAATAATAATGATTACTGAACTATTTTATAAAAAAATGTGCTATCTGTCGTAGTTATTTATTTGTAAAAATAAATTAAGAAAAAAGCCAAACTAGAATTGTAAATCGTATTTTCTTCGCTTATTAATAGTACTAATTGTTAAAATGTCTTATAAGTTATCTATATATGATTATAAAATGTATTTACAACTTTATATATATATATATATATATATATATATATATATATATATATATATATATATATATATATATATATATATATATATTGAATTGAACAATTCTGAATAATTTTCGTAGAATAACCAAAATGATTGATTTTTATTCTTTTTTCACTATGTAGTGATATTTATATAAAATTGTAATAGTTTTAAAATATATACGTGAATCGTCTTACTTAAGTTATAAAGACTGAATATTACTGCCTAGAACTATCATAATTACTATCATAATCATTTTAAGTATAGAGCTTATATGAAGTTTTAACCTGATTTGTTTCAATATAACAAAATATTATTAAATGTATATCAATTATGGCCTAAAATTTATGTTCTACAAAGCAAACAATAATATAAAAACCATTGTAATTAATGTAGTATAGAAATAACCGCCTTGCCTCAACTCGTTTTTCCTAATGTTCATTTTTTTCAAAAAAAAAATTGTTTTTTTATCTATGTGATCTGCAAAATTGAAGAAATTAATACTTGGTGCATATTTTTTCATCTCTGCTGTTACAGATTTATAAAAAAAAAAATGTTAAGATGCCATTATAAATTTATTAGTAAAGACGCGTATTTTTCAGATATGTATGTGTATTGTTTATACAATTACATATTTATTATTAAATTAAATCATTTCATGATTATTCAGAAAAAATGGGAAAATATAAATGTTAGAATCCGATAATTACGATTTTTTTTATCAAGCATGTTTATTAGAGGTAATTTCTTTTCCTTTCTTATTTTTTCTTAAAAAATATATAGTTTTATATATATATATATATATATATATATATATATATATATATATATATATATATATATATATATATATATATATATATATATATATTTATATATATATAAGTATAAGTATATTGTTTTAAAATTTATTTGTCATATTACCAATTTTTTTAAAAATCATTCTAATCTTTCGTTTTTTAACGAATGAAATATAATTTATACGCAAAGAATGTTATAAGTTTCTATTTTGTAAATAAACGTTGAGTATTATATACATCCTTGAAATTTTTATACGATTGTGAATACCTTTATGTACGTAAATGTATTTTATGTATTATTGTTTATTTCAGGTACTTAAACAAGGCGATAAAATTGTTTGTGTTGATCAACATTTTTTTTAAACAATTATGGAAATATACACGTTATAATAACTATAAGATAAAATATAAAAAGAAATATATTAGGTATTCTAAATTCATACAATTGATAAATATTAGGTCAATGAAATTATTTGAATTTAAAGAACATCATTACATCCAGTGTAGTCATTTATTTGTTCAAAAGAATTTATTATAAAAATTTGAAATGCATATTTGTTTTTGTAGATATAAAGACTTATCTATTAAGATAAAAAATGTTAATCTTATAAATATTTATCACGTATAGATAACGAATTTAATGGTCGATTAAAAATTGAATAATATTACAAATATAAGACATGATATGAATACTTGACTGTTTGAATTTTATAAATCTAAATCTAGTAAACCATATATTTTTCAGGTAATCCCCTTTTTTCTTTACCAGGTCTGTATTTAAATTAATTTATGTAGAGAAAGAAGTTTTTGACATTGAATAAATTAAGTAAATTAATTATTAATTTTTATCCACGTTCATAAATATAACAAAATTTAATTCTGAAGGATTTAAAAAAAAACTCATTCGATGAATCATTGTGTTTAAATAACTAAATTTTCTTTGTTTTGAATATGTTTGTAATAATATATGTTTATAAATGCGATGCATTTAATAAAATGCCAAGAGGAGAAAATTAATAACAGACAAGTGTAGACAATTACATCAGCTTTGTGTAAAATTCTCACCTGGAATACTTTGTCAAACACATCAAATATATATTTAAAAATGTAAATATATGACTACATTCTAACATATACATCCTATATTCTTGTATTATTAATGTATCATATTATGTAGTCACCAACTTCAAGATTGTTATGAACTGAATCACATCTATATGAGATTATTGTAAATTTTAATAAAGTAATTTATTAGTATTATTTTTATTAGTTAATAAGCTATTTTTAGAATGAGACGAGTTTAATGTCATATACTTCTTATATGCTAATTATGTACAAACATGTGTGCAACTCTTTGCTATTCACAGAGTTATTATTTTATAATTTTGCATGTTTTGTCAAGAATATAAATAATTTTAAAATTATTTTAAACTCTGTATTTTCCTTCCATAGAGTCTGTCGTTAATATCTCAAGTAATTCACATTAATTGTTTTTTCCTGTTCATATTAGTTCGTTAGGATGTTTTTAAGACTGTTATAAAGATTCTTGGAGATAATGATATGAACTTTAACAAAATTATTCAGTTTAAATTCGTTTATAAAAATATTGTGTGTTCTAAACGAAGAAGAAAAAAATATGTATTTTTATTAAAATCTTATAAAATAGGTAATCAAAAATCATTTTGAAATATTTACAGTATAATTATTGTTAACATAGTTGTTATTAATTCAATAATTTTTGGATATACTTTTGTATCATAATTGATTTATGTTCTATTTATCTTCATTTTCTTCAATAAATTTTTATAGATACTATTTATTTTGGTATTGTGGCAAATTCTCTTCCACATAAATAAATTACTATCTTACTAATTGAAGATTATTTTATAAAAGTGTTCACTAATCCTTTATTGTTAATTCTTAATGATTATTAAACATTTTTATAAAATTTTGTGGAGTTAGAATGAATGATTCGTTTATGTTGAAAATGTTTATGAAGTTATAAAATAATTAAATCGAAAAAATAATTAAATATACAACTTGTGAGTAGGGGTTTTCAAACTTTTTACATTTTGCTATATAATTTTGTATTATTTATTTTCATTTATATGTGTTGATTGAATTACTCATTACTGATTTATTTATTATTTATAGTCGGTGTACTATTCATCACTTAAGACTGGATCACCGGTCACTCGTTAGGACCGGATTTAGACTTGTGTCATTTCCATATATCGATCTTTGATATATTTTTTAAATATATCCCTGAAATTTATAAAAAAAAATAATTTAGTTATAAATATTTAATCGATAATTAAATCTGTATTAAATTTTTATACCGAAATTTTTATTATCTATTTTTCAATATTCATTTTGAATATCTATTTTTCATTAATCGACTATATACTAGAATATATAATTTTGAAAATAGTTGTAGTTAACTAAAGTAATTAAATAAAGTATAGTATTTTTTTCTATATAAAATAGTGTTTAAATTCAGTACCGTGACATTAATTCTTGTATTAATTATTTATGAAAAAATAAAATTATAAACAAGCAAATTACAGAATAATTTATGTAAAAAAATAATTTAACATTTATTTATAAACTGATGATTTTTTTATACTTTTTAAATAATCAAAAACAAAATTAAGAAGAATTTAGTTAATAAACATATATACATACATATACACAAACGCACATAAGTCATGGCACATATGGGTAGCAAGCAATGTATTGATATAATTCAATGAAGTCGTTAAATCAAAAAAAAATATTTAACTGAAAATTAATATAATGAATAAATTTAATGAATATTATATTTATTTTCAATTAAATATATTTCTTTTAATTTAACGACTTCATTGAATTATATCAATAAATTGCTTGTTACCCATGTGTGCCATATATATATATGTATATTATATATATGTATATATATATATATATATATTTATATATATCTATATATACATAAATACGAGTCGTTTGATAAGTCCGTGTAAATTCCGAAAGATGGCACCACTGGTGCATATCGAGGTTATTTTTAATTAGTAGCACCTCTTGGAAGAACACACATCAAGTTTCAGCCATATCGGTCTATTCCTTTGTGTTTGACAATCGTTGGAATCAAGGAAATCGAGTGATTGTCAAATAATGGACGAAAAAGAATTTTGCGTGTTGATTAAACACTACTTCATTAAAGGCAAAACGTCTCAGGAGACTAAACAGAAGCTTGATAAACATTATGGTGACTCTGCACCTTTGATTAGTGCGGTTTATAAGTGGTTTTAAAATTTTCGGAGTGGCCATATGAGCACAAGAGACGCTGAACGTTCTGGACGCCCTGTTGAGGTCACCACTCCAGAAGTCATTGATAAAATCCATGATATGGTGATGGATGACAGAAGAGTGAAAGTGCTTGAGATTACTAGTGCTGTAGGCATCTCGTGTGAACGAGTACATAATATTTTGCACCAACATTTGGACATGAAAAAGCTATCCGCCAGGTGGGTGCAGCGATTGCTCACGATCGACCAAAAACGAGGTCGTGTGAAGTGTTGCAAGAACGGTTTGCAGCTGTTTCAGCGAAATCCGCAGGACTTTAAGCGTCGTTTCATCACTGTAGATGAAACATGGATACATCACTACACTCCTGAGACCAAAGAGCAGTCTAAACAATGGGTTATCAAGGGGGAATCTGCTCCGAAAAAGGCGAAGACAATTTCTTCGGCCGGGAAGGTTATGGCGACTGTCTTTTGGGATTCGCAAGGAATAATCTTTATCGACTATTTGGAAAAGGGTAAAACCATTACAGGTGCATATTATTCATTGTTATTGGATCGTTTGAAAACCGAGTTGCAAGAAAAACGTCCCCGATTAGCCCACAAAAAGTCCTCTTTCATCACGACAGCGGACCAGCTCACACCTCAGCAGTTGTGGCCGCAAAACTAATGGAAATAGGGTTCCAAATCGTTTCACATCCCCCCTATTCTCCAGACTTGGCTCCATCGGACTATTATTTGTTCCCTAATATGAAGAAATGGCTCGCGGGAAAAAGATTTTATTCGAACGAGGAGGTGATTGCAGGAACGAATGACTATTTTACAGACTTGGACAAATCCTATTATTCGGAAGGGATCAACAAACTAGAGCAGTGTTGGATGAAGTGTATTCATCCAACTATAAGCCTAAAAGGAGACTATGTTGAAAAATAAAAAACGATTTATTCAAAAAAATGAAGCAGTTTTTATTTTTACACGGACTTATCAAACAATCTCGTATATCAAAGATCATCATCATCAATCAATATCTGACTTCACTATGCGAATTTCGTTCAAATTGGTATCATTTCATTTTTACTCTCCTGTTAACTTCATCCATAAACATTTCTTTAGTATTATTTAGTTGTCCCAAATAGTTTTCAGTTTATTCTATTTCTTTTAATTCGATTCTTCTATATTCCATATATATATATATATATATATATATATAT
>CP092094.1:20107500-20132500 GCA_029203775.1 Neoneuromus ignobilis | reverse complement strand
ACGAATTTATAATGTTTTCTGAGGATGATGTCTGGTATTAGTCAATCCAAGTTCAAATTATCAATATTTACATTGAAACTGCCAGATCCTTTACTCACAAGAAAAAATAAGGATTTGAAATTGAACTTTTCGTGAATGGAGTTGATAATGTATTATATTTATTAAATTACAATGATTATTACTGTAATATAAAATATGTTTAATATTTTTTTTAAAGTTTATTTTGACATTTCAGCTTAGTATAGCTTGGAAAATTATCATGGAACGTTTAATATTTCAATAATGCTTAGACATTATAAAAATGTCAATAGACTTATTGAAACAAAAGTTTAATGAGTGCATTATTTTATGAAGTGGACTCATTAATTGACCACCAAGATCATGTGATCTAACTCCATTGGATTATTTTGTGTAAGGTTATGTGAAATCATTGATTTATACTGATAAATATTGAACGTTTAATTCATGAAATTGGACCACAATTATGTGAAAGGATTACTAAAATTGGACTGAAGAATGCACTATGTCAAGCGAAGTTGTGGTGGTCATATGAGTGAAATTGTGTTCCACCATTAATGCCTTAGAAATGCTTAAAAATAAAAAAATGATTAATTAATTAAATACTTTTTGATTTATTTCAATTTAAACTTCTGAAATGCTTATTGGAAAACTTTATATATATAGGGTGGTCCAAATGAGATTGAATGGTTTAGACATATATTTACTACTTATTATCATTTACTATCTTTCAGTCTCTTTTGTTCATCCATAAAATAAATAGAATATAATGTTTATCACATTTTAAAATAATTTTTACATCGTAAGGTATTGTCTACTAAAATATATTGTTTCATTTACTAATTGTTAAAATTGAATTAATTTATTTCTTATTAAATTTTTGTAATTTCATTTAACATTTATTAACCATTTTCCCAAATCGATTTAATTTTCTCGATTATTCAAAAGTGTCTGTTTAAATAACGTTTTAAAATAAATTGAAAATAAAAAATGTATATATGATGTACGATAGGTTGTTCTTCAATGTGTTGTGATTCAAGTCAAAGCTTTGTAATATATGATTTTCCATTAAGTAAGCAGTCGTCTGCGAAAAAACTTCTGTAAGTTGTAAAGAACAGTGAGTTGTTTGTTATATCGAGGTGTTTAATCTCCTTGACCTAACAAATCGATACAGAGTTAGAGAACCGAGGTCATCAATTTTTGTAAACAGATCTACTTCTCATTTATTCATGTTTATCTCGATTCTTTATGTACATAAAGTATATTCTGAGGTTTGACAGGTGATGCTTAAAATGTGCGAGAGAGGTTTTTCTTTACGAAGAGTATACGACAACCGTACTAACGTCTCCTTGTAAAACGATTAATTGTAATTGTAAAGCGCTCTATAGATCTTGTTTATACATACATACATTTATATACATATATATATATATATATATATATATATATATATATATATATATATATATAAAGTATTTAATGTGAAATAAACTTAATTTTTAATCTTCAAAAGTATTTTAAATGTACTTCATATATAAAAAGATTTAAATTTTAATACAAATATGAAAAATGGCATTTTGTATCAAATAAAAAATGTACTTAATAGATACATAATTCATTAATATATCATTTTTTTAAAACATTTTTTGTCAGGATTCATATTTACGTCATATGAAAAAAAATTGATGGAAGAGAGAAGAAAAGTTTTCGATGTCACAAAATAATTATTAATTTAATAATTTTGCAAGTGATAATGAAAGTTTGTATTTATTGAATGAATTTGAAATTGTATCGATTTTCAGTGATTTTTTCCAAGAAAAACGAAATGTTGCCTTCAAATAATGGTACAGAGTTCATAGTTATTATTTATGTATCTTTACTGCAAACGTTTGTTCAGAATTGAGTAAAAAGAGACATAAGCAACGTTTTGTAAATTTTATTGGGCTGATGGAAAAGTCATTTCAGTTTTGATGTATGAAATAAATACTTGTTTTCATTTCTTTTTGTTTGATCGATTATATTATTTCTTATTAATATATGGTCATCCAATGTGACACCTAGATTTGTGTTTTATTAAAAAAACAACGGAAATTATACACGTTTTTTAATAAAACACAAATCCAGGCGTCACATTTGGATGACCATATATATTCCATTTTTTAGAAAATTATTTACTCCATCCTCATAAAACAGCATTAGTTTGGATGAGAAAAGGCCTCGACGTATAATTTTATTTCCTTATATGTTTTTTTTTATTTTAATAAATAATAATTTTGTAAAGATTGGAATAGATGATAATCTTAGGTGAGAGATTGAATGAATATGGACGATGTAAAAAGATTTCTTAATCAAGAATCTAGATGTTTATACCCATACATGGTCTGGTTTTGTATTATTTTAGAAGAGATAAAAATAACAACCTTATATCACATCCTTTCTAATCTCCAGTTTTGGATTTTTTATATGCAATATTTTATATAATTTAGTCAATTGTTGGAATGAGTATACCTAAATTTAAAAGTTCTATATAAATTTTTGATAAGAAAGTTAGATATTTATTTATTTTATTAAGAAAAAATGTATATATTTATATTGTTTATTTTTTTTATTAAATAAACATGTTAAATAAGTAATTAAAAAATAGTATTTTTGAAGTAAATAATTAATTAATAAAATTATTTTTTTCTTAAATTACATTAAAAATATACTGCATATGTTTATATAAATACCTATATTTAATCATAAAAAAATCAAAATTATTTTAAAAATATTTAGTATATAAATATTTATTTTCTTTATCAAGAAGTGTATAACTTACTGATTTAATTCAACTGAATTATATGTTGATTAGAACATTAGTTAAAAGAATATTATATAAGTATTGAAGGGGAAAAGTCTCACACTTATGTAAGCCTTTGTAATCACAGTTTATTGTAGTAGACAGTCGAAACTGTGTTAGTTTCTCTTTCGATTGATAGTCAATCTGTGATATGTTCTTCTCTGTGACCATCGGCTAAAAAAAGTGTTTTTTTCGATGATCATGTATTATAAAACAGTTAAAACTTGTAAAACTTTTTTTATATACAAGTGACGTATTTATAAATTGTGAGATGAATTGTAAAAATGTTAAAAAAATATTTCAGATACTCAATGTTAGGTTAATTTCAAAGTTATTAATATGAATATATTAATGAGTGTCCTGTTATTTTATTTATTTCCAAAGAACAATACTTTGAATTGAATCATAGAGAATATATTTTATAAAAATATAAATTGTATTATGTATTTGAAAAAGAAGAGAATGTTTTAAAACGTTGTTAAACGAAAGTGTAGGGGTATCTGTTTTTCGATTACGTAATGTATGTACTGTACGAACGTACTGTACGCGTGTTCGATGTGTGTGTGTGTGTGTATTGTGGTTGAAGCGATGATCGAGATTTTGGCGATACGAAAGAACATAATGCGGATTTTATTTGTTGATATCGACGAGTATTACATGTCGTACATGTATATGCGTTGTGTGGCGATGATGTCGTTGACTGACTCGCAGGAAGTGGTAGATACTACGCACGATGCAGTTTGACGAGCGTACGATTCTCGACAGCGTTGTCCCGCAAGATGGCGGTGCGCAATTTGGAGACGCGTCCGCGATGCGGAGCTGTGCTGCGCGCAGACGCCTTTCATCGCCACGCCGGCCGCGGGGTATCGAGCGCGAGGAGACCTGCCTCTTGCCGCTCGCCCCGTGATCGCTTAGCCAGTGCTCCCCGTAGCCGCTGCAGTCTAGCCCGGTCATCGGCGAGACTATGCCCGCTGCAGCTACCAACATCTTCATAAACGCACCTGCAGCACAGTCTTCGGCGCAATGACACCATCTTCGAGGACGTTGATCATCGTCGTCATAGTTGTGTGCGCGGCATGCAGTCCGAGTCTTCAGTATTCGATTCAAAAGTACCATGAGGAATCGGGTACAGAAGAGGAACATCATGAGCACGCACACGTACACGGCAACGCTACGATCGACGAGAAGGACCCATTGTTCCCGACTGACCTGTTTACGATGGAGCAACGGCGCTCCGGTGCCGTCGTACTACACATTATCGGGGTCGTGTATATGTTCGTGGCACTGGCTGTCGTGTGCGACGAGTTTTTCGTGCCGTCACTGGATGTGATTATCGAGAAACTGGAAATCCAGGATGACGTTGCCGGCGCAACGTTCATGGCAGCAGGAGGCTCCGCTCCTGAGCTATTCACCAGTGTCATCGGCGTGTTCGTGTCCTTCGACGACGTGGGTATCGGGACCATTGTCGGCTCGGCCGTGTTCAATATTTTGTTCGTGATCGGAATGTGTGCGTTGTTTTCGCGAAGCGTTCTCACGCTTACGTGGTGGCCGTTGTTCCGCGATTGTTCTTTTTACTCTGCGAGCCTTATTACGCTCATAATCTTCTTCAGAGACAGCTACATCGAATGGTACGAGGCACTCGTACTTTTTTGCTTTTATCTAGCCTACGTGAGTTTCATGAAATGGAACCAAACCGTCGAGAGGTGTGTCAAAAGGAACTTGTACAGAAACAAGGTGACACGCGTTCGCAGTACGGATCAGCTTATGCCCACGGTGAGTACACCCATATACCTACCTATCTACCTACTTGCCCACGTACCTACCTCTATCTACCTATTTAACTACCTAACTTCACATTTACGACCGATATGTAATCATAGCATAGTAACGGCAATTCACACTCTTGTTGGCTAATTTCCTTTTTAACTAAAATTTCCACATAGAGCATTGTTTTTATATTTCAATGTATTTTAGAAAACTAGCTAATTTCTCACGGTGCTCATACGCTAAGATCAAAAACTATTATTGTTTATACATAGATTATATATACTTGTGAAGAAAAATAGAAAAATTCTTACAATTCACACAACTGACACACATATGTATGTAGCTGTATAGTTTTTTTTTCTTTTTTTGAAAATTAAAGTAAGGATAATCGTTCTTTTTTCAAAGATATAAAACAATGTACACAGGAAATTAAATTCATGAACATTTATATTATACAATTTATGCAAAATTACAAAACATACACAATAAAAACTTTTCATAAATATCCTATTCTTTTTTCAAATTTGTCACAGGGGTACTAATGCGACCCTTGAAAAAGAACGAATTATTCTCGCTTGAATCATAATTTTTAGTTATGATGTAAGAGCTTTTATTTTTCATAAATTATTTACTCACATATACACACGCGCGTACACATGCGCGTGTACACATCATACATATATATATATATATATATATATATATATATATATATTATATGTATATAAATGTATATGTGTATGTTTAGTGTTGTAGTAGATAGTTTTATCAGCATTTTTAATAGTAGTTACTGAAGTTACTGAAATATTATTATTAAAAATACACACAGTTTTGTATTTTTCTGAACAAAATTATTTTAAAAAAATTAGATTTTTTTTAATAATTATAATACTACTATAACTGTTGTATAGACTAATTAAATTGTTAAAAGTAATGTAGTAAATAGTCTTGCATTAGTTTTTAGTATGTTTAGATATTTTGACTATTCATTTGATTCATATAAAAAAAATAGTTGTAAGTAGATCTGATATTCGATTTTCATTGAACGTTAATGAATTTTTTTTAGTAATAATTTTGATATCATCCATAATTTGATTTTATAAATATTAACGATTAAATATTATTGATGTAATTAAAAAAAATGGTAAAAATTAAATTTATCATTTAATAAAATTAAATGTATTCATATAAATAAAAAACGTTTCTGGTAATTAAAATTGTTGAATTATAGAAATGTCTTTTTTTAATAAATAACAAATCACTTTAGTCGAATAAACAACGTTTGATATCGATAGATTATTTTTTTGAAAAAAATATTTTATCGTATTGTATGTATGCACATACAAATGAATAAATTTATCTTCTAAATATTTATTCGAATTTTTCAATACATTTATAATTTTGATTAAAAAATAACTAAATTCTATTATATAATTATAGAATACTGTTCGGATACTTTACAATAAAACCTCCGATGGAATTTATGTATTATAGAAAATATTTTCATTGTGAAAGATAAATGGACTTTAGTAATAGCTGTAAATACAAAAGGGGTCGAATACGTCTGTCGTAGTTACTGTAAATGCTGTTTTGCCTCAAACATAATTTACGTCATTTCATGAGTAAAGATATCCATTTACATAGATATAATTCCTGCAATTTCCATACAGTCAACTTCCCCGATTCATTTGTGAAATATGTATATTATCAAGTGGATCGTTACGACGTATTACGTTCGTTTCAATATTATGTTTATTTTGTTAGTTAATTGTAATGTTTTCAATCTAACTTTAATCTGGTTTATTGTTCTTGTATTCATTGTAAGTTACATATATTTCATTCCAATTTGTATGTATACAAGTACATACAAAATAAATAATTACAATGTCCGTTCTGATATTTTTCTGCAATAGAAATTAATTCATTTAAATTTATCTAAAATGACTTACAATATATAGGGTTATCCAATAAGAATATCAAAACTTTGACAGCTGGCGGCAGCCATGTTTGATTTTTTTCTAACTCATTTTGACATTTCAATTCAAATTATCATGGAACGTTTAACGCTTCAACAACGCTTAGAAATTGTAAAAACTTCAATAAACTTATTGAAACAAGATTCTAATGAGTCCATTATTTCACGAAATGGATCCATCAATTGGTCACCAAGATCATGTGATCTAACTTCATTGGATTATTTTTTGTGAGGGTATGTGAAATCATTGGTTTATGTTGATAAACCACAAACAACAGAAGCATTAAAAATAAATATTGAACGTGTAATTAATGAAATTGGACCACAATTAGGTAAAAGAGTGAAAAATAATACAATTAATTAATTACTCCATATACGATTTTACATTTTTAGTACATTTTTTTCATTTAATCTTGAATATTTTTCTTATATCATAAAATATTAATTTAAAATATTGAATAAAATCTTCTGTTTGTTTTTTGATGTGTGATGAACTTGTAAATTGATAAAGATTCTTATCAGTGTTTGTATTTGCAAGATTAATATTGGGTAGAGAGATTTAATAAAAGATTTAATGTTATTTATATCATATATAGTAAAATAATATTTTTAATTAATTGATGGTTTTGTTCAAAAAGAAAATTGAATTTTCAACGAAAGAAAGAACAAGTTAGATTGATATTTCTGTGAATTAATTTAATTATTTACAGTCCATTCTATTACGTATATAGGGGTAGCCTAAATGAAACTGAAGGATTGTAATAACATAATAAGAAAGTAAATGTATGTTTAAACCGTTTATTCTCATTTGGTCCTATAAAATAACTTTTAATTAGTAATTTCATATAAAAATAAGTATTTGTCATATTAAAAAAATTAAAATATATAGATTAATTTTGATAAAAATATAATTAAGTATTGTTAATAAAATTACATGTTCTTATTTTTATTTTTTATGTTTGGATTTCTCTAAAATAGCTTATATAAGAAAGACAGTTATTAAATTTAGTAAAAATTTTTATTTTAAAATAAACCTAAGAAAAGTTGAGTATGTTTATAATTAGTTAAAAATATTTAGTAACGAATTTTGTTACAACATTTTCACTTCTCTTGTATCACAGAAAATATTTACATATATTTAACTCTCTTTTTCTTGTATTCTTATATTTTTTCCATATAGGATAAATTTGACAACCTGAAAATAATTTAAAAGAATGGAAATATACAAACTAATTATTACTGTAATAGAAAATATTGTCACTGTTTGCAAAAGTTAAAAGATTACAAAACGTACAAATAATTATCTATGAATTGAACCGAGTGTGCAATTTTTTTTCTATACTTATTTCAAACTTTCTAATACGATTTTATGAAGATGGGGAGGGTCATTGCTCTTTTGAGGGTCGTCGTAGCTCGACGAACGAGACCTGATAAGACGGTCGTAGCTCAAACTGTTTCAGTTTTCTTTACTGTTGTTCTCATACAGTATTACTGCTTTTGGAGGTGATTTAGAGGATAACAGAGAAATGTGTTTGACAAATAGGAACGAATCTAAATAATATGTTTTTGTTTTATTATGAAATGTTAAGAAAATTTAGTTTTATTTATTTGGAAATATTTTCGTTTAAATTTCTTGGTATATATACAGAGTGGTCCGAATAAGACCGAAGGTTTAGACATATATTTACATATATTTTTTAATCTCATTTTGACTATATATATATATATATATATATATATATATAAATATATACATACACACATATACATATAGACACACACACACGTTTAATAAGTTTGGTAAAAAAGTAAGAAAAATTAAATTGAAAAATTGAATTAAATTAAACTAAATAATTTTACCATACTTATCAAACGACTCTCGTATATATATATATATATATATATATATATATAATGTTTAATGAAACGAACAGGAATAATTTTTTAATTAAAAATATTATTTACCAATCTAATTTTTTGAATAAATTTTGTTGATTTCAATTTATTGCAAGATTTTAACGTAGTTATATGATTTTATAAGCGTCTTTTTTTGTTAATTAAAAATAATATTTATTAATATGAGTGATAAAATAATTAATAAAAATAGTAAATTTTTATTTAAAATTAAAAATGGTTTTGAAATTCTGAAAATAATTCTTGATTTGAAAATACATACACATTAAAAACTATTAATTGAGAAAATAACAGATTTAATTTTAATGAAATATTGTATTTATTTCAATAAATATTTCATATTCATTTACATAATTTTATCTCCATTCGTTTTAATGATTCAGTTTTAAATTTTTTCCTCTTTTTACACGTATAAATTCATCATCACTCTCTTTATATCAACTGCTGGATGAAAGCATTATCACAAAACTTTCCACTTTTATTGATCCAATGTTATTTTCTTCTATTCCATACTGATAATTTTTTTCATGTATATCCCAATGATTCATCAGTCTCTTTTTAGTTTTTTTATATTTTTGATTTCCCAAACAATAATCTGTCTTATTCATTGGTACTATTGTCTTCTTGCTATATGATGGACCCATTTCCATTTTAAACTTTTAATTATTGTTATAATGTCTAATTTTAGTTTTTTAAACCTATTCGTTTATATTTTGTCACTATACCTTATTCCTGTATCTTTCCATACTTCTTTATGTTGTCTGAAGTCATTGAATTGACATTGTCTCAAGTATGAATAGGTAAAATACGTTTATTGAAAATTTCAAACGCAGAAGAATATTTTATTTAATAATATTAGAATTTCTTTCAAGATGTCTCCATATTATTTTTATATTTTTTTATTCACTTCATTTATCAATTTTCTTTGTGTTAAAGAGTTGTCTTAAATATATCTAGTTTTCAATTTTTTCTATTTTTATTCCATTTAATTGTATTTTTCTCTGATCTGAAAATTCATTGTACATTACATTTATCTTACTGTAAGTAATTATAAGTGTTATTTATATAAATATATACATACATATATATATATATATATATATATATATATATATATCATCAATTTTTTTCTATCCACTGTTGGATGAAGGCCTCTTAAAATTTTTCATTTCAACCGATCCAATGCCTTTTTCTCTGTCAATTCTGACGAATTTTCTTATATCTCTGTCCTATCTATTCATTGGTCTCTTTTTGGACCTTTTCATGTATCTAGGTTCTTAAACAATAATTTTCTTTGTCCATCGGTGGTTCCTTTTTTTGTTATATGATCGGCCTATTTCCATTTCAAACATCCATAACTTGTTTTCGTTTCTCTCTCTCTCTCTCTCTCTCTCTCTATATATATATATATATATATATATATATATGTTCATATTAAATTAAAAAAAGAAAATCTTACATCATTATTTATTAAAAGTGAGATAGTAGTGAATTAATTTCTAAATATTCATGAAATTAACTATAATCTATTTTTCTTCTAAATTACAAATTGTTACATTAAATATAAACAAAGTAATGAAATTCATCCAAAAAATAACTTATGAAAATATAAATTTGAATAATAAATATGTAAAATATGAATTTATAATTAACATTTATATTTATCGTTAAAATAGGTCAAATTGTATTTAAAATTTACTGTGCATATACAAAAGTTATATATCTGAAAATTAAATTAATTTTAATATATATCATAGTTGGTATATTTATAATATAAATTTATATTGATTTTATGTGATTTTATTTGTGCTAGATTTTGTGTACATAATAAATATCTTTTTCATTATCTAATTGAAGATGATAAATATTTAAATTAGTTATAAGGAAAAAAAAACAGAATAATTATAAAGTTTCTACCAAAAAAATTTGGAATATTAAACATATGTTTTAAATAAAAGGTTTCACATTATAAAAATGTTTATCAAAAAATTTGAAAATAACCTTGAAAATAATATGAATTATTTATTAAATTTGATTTAATTAATTTATAATATTCTATTTATCAATTTTTTAAAGATGTTACTATTAATAATGAATAAGGAACAATTATTAAACAATTCAATTAAATCATATAGTGTTGTGGCAGTGGTTTATTTTTTGAAAAAAATGATCATTTAAAAAATATTATTGGCTATCAAAAATCCAGCATCGTTGTGACCTGTTAGGAGCCGAATTAGTGAGTTTGCCAGATTGATAATGATTAGATTAGCACATACATATAACAATTAACTCCAAATTTTTACAAATAAATCTCTGATAATAAACTCAGACATTGGCCCAATGATCTCAAATTTGTTCAGTATTTTTTACTGTCGACAATAATATTTTTAAAAATGCAATTATCAAACATGTATATGACTAGTATATAGGGGAAGATATACAAAATCAAAACACACTACTCTAATAGAAATAAGAAACATAAAAATATAACACATGCAGATATTCGATTCATCTCAAACAAACTTCATAAATTATTAAAATGTAAAATACTTTGACAAAAAAAAATTATATAATGGCAATACTCGATTTAGTTTTTTTTTTAAAAAAAAACAGGGATACAATCCAATACATGAATCATGTTATAAAAAACAATAAATAACATCTCTTTATTTACAAGTGATAGAACTTTTAAATACAGACAAATAAACATGTGTAGATGCACATTTCATTAAATTCAACGAAATTATGTTTGAATTAACGGTGGAATCAGATTTGATTGTAAAGTGTATTATGAATTTTTAATAAATGATTAACAATTTTGTTTAGATATTTGTTTTATTAAAGGTTATATTCACTGAAAATCAATTTATAATTTATTTAAATAATTTAATTTAGAAATATTGATTAAATTATTAAATTCAAATTTTCTTTACATTTTTATTGTATAATTCTATTATATTTTACTGTTCTGTTCGAAAAATAATATTTATACTATTTAAAGAGAACTAAATGCAAATGACATCATAACTCATATATATTTCAAATGTCTTCAGTAAAATTAAGATTTCAAACAATTTTAAAAAATATATCAAATCTTTTTTTAATATTTCTTTATGCAGATTTTGATATAACGTATTGTAAATTATTCAGTTTTGTAAAAGCAAACATAAAATGAAATATAACCACTTCTTTTTCTTCTAAAAAAATAAATAGATTACATCAGTTATGTAGAATAGAGTAAACGGGAAATTGTTCTTGTCATTTTTTGTTAAGTTTTGTTCGAAAGCCTTGCTATTTTTCAAAAGATATCAAGACAAAGAAAATATTCAATGTGTAAATGTTGTTATACATTTTTACAGAAGTTGAGGGATTTCTTGATCTACGTATTGTAATTTAAGAATAAATCATTTTATTTAGAATAATATATATATATTTTAATATTTTTGTTCTTATTACATTTGAATAAAAAATAACTATTAAAATTTTAATTTTTCAAAAATAGTATTGTTTATTCTACTTAATTTGTTCGGTATATTTTTCTTGTACACAGTTTAACACACTACTTAATAGAAAATAAAGACAAGATTGTGTTGTATGACTAAGATGTTTTTTCATCTTTTTAGATGCAAGTAATTGTTCTTTGTAATTTGGGAATTTAAGTTAACAGCATCCTCATTTAATTTACTTGATAAGATCACTCTCGGCGTAGAAATTGTTACTTTAATTTATTTGCTGATAAACATTAAAGATAACATTTGTATAGTCAAATGATCTGACAATTCATTCGTTGCTGATTAAGACTTTTTAACTCGAACACTTCTTGTATTCAATTGTATAACAAAAATACTGAATAATTAGAATAGATCGATATTTTTTTAGAGTCCAAAAAATATTTATATATATAAATATGAAGTAATATTTCAACTTTTTCTTGTATTTTCAAACAATCATTAAATATCGGTCGGATTTCGTTATACGTTTTATGGATATTTATAGTTTATCGATGTCGGTTATATTTACGAGCAACGTAAAGTAAATAATTCTCTAGGTGAGAAAAGCTAATATATAGCTTGCAATAAAATTGCTTTTAGTATAAATCCATGTTTAATAAACGTTTATAAAGTTATGTTCCATTTATGAAGTTATATATATATATATATAAATTTATTTATTCTTTATTAAAAATATGTTCAAATAAAAACCAAGAATTTTATTAACTAGCATTCATATATTCTGTTTCTTATCTTGCCCTATTTTCTATTTTGTGAAAAACTGTTCAACTATTTTATTTGCTGTTAATGTTTTTGTATCTGATAATATTCTGACAAATAGTCTGTTTCAAAGTAGAGAATTTATAATTTTATAGCGAGAATGTAGAGCTGATAAATGTTAGTTTTGTGAAAATTACAATACTTTTATACTTGAAACTCAAATATATCAACTAAATATTTTTTTATGGTACTTGTTATCTATATGAACTTTTCATTGAAATATTAAATACGACTAGAATGTTAGAATTATTTATATTTATCAGAAAAATATATATTAGAAATGAATTTATTTCAATTAGATTTCTAAAAAAAATATTTATTGGTTTTCTTTGTTAAATAATCATCATTTTTTTCATTTTCATCTCTGATCACTTATTTACAACTTATTTATTTATCATGTTTCATGCCGCGTGGGTGCTTTATTTATATATTTTCAGCACACGCTCTATATTGAACTTTTCCAACTGTTTATTATTTGGTTTCAGTTTATTATTGTTATTCAAGCTGTTTGATATTTTCGTTATTAAATATAATAATATCGTAGGATGTTTTATTATATTACCAACTTATCCATAAATATATTTTATTGTCCAGTTAGTTACAGTGTGGTTTTTAGGTTTTCCTTATGATATGATTTTATCGCTTAAATTTCATTTTTCAATAAAATTATTAGATTCAGTGATATGGGACACATTAAATCCACTCTTAAGATTATTTTTATTTACATTATTACTAATTATTTTGATAAATAGAAGTAGTTTGATATTTTATACGAAACCAAAAAATACATTTGTGTTACAGTGAAATGTAAAGTTGAAAAATATTTCGTTAACTATTTGATTTTCTCATATATATACAGGAATACCTCGCATAGTGCGGCTAATCGGTTCCACTGATTTGCCTGATTATTTGAAACCGGACTAATCGAAACATGAACTAAATACAAAAAACGTTAATTGGTTCCAAACAATTTTTTTCCTGTTTTTCAGTAAATAACACGAGGATAATATATTCAAATGTTTGTATGTATCAACATACCAAAATCAGGGGTTTGTACATTCATTTTAAATTAAAATTTAATTATCAAAAAATCGACTTTACTCTAGAGTTACAAATCGAACTAATAGAAAAAGAAAAAATACCACAAAACTAGAACTGCGCATGAGATGCGTATAATTTTTTTTTTAAATTTCAAACCGTACTATAGTGAAATCGTATTAATCGAAGCCGCACTATGCGATGTATTCCTATATATATATATATATATATATATATATATATATATATATATATACATATATATACATATATATTACAGGTAACTCTTCTACAGCACGGTTTCGACCTAATATGTTAAGAAAATTGCATAAATCCTTGTATTGAATTGTGGAAACTCTTTTACAACACCAAATAAAATGATTTTTATTATAGAAAATATATTGGAAAATTATAAAATAGTAAATAATTACAAAATAATAAGCACTGATTCCTCGTCTCATATAACACGGTTTCATACAACACGGTATTTTCTAGGAACCTATCTACCGTGTTATAGGAGATTTACCTGTATGTATGTATGTATATATATATATATATATATATATATATATATATATATATATATATATATTCTTAATATCTTTTTGTGCAAATTTTTTTAACTAATTGCAATGGCAATTAATTAACATGCACGCGTGGCAAATCCGTCCAAAGCAATTCGCAGCGAGTTGGTATTTGAAATCATTTTTTTTATAAAGTTTTAGACACACACACACATTAACATTATAGTAAAACTCTTAAATTGATTAACAAATTTATTAATAATTTTTGAAAAGGAGTATTTATTGGGTTTTGGTACAGTTTGTTATTTTACTGAATAGAATAAAGGTATTAAAAAATTCCATATCCATTAGATAAAAGAATATTTTTCTGTAACTTTTTGCAAATTTTCTCATTAAAGGAAAAAGTGATAAATAGCTATCTTGCAGGTCTACTCCACCCATACCATCATTGCAATCTAAAACTGTATTAGGTTTTGTAATGTTTCCATTTTGGTCTGTAAATTTTTACATTTTTTCTTTTTTGTTACAATCATTTCTGCTTTGGAATGTTTTGAAGAAAGTAAATATATATCTTTTTTGTTCTTCCATTTTACAGCTAAGATACCATTGTAAGATCTTAAAAGTACTTAAAATGTTTTTAATTTTGTCGCTGCGAGATCTTTTTGCATATTCTTTCTATTAGATTTGACTGTTCCGATAGTATTAATTTTTTGCAAATATAATTTCCGATACAGTTTGGTGACGAATACCAGTTATCTAAAAAGAGAGTGTGTCCAAAATCAACTAAAGGTCTACATAAATCTAGTACAACATTTTCTGATGCGCTATTATCAGAATAAAATAGTTCTTTGATAAAATAGTTTTTTATAATAATAAAAAAAATTATTGTGTTTTGTAGTTAAATGTAAAATTAATGAAGTTCTACAAAAAAACACTTGTATGCCTTCAAAACAGAAGTGTGATACTTGATAACTGAACTCCGATGTTATTTTAACTTAGCAAAAATCATACGACGTGCTTTGTATGTCTTATTGACATTTGGTACAGATAGCAGTTGAGGTACATAGAACGTCATTCCAGCGCAACTGGTTAATGCGATTCATATTCACACTAGTCAACATTCATACAGTATTCACGCTCATTACTGCTCGTCTCATACCCTCTTATCAACAAATTCCTCCACCTAAAAAAATAGTTTTCGTGTAAGAGCGTGTGAGACGAGTGGTAATGGACCGTGAATACTGTATGAATGTTGACTAGTGTGAATACCCCTAATAACAGTAACTGACGCTTGGAAAAAATTATCTTTGACTATATAAATCATGTTACATTTGCTATTACTCAAATAAAACAACACACTTTAAATGGTTGTTGGAAAAAGGCTTGGTATTTTTATTTTCTTATTTTTATTCTAAACAATGCAGATATTATTGCGATGATAATTAAAATATGTATGAAAAATTCTAAAATAAATCACACATATGTACATATTATTTTTAATAAAATGAAATAGTTAATTAAAAAATAAAGTAAAAAGCTTTGTTTTGTATCAATTTTTTGCAGATATTTGAATTTTTTTAAGCATTCTTTATTTCATGATTTTTTATGCGAATTTTAGAGTAATTTCACTTTGTAGCTTTGGTTTTATGCGGGTTTCGAAAATTACGGAACGTATCCCTAATTTTTCAATGTACGAGTAAGTTAAGTCTTTTGTGTGATTTTTTTAATGTGGTTTTCTGCGGAACGTATCTACCGCATAAAACAGATTTAGGTATATATATATATATATATATATATATATATATTGATGATTATTGTAATAGTTGTGTATATTAATAAAATTGAAAAATAATAATAAAATATTTTTATAAATGCACGCTTTTGAAATAACGCATCTGTTTATATATTTATTTTTTAATTAAAAATGAACAAAAGGACCTGAATATGTATGAGATATAAATGAAAATGAATAACTGTGATATTCAAATACTTTGTGATATAATTCATTAAAAGTTCAATATTTGCAGTGTTAATAAATATACAAATTATTATAACATGTATAACAAATAGACGTTAAATATAAAAAATATAACATTAAACACAATGGAAAAATGTATATTAAAAATATATTATAAAATATTGATTGGATTTAATTGAATTGTTATTATTAATTTTATTAAAAAAATATACTGTTTCAACATTATTAATAAGAGTTTTAAATGCTGATGCATTAATATTGATGTGGTTTATTATTAGTTTAAAATTTTTATAAAATATAAAAAAAACTTTGAAATGTTTTAAATAAAATATATTAATTAAAAACCAAGGAATTATATATATATATATATATATATATATATATATATATATATATATGATATCAACATAAATATTATATATAAAGATGCTAATCATTTAAAAAAATAATAATTAATATTTTTGTATCTAGTCTGAATACAAATATATACTTTGAATCAAAACTCAATACTAAAAACTAATTAAAATAAAGTGTATTATATAATTTTAAAGCCATATTTTCCAACACAAAAATCATTCACGTATTTTTTTTTTGATCATAGAAACTTTACAGTTTTCCCTTTAAAACCATTAGGTGTTTCTGAGAGTTTAATAATGATTTACTGTTTACTTCTGGTTAATGCGCTTTCGAAAGCTATTATTTTCTGAATATAATACTGAGAATAATGGCATGGTTATAAAAATGTGCTGCGTTGAGGAATGAATTCGCCGTTGAAAATAAAATTAGCTACAAGGCTAAAATAAATTTGAAACGTTAGGAAATTTGAAATCGGAAAATTCTGACGATATGTATAATTCATATTGATTCAAGTGATCATAACTGATAGGTGTATGTGACGATTACTGTTATTGCTTATTATATATTTTTATTTATTGTTAATTTTTCATTAAAAATTTAGTTAAAATTATTTTTATTGTTATTTTTGGTATACAATTTATATAAGGTGTTTAAAATGAGACTAAAAATAGTAAAGGATGATAAATGATAGTAAAGAAATAAATGTCTAAATCAGCGGTCGGCAACCTATGACCCGCGGGTCACCAAGTGACCCATTTGATAATTTCAAGTGACCCACTTGAGTTCCGCAAATAAACTATAATATATAGAAATAAATTATCAAACAAATTCTTCAAAATTAATATTATTTGAAACTGACATAAAAACTAAAATATTTCTTTTCTTTCTTTTGTTAAAAAAAGCCAATATGAAAAAAAATATCGATGAAAGCAATCTAAATATGTTCGAAAGTTGAATTTTGAACATTAGAAGTGAATTTGAAAGTAGATTTCAAAGTTTTAAGTAGCACGGTAAAATATTTACATTTATAATAAAGCCCGACGAAATAGACAAAAATAGTTTAGATTTGCAGTATTTTAAATATCTTGAAATTGAGAATTTAAGTTTAGAAGTGATTGATTTTAAAAGTCCAACGTTGTGGACGTATAAATTCAAGACATTGCTGAAAGATTTATAAAAAACGGAAGATAATCATCTTCTTATGATATCAACGTGTTGGGCATCACTTCCTACGAAATTTTCATCTTTGAAAAAAATTAGTTTTGCCATTTTGTCCGCGTTCGGTTCTACTTATAAATGCGAGTAAATATTTTCACACATGAAATTTATTTTAAGTAAGAACAAGAGCAGCTTAAATACTGAAAATTCAGACGCTTGTATTTGTCTCAAGGTGACTAATTATAAGTCACACTTGACTAAATTGATATCACAAATTCAGCATCAGGGGAGCCAATGAAAACGAAGAAAACGTTTATAAATAAAGTTCATAAATTAATGAACTAAAATTTGACAATTATATTTGTTTTTATAGTAATTACAATTATAATTTTGAATTTTTATGTTTTAAAAGCATCTTGTAATTATTTTCCCAATAAAATGTATCTTATTATTCACTAAAATACTGCTTTAAAATGAAAATACCACTGATCCGAAACGTCTTCTTAATAATCACATTTTCGCTGATTTTGACCCGCAGACAAAAAAAGTTTCCGATCCCTGGTCTAAACCCTTCAATCTTATTTGAATATTTTTTATATTAGGTTATGTAATATGAAATGTTGGATTTTTCAATTGGAAATCGAAGAGAAATCCGACATTTCATTTTACAAGACCTAATATGTATCTTTTTAAAGAGTAACAACATCTAGATTTATAAAATAATTCAGTAATTAGTTTTATATTCGAATAGGATTTTATTAGAATTTTCATTGATTAGAAATTAATAAATATATACTGTTAACCAGTCGAAAGAACCACTTGTTTAGTTTTCGTGATTATTACTAATATAATGTGAGTAAACATACAGTGACATGTTATAACAGGTACAAATATACACCCCCTGCTACGGCAAAGAACAAAAAGCCGGTCGATATTGAACATGTTTCATATTTTTGTACAGTTTGTTGTACACAATTTTCATTTTTTAAAAATATTTAACGATATTAAAAAGTTATGTATATTGCTATAGGTTTTTGTAAAATTATCTAAAACATACTGTAAAAGTAAATAGAGATATAAATCATTATTTGTCCTCGATTTTTGATCTTGAATTTATATTTTATTTAATCAAATAGATAGTTTTAAACTATAATATTATTTTGGTATATGAGTTATTTGTTCACAGTTGATAATCTGTATGTTTAAGTATATAAATGATAATGATTTCAAAAATGATAATCGTGTCTGAAAATAATTTGGTAGTACTTATGAAGGCTTAATATTGTTATTCATATTGAATATCATTACTATTTGTAATAGAAATAGATTCAAAAGTTTTTAATTTCTTAAAAGAATATTTTGTTGGCTTTGTAATTTAGATACAATTACAGTTTAAAAATAATTGTACATTTTTATGTATGTATGTAATTAAATTCATACGGTTTTTAAACACATTGTGATGCTGTAGTACGAAGTAATTCAACACTAGAGATCCGATTCCGTCGAAACGTTTACGAAATATAATATTCACTACATTCTGCTCTTTTTAGTCCTTTGGAAAATTTGTTTGAACCACTACATTACATAATCGTCGAGCACATCTGTCACATCAAGTAAAGCAATGAAAGCCTTTTTACATACATAGTGCATTTCACCCTCGAGACATAACTGAAAACACAAAAGTTTAGTTTGTGTCTTTTTGTTCTTGTCACACTGATGGTACGTCTTTAACGTTTAATATTTTGATTAATGTACGCAAATATAAATCTTTTATGTCAAAAATAACAGTGTACCAAAATCACCTTTTTTAGTTTCTCTAAACGTAACATACTTTATTATATATTTGAAGTTATCTACCCCTTTTTTAGTTTAAACGGTTGACTTTTGTAATTTATGTATTTTGTCTATGAAGTTCTTTAAATTAAATAATTTAAAAATTATACACCTTTCGATATACACACACACATACATTTCTATTTTCTATACAGTTAATTTATGATTTAACGTATTGATTAACAAATATTTTAACATAAAGTAAATCTTAAAATTATTGTTATATTGAAATATTAGAATAAAATATTTCTAATTAATATTTAAAATAAAAGATACAGTAATTCCATGGCTTATATTTGTCTCAAATTTAAGCATATATTTTTCATTGATTTCATTTCTCATTTTAATAAGCTAATTGAATATTCACTGCACTCATTTTCATAATATTCTTCAACATTTCAACATAAGGTGCATTGACCTGACATAAATAGTTATACAGTTTCAAATTTTTATTAATTAAAAAGTAATCCAATATGCAAAATAGGACAGTAAAATAATAGAAAAACTATCAAGCTATTAAAGTTGAATATTCATTTTTAATTGAAAAAGTTCTGAATCAGATAATAGCTCTTCGGAGTAAAAGTAAACATTGTAGATAATCGACTTTTAGAATCAATTTTGAAACAAAAGTTATTCTTTTTTTCAGTCAGGTCATTTTTATTAAAAAAAAATGTTATAAAAGAGGTTGTATAAAAGTGTTAGAAATGTTTAACGTGTCAAAGAGCTACAAATTTAAATTGTTGCTTTAAGTACATTTATTTTATTATAATGGAAATTATGAGAAATATTGATTGTGTTATTTTGAAGATATGTCAACAGTTAATTGATATCTTCTGATTTTTGAGACGATAACTTATTTATTCGATTAATATCTAACATAAAATCTCTATTAGCTGTTAAAGATATTATAAGAGGTTAGTCTACGAGCACATATTCCATTAGTACATACATATCACTAGCATTAGACACGAGAGATAGTAGTGATGTGCAGAACGTGCTAACTGGTGACATCGTCTTCAATGATGAATTTCGTACTGGCGTCTGACAACGTTTTGCAGACCGTCATGTATTGTAGAATGCTAGGGTATGAGATACCATTATCTACGGCAGTCGAACATATCTGCCCGTAGTTTGAACGAATCAACACTATGCAGATATTTCCATTACTACATGTTTGTACGAACGGTATATTTCAGGATAACAGCTGGTGACGTAGTGTACGTTGGGTCATTCGCAATGTAATTGAAGATCCTGTTTTTTTTACAAGAAATATATATATAAATATTATTAAAGCTTTTTATCCTTTTCTATACATATATAAAATGAAACAGTTCTACATTATGTCAACATTAATCAAAAATAAAATAACTTTAATAAAAGTGGATTCAGAACATAAATTAAATGATGTTAAATGAATTAAATTATTAAATTATAAACATATTATAAATCAGAACTTTTTTTAAAAAAATACAAGGGTGGTTTAAATATAAACGAAAATTTAGTACTATAAATTTTGTTTATAGCTCAATTGAATTACTTTTCAATAAAGTATCCATTGTTGTAGAAGCTCTTTATTCCTATTTCAAAAAAAGTTTTTTGATTCTTTGTCAAACAATTTCTATGCAACTTTAGTACTTCATTATTATTATAGAATATTTTACCTCCTAAAATTCCTTCAGTGGTCCAAACAAATGGTATTTAGAAAGAGTCAAGTCAGGGTTGTAGGGTAGAAGAGATAGAACATCGCACTTGAATTGACAGAGAGTTGAAATTTTTCTGAAAGAACCAAACTGAAATATACCTTTTTCCGTTTAGAATGAATTGTTAGCTTCAATTTTTCATTCCACAGAGTTGAATAATACTCACATTAATCTTTTTTTGGATTTTTTCTGAACAAAAATTTTTGAAATGTTGTCAAGTTAATAGAAGAGGATTATTTTCTTTCTCGAAATGAGTTTACTTAACCGTACACTCTTGTATATGATAAATATTCATTTTCAAACTACGTTCGAAGTCTGGTCAACATTTTAGAAAGTTTAACTAATTCATTCGTGAGAAATTTGATAATTCGTTGTGAAACACTACTTGCTACTTCTTGTACTGATATTGTAACAGTAACTGACTGATGAGGTGATGAAGGCGCGGTTTACTATGGTTTGCAAGCTTAAATATGTCTGAACGTGTCACAACCTGCACGATGACACAGATTGATTAGGGCAGGAAAGGGAATTGAATTCTCGTTTGTTTGAATCACCATCGTAGATAATAGAGTTTAATTGGATTTTCATAATAAGATACATTAAAAAAGACATATAATGAAGTATATATTTTTTATTTTTGCTATTTCACTCACACACATATACATATACATATATATATATATATATATATATTTGTGTGTGTGTGTGTGTATTAATATAAATTATGTTGAAATTAAATCACCGATTATTACAAATATGTAGCTTTACATCTGGTTATTTATATAAACAATTCTTGTAATTTGATTTTTATAAAAGACCTTTTTGTGGAATTTTAAATGGAAAATACCACATTTTAATGAAATATCAACAAAAAGAATCCAAATATATAAATTATTTTCTCTTTGAATATAAATTTCTTTGTTTCGTGTAACATATATTTCGCTTTATTTGAGTTTTGATATCGGTTTTGATCAGTACACCTACATTTGGAATTTGCCTTTATATCATCAATACAATATATTTATATTTTTGATTGAAAGTTTAGGTGGACCAAATGAGATTGTAGGATATTAAAAAATAATAAATGAAAGCAGGCAAGTAAGTGTATGTCTAAACAATTCAGTCTTATTTGGGTCACTTTATATAAACATTTTAATTATATTTGATTTAAAAAAATATATAATTCATTCAAGTCTTAAATTAATGTTCTTGAATTTCAAACTTAACGTTCTGGTCATATAGTAAATCGTCAATCTTGGCATTGTTCGATTTATACAGTTTCCTGTAAAGTGTATTGTTTAAAGTTTCGAACTTTTCTACGTAATTTACTAGTACAGTGTTTAGAAAATGAATTCAGCCACAAACACATGCAATGGTCTATACTTATTTGTAAATAGTGTACGAGAATAGAAAGATAACGAATAAACATTTTGAATGTGTGTTTATTACAATACCATTGTCAAAAACTCATCTATAGTTTTATAGTAACGGAAGGAAATAAACATTATGTATTAATAGACAAACTAGTATTGTATGAGACTTTATATATATATATATATATATATATATATATATATATATATATATATATATATATGTATATAAGATGTTCAAATGTGAGGTTTGGAAGTAATTTTATCAATAAAATACAGTTTTTGAAAGAAAAATTCATATTTATTAGTATCAATGTAAATTAGAAACATGTGAGTTATAAATGGAATACAATATCAACAAAATAGCCTCCTCTACCACGTCGGCAGACGTCCAATTTTTTTGTCGAAATTTTGAAGCATGCTTTACCATAAATGAAACTGTATTTCAGCTATAACTGTACTAATTTCATCCTTCAGTTCATTTAGGCATAAATCTTATCTTTTAAATAACATAACCATTACAAGAAATTAAATGTCCATTGAATTTTATTGTAAGTAAATCGATTTCCGCACAAGTTGTATGGTTTGTGATTCCATCCTGTTGAAACCACATGTCACTGATATCAATATCTTCAAGTTCCGGCCACAAAAATCTGTTATCATGTTTTGATAACGCACCTAATTAACTGTAACACGAATACCTTGCTCATTTTCAAAGAAGTATAGGTAAATAAATCTCTAGCCCATAAACCACATCAAACAGTGACTTTTTGAGGATGGAATTGTTGTTCAACAATGGCTTTTGAATTTTCTTTTCCCCATCTGCGACAATTTTGTTTGTTTACATAACCATTTAATCACTAAATATGATTTTGTTAAAAAAATTAGCATTTTCTCATTTTTTTGGTATCAATTATTAAACATACCACACAAAAATTTCCCAAGTTTTTAATAAACAAATGTTAGATAATGAGAGTTCAATATTTGATATTTCATCAAATTCCCAACCTCAAATTTAGACATCTTTTATATTAAGTATATTGAAAAGTTCTGTCTCTTTTTTTAAGTGAAAGAAAAAATATTTTTATTATGTTTATTAATATTTAATTAACAATATAAATTCCATTAACAATTTCTTTTCATTTTGATGGAAGTTCAATTCCTCTGTGATAAAATGATTTGTTCTAGGAAACTAAAAATTCAGAATCTTTAAATCTTCACCTTTAATAATTTGTTTTTATTTTAAAAAAATATAGAGTTAAAATTAAATGATAGATTGATAACGCTATATCTGGAAAATATATTAGGTGACTTAGAACCTCTTAATCAAGTTCTAAGTAACTGAAGAAACATGTAGTCTTCTGTTGTCATAATATTTCAGTTTTTATAATAGAGTTAATAATTATAGTTTAACTTTAAAAAAAATAATCACAGAATTTAGAACAATATGTAATAATATATTTGTGAAATAAATATAATCAATAATAATAAATATTTTACAGTTTATTAAATAATAAATAAACAAATAATTATCAAAACAATATTCATTATTCATGAATATTCTACATTTTTTCGAATTAAAATGCTAAAATTACAAACAACACCGGTTATTATTTGTTAGGGTTAGCAGTTATGTTATTTGGATCATCAAAATCAAATTACAATTCCTCATTGTCCATTCATTAAAAATTGAATTAACGATGTTATAATTTATTTCAAATGCACGTGTTTACATGTACTAGAGTATTATTCACTTTTAAATGATCTCCAGCAAAAACTAATCACAAGTCATAAATGTTTAGATGGAAATGTAAACAAAATAAATGAATATTTTTCAGTTATGGACGAAATGGATTATTTAATTTTAATTGAAAATTAATATTTTTAATTACATTTCTGTACCAAAATCAAGCAATTATAATCTTTGATTTCATGTTAATTCATTTAATATTGTTGTTTTTTTCTGTTTACGGAAATCGTTTAGTGAATATTAAAAATATATTCATTGATTTATATATATATATATATATATATATATATATATATATATAATATATGAAAATACGTATTACCTTTATTACAAAAATGCTATTAGAGTAAATGTTAACCAACAACTAAATAATTATTTTTTTTTGTACAATTGTTCAGAATTTTATACAACGGAAATAGCGGATTAGTACGCTTTTGTATATCTGTCAACAATAAGTATTTTATTTGAATGGATGAAATGTTTATTTGTATACAAAGAAATGTAA
>CP092094.1:20040000-20102500 GCA_029203775.1 Neoneuromus ignobilis | reverse complement strand
TTTCTTATTTTCTTCAATTTTTTTTTGAAAAAAATCTTATTATATATTTTTGTCCTACAAAAAAGGCTACTTTGTGTAAATATTTCATTACGTACCAGTTGCAGGTTTATTTAAAACATTTAATTACATAGAGTAAACATTGATTTATACAAGATCCGACTGAGGAAAAAGCGTGATGCATCCGAAAGACTAGTATTATAGCGTGACTCACTGTTATATCTAGCAGCTTCACTGACCTGAAACAAGGAACTTTCCTTGCATAGTGAAAAATGCTCATACTTCATAAATTATGCTGACCTATATAAGCATACACATAAAACTGAGTCATGAGTATAGTACAATGGAGCGTTTGGATACAAACCTTTTACTCTATATGTAATGAATTTATTTGTCAGATATTTTAAATGTTATATCTTCGATATTTGTAGTATGAGCATTGAATATATGTATGTTAACAAATTTTATACGAGACTTCAAATTGAAATCGATGAAGTAATAACAATTAAAATTAATTCGTACAAAATGTTAGAATCCTTATCTTACATGTATTTTTATTTTTAATTGTTTATTTTTCGAGAACAACCTTCAGATTATGAGCTACATACATTAAACTTTTCTATTTCGTATCTGTTTTACGTTCCTGGTACTTGAAGGTTCGTCAGACATATGTTGCCAAAAAACTTTTGCGTGTACGTTGAAGCAGAATGGTTAATTTATACTACTTTGCATGTACTGTTTTCGAAGCTATTTACCATCTGTTGACGTATAGTAATAGAGAAAAGCGTTTGTTTTGGATGAATATATATACCGATCTATTTTTATCTTTTTGAAAAATATCATGATTTCTATTGAATTTAAAATATTTCAATATGTAATTTGTTAATAGAATAATTGCAATATTTTTTAATTAAAACGAAAAAATGTTCACACATAAGAATTAACTTTGTATTTTTATAAAAGAAAAAAAACGAAAGATGTTAATAAATGCTGAATACTTTTAAAAAAAATGAGGAAAAGGCAGCTCTTACGTATTTAATATCTTTTATCTTACAGTAATAAGCAAGGGTTTATTTTTTATAAATGTTAAAAAGTCTTTTCAATTCTTATTTATAAAATAAAAACATTTTTGACCTATTTTATGCAATTGATTATATAATTTCTATTATTTCTTATTCCTATGATTCATCTTTTAGGAGGTTTGTTTATTCCATTGCTGACCAGTGGGGTAGTGGCATACATTACCGTTTGTCTTGTGGGATATTGCATTCAATTTCCGGCCAAAGAGTTTAGTGTGATGTTAATTTATATAAAAAAAACACATTGAGGAAGGAAACTGAAACCACCTCAATTAATTTTTATTCCCGATTACAATATATCGATTAGGTAGAAAAATGTGATGATGATGATTTATTTCATATTCATAAAATTATATTTGTTTGGAGACAAAAAAATTTTCGATAAATGATTTCATTTATTCATATGGATTTTTTCCATTTAATATAATTTTGTAGAGAGTGGATAAATGAGTATCTGAGGTGTCAATTTGGGATGTTTAATGATTTCTCAGTTGACATTTGGGTTTTCTGCAGATGTATATAACCACATGTGGTATTACATTGTTTCAAGGAAAAGTGATAACCATTTTGTTCACAAAGTATGATTTTTTGAAATCAGTGTTTTATTGAGTTTAATTAATTGTTGGTAGTAGTGATTTGAATGAACGTTTTTAACACATTTTAAAATTTCAAAATACTCTCTACACCTTCAATTTCACTACAGTACAACATTATTTTGGTGTATTTCAATATTTGAAGTTATCAGTGGGGTTTAATTTTTTGATGACCAATGTCTTCTTTGCACTATGTTTTTATATAAATCCTTTTTTTTATCTTTTATCATAATTCGTTATAACAATGGTTTATTTGTCTGATGATAAAGCTTAATCATGCAAATTGTAAATCTAATTAATTTTTTCTATTAATTGGTATGGCACCTAAACGTTAAATTTTGAAATTAAATTATTTTTTTTTGTGGGGGGATCTATCTAATGATTTTCGTGAAATTCGTTATGAATTTTTGGTTACCATCTGCTTCAAAAAGTCACTATTATCTGCTAAAAGTGTTTCGAAAAGGAAATATTATCACTCAAGTCAAAATCACTAAAGCAAAATTTTTCAAATCAAAACTTGTGTAATTGTATTACTTTCAAACACATCGCAGATATGTTTCGGACAAATTGTCGCGTTGATATCTTTTTTTAAACTCACACAACATTACGGATTGAAAACAAACTTTAATAGATACCATGTGTTCAATTTGTAAAGGTTAAATTAATACTAAATTTCTTAAAACAAAAAGTTATGAGTATTGAGGACTCGTCACAATACATTACTTATTTTATAAATAAGATTTAATAAAGATATTCTGTTTTATTTAATTGTTGTGGGTAAAACTAAAACATTCTTACTCTTATATAATAACAATAGCTGCTTAAAATTTCCAGTTCGGCTGTACAAATTTCAATTTTTATTTAACTATTTTTTTTTAATTTGAACAAATATAACGATTATTGGAAAATGTTGGAATGAAAATAATTCCAGCTGAATCCCCCTATCAAAGATTAGTTCTTAACAACTTGTATTTTGTTGTCTCCTGATTTAACTCTTATCGGACGTTAGCATTTTGTACTTAACTTTTCGCTAGGTCGGAGATATATTTGAATGCTTATTGTAAGAGAAAAGTAACTAAAGTTACTTGATATAAAAGGATAGTTTTGTGCATAATAATTTATAAGCTTCTGAACATTTCCGAAGATTTGGCGTCCTATATTTGTAAAACGAATACTTAAAGTTAAATTGTCTTCATCATCACTGTCGATTTCAATCCAATCTTCATCACAATCAGGAACAATTTCTCTTTCCATTTCGCTTTCCTCTTCACTTGAATATTGAATAGGGATCAATTTTTTTCCTTGACTGAAATAACACTTGTGTTACTCTCCTTCATCACAAGAATTAAAATTACTTGCTGAATATTCAAAATTTTCACATATTTCACTACAACTATCACTGTCACTTTCCATATTGCTATAGTTTTCTTTATTCATTTTTGGAGGAATAAAATATTATAATATAAGTAAAATAATTGCTGAAATATGACAGGACGTGTTGTCTGCTATCGAGTAAGATTTAAACTGTAAAAACATACAGTGTGTACATTCAGCAATAAGGACGTTGTTACTTGTTCAGACTTGTCACCTCGCACGTGACATACGACTGATAGAACAAAGTTGTAATGTCACGTCAGAGGTGACATATGAAATTATACATTTTAATATGTGATTATTTTTGCATTAAAAAGAAATAGAATCCATTTTTTTAAATAAAATCTTCCTAGACTGAAAGTTCTCTCTCTCTCTCTCTCTCTCTCTCTCTATATATATATATATATATATTTCATTTATGAAATGTATTTATTAGATTTCTCAAAAAGTATAGCATTAATAATTTTCCATTTAAATTAATTAGAAATGCAAAATTTAATTAATTAAAAATGTTATAAATCCCTTTCTCTATAAAACATAATTTTTTGATGGCACGTTTCTGTTAAAAAAGAAATGTTCAATTTTTTAATATTTCTAATGGAAACAGAGTATACACATATTAAATGTATATTAAAGTCAGGATAGATATTTATATTAAAAAAATAATAATTCATTAAAATGTATTTATAGTCCAAAAAAAAATCTATATATATATATATATATATATATATATATATATATATATATATATATATATATATATATTGCTGAAAAAATGTGTTTAATCATAAAAGCTTTTCAAATAAAACATAATTGAAACATGATCTATAAAATAAAATAAAAACCACGAGTAGTCATTTCCTGTTTTTATATATATTTATAGAGTATATATATATATATATATATATATATATATATATATATATATACATGCTCACACATACATACATACACACAAGTATTGAAATATCGCTCCAATGAATTTAATTTATTTTTAGAGAAATAAATTGCAATATCAATGAGTATGGTTTTGTTCCAGTTTTATTGTTAGTGTGCTTTAAACGAACGACATGATTCTAAAAAGACCGTTTCATTTATTTATTCTAAGCAAATAGTTTACGTTATATCATTGGCATTGTATATTTTTGTTTCTAATTTGAATCATATATTACCTTTCTTGTATATTCTCACATAAGATATTTGTTTTTTTTTTCAAAAAATACATCAATTATGAATTTGCTCAATGTTGAATGTTGTAAAATCATTTGTATGTAGATAACAGAAAATGATTTTTAAATTATGTACTAAATTAATGTTGTTCCTCAAATATAATTTATTTGTGTATTATATATTCATTTATAATCATATTTTTTAATACAAATTATTTAAATCAAATAATTTCAATTCATCTATCAAATATATGTTTTTATAAGAAAATCTATAAATGATATAACTGTATCTCTAAAGAGTCAAAAACGAGAAAAATATGTTACTGAAAATGTGATGGTATTGTTTTCCCTTATATTAGTATTTTCATCATAGAGTACGAAATAGTCTTGTGTTCAGCTATAAATGGTTTAATATAGCAGTGACCATAACGACAAATAATACCTACTTTTTCATTTACGTTTGGTTTATTGATGCAATAAAAACGAAAGATAATAATATTTCATATTACCAAAGCACAATAAAACTGTGACAAATGACAAATAACCATTAATGTTCAGTTAGAATTTTCCTTAGTCATTTTTACTACGTCTCGTAAGTTTAGATACTGATTTCAAATATTGATCCAAAAATAATAAGCTATATATATATATATATATATATATATATATATATATATATATATATATTAATAAAATATATAAAAATACACTTAACTTTTTTTCAAAAACGATATGGAAATACAAAAGATCAATGGTGTTAGAAATTAAGAATGAAATAAACAATGATATTCTTTTAATACAAATAAATTACTTATTCCAACATCACAAGATGTTATAAAATTCATTAATGAATTATTGTTTAATTTATTTTCTGACACACATTTCGATATTTATGCTATTATCGTAAATGTGCTGCATTATACAATCAATTAATTTCTTTTACTGCAAAGATCTGTGTGAAAGACAAATCGTATAATATATCTTATAAGCATATAAAATACTCTTTTAAAGAGTCTATAGAATTTAATGTTTTCTTATACATCTCTCTCTCTCTCTCTCTCTCTCTCTCTATATATATATATATATATATATATATATATATATATATATATAAAGCTACATTTTTCTAATTACTACTAGATGAATGCATTTCTCAAAACTTTCCACTTTTTTTATATTTCATTCTGACAAATTTTCTTACATTATCCCATCTATTTTTTCTCTTCTTAGATCTTTTTGTATTTCTATGTTCTTAATTGATAATTTCTACTGTCTATTGCCATATGATTGATCATTTTCCTTTTGAAATTGTTTTCTCTGTTTATAATGTCTATAGTTTTGTATTTTCTTTTAATCAATTCATTTTTCTTTCTGCCTTTGTGTTATTTCTCATATACATCTTCCCATGCTTCTTTTTATTGTCTGGAATTGCTGAATTATTCTAGCATTTAAAATTTTTATTCCACTACCATAAGCAAAAACAAGTTGGATGCATTGATCAAAAACTTTTTTTAAAAAATAGAGGGATATTTGACTTCTTAATATAATAATTTAAGAATATAAGATTTGTTCCAAACTGATTTGTTCCAATCCTATTTTTATTCTCGTGTTCGTTTAATCGATAATTGTTTTTTTTATCAATAAACTATTAGGTGCACCCATAAGTAATATCGTTTTTTCAGTATCAAAGCTGCACTCAAAGAATATTTTACTCCAAAATCACTCCTCATTTTACAAAAAGGGAATTTTGTAAATCAACATTACTTATGGATACATCTAATATCTTAAATATATATAGTTTTTAACTTTTTTTATTTCTACTTTTCTTAATTCAGTTTTCTTCTGACCTACATATTCATTATTAATTTCTTTCATTTTATTGAAATTCATTATAAGATTAATTTTTTGACTTTATGTATCTCTTTTAATATTTTTTCAAATTCATTTAGATTTGTTGAGAAAATAATGTTGATAGAGATGAGTAATTGCCTCGTCCTTGACTTTTAATCATTTATAAGTTCAATTAAATATCTTAAATACTTGTTCTAATACTGCTGTGGATAGTTTTGTTTATATCGTATCATTCTGTTTACATTCTTTCTCAATTTAAAATTTTCCTATTTCTGTGTATACTTTTATGAAGGATGTAGTATTTCTCTCTCTCTCTCTCTCTCTCTCTCTACATATATATGTATGAATATATTTCACTATTTTTCTCATAATTTAACAGTTAGTAATTTTATATTGTGAGTGAATTTTTCATAGAGCAATTTTGTAAATATCTAATTATGATACTATTTTAAATCATTTTTTTATAATATGTTATTTTTTCAATTTATTAATTTTTTTTGATAACTCTTTTAAATGTAATTAATTGTATTATATAAAAATATTTACAAATTCGTGTTTTATTATCATTTTTTGAAAACTAAACAATTAAAGTACTTAAAACAGAATATAAGTTATATTGTAAATTTAAAATACAATAATACATTATTATATTAAAAAAAATGTTTGACATTAATAATTTTTTCAAGCTTGTATTTGAAATAAAGAAATAATTTATTATTATATTCAATAATAAGTGGACGAAACAGTTTTTTTCTAGATAATATCCAAAGAATAATGCTTTTAATACACAATGTAAAAAATATTAGTTTAATGTTAATATTGACAAAGATAGTTTTGATATATATATATATATATATATATATATATATATATATAAATATATATATATATAAATATATATACGAGGTGTGATCAAAAAATAAGGTGAATTTTTATTTTTTTCAAAGAATATTTATTTATTCATCAATTTTTATTTTGTCCCCTTCAAAGTAATCCCCCTCGGATATAATGCACTTGTGCCAACGCTTCTTCCAATCCTCAAAGCATTACAAAATCATTTTTTGTGATCTTGTTCAGCTCCTCTTTCGATGCCGTCTTTATTTCCTCAATCGTTGCAAAACGCCGTCCTTTCATGGGCCTCTTCAGTTTCGGGAACAAGAAGAAGTCACAGGGGGCCAGGTCTGGGGAATACGGTGCCTGCAGCATCATTAGTGTGTTGGTTTTAGCCAAAAATTCGCGCACAAGCAACGATGTGTGAGCAGGGGCGTTATCATGGTGCAAAAGCCAATTTTTGTTCTTCCACAAATTCGGACGTTTCTGGCGGATTGCTTCGCGCAAATTGCGCATAACTTGCAGGTAATATTCCTTATTTACTGTTCTACCCTGTGGTAAGAACTCATGATGCACCACGCCCATGCAATCAAAGAAAACTGTAAGCAAAACCTTCACATTTGATCGAACTTGGCGTGCTTTTTTTGGTCTTGGTGATCCGGAATGCCTCCACTGGGACGATTGAGTCTTAGTTTCGACGTCATAACCGTATACCCATGTTTCGTCACCTGTTATGACCCTGTCGAGTAAATCTGGGTCGTCGTTGACGTCATTCAATAGCTTTTGGGCGATGCTCATGCGACGGTTCTTTTGGTCGAAATTGAGCAATTTCGGAACAAACTTCGCTGACACACGTCTCATTGCTAAACACCCGTTAAAATTGATTGACACGAACTAAACGAGATGCCAATATCATCAGCAATTTCTCTAATGGTAATTCGACGATTCCCCAACACTATTTTCTTCACTTCTTCAACGTTCTCATCAGTTGTTGACGTGCTAGGGCGTCCAGAACGAGGTTCGTCGTTGGTGTCTTCTCGGCCTTCTTGGAAGAGTTTATACCACTTGTAAACATTTTTTGGCTTAAAGTAGACTCATCGTATGCCACTTTCAACATTTCAAGTGTTTTGGAGCACTTGATTCCATTTTTCACACAAAATTTAATGCAAACTCTTTGATCCATGATTTTCGACAGCGGAAAATCGTGGAGCCTGCAAAACACTTCTAACTTTTATGCCTCTCACCAACAAACTAAACATGCTACATAGCTGAAATTTGGAACATATATTCGAGACGAGTGTACCAACATAACCAAATAAAAAAATCGAAGATCGAACGGATGTAGCCCGCTAAATTTCAAAATTCACCTTACTTTTTGATCACACCTCGTATATATATATATATATATATATATATATATATATATATATATATATATATATATTATTATAAAGACATATATGTTATTTAAAGACATAATGGTAAATATCTGTGTTCGCTATTAGTGTTGATAATATAATAGTTTATTGACGGATGACAAGAGAGCTTGGGCATTAAATCTTAATGGACTTTGTTCAAATTATTACTTTAATAAAAAATGTTTTTAATCTGTTATAAAAATCAGTCCAGTATTCTTTTCTTGTACTTTAGTCTTCTAGAATTTTCTAAAATTAGTTCCATATAACGTTTAATTCAAATTGTAATTTAATCAATATCTCTTTTATATTTAATATATAAGATTATTATTATTTATTAGAAAAATAAATCATTTCTTTTCCATTATACGAGTTTTTATAACAAAGTATAATTTTCTTAATTTGCTATAAATAAGGAATTTAAATGAATACGTGCGCATCGACTTCTTTTATGTAAAGATTCATGAGACAAATTAGAGTACACGCTATATCGTGACCAGAAATCAGATTAACTATTTTCGAAACCAGAAAATTTTCAATATTGATTATTTTGTGGAATATTTTTATAGTTTTGATTATATAAATAATTAAATATATGATGCACACATATACAGGAAATTCGTACAAAGTTTATTTCGTATATCTAATCGTTTTATATTAATTTTGAAAATTAAAATTTTCTAAAACTTTATTTTTGTTTGCTGAAAAATATGCTGATGTTGTAAATGTGTATAAATTAGAAAATGATTGATTATTTAGTTTATTAAAAAAAAACGTTTAATATAGAAGAAAAATATTTTATTAGAATTATTTAATATATAAGGGAAGTTGTAGAAAAAATAATATTTAGTTTTTTGTAAAAAATCAAATTTTGATTGAATAATTTCGAAATTAATTTTTTTTATGGAATTTTAATTTATATACGAGTATATTTGTGAAGTATAATGAAGGTGGGGATTGGATGAGATTATTCACAGATAGGAAACAATGAAAGAGTTTTGAAGAAGAACCAATAATATTCGATGAGGCTTTCATCCAGCTATGGGCTGATGTAATCTTTTATGACGATAATGATTATACATACATATATATATATATATATATATAAACACCCGTCCTTCAATTTACGCGGAGTATCCGTTCCACGTGGATTTGTTTTACGCGAATGAAAATCGCGTAAATTGAGTCTGTCAGTACAATAGAAAAAATATTGGAAATAAAAGCTAGTAAAGTTGTAGAAACACATATTTATTTCACATAGTTTAACAAAAAAATAATGACGTTTTAGAAAACTTAAAGTAGATAAATTTTATTCGGCGTCACTATCGCTACTGTAATTCAAAACAATCAACCTTTTATGTATTTATATCGTGCTTTTATACGTTCAAGTAAGAATTTGCGGTACTCTGATATATAATAAATTCCATGAAAAATTATATAAAATGGAATCTTTATGACCACGTATAAAAAGTGCCGCGTAAATCAATACCGCGTAAAAAAAGTTCCACGTAAATAGAGGTATAATTTGCCGCGTAAAAAAAGACCCGCTTAAATTGAGGGACGAGTATATATATATATATATATATATATATGTATGTGTATATATATATATATATATATATATATATGTATGTGTATATATATATATATATATATATATATATATATATATAGAGAGAGAGAGAGAGAGAGAGAGAGGAAGAGGATGTTTTTTAGGTCTGATAGAACTTTTGATAGGGATTCAATTTAAAGTTCTATCACGTTTGAATTTTTTGTTTAATTCTTGAATTTTTTATTTTATTCACGTTTAAAAAACACTTTATATATATGTAGGCCTAAATTAAACTGAAAAGTTCAAATATACATTTACATGCTTACTATTATTTACTATCTTTTAGTCTCATTTGGGCCACCTATAATATATGTATATAATTTAAAAATCTTTTTATAAATATTTACTATACTATTTAAAACAAATCTATAGAAATATTTTTTCTACATTGTCTTTAATTAGTATTATTTTAAAGGTAGTTGTATTCTTTTTTACTTTTTTAATGTATATTTAAGTTAATATTCTTATTTCATAGTTAATTTTATTGTCTTATTCATACATTATTTTTATAATGTAGATATAAAATATAGATTAGTATTAATAACTAATTATTATTTCGATTTAGATATGTGTTTCTTTAGATTAGTGTTGAATTTTTATTGAATTTAATGTTTTTGTGTATTTAAAATATTTGGAATTACAGTCGTTACTTCTATATTTTTAAACATTTCTATGTAGTTATATGTTACTATAACTATTTAAAATAAATTTTCATTATATTTAGTATCGTAAATATCACTTAGATTTAGAATTTATTCGATGACGTCACATAAAGCAAGCAATATTAAAAAAATATAAATGATATTTTATATGAATATCATATACAATCATAAATCTGTACTAAAAATATAATTTCAAAATTAACACTAATATATTATTTCAGTTGATATAATCTTTTAAGAAATATTTCCAAACATACCACTTCTTTGAAAAAAATTAACACTTTCTCGAGATGAAAGGTTTTGAAAGTGTGAAAAATCTGAACACATCATCTTAAATGTTCGTAATCAATTTATTTCATTGTAATAGAAAGTTGTCAGTAAGCAAAAAATGTGATTCGGAAATGAGAAAAGTTGACTGAACGAAAGGATCGTTTCTTGCTTGAAACACTGAAATGATTGTATTATTTCCAATGATATATTTTATTTTATATCTATTCGTATCAGTGTAATATTTTCTATTAGTAAATGCATTTCAGTATTTCACAACTATAAATAGTTTTCATATTGGCTTATTAATTATAATTGTTTCATTAAAACAGATATTTTGGTCTGATGAATAACTTTTATGAAAATGTATTAAAATACAAAAGTAATCAGTGATAAATACAATAATGTTTACAAAAATATTTTTGTTAAGTTACGAGGGTGGTCCCAGAAGTACCCGACTCAACAAAGAAAACAAAAATTTTGGAAAAAAATATATTTATTTTTCAACATAATCTCCTTTCAGCTCTATACACTTTTCCCAGCAATGTTCAGTAAGTTCGATACCCTTTTTATAATAAGAACTGTCTTGTTCCTCAAAATATCCATTAACTGCCGACAACACTTCTTCATCGTTGGGAAATCTTTGACCACTGAGCCATTTTTTCAAGTTTGGGAACAGAAAATAATCCGAAAGGACTAAATCTGGCGAATAGGGTGCATGAGGTAGCAATTAAAACTTTAATTCATTAATTTTGGCCATTGCAATAACGGATTTATGAGCTGGTGCATTGTCTTGATGAAACAACACTTTCTTCTTAGCCAAATGCGGCCGTTTTTGCTTGATTTCTTCGCTCAAACGTTGCAATAAGTTCGCATAATACTCGCCGTTGATAGTTTTTCCTTTTTCAACATAGTCAATGAAAATTATCTCACGCGCATCCCAAAAAACCGACGCCATGACCTTGCCTGCAGATGAAACGGTCTTCGCCTTCTTTGGAGCCGGTTCTCCCTTTTCAGTCCATTGTTTTGATTGTTCTTTTGTCTCAGGTTTGAAGTGATGGACCCATGTTTCATCCATGGTTATGAAACGGCGCAAAAATTCTGCTTTGTTGCTGTGAAACTTCGCTAAACACTCAATTGAAACATCTTCACGACACTGTTTTTGCTCGAGTGTGAGCAAACGCGGCACCCATCTTGCACACAGCTTTCTCATGTCCAAATTTTCAGATAATATGCGATGTACCGCACTTTTCGAAATACCTACTATGTCTGCTAGCTCGCGCACTTTCAGTCGACGATCATCCAGTACCGCTTTATGGATTTTCTTCACCATTTCTGGAGTCGTCACCTCATTTGGTCGACCACTGCGATGCTCGTCTTGGCAGCTCGTACGGCCTCGTTTAAACTCTGCTACCCAATATTTCACTGTTGTAAACGAAGGAGCAGACTCACCCAGAGTAGAATCCAGTTCAGCTTTTATATTAGTTGGGCTGAGGCCTTTCAAACAAAAGTATTGTATCACGTAACGATGACCAATTTTCTCCATTTTCACAAATTCACTGAAAACGTTCACTATTGATGGCTGCCAAACAAATACTAAACAACGTGGCGTCCTCAAACTTGAAACATATGCTTTATAGATTGTGTACTTTCTAATACAGTGATATTTTTCAAACAACTACCGCCATCTCTAGGTCAGGCTGGGTACTTATGTGACTACCCTCGTAGAGTAAAAAAAAACTGTCTTTAAATTCTGTTAATAACTATCTAACACTCATAAGTAATAAAGTGCATACTCGAGTATCTGTATCATTACCTGCGGCTGCCAAGTGTCTAAATAAGATTCATGATAAGAACAATGGAGTTATCTATTCTAAGTATTCAATTAAAAATATTAAATATAAATACAAGTGTACAGAAATTTGAAAAAAGAAATATTTTATTTTATTTTTATGAGAAAATTTCAAAAAACCTTTGATTTATTCCTTTAAATAAATTTTGTATTAGTAAAATATTTTATATGTAATAAATTTTATATTTTAACAATAATATAAACAAATTAGTTTGAGAAAGGAACAAGAATTAAATAAAAAAATCAATCCATTTTTTAAAAATATAACAAAATTATTTTATTATTTCGAACGTAAGATAGAGTATAATAATTATTCCATAAAAATAACTTAAAAAATGTTTAAAGAACCGATTGAATTGATGATTCAATTAAAGTACTTCTTAAGAAGCTCTTTGTAGTCATATTAGGCAAGCTAAAGTTTCGTATACGCTAACATTTGTGATTATATACGACATCTGCTTAACATGTTCATGGGGCACGTAGGGAGCTTGACAGTGTCGCGTCATTTTGCGTATAAGCAATAGCAAATCCTCTTGAAGGATGAAGTGCTATTTATCCAGGAGACGTTTGTCAAGATATGGTGTGTATTAAAGTATTTTGAATATGTTTAACATTTGTATGTAGAGATTGAGGTCAGTAAATAATGAACAACGATCTATTGTAATCATTTCATATTGTTAATATGAAATAAGTTTTTGTTTAAAAGTGTACATGAATAATTTATATCTTGATAAGAGATTCATATATTTAATATAAATTTATATAATTGTGATATTTTTAAATATAGTTTTATTTGAATCAAATCAAACTATAAACACTTAAAATTATTTTTTATACTTGTAATTAATTTATTTTTTAATTCATTAATCAATTTTCTATATAATAAAATTTTATAAAAATGTTCAATATGCACTCAATATTTACATTTCTGGCTAATATCCATTTTAATATTTATCCATGATCACTTTTTTTCTTTTTTTTTGTTAAATAGAAATGAGAAGACGATTCTTGTAATATTTTTTTGTCGATTTTAGTTTTATTCTATCTGCCATAATTTTTAATTGACATTTTTTGTAGGAGATTTTTTTTGTAATATATTCAATACATTATATGCATTTATTCTAACCTCTTTTCTGTTCCATTCGCCTTCATAAACATTTCTATTGAGAGTTCAACAAAAATCTATCAGCATTCTTGGGTTTCATTTTTATAGAATAATAATAATAAAGGTTTATTGGTCAAATAGTTTCATGTACAATTATTTATACATTTGGTTTGTTTTTATTAGTTTTCTATTTTTTATAATCTACTTTTAGGATGAAGGCAGGTTTTGGTTTAGTAGGGTGTGAAATTATGGGGAGATTTGCAGGAAGTTTCAGAAACCTGCTTGGGGTGTTTGATTTTTTGGGTTTTATCTCTAAGCTTAACTAACTTAATTAACTTATCTAGCTTATTTCTAAATTGTCTTAATCTATTGATTGTTTTTTTTTGGAGGATTGTTGTTGGAGGTGGTTTTGTGATTTCGAGATTCCCTGGTGAATACTTGTCTTGTGTTGTTTGTCACTGACTTTATGGTATTGGTGATCACTACATTTCACTGGTTCACTTATCACATTATATTCGGTTGTCTATTAGCGGTGGTTTGTTGCGCTAGTTTGGGGTGGGGTGTTGTCATTGGATTTGGTGTTGTTTTTTTGTGGGGTGGGTTAGTCCTGTGGATCTATGGGGGTTTGTAGTATTTGGTTCTGGAGGGGAAAATAACAGCTTTCGACCTCCTGGTGGAGTAGGTGGGAGTGGGGGGTTCTCGAAGGTTCTGATGAGGCATAGATACTTTGTTTGGTTTGAATTGGGTATTTGGGTCCCGTCTAGAATTATTGTGGAGGGGCGAATCTTGGTAGACCAGGTGAAGGTAATGAGGGTAGTTTTTGTCCTGTTTATTTCAATCCAATTCCTTCTATAATATTTTATTAGATCGGCTAGGGCGGTGAGGAAAGTTTTAGGGATGGATATGTGGTTTTGGGTGAGAACGATGAGGCAGGCATCGTCCGCATAGAGAGATAAATTAACTTCGTTATGAAATTTGGGGTTGTCAGAGTTGAGTACATTGTAGAGGACTTGTAGAATATATCATTTTTTCAGTTTTAAGTTCAATAACTTAGTTTGACTTTTTGATAACCTGAGATTAAGAATCAAATCTTTTAAAATTTAACAGATTGATTAAGTAAGGTTAAGTAGAACTCGTACTCAACGAAAAATCTGAGTATTTTTTTCTTTATCACCTGTTAGGTCAGTCTGAAATTTGACGTCAGTGACATATTTTTCTTGTTAATTAAATTCCATATTTATGACTGGGTAGGGATGAGAAATTCTAGATTATGAAGTATTGCCATATAATTAGGAAAATATCAAAGTATTTAATATTATTTCTAGTCTGTACTTGTTTATTCTAGAGATTTTTGTCATGTAAAAATAGCAGTCGTCCTTAAGTTTTCTTAAATAAATTCCTAGTTGAAATGATATTATTTTGAAATATTTTTTAAAAATATATACAAAGGTGATATTAAAGTCTATGAGTAGTAAAAATGATAAAAGGGTTCTAAGACTATAACATTTCAAGAGTAGTCATTTTTGGAAAAAAGGTATAATTTTTACAAAAAAATAGCTAATAAACAAATTCTAATTTTAAATTCAGAATCAGTGCTTAAAAATATATAAAAAATTGTCAAAATTGTGTGTTTAGAAAATCATTGTTAATCAGTATTGTTAAAATTTATAAAATATTACTGCATAGAGTAGTGATTATTTTGTTAAAAATTAAACTAGACACAGGGTTGAACTAATTGTGGTGAAAATTATATTTTTTTATGTTCATTAATTTTTGCATTATATTTTTTATAGATCTTATATTTTAAAGTTAATTACTAAAACGTTATTTTAAATATATAAAATATTTTCAATTTAATTCTTTCATCTATTGAGTATAAAAATAGATGTTTTCTAAAATGTGATAAATCTGAACTATCATAATAAATGTTTGTAATCAATTTATTTTAAATAATAAAGAAAGTTGCCAGTAATTTCAACACAAAAAGAAAAAAGTTCTTGATTTGCAGATTTTCAAAGAATCTATATTTTCTTTAAAAAATTGATATGTACATAGAATTATTTAAATAATTTCACTCTAAGATAAATGAATAAGTGCCTGTCAATAATTTTTGCAATTAAATTGTACAAACATATTTATGAATATATTTCAATTATTTAATATACATATTTGTAAAATATGGTATTACTTTGTAAGATTGATGTTTTTAATTTTTTTATTTGGCAATGAATCAATAAAATTTGATCATGAATATTTACATACATATATATATATATATATATATATATATATATGTATATATATATATATGTGTGTGTGTGTGTGTGTAAAAACATGTTTTTCAAAATGTACTATGTAAGTAGGTTGTTCGCAACTAACAATTTTCCATACAAGAAATTATGTAATTTATCAGTCAAGATTCTGTGTTTACGAACAAAACTTTATAACTTATATATTTAGTCTGAAAGTGGCACAATACTGTTTGTGTTCTGTACACATAATATGAATTTCATATATCCTATTTACAGTATAGAACTTGAATAGAATAAATTAACAAATATCTTTTTACATTTATAGTTAATATGAAAGTTTATTAAACAGATGATATTTTCTTATACGTCGAATTCTGACACTGGACTATTTTAATATTTATTTTAACACTATTTTTCTTCCACTGAGATATTCAGGTTTGTTTGTTTTTTTTTGAAATCAATTTCCTCTTCGTTTAGACTGAAAATAATTTCAAACTTTCTGACCATCTCTTAGGTTATTGAAGAACTGGTTGGTCTAGTTCATTCATCATCTTCCAATGGTTATTTTTTTAAACTTTATGTAGCACTTGATATAAAATTTCTTATCCATAAACTTTTTTCAACAATTGAAACATTTCTTTAACTATTTTTAATTTTGCTCTTTTTTTTTGACGAGTGTCAAATACATAAATATTGTTACATTTTTATCATTACTAACAATACATGCATAAAATTTCAACTTAAGTAAAGATACTTTTAAATGAAGTGTTAAAAAGAAAAAAAACATCTTATTTTAAAATCAAAATTTTAATAATTTTGTATTTTTAAAAAATGCAACAAATTAAAAATATTTTCTTAAATTAAATCCAAAAATTGTTATAAATTCAAAAGTTAAATTGAATCTAGAAATATAAATTATTGTATCAAGTTTTGAGAAAATTGATTTTTTTAAAAAAATAATAAATTTCTGTTATATTTAACAAAGGCCTGTTATTAAGGAAAAAATATTTTTCTCATTAAGAAAACTGTTGTTTTGAATGTTTCATATGAATACATTGATGAATACAGCTCAAAGTAATTTAAATAAAAATATCTGACCATGAAACGTCAGTATCTATATTTATATTTGAATTTATTGGTTGTTTGGAGATAATATAAATAAATTTATAATTAATGCTAATTTGTATTGAATATATTCATCATATAATGTTATATTTTGATAATTAAATTACAGTACAAATATTGTCTTCACAATCAAAAATCTTCACTGATATGAAAATAATTTCTTTTTCAATGTCGATTGAATATGGAAATCTCTTTTTTTATCATTTCAAACGGTCAAGGACGTTGACCTCTAATGTTGATACTATCTGAAACTCTCGAATGGAATATAGATTAATAAGAGGGTGAAATATATTTATTATTGCACGCTATATTTCGACAATTTAAAATGATTTGCTAGTGAAATGGTTCTAAAATCGTTCGTGACATTTCTGAACCGGAACAGTTGTACACATATTGAGCCTTGAATTAAATGTTTTTCTACTGATTTCGTTCATTAACACGATTTTCATACATTTAATCAAATCGAATACAGTTCAATACCTATATAAATTATCGGTATTATTCATGAACTTTCATTTATACGTTTATTTTTCATTAAATGTTTAATGGTTGGTACGAGTTTGATTTTAATCTCGTTTCATACGATATTATTAATTTTATAAGTGAAAATATATACAGATATAAGCCAGATATGTAATCAGAATATTTTTATATATACAGTAAAAAATTTTTTTTTGTATTATTTCTTTTTGAAATGATACGAAAGGATAATAAATCCTGAGTGCATTATATTTATCATAGATTATGTTGAAATTGAGTATGCACTTTTTTGTGATAATGAAAAATTATAATGCTGGGAGATAAAATATAAATAAAAAAATTGATTATAAATTGAAGTATAAATGATAAACATACATACATATATATATATATATATATATATATATATATATATATATATATATATATATATATGTAGTTAGTAGTAGGAGAATCCTATCATTTCTTATATTTATTAAATTTTGCTTCTTAAAAAGAAATTTGAAGGATAAAAAAATAAAATAATATTTTAATTGTCTTTTAAATAGTGTATTTAAAAATATTGAATTTCTAAAATAAAATAAATAAAAAAATAGATAAAATATTATTTACAATTTAACATGTAATATCAAAACTATCTGACTACAAATAATATAGTGTAAGAAAAATAAAATTTCTAAAAGTAATATTTTTTAGTTGGATGTTATTTAGATTTTAGAACGAGTTATAATTTATTTGGCAACGAATTCTAGTTTTTTCTTTTTGTTAAAACTGAGCTATATTCTAAAGAGGAATTTTTTTATCATTAAAATATTCATGAGTCTCTTCTTGGGTCTTCTTATATATCTAGATTTCTAATCAGTAATTTTCCTTGTCCACTTGTGATCCTTTCTTCTTGTTATATGAGCATCCCATTTCCATTTCACAACTGTATACATATATGTCAGCTCTTTTTATCTATTGTTGAATTTAGACTCTTCTCAAAATTTTCTATTTCCAATAATCCAATACTTTTTTATTCTTTTCCACTTAAACGTCTCTATCACAGATTTACCTTGTATATTTCTAGATTCCCAATTAATAATATATTGTCTATTGTGTGGTTTGTTCTTCTCCTTATATGACCAGCCCATTTCTATTTTGAATTTTTCATTCTTATTATAACATCTACAACTGTAGCTTTCTTTAGAACCCATTTATTTCTCCTTCTCTCTTTACATGTTATTCCTAGCAGACATTTTTTTTCATGGTTAACTGCATTATGTAGGAATAGAGACATAAGAAAATTAATCTGTGTGGAATAGAAAATAAAGATGTTGAATTGCTAGAAGGGAGAAATTGATAAAATGTTCTTCATTCAGTAGTGGATGTAAAGAGGCTAATAATATATATATATATATATATATATAGGATGTTCCAATAAGAATGTCAGAACTTTGACAGATGGTGGCAACCATGTTTGAATTTTTTTTAAAAATCCATTTTGATATTTCAACTGAGTATAGTTTGGAAAATTATCATGGTTTAGTACTTAGTAATGCTTAGAAATTGTAAAAATTTCAATAGACTTATTGAAACAAAAGTTTAATGAGTCCAATATTTCACAAAATGAATCCATCAATTGGTCACCAATATCATGTGATCTAACTCTATTGGATTATTTTTTGTAGGGTTATGTAAAATCATTGGTTTATGCTGATAAACCACAAACGACAGAAGTATTAAAAATAAACATTGAACGTGTAATTTATGAAATTTGACCACAATTATATGAAAGAATGACTAGAATTGGACTAAACTAATACACTATGTCAAGTGGAGTTATGGTGGTCATATGAGTAAACTTATATTCCATCATTAATGCCATAGAATATACTTAAAAATAAAATAAATAAATAACTAATTTATTAAATACTTTTTATTTTATTTCCATTTAAACTTCTGAAGAACTTATTGGAAAGCCCTATATATCATCCACCTCTTTTTATGTATTATTGAGGATGAAGGCATCTCTCAAAACATTCCATTTCCAGCAATCCAATGCCTTTTTCTGAATTATCCTGGCATTTAAGTCTAATGTTTCATTACCATAACTAAAACAGATAGGATGAATTGATCATATTTATATATATGTATAACTTTGGAAAAGAATTTTTTAATAGGAATTAATATTAATTACATAATAAGTCTTATATTTTTTTACTACTGTCATTATTGTGTGTCATTAGAATGAAGTATTCTCATTTGATTTATGCATCTGCCATCAAAATAACTATGTAGAAAAAATATAGTTAATCGTTTTTATAGAAAAATTAGTATATTTTTTATATAAAATTGATTTCTTTGTAGTTAATGTCGAAGGTAAGTTCAAAAAAAAATCATAAAATGTAATATCCTCTGTATAATATCGACCCAAATACTTTCTCCTCGTTTAATATTGCTTGCTTTTTAAATTAGATTTGTAAATAGATCTACACAAGAACAAACATATTTAAAATTGTTTTTTATTTCGAATATTATATAGATACATATAGATATAATATTATATTTTTTAAAAAAAAAATTAATAAGTGTGACACCGGATAACTTTCTATCCTTGACACTTACATCGTTCTATGTGGACGAGTTGTAATGCCGAGTTAAATGAATTTCTCTTTATCATCATGTGATGTACACTTCTGGCCAACATTAACAACTAAATGTTTGCTTCCGTTGTTTGCAGCACCAAGGCGCGGCACAAGCTTTGGTGAGTGTAAAACTGGTTGATTCTGCATCGCTTTTCATATTACTGCTTGCTGTTTTTCTTGTTCATTATATATATTTTCAGCAGTTATTTTATAACAGTTTTTTTTAGGTTACGTCATTTAATTATTATTGTCTTTTGAACACGACGAGTTTTTTAAATGTTTATTGAAAAATACAGTTCTCTGTGTTTTCATGCACAATACTGTCATGGACAATATGGAAATTAAAAACTGGATAAGTAAGAATAAAATATAAAATAATAAATATTTGCAATTACAAAAATTGACAGTATTATCGAAATGATTAATTGATTTTGTGTTTTTTATCTAAAAATATAGTTTCAAAAATTTATTTAAAAAATTATATAAAACATCAAAATCAGATCTTCTAAAAATAACATATTTTTCGTCTAACGTTTAATAGTTTTTATAACTAAATTAAAATCAAACACAAATGCTAAATTATAAAATTTTATAAAAATATCATTATTTTTGTCTATTCGTTTGTAACATGTGATCCAGTTTATAAAAAAATACATATTTTATTCAGATAGTTGAAATTAAATTATAATTCAAGTCAGATATTTCATTAATATCAAATAATAAATCAAACAATAGTTCATTGCAATAAAAGTTTTTAATTTTCGACTCTGGCAGTGTTTTTAATCATTTTGAGTGAAAATTTCGTTTAAATTTATTTATCTTGAAACGATATTAAATAATAAAACAATTATTTACTCTATATTCAATTTTTTAAAAATGGTTTTCGACATATAAATTTGTAAAATGAGTGCATGTCTTTAATAAAATATACTCATGATTTTTCAATCAAACAAGTTTTATTAATGCTGTTAAAATGTTAGAGAAATGTTTGCATGCCATTTGAATCATGTATGCTAATTAGTTTATAAGCTGTGATCCAGTTTATGAAACATTTTTTTTAAAAAAAATGTTTTATTGAAGTTAAATTGAATTTCTTTAATTTTTAAAGTTGAATATTCAATTAATTCAAATAAGAAATAAAACTATATTTATTTATTTAAAAAAAATGAAATATTATTTACTTATGAAATTAAATACAGGTAAAATGATTACTACATAAACTTTTTTAATTAATCTAATTTTATCTTCGCTGTTTTTCACATCAGTGTTTTTCAATATTTCAATATTTGTTTTGCATGTTTTTGCTAGTTACACTTTTTATTTATGGTTTATTTCTTGTAAGTGCATTTTCTTATAAGTAATCTATCACTATTTTAATTATAAAAATACAACTACGTTTTCTTATAACTAAATGCTTGTTAAATACAATTTAATCTTTCTTATTTTCTCTAAATACTTTTTAAATTCTCCAAACATCTCTTAAATATCAAAATTAAATTTCCTTTTTCTATATTTACTAATTACAACAGTTTTATAAAATTCAACTATATTTTAGAATAATTCTAATTATTAAATTAGGTATTGATATTAAAGAGTATAAAAGAAATATTATAACAAATCTTTAAAGTAATTTTAGATATAATTGTTATCGATATTAAAAATAAATTTTAATCAGTTTGATTAAAAATGATTTTCAAAGAGTAAAAATAAAAATTTTAATTTTATTTGTGTAATATATTTTTATTTATTATTATATATGGAAATAATATTCTTTTAATAACTTATTTTTAGTAATTTTAATAAATATATTCTTTTGGAATTAATCAGTCAGAGAAATATTGTTTTATTAGGTTTATCAATTTTTGGTTTTAAATTTCATTTTACTATTTTGAACCTATAAAAATTTATTTCGAGTTAATAGGAAAAATATATGAATTCTTGGAGAAAATTGTGTGTGTGTGTGTGTGTTAAACCAGATCTAAATTATTTGGAACAAACTGTTTATATTTTTTAGTGATAATTTTTATAAATTATATTAAAAAAAACATTTAATCAATCATATTTGTGTGTTTCTATAATTTATTATATAATTGAGTTATCTCATAAATAATACATTTTTTAGAGAAAGTTTTCAAATGAAACAAGAAATTGTCATTTTAATTTTAATAAAAATATATTTTTCATTATTATTCACAACTTAATCTCAAATTTTCAATATCCAGATAATAAAACTCTTGATTTTACACAAAAAAATAAAACTCTTCTCTCTTCTAAAATCAGTCTCTCTATTAAACTATTTTCTACTAATATGTTTTTGGAGACTTCGGAATAGATGATAATCTGATGGTATTAATTCTGGGAAATACGGTATATGTGTCATAATTTCTCATTTAAACTGCTTCAGTTTTTTGAGTGTTTCTCGTGTCGTGTGACGTTATATGTTGTCATGGTGAAAAATTACGTCTTTTCTGTTGGCTAGCTGACCTTTTTTCGTCGATAGATTGTTTTAGCCAGTCTGGTTGTTCACAATACAACGCTTTCATGATTGATTGATTTCCTGTAGCAGCTCATAATTGATAATTCCATCCATGTCCCACCAAACCGACAGCATAATCTTTTTTGAATGAAGTCCTCCCTTCAGTTGTGGGGGTGGTGTTTTGTTGCGGTTAACCTATTGTCTTCGACATTTGATATTGTTATAAACAATCCATTTCTCATTGCTAGTAACAATTCGATTCAGAAATGGTTCTTTTTTTAATCTACAGAAATGAAAAATACAGATTTTATTCATTTCTCATATCCTAACTCAGCTAAGAAATTTTATCAATCGTTTTTAAATACCATGGAACTGTTGAATCAGTTAATTGGAGTTGCTCGGCCAATTCTCAAAATATTGTTTCTAAAAAATATTGCATTATTTATGGACCTACCCAATAGTTTTGAATTTTATTTGTTAATTATATAACTGATTTATATTAATAATTAATTTATATTTTATTGAATTTTTGAAACCAATTTTTTTAAAATATGTTTACATTTTTTATGTACTCTAGATATATTCTATTAGTTTTTTTTAAAAAAAAATTAAACTAATATTAATACATAATTTTATCAGAAATGTTGATTTACATTTTGAATCTTTTTTAAGGAAATTATTTTTTTATTAAATTATGTATAAACCAAATTTTTAGTTAAAAATAGAATCAAGTATTGCAAATATATTTAATTGGTAATGTTTTTAAAAATGTTACCTTTAAAATTTAACAACCCTCTTATTAAAAATATTTTTTTATTTACTTAACGATTTTTCAGCGTTTAGAATATTAAAAGAGATAACATTTTTTTTCTACATTTAGTAGATATTTTAATACTGTAAGGTTTTATGATGTTATATCATAAGCGATGTCTTTTTAGTCTATACATTTATCATCTTTGCGTTAGGGTGTGTGTGTGTGTGCATGCATTGTATTCACAACTTGATGTATAGAATTCATTTTGCACTTAAATTAAGTTCGTGTATAGAATCTGGTGAATGATTGTTGTGTACTTGATGAAAAAGTGAAAACGAAATGAAGAGATTTTAGAGTAAATTTATGATATATAATCTAAAGAAAAGAAATTGTAACAGACTCTGTTTATATTTCAGAAATTATTTTTTTAATGCATGTATAGAAATTATTTACAGAAAACACTACTACACAAATATTGTTTTTGAATCTTTTGAGATAAAATAATTTTGTTATTTAAATATTTTTAGTTATTAAACATATAAATCCTTTTATAGTATTTTTTAAAAATAGAAAAAATTATTATGATTACTCAGGATAAATGTTGAATTTTAATAAAATATTTAATTGTATTTAAGTTTTGTAAATCGAATTATTAATATTTGAAACCTGTTAGTCAAATAAATAATTTTATATACAAATGATTTTATACTATTTTAGCTTTTTGATATACTGAAAAATTGTTATTCTGAAAAAAAATTATTATTGACTGTTGATTTTGAAAAAAAAAATAATTTAGAAATAAAAATTAAAAGAAGCGACGATAATTATCAACTTATCATTGTTAAAATTTGTTATACTTTTCTATATATTCCAATTTAATTTATAAAAATTATTTTAAGAGTTAATAAGTTTGAAAAATTATCTTGAAACCTAGTCATTTTATAAATGAAATTCTTTGCATTTTATATATCTACTATTTGTAAACTTTCCATTTTTTTGAACTATCCAATTACTTTTCATAAAATCTATCTATCTATATATTAATTCTGAAAATATAAAAGCAAATCATAAAAAGTGCATGAAAGTCAGTTGAGCAGTTATTGAATTTTTCGATAACAAACAGACAAACGAACGATTTTATATATTAGTATAGATGAAAGTCACGGTTCATAAAATTTGAATGTTTTTATTGGTAGTTGTAGTAAGTTTTCGACTTAGGACGAAAAACTTCACATTTTTATTAAACTTATCATTTTATATTCGTATTATTTTAAATATTTATTAGAATAAATCATCTCGAATATTTTTGTTCTAAAAAAAACGTTCGTACAATATACTATTAAATCAAAAATTATTTCAATTTAAACTTCTCTTTCAACAAGAGAACTGTATAAATTGAATATATATATATATATATATATATATATATATATATATATATATATGTGAATGCTTATAAAAGTTCTAAGATATTCGTTTACAACAAAGCGAAGAACTCAGATAGTTACCATTAAATAAAAGATTTCGTACTATTATTCAATGCTGAAAGTCATAAAACTACATTCAATATATTTTCGTGACAGATCGAAAAACATATACATTTTAAAGAATGTGGCTGCTATAATTTTTCGATTTAAAAACGATTAGAGTAGTAAATAATGTTTTAAGGAAATACGAATAGATTTTTTTCCATTAGTTTTTTTCATAATTACGTACGGTATGAGTAAAATTTCTAACTTTATTATACTGAAAAAAATTAGGAAAGAATTTCACAGTAAATTACGTCGGAATGAGCGAGTATAAGTACAAACACTATAAAAATGCGATTGCTCTATATAGATTACTCAACAACGAACGCTCAATAACGTAGTAGTGCCGGATTAAGGCGATACTATCTTAATGCTGCAGCTGTATATAACGTTTTATATTTCCATTTTCAATCCAGTAAATTTTATATAATATACAATAATCTTATTATCATTTTTAAGAAATAGTCAATAGATATTTTGTTCGTTTTTTTCTACGAATGACAAACGTTCTAATATATATAATCAGTAGAAGCAATAACATTTTTCTATCTATTGATTAATCAAGGCCATCAACCAAAATTTCCCATTTCCAGTGATTCAGTACTTTTTTTTTCTATTCCACACCAACAAATTTTCTTATGTCTCCAACTATCTATCCAAAAGTCTTTTCTTGTACATTTTTATTTTTCTATATTTCCAATCAATAATCTCTGTTGTCCATATGTGGTCTCACGTTTTATCTTATGATCAGCTCATTTAAATTTTTTTCACTTCAATTATAACGTCTGTAACTTTGATTATGGCTGAGTTCCCAATTAATAATCGCTGTTGTCTGTTGGCGTCTTCTCATCTTATATGATCAGCCCATTTCTATTTTAAACTTTTTTATTCTTATTATAACATCAATAACTTTTATTTAGAATCCATTCAATTCTTTTTTTCTAGGTGTTATTCCTAACATAAATTTTCCATACTTGTTTATTCTGGAATTTAAAACCTATATTTTTCTATCATAAGTGAGAACAGATATTCATCTTTATAATATAAGATATTTCCAAATTGATATTATCTTATTTCTATTCTTCCCTTTACTTCAAATATAAATTTTCCATTGGTGCTAATAAATTGCTGTTTTGAATACACATAGTTTTTAACTTTGTCTATTTATTTTAATTTGATTCAATATATTTTTTTTTTTATGATATATATATATATATATATATATATATATATATATATATATATAGAGAGAGAGAGAGAGAGAGAAAGAGGGAGAGAGAGAAATAGACTCATATTGTAGTAATTACCATACCATATGTTATGTGAGAGAAGTGCGTTCGATCCCTGATTGGAAATATTAGAACAGGCGATGCTCTTTAGTCTTGATGAAGGTAATGTGTTTAAGGAAGTAAACTCTAAATAAAAAATTGAAAAAATGAATGACAGTAAGCCCATATAAGCTGATACAATGATGAGAGAGAGAGAGAGAGAGAGAATGAGAGATATCAAAATTTAGAATCATAAAATTTGTAAAAATTTCCAAATAATTGACTAGAATTGAAATTGGTCTACTTTTTCATTAAATCTAAATTATATATGAATTTGAACGGTGAATAAATTTCAATATTTAAACCGAATGAAAAATAATATTATTTTTAAAAAAATTGTGTTCAGTGTCAATGATAAATTTTCAACACAAGTTTTGTAACAAATAATAAAAAAATGAACACAAGGGAAATAAGTTTGTGTATTTGGTGTAAGTATTTCTTAGAAAAGAATGTATTTATAAAAAAGAAAGTCTTAAATACCAGAGAGACGATAAATAGTGCATGGTATGAGAGGTCAATGCTCCATATTTTTCAAAACTTAGTTTAAATCTCGTAGTGTTATTTTTTTAAAATATTTTTTAATTTTATTTCATAATTAAAGTCAAATTATTAAAAATTGAAATCAAATAAAAATACTATAGAATAGATTTTTTTACTTTCATAAAAGTTCATTAATTTTCATTACTATTTACATAAATAGTAAGATTGTAATTTAATGCTGGGATTTTTTAAAAATATATGTGAAAAGGTAGTTTATTTTTAATTGATTTTGCAAGTATTTTATAGAATTATGTGTAAATATATATTTTTTTAAAAAAAAATCAGAATTTAATTTTATCAGAGTACACAAAAAAATTTTTTCATTTTCAATAAAATATATTTTTAATTTTTAGATAAAATAATTTTGATAAGGCTGTGAAATATTTTTGTACTATTTTAACTCTAGTTTGACGGAAAGAGTCAATTTGACTCATTTAAGATTTTATTGCTATATGTATAGGAAAACTTAAATATTTTTTTATATACATTTCATAATTTAATTAAAAACCAACATATGTTTTTAAAAAAAATATTTAATTTTTTCTATATATATATATATATATATATATATATATATATATATATAGCAATAAAATCTTAAATGAGTCAAATTGACTAGTATTAATCATATATTTTATATGAATTATAGACAATGTACATTTTATTTAGGGAATTAAAAGTAAATTATTATTCAAAACAGATATTTAAATAATACTAAATAATATTTACTTATTGTTCACTTTATTTGCTAGTTCGTATTGCATAAATGGGTTTATTATTGTCAAAGCGTTGATGAAGATAACACCCATTGAAATGTTTATTAGCAAATAAAGTGAATCAGTGAAATTAATGAACACTTATATAAAATCTTGTAGTGTTGAGGTAAGTGATTTCTTTGTTTTAGAATCAAATTGACATAATATTAAAATAACTAGGGATGAAATGAAAATTTTAAATATATATATATATATATATATAACATATTTTCATAAAAAAAATGTATTTTAATAAATGAACCCCGAATGAGAAAAAACTAAAATAGAATAAAAAATGTTATTACGAAAATTAGTAATTAGTCAAACATAACAAAATCAATGTTAAGAGTATTATTTTAAGATTTCTACCAACAAAACAGCTATCTTATTCAACAATAAGAGACAAAATAAACAACATGTTATGTTACAAACAACACCCTTCGTATAATATGATATCATTGTGACCCTTAAGCCAATCAGGGAAATGTAACGTGACCACGCCTACGACCACTTTATAGCACGGTTAGGAACAAACACCACCGAAACTCTCAATGATATACACACTAGAGTCAAAGACGTCACTAAGTTGACATTGAGTTGATCTGTGTAAACCATCTTGTACTGAATAGTAAACTTTATTGGCAAATAAAAGCCTTACGATCAAAATAAATAGAAGAATAGATGTAACGGTACTGATTGATCCATCGAGGTTATTGAATAAACATTATCAGGAAATAAATATGGATCTTTAAATATAACTTTTTATAAAATAGATTTTAAAATATTAAAAATATTAATAAAATGTAATATGTTGTTTAATATGTCAAAAAGAAATTAATTTTTTTCTACACATTAACTTTTTTTTGTAAATTATTAAAACTTTTCTTTATAACCGATTTATTGAAATTTATTAAATATCAAAAATAAGGACATTTCTCTAATAAAAAAACATTACATTGTACATACAAACGTTTACATCTTTCTCTCTCCCTCTTGTTCTCTCTCTCTCTCTCTATATATATATATATATATAATCAGCTTATTTCTATCCATTGCTGGATGAAATTTTCTACCAAAATTTTCCACTTCGACTTATCTAATGCCTTTCTTTTTCAATTCATTTCGACAATTTTTTATGTGTCTCTCTTGTCTCCTCATAAGGTCTTTTTGGACCTTTTTACATTTCTAAATTTCCAAATAATATTTTTTTTGTCCATCGATGGTCTTCTCTTCTTGTCATATGACCTGCTTGTTTCTATTTTGAACTTCTTTTTCTAATATAACGCCCATAATATTTAATCAATATATCTTGTATTTCCAATACACACCTTTTTTCATTCTATCTCTACGTGTTATTTTCAATATGCATCCATTTTGTTGTTTGAGGTTGCTGAAATATTATAGCACTTAAGATCCATATTTCGTTTCCATAAGTGAAAACAGGTAGGATGCATTGATCAAAAACTATTTTCTTTAAATATAAAAGAATATTTGATTTCATGATGAGAAAATTTCTTCCGAATGAACATCGTGCCATTTTGATGTCTCTGCTTATTTAATCTATAAATGATCCATTAATGTTAATGAGTTGTCCTAAGTATACATAATATTCAACTTCTTCTATTTCTACTATTCTTAATTAAATTTTATTCTGATCTGAAAATGAATTTTTTCAAGTTTATCTGGGCTTGTTGAGAAAATAAATTCATCAGCACATCTTAGGAGTAACTAAGTTCGTTTTTTAAGGGGTTATACGCAGTTAGAAATTTCAAAAAAATCGATTTTTTTGCATTTTCGGAATGCACATATATTTGAGTATATTCTCTGAAAATTTGAAGTAAATCCAATAAATATTTTTGGACATACACCTGAATTTTTACCAAATTTTTAACTATGTGTAAACTACTTCCGAAACTTCAAACGCGTTTATCTCAAAACGGTGTTTTCATAGTCGGTGATCTCGATATCTCAGAAATGGCTGAACCGATCGGTCTCAAATTTTCACACAATCTTCTCAAATATATTCCTCAGGTATTGAACGAAGGAATAAGGTTTACTATTTTTTTTAAACAATTTGGAGCGAAAATTTTAGTAAAAAACAAAAAAAATTTTTCAAGTAGACGCCATTTTGTCAAAAATGAAAATTTTTTGACCATATTTTTTGATTTCAAATAATCCAAACCGCCGATATGGAGATCACCGCCAAGCGCCTTTTTTTTGAGGTCGTTCGGGACATCGTCTGCAGGAGCGGTGCACTTCAATATTTTTTTATGATCGACATGTTATTTTATTCTTGAAAGTAGGATCTATTCAAATAACCATAATTTGTAATTGCAAAATAAATACTGTTTCTAAAAAAAATTCCTAAAAAAACGTCGTTTTTGCGCCTCGCAACTGCGTATAACCCCTTAATCCTTCAAATTTCCAATTATGTGCCTTGTATATATATATTTATATCCACTACTGAATGAAGACTTCTCTCAAAATTTTTCACTTCAACCAAACCAATGCCATTCTTTTCAGTCCATTTCGACAAATTTCTTTATATCTCTGTTCTATTTTTAAAAAAAATCCTTCTGAAGTTCTTCAAGTTTTTCTTCATTTGATAATGGCTTGCAGTTGTAAGTAGAAAGATGTAGAGTAAATTAAATGAGATGGATATTGAAATAATGATATGTATTTAGACTCAGGGGATTCTTAGCAACCTTTAATCTCTTGTTTTCCTTTGACCACTAACACAGTCAGGAATAGCTAGGTCTTTAGTATTGGGACTGATTTGTTGGGATCTTGATTCTCCGCATTGATCCCACATCATATTGGTGTAAGTGCTTCATCACTTTATCTGTGAATATTTTTTAAGTTTTCTCTACTTGGTTTAATTTACCAATAAGAATAACTAAGTATCTCTTCTTAAAATCCCGTTTACACCTGTTTATCACTTTAAAGTAATGAAGTAGGAATTTAAAGAATGATATATGTATATATATGAGACTTAAAAATCACCTTAAATTTTATTTCTAAGTTATATTAAAATATAATGGATGTTTTAAAGAAAATTTTATTTTTCACTAATGTATTTCTTAGGTAATTCATTTTTCTTTGATTTGTTACATTATAATCTTATTTGTATATTTATAAAAATAAAATATAGATTTAAATGATTAAGAAAGGTTCATTAAATAAACTGATTACTAAAGAAACATTTTTAGAATCTATATATATATATATATATATATATATATATATATATATATATATATATTTAGATGCATAAAGGAAGATAAAATATATAAAATATGTAAATATACATAAAGAAAGATTGTCTAAGTGGATTTATAAACATGAATATGTACAATGATTTACGTTATCTTAAACAGTATGTTTAATATTAGAGTGAAAGAGCTTATAGTACCACAATAGAACACATAGTAAGTGTATATATGGTCCCCATTATTTTAATGATTAATGCAAATCGATAGGGCGAAACACAGAGGGTTTGTGTAAGTATCGTTAATGTTAATGGCCTTTAATTATGACTAACATATTGATTTTTCCAAACAGAAATAGTCACACGAATCTTTAAAAACTAGTTTTTAGCAGTAATTCAAGATAAACTCTATTGAATTCTAACGAGAAAATTAATATTTAAAATTAGTATGTACGTTTATTTAATTTTTTTAAAAAAGTACATTAATTCTAATTGTAATAGGAGAATTAATTAGTTTATAATTGAATAGATTTGAGGCGGGGAAGTATGATAAAAATAGTAACTGATAGAATTTGTAATTAATGAGAAATTGACCCTCATGTGAATAAGAAAATGTGATTTATGAAAATTTAATACTTCATTTACACGCAAGGTTCTTTATAGTTTCATAACTTCTTAATCATTCTAATTGGAAAAGCAAGTACATTTTTCTCATGCATGTTAATTTGTTATACTATTTTTAATTAAAATTAAATAAAAATTTTAAAATTTCTTTTTTTAAAAATAAGATTTTTTTAGAATAATATTGTTAATTATTTTCACTGTATTTTAAAAATAGTGAGTTTAGAATAAAATATTTCATAATTTTTTTATACTTAATGTATTTTTAACGATACATTTGTTTTTATTTGATTTTTTACTTTTGAGATTAATATTAGAGTATTAGATAGTTAATATTAATATGGATTCAAATTTATATACGTGATAGAAATCAAAATATAAAAATAGCAATTAGATATAGAAATATAAATTAACTAGAAAAATGAACAGTAATTATGTACTGAACTCTTTTTATAAAATTTTTTATTGTTATGAAATGATTCATGTGTACAAAAACAATATAATGATTAATAAATACAACATAATTATATATTTTTTTAAATTCTATATACTGTACTTACTTTTCATTTGAATAAAACAAGTCAGAAAGTAAATAATGTTTTACGATTTTGAAATAAATGGAGAGAAAAATAATAGAATTATATGAAATATAAAGAAAGATTACAAGATACAATAGCAATGAAAATAATTGGTAAAATTTTTGAATTTGTTGTTTGATTAGTTTTAAATCCTAGCTTAACAGTGGAAGAATTATCCGAGCAGCTCTAATCAACCCATTTAACAATCTGTCGACTTTTGAAAACGATTGGTAAAGATTCTATACTGGGTCAGTGAGTTCTTTACGAATTATCTAAAGCAGACAATGGACATCTGCAATTATTTTCTCTAAAAATTGGAAAAAGGGTTATTCTTGAATTAAATTGTTAATGGCGATGAAAAGTAGGTTGTTTATAATGATATTAAACACTATCAAAAAGGAAGGAACGACTACATCTAAAATTATGCTGTCGATTTATTGGGATACAATGGCATTATCAATTATGAGCTACTACTAGACAATCAATCCATCATAAAAGCGTTGTATTGTGAATAACTAGATCGAAGAAAGTAATCTATCGATGAAAAAAGGCCAACACTAGTTAACAAAAAAGACGTGTTTTTTATTATGACAACACCCAGCCTCACATGGAATAAAAAACATTTCAAAAACTGAGTGTGAAATTATGACATCTGCTGTATTCTCTTAACCTAACATGACATCATCAGATTATAGATTATAGTCTTCAAAAGCACATTGGTGAGAAACAGTTTAATACAAAGAGTGATGTCCAAATGAAGCTCAATTTATTCCTAAGAGTAAATCCAAGAGAATTTTATAGCTAGGGTATTAAAATTTTTAAATGGTGATAGGAAGAAGTGAATAATAAAAAATGTATTTTAAATTAAAATTAAAATGTTTTTTATTTAATTTCAAAATCTCTAAAAACAGTATTATTTATATGATGACTTAAAAGTTTCACTAAAGAGATAATAAACTGCTTTATTTTTTTATAGAAATAAAAAATATTTTTAATTTTTTTATAATAATCAATAATATCAATTATATTCTTATTGTTGAACACAAATAATAATTAAATTTTTAAACGAGTCTGGTAATTAGTTTGTAAAAAGTAAACAGAAAATTTATTTGTAAACAAAATATATGTTTATTCATGCTAACAAGTAATTAATTACAAGAATTAATAATTATAATAGTGATATGACTGTGTAATATATATATATATATATACATGGATGATATTTACAAAAAATACAGAAATTGAACAGTGTATAAAAAATGTTTGAAGTTGTACATTCAATTCCTTGCTGCTTTAAACTACTTATACAAAAGTGTATTACTCCCCAAAAACATTAGATTTTATGATGCCGTATTCTGAAGATGAAGACATGGCTGTGGGAATAAGAATATACTAATATTACTTGTTAATAAAATAAAAAAATCGAATAAAACTTGATTGGTTTTGATATTACCAAATTTACTTTATTACATATAAAAGATTAAAAATAATCATTTTAAAATCTAATAAATGAAAACTACTGTAAATGACGTGTTGAAAATTTAAGAATGTAATGACATTTAGAAATCATAATATTATAGTTTTTTTTTCATTACATTTCAAGTATTTAATTTATAAAATATTCCAGTTATTATTTTTTTAAAAACAATATTTTCTGTCTCTAATCATTGCAAAATATTATGTCTCTTTTTTTAAACACTGCCTGGAAAACAATTAAATTGAATACAATAGAATTAAATAAATTTCAGTATTGTAAATAATATAATAATGAATAAAATAAACTTTACAATAAAATATCATCATGACATTTAAATTATATGGCTTATGTGGAATATTCTCATTTGGAAAATTATTGAAGTTTTTAAATAATTATTTTCAATTTAATTTAGTCGTATTGTTTAATTCTATTGTTCAATAGAAATTATCTCATTTAATATTTTAAATTCATATACAATTTTTAATTGTTTAATAAATGTTATGAATTTAATTTATATATATATATATATATATATATATATATATATATATATATATGTGTGTGTGTGTGTGTAAATATTTATGTGAAGTATGTATATAGCTATATATTCATATCTACATAGAGGGGCATAGCGAAAGATATTTCCAATCAAATGGCAAACATGAAGGAATCTCTTATAGAATATCAAATACAATTTGGATTCGTCGTTGTTAGTATGAGTTACTAGTATGTTGGAATGCTGATCGATATGTCGCGAGTTTAAATTTGATTCTGCGACAAATTTCATTATTTATTAAAAAGAGTATCTTTTAAGTTTATTGAACTTTATGTATTAAAATAATATATATATATATATATATATATATATATATATATATATATATATATATATATATATATATATCAGAATAATATATATTGTTAAAAAAAATAAAAATGTAAAAATGTTTTAAAATGTATTTAAATAAAATATTGCAGAATTGACATAACAAAAATGAACAGAGATGAAAATCAAAATTTCATAATATGAAAAATAACTATAAATGTAAAACAGTCAGTAATGAAATGTGTTTCATCGACCAAGTATATTACATTTTCCTTTTTAAATTTCTTTTCTCTTCACTAATAAAAACGTTTATTATACAGAAATGTAAAATGGTCTTACATGCATACATACATACATATACTCGTATATATATATATATATATATATATATATATATATATATGTATATATGTATGTATGTGTATATAGCATTGCATGACTCATAGTATTTTTTTCTGATAACAACAAATTCATAGATTTATTTGGAATTACCCACTATTAATACATTTCCAGAATTTTCCTCTGATTAATATTAGATCTTGAAAAATATATTGAATTACCTTTCTAGGAAATATTTTTTCATAAAAATGTGTTTATTTTATATATATATATATATATATATATATATATATATATATATATATGTTATTTCTGGAAAAAAATAAAATCGTCTTCTTGTTAAAGTAATTAAATTTTCTTTTTTTATAATTAAAAAAATAATAGAGGTATTATATTCTTTAATAAAATATTGTTCTTCAATTTTAAATTACTAATGAAGCAATTAGTGCCTTAATAAAATAAAATATTGATAATGTACCAATAATAAATTTAATGTGTTATCAAATTATACAATAAATGCAGAGAAATATACTTTTAATTGAATAAAATTGAATATCATAGATAGTCATCCAAATGTGATGCCTAGATTTGTGTTTTATTGAAAAGAAACATGTGTATAGGGTGGTATATAGGGAAACGTGTATAGTTTTTTTTTAATAAAACACAAATCTAAGTATCACATTTGGCTGACCCTATATATAATAACTTTTTTTTTGTATAGATACAAAGTACGTTTTGAAAAATAATTTATTTTTTTAAAAAGTGTAACTATTAGCTCTGTGATTTATTGATTATTCAATTAATAATTTCGTTTAAAAATAAGTAATGAATTTGTTGGATTAAAATAAGAAGTGATTTAGTTAAATATTTATTTGATAATAAAATCTTAATAATCTTTTCAATTCCTATTTACTTTGACATAAATAAATTACTTACCTTAATAGAACAAGATTTTATAAAAATGTTCAATAAACACTTATTACTTTATTTCCTTGATGCACATTTAGATAGTGATGATATTATTGTTAGTGTTGCGTTATCAAATCTATTATATTTGTCATAGTACTAAAATAAGTAATGACTTCAATTTGTAGTCATAATTGTAAAATAATTTACATAAAAAATTATAAAGGAAAGCCAGAATTAATGATTATAGATTATTTTTTTTAGTAAATAATAACGTTTATTATTTATTTTATTATTGAATCAACTTAATGTCTATTATTAAAAAGTTCCATTCGTTTATTTGAAATATATACTACAGTCAAAACTTATTATTTAATTTAAATTTCTGACGTCAAACAAAATTTATATTTTAAGCAATAACATACACATGAATCGATCAACGTTTCTAATGTAGTTTTTATTGAATGAGTAATACTTTTATATTAATATCTGTTTTGTCTGTATTGCTCATTGGTTCCTTTATTAAATTTTATTGATTATTTTTAATTAAAATGTCTGTATATATATATATATATATATATATATATATATATATGATATATAATATGAAATTATGAGTACACAACGTTATACTTATGTATATCTGAATTATTAAATAAAAACAAATACTGGAAAGTATTTTGTGTAATAAGTAATTTTGTTTAAATAATGATGTTTAAAAATTTTACATTTAAAATTATGCACCTTGCGAGGAAAAATCTAAAAAAATAGTAAAATAATATTTATATAGGGATGGCCCAAATAAGACTAAAGGGTTTAAACATACATTTACTTGTTTACTATTATTTACTGTTCTTAAGTTTCATTTGAGCCACCCTATATATAGATATATAAATAATTAGATGTTGTTTAGAACATATAAGTACTACACCTAGTTTCATTTTCATTTGTAACACTAAGCAAAGCTAAAACTATCTTATAACTTTATAGTATAATTAATTCATTTTTTCAAAAACAATAAATGTCCTAATTTTACTTTTTATGTAGTAAATTTTATATTTGAGAATAGTTTTACAAGTAAAACACTTCTCTGATGATTGCATTCCCATAGAAATGCACATTAGCTATTATTATTATAAACAACAAAATAAAAAATAAGTAATTATTGAATAATTTATAATATATTGTCTTGTTGGTGGTGATAATTCATTTGTGTGACAGTTTTACGAAATTTATTTATTAATCCATTTCTAATTTTTACATTATAATTTTTTATTAACAATTATTTCAAGTAATTGCAAATGAAGATGCTGTAAAAATAGTATTAAAAATGGATTGAAAATCAATTAAAAATAAAATAAGTTATTTATTTACTAGAAGAATAATTATATCACTATTATTATTTTTTTATCAGTTATTAATTACTGATTACTGTTCATTATTCATACAATAAATGTTTATAAGAAAAATAATAAATTAATATTTATTTTCTATCTCACTATTATTTCTATCCATAGAAATGAATAAAAGTACAGTATATTGAAATCTGCACACAAGTTAATATTTAACTAATTTACTTCAATTCGAAAAAATAAGCTATTATTCGTTGCATATAAATTGAAAATATTAGATTATTTCGATCATCTACATATATAAATATCACAGAAATAGTCTTGTGACTTTTGCCATACCAACGTAACATTCACATAACCCCTATTCAGTTAGTATCATTGTATTATTTCTTTGAATGTGAAATCAGTTCAGGAGTGAATAAGTGTTCATGAAAGTGATTGTGACCCTTTAGTGGTCAGTGTTTTATTACTTTGTACAAGTATTGTATTTCAATGACATTACAAATTAATCTAGTGTATAATTTTAAACAATATGGAATATCTTCAAAAGACATCACAAAGATCTATGACCATACTTTACGGTTAGTTATTGTCATTTTCTCATTATCATATTTTGTCTGTTCATCACAGAATTATTTCAAGTTCTGAATTATTAATATATATGTATATATATATATATATATATATATATATATATATATGTATATATATATATATATATATATATATATATATATATATATATATATATATATATATATATATATATATATATATATATATATGTATATATATATATATATATATATATATATATATATATATAAAGCATTTAATATATATAGTATCATGATATAGATGAAGTTGAAATATGTAGTGTACGAGTATAGTCAATTGAATAATTTTCTTAATATTTTATGATATTGTTATGTAAGATTACTTAGACTAAATGAGACTGAAGGTTAGTAAATGGTACTAAGCAAGTAAATGTATGTGTGAACTCTTCAGTTCCATTTGGGCTGCCTATACTATTTAAACTAGATGTTTGTGTAGTTTTCATGATTATGTAAATAATATTACTTCTTATACTGTATTACTATTTTTAAAATAACTATTTATGTCTTCACATAACTTGATTAATATTAAATAATAATCGTTGCTGAATTAAACGTATACTTTTCTATTGTCAAATTATAATAATATTAATGAATAGCGATTAAATAAGATTATTCAAAGAAATAATATATTAGTGTTAGAATTTTTTTTAGATATTTTGTTATATTGAAGTTTATATATATATATATATATATATATATATATATATATATATATATATATATATATATATATAATATATATATACGTATATATACGACTTCAATTAATACATAAATACATAAAATATATATATATATACACACACAATAAAAGGTTCCAACTTCGATTAATAAAAAAAAATAGTTTGGTTTGAATTTTCAAAAAAAAAATTATGCGTATGCACAGTTCTAGTTTTTTCTTTTTCTATTAGTTTTCAATGCGTAACTCTAAAGAGAAGTCGATTTTTTGATAATTAAATTTCAATAACCCATTTGGAAATGAATTTAAAATGTATTTAAAATGAATGTATAAACCCCTGATTTTGTTTGGTTGATACATACAAATATTTGAATATATTATCCTCGTTTTATTTACTGAAAAACAGGAAAAAAATTGTTTGGAACCAGTTAACGTTTTTTGTATTTAGTTAATGTTTCGATTAGTCCGGTTTCAAATAGTCCGGCTAATCAGTGGAACCGATTAGCCGCACTATGCGAGGTATCCTGTATATATATATATATATATATATATATATATATATATATATATATATATATATATATATATATATATATATAATATACATTAGAAATTATTTTAAATAAAATAATGTTAACGTGATTATATAGAGTCATCCAAATGTGACGCCTAGATTGGTCTTTTATTATAAAGAAACACAAGAAACTATACACATGTTATATATTTATTTATGTATATATATATATATATATATATATATATATATATATATATATATAGACTCGTATATATATTAACATAATTTTGTTCATGAAAGACTTTTATCTAGTGCTAATCAAATTGAGAATGTAAAGTATTTTTAGTTTTTTATTCTAAAGTATACTTTAACTCAAGAATAGCTATTATATTTAATCAGAGATGAAAGAATATCATGTATTTAAAATTATATTATGAAAAATTATAAAATTCCTAGAAAATCAAATATATATATATATATATATATATATATATTAACATAATTTTGTTCATGAAAGACTTTTATCTAGTGATAATCAAATTGGGAATGTAAAGTATTTTTAGTTTTTTATTCTAAAGTATACTTTAACTCATGAATAGCTTTTATTGTTAATTAGAGATGAAAGAATATCATCTATTTGAAATTATATTATGAAAAATTATAAACTTCCTAGAAAATCAAATATATATATATATATATATATATATATATATTAACGTAATTTTGTCCATGAAAGACTTTTATCTAGTGATAATCAAATTGGGAATGTAAAGTATTTTTAGTTTTTTATTCTAAAGTATACTTTAACTCATGAATAGCTTTTATTGTTAATTAGAGATGAAAGAATATCATCTATTTGAAATTATATTATGAAAAATTATAAAATTCCTAGAAAATCAAATATATATATATATATATATATATATATATATATATATATATATATATCACACATCATATCATAAAGCCCATATCAATCCACTACTGAACGAGAGCCTCAATGAATGCTACCATTTTATATATATATATATATATATATATATATATATATATATATATATATACTCACACACACACACACACACATGATCTTTGTATCCTTACTGTTTTTAATTATGGTAGTAAAACAGGTCTTAAAATTTAGAATAATTCCACGATTTCAGACAATATAAAGAAACATGTTATTAGAAAATAAACAGAGAAACGAGTAGATATATATATATATATATATATATATATATATATATATATATATATATATATATGTGTGTGTGTGTGTGTGCATCATATATATATATATATATATATATATATATATATATATATATATATATAATAGTTTATACTAAATTCATTTAGACACGTTTTTGTGAAAAATCGATATATTATTTTTCGTGCAAACTAGACATGTTCACATCGTCAACATTATACAAATAACACAGATGCATCATCGACTTCTTGCATCACGTTTGTAAAAATTATATGAGAGGTCGTCCGTATTACCATCAATTTTGTCGAACGTATCTCGTATTCAAAGTTTATGTTGCTCAAAATTACGTTGAGTTTTTGGCAGACACTGAATTCTTAATAACACCCTCGAAAGATCGAATGTGTTGATCGGTGTATGGTGTGTGGTGTGAGTTGTTTGGAGTGAGGTGAGGTGTGGGGTGACCGGTGACATTTCAATAGACTTGCGTCTATCGATTACTCTAATATTGAACGTATTACTTACACCGTGGCATAACAACAATTGTAAAACAAGGTGGAGAGTCATCACGTTGAAAAAAGTGTTCATTAAAAATTTTACGATGTGTTCTTAAACTAGGCACTACGTAATTTTCAAGCATTTTCAGATACGCTTCATTTGTTGACTTGTAAACATTTTCAAGTGACATGAAACAACCTGTTTTATGGCTTAATTATGTTCATATATATATATATATATATATATATATATATATATATATATCTATATATATATTTCTTATTTTTATAAAAATAATGATTTCAAAACATACTCAACTAATAGAATAAAAATAAAATTAAAAATACAAAATAATTTTTCTATTGTTGATATAGCATATTTATGAAAAAAAAATATTTTTATTAATTTTTTAAATATCATCGTTTTATAATAATTTTAATTTTAGAACTTTTTCGATTCTTATTTTATAATATGAATTATAATCACAGAGTAAATACTTTTAATTTTCAACGCACTTTCAATATTGTTTTCATTGAGTTCGTAAAAGATTAAATTCATTACAGATGATTTTTTTTTAAAAAAAGATAAAAATACTTGCAAGTGTGATAAACCAGTATATAAATTTAACCTGACACAATGACAGTAGGAGAAAAATATTGGATATTGATACGTTGGCGGACTGAAAGGAGTGAGATATTCAGGTTAACGAACCGTAACTCTGTTACAGTATATGGATTAATTTTGGTATAAACAGAATATCTACACTCAGCAAAAAAGTTTCACTGGTTTGTTATACTTTAATTCACTTTATTGCTCAAGTCTTTCACAAAATTGTCTGGTTTTTGTTGCATTGATATAAATTTATAAAATATTAAAATGTTATAAATATTAAAGAGGAGATATTTATTGTTAGTAAGTAATGGTACTGTTTGAAAATTTATAATGAATTAGTTTATATACATGAAAATATTTTGCTATAAATTTTGTTTAAACCGAAAATATTTTAAGTTTATTAACTCAAGTGTACAAATTTTGTAACAAAAGTTCTTTTATCAATAAATTGATGTAGTGTTTTGTTGTAATAGAAAATAATATGTTTTGTAATTATTTTTTAAATGAAATAATAACTTTATATTTATACAAATTTGATTAAAAATATATAACTCTCTTTTTCCGAAAAATATTCTTATGATATTAAACAATTTAAAAAATGTAAATATAGTCGTTTTATGAGTGTAGAATTGATTTAAATAAATTGAAAATGTTAATTAAATTAAAATAATATATTAAAGAATATAAAAAATTAATAATGAAATACTCTGACGATGAGGGAATGGTTATCTAAATTTATATTAACGAATAAATTGAACAAAAAATGTTTATTGAACACTTATAAGAAGCTATGGTCTTTGAATGAGTGATTTATTTGAATTATAATATAAAATATTTCTGTTTTTTTACTAGTATTACTGGTTTGTAATTATAGTTCAAATTATTTTCAGTTTAGACAATAAGACATTTTTTTCCAATAATAATATTGATATATATGTATGAGTATCATAAATATTACAGTATTTTCATAGCATAAATTATTAGTAAAATATTTTTAAATTCATGTTATATCCATTTAAAAAAAGTTAGAATATCTTTATAAAATAATTGAAAAAAATAACTTTAAAAAATCCTGCTGTGCTTATATTAATTACACATTTTCCCAAAAGTATAGCAATTTTGAAAATATGTTTTTGAAAACAGAAAATTAAGTGCCCCAAATCTAAGTTAGTTAAAAATTACTTTTTAGAACTTCTTCTTCTTAACAAAAATAACTGTTGTTAAAACTCAACTTTAATTTCTTAACCTCTAAAATTTATTATTAATATTTTTTTAAAAATTATACACATTTATTTAACGATTTAAATTAAATTACTAAACATTTATACGAACAAAATTTATAGGGATTCAAATTTCAAATCCAATTTTTTCTAAAATCTAAACATTGCCACATATTTTAAACCACGTATCTTGAATCCACCGTTACAAGAGAAGTTAAGTGGCATAAGGTGAACTTCTCTCGACCTTGCTATTATTGTTAAACTTGACCTGGAAAAAAACTGTCGGAGTTTGATGGATAAATATTTTATGAACTCAATAGCTTGTTAAAAACGATTCAATGTCGAATTTATAGAAGAGACATATTACTAACTGTGAACTTTTTTACTTTTTTTAGTTCTAAATTACAAGTAAATATTAATTAACAACGAAATTGATTAATCAATTTTCAAGGTTTTTTAGAAAAAGAAACTCTACTCAATTCATTTTATATGAGGTCATCGTATTTGTAATGAAGCAGGTAAATGTAGGACTGAATAAATGAAAAGAGAATTGATGTGGATCGTACTTAATCCAATTGTACATTTTTAGAATTTAGTGTTTTTATATCACATATATGTATATATCATATTATATATTTTAAAAAAATAATTGAACACTTTGTTTTTTTACAATCACTGAAATATTAATGAAAAACTTTTTATTCGAATTGAGGGCATGTTAATTAGTAAATTGAAGTTTATTTGAAATAACATTTAAATTAGGCAAAAAAATATAATGCTTACATACAGCTCTGTAATGTATTCTGAAAAAAGTAGTATGAGAGAACATTTTTAAAAAAAGTGTTGAAATAATATTATTTATGATAGATGTAACGTGTATAGTAGTCCTCGGGGCATTATATTTTTTAAAGGGTTGTTCGGAACTTTCCAAACTGCTGCGACGTCGATATTTTATAAATCATCGATCGGATTTACACATTGCCGAGATAATTTATCATAACAATCTTAATTTTTTAGCACGTCATCTTTGTTTGCGTGTAAACCTTTGAATTTATGTTAACATATTTTACGTACGAAATCCGTGAATCCTATTATCAGCTCACAGTGTTGTAATCTTTCCGTCTTATGACGTGCTATTTTAAGAGCTTTAAAGCTCTTATCTCATATTTATGTGTAGTGTTAATCAGTTTTCAAAAAATTTACTAAGACACTCATTATTTTATAAAATAATTTTTGGAAGTTTTATTTGAAATTTACTTTCATTATTTTCTTAGAATAATATTTTAATTTAATTATTAAGATATTTAACATTTATTAAATGTGTGTACTGAATTGCATTTTGATTTATTCTTTAAAATAAAAAATTGACCATTCAGTTAAATATTTTCAAAGTAAAAATTTGTTTCAACACAGATGAATCATTCATCCCACATCACAAGATTTTATAAAACTATTCAATTTATTGACAACTTTATTATATTTTCAATTAACTCATAAAATATTTACTCTATACTGAATTATGATCTATTCTTTAAAAATAAAAAATTGGTCATTCAGGTAAATATTTTCAAGGTAACAATTTATTTCAACAACGATGAATCATTCATCTCACACCACAAGATTTCATAGAACTGTTTAATAATCAAATAAAAATTACTGACTATTATATTAATAACTTATATTTTAACATTTATTAGCAATTTATTTGTAATAAAGTTAACTTACTGCAACACCAATGAAGAATAATAATTTGTTATTTGAACAAGTTTAAAATAAATTATTTAGTTTTGATTGTATAGTTGATGTACAATCTATATAATCATAAATAAATATAATATTCTGTTTTAATACTATTAATTTTTTATCAGCGTATTTCACTTTACTCGAAATAAAATAATAAGTTATATTTTTGTCAAAATGAATCATTTGACTAAATACATTAACTAACGTTTTATTTAACTACAGGTGACCCTGAATCATCATTCAGAGTCTATTTAATATAATAAATTTTCTACTACAAATAAATATCACAGATTTGAATTTATATTCTGAATAGTGAATCTGAACTGTAAAATTCAAACAGTAAACCTTGTTTCAAATATTCTCAAATTTATTACCAGGTAATAATTTTGATAATGAATTATAAAATTTACATATCTTATCAAAAAATTAACAGCCATTGAATCATTTATATTAACACAAATTAAATTCACCCAAATATTAAAAGATATTAAAAACTGTCCAATAATCATTTATTATTGAGTTTATTCGCTTTCAAGCTAATGCAAATTTCGATGAATATACCATTTTATTCATAGTTGTGTTTTTTTGGTAATTCAATTGTGTGAAATTGATTTTGCCACAATTTTAAAACCGAATCAGTAAATTATGTAAACGAAAATCTATGATATTTGGTTTTGTTAAAAACACATTATTTTTGAATTTATATATTGGTTATGAAGAATATATAGATTGTTTTTACTACTTTTTATATTTTCTTTTTACTCATTATAAATATATTTGATTATATCATAAATAATAGTTTATTTCAATTCAGAAAATTGAATACATTTGATTCAAATTGTTGTAGTTTAAATTTATTATCCTTTTGAATTAATTACCCATGTTATCGTTAATTCAATTCTCAACTACGTTTGTTAGTAAATTATACATACATTCATACATACATACATATATATATATATATATATATATATATATATATATAGACTTAAATATTGGACTTACAATTGTATTTGATCGAAATTTCTGTTTCGTATATAACAATGTTTGCATTTAATGATTAGGAAATTCATTGAATACAAGATAAATACATTATATAGTATAATAATTTATGAATAATGCCAACAAACTGTATAAATCGATTTGATTATAAAAATATTATTCTATGCTTAGCACAATTCTGCCATTAATCAAATATTTATTATAGATACACATATATTTTTATAGCATTTGAGCATAAAACATTTCCATTTTGAAAATATTTTATCGTAAATTAATTATAATATTAGTATATAAATAAATAAACGTAATTGATAAATTTTACTTAAAATTAATTAAATTCTTCTTGAATATAAATATTGTAGTATGGAAATATTTATCTATTTCAAATTTTAGTTACATGAAATTTATATAAATAGCAAAGTTAACAAGACATTTTAACTTTTCAACAATTTTATTTAATCTTATTTTTGTTGGTTTATAATTCTGGAAGATAGCTTATTTTTGTAATAAATATTTTATCTCTTTAATTTTAATTTAATAACACAATTAATTATATTGAAAAAATTATCATGAGGAATCATTAGGGAAATCTAAATATGTATATTCAATGATTTCATTTAGACTATCCATCTTTAAGTATCAATTTAACATGAAACAAGCAGCATTTCTTTGATTTTTAAATATGAATCTCATACACTCCTGCAGTACTCAAAAAAAATTTCCATCAAAACTAAGAACGATTGTACTACATCTCCTATTTTTTCTGTCATTTCTTCCCCTTGAACTATTTTATGATTTCTCAATAACTATCCATTCTGAAATATCTATTTAGAATGAAACGAGCAATATTTTTTTAAATTTCTTCCATTTCACATTTTTTTTATATATGAAGATTTCATACAGTCCTCCAGTATTCAAGCTTTAAACGTACAAATTAAACAAGTCTCACATCTGTCTATTTATTCAAGCTGTTCAATTATTTCACTAAAACTACCATTCTAGAATATCTATCTTACATTAAGTAACATTTCTTTGATTTTTTCTGTTTCACGATTTGTTATTGAATGCAAATCCCATACACTTCCACAGTATTTAAAGACCTTACTAAGTCAAGTATTCTTTTTTTTAACAACTGTATTACAACCTCTATTTGTTCTTTTGAAAAACTAGAGATTTTATAGACTTACAGTAGTTGAAGTATATCTATCAATCAAAATCTATCAATCTATCAATAAAAATGAATATTATGTCATATAAATATCTATATTAATCAGGTACTGTAATTTCTATTTCATCGGTAAAGTAGGATGAATAGATGATATTTTCTCTATTAGTAAATCGAATATATTTAAATACTTTTCTAGGAATTCAATTCCATACCATCGAATTTCTTTCAGTTAATAATTTTGTTTATATAAAATTGTAATTTTCGAGCATCGAACTCTGACACAATTTCTTTATAACATAATCTAATGTATTGTACGAGGTGTGATCAAAAAATAAGGTGAATTTTTATTTTTTCAAAGAATATTTATTTATTCATCAATTTTTATTTTGTCGCCTTCAAAGTAATCCCCCTCGGATATAATGCACTTGTGCCAACGCTTTTTCCAATCCTCAAAGCATTTCAAAAAATCATTTTTTGTGATCTTGTTCAGCTCCTCTTTCGATGCCGTCTTTATTTCCTTAATCGTTGCTAAACGCCGTCCTTTCATGGGCCTCTTCAGTTTCGGGAACAAGAAGAAGTCACAGGGGGCCAGGTCTGGGGAATACGGTGCCTGCGGCATCATTAATGTGTTGGTTTTATCCAAAAATTCGCGCACAAGCAACGATGTGTGAGCAGGGGCGTTATCATGGTGCAAAAGCCAATTTTTGTTCTTCCACAAATTCGGACGTTTCTGGCGGATTGCTTCGCGCAAATTGCGCATAACTTGCAGGTAATATTCCTTATTTACTGTTCTGTCCTGTGGAAAGAACTCATGATGCACCACGCCCCTGCAATCAAAGAAAACTGTAAGCAAAACCTTCACATTTGATCGAACTTGGCGTGCTTTTTTTGGTCTTGGTGATCCGGAATGCCTCCACTGGGACGATTGAGTCTTAGTTTCGACGTCATAACCGTATACTCATGTTTCGTCACCTGTTATGACCCTGTCGAGTAAATCTGGGTCGTCGTTGACGTCATTCAATAGCTCTTGGGCGATGCTCATGCGACGGTTCTTTTGGTCGAAATTGAGCAATTTCGGAACAAACTTCGCTGACACACGTCTCATGTCTAAAACACCCGTTAAAATTGATTGTTACGAACTAAACGAGATGCCAATATCATCAGTAATTCCTCTAATGGTAATTCGACGATTCCCCAACACTATTTTCTTCACTTCTTCAACGTTCTCATCAGTTGTTGACGTGCTGGGGCGTCCAGAACGAGATTCGTCGTTGGTGTCTTCTCGGCCTTCTTAGAAGAGTTTATACCACTTGTAAACATTTTTTTGGCTTAAAGTAGACTCATCGTATGCCACTTTCAACATTTCAAGTGTTTTGGAGCACTTGATTCCATTTTTCACACAAAATTTAATGCAAACTCTTTGATTCATGATTTTCGACAGCGGAAAATCGTGGAGCCTGCAAAACACTTCTAACTTTTATGCCTCTCACCAACAAACTAAACATGCTACATAGCTGAAATTTGGAACATATATTCGAGACGAGTGTACCAACATAACTAAATAAAAAAATCGAAGATCGAACGGATGTAGCCCGCTAAATTTCAAAATTCACCTTACTTTTTGATCACACCTCGTATATATACATAGCCTAATAGATATTTATGAAATTTTATAAAGAAATATAAGTCTTTTTATGTTCATTATGCAATTTCAAAAATGAATAGTGTATTTTAGTAATAAAAAATATTATGTGTAATAAATTTAAAAATAATCAAATATAATAGTTTTTGAATATAAATTAATTATATGAACAATATGTAATAAAATGAAAATAATAGTTAAATTTTATGTGAATTTTAATTATTACAGATTACAAGTGTTTTTTATTTCCATTTAATTGAATAAAATATCTAATTGCAATTTTTAAACATCAACCATATTATATTATTATTTCAATTATATATTTATTTAATTTCTTAAATTAATATTAAAATTGTTAATTTATATCATTTATTTTTTATTATTTTTTCAAATATTTTCACAAGCTGGTAGACCAAAACTATTATAGAGAATTTAACACTTTTAATTAAAAATGTACATTAGGTTTATTATTCACAGTCGTAATTATATGATTTATTTTTATTGTACTATTATTATTTCATATTGGTATAATATTTGTTTTATTATCAATCAATATTTTTATGATCGAGTTTATTTTATCACACAAGCAGATACATATTAAAATTTTTACTGGTACACGACCATTAAATTCTTTCTCATAACACTACTATTACGTTCTTGCACAAACTTTTATTACTATTGGAAAATCATTTTTATTGCTTTAAAAAATAACGGGTATCGATGATACGGTTAAAAATTTCTTCCAATCGAACTTTTCTAAATTATTTTACGATCGTAACAAGAAGAAACGACTAAATTCAAAACCCTCAAATGTAATTATTCTTAAATATGTTATTGAAAACAATAAATACTTGTTCGTTTTAAATATAATTTGATTCGAAAGTTGTGTATGGGAAATATTTCTCTTAATATGCATTCAACGTTACGTTTGGAAATAAATATGTATTAACGAAAACCTTGTATTTTTTTTAATAATATGTACATCGTGTTATTAACATATTTATAAAACACGTACTATGAAAAATGAATAATTTTATAAATATTTAGTCATCTAAAAATATTTTCAACCTAAATACATAAATGTTTTCATTATATGAAATATTACATTCTAGTATATACACCGGAAAGTATTTTTTAATAAATGTTGTTATTATTCAAAATATGTAACCATTTTGTATTTGATACGTGTGCGTCTTTATATGTTTTATTTATATTTTCACTATATATATATATATATATATATATATATATATATATATTGTATTGTATATTCATAAATTTATTATATTTCAAATACCAATTTAATAAACTATTTGAAATTATAACCTACAAATAAGTCATAACAAATACGTTTTAAAAAATGTAATTAAATCCGAATTTCTGCATTTTATTATAAAATTCCTATTAAAATTGTTTTATTATTATTATTTTAATTAGTTTTATTTATATGCAAAGCGTTATTTTCAGAAGAACAGAACAGAATATTTAAAATAGAGAAATATAAAAATATGAGGTTTTGTTCATAAGTTTATAACAAAATATAGATTAATCATTTTTATGACCTATTATTTGTGTGCTAAAAAATTGAAATATTGTATTATGTACTGTAATTTAAAAAATATAGTAGTGTATGTGAGTGTGTGTGTATATATACAAATATATATCGACGTCTGAACGTAGTGGCATGGATTGAATTCGATTGGCAGGAGATTGAATTCGATCTCCAGTCGAAGAGTCTCTAAATTAGGGATAAGGCATGGGATTGATAACATTATTTATCATCTATTAAAAAACACAACCATCACAAACCTTTGACATGAATAGATCTACTGGACTAGCATTATCAAAGAAGCCAAAGAGCCAAAATAATTTTTTTTAGTTATTTTTTTGATGGATTAAACTGAACTCTGTTTATATTTTTGCTTTTCCTAGTATTTAAAAATATCTAGGACTGATGTTTTTAAATTACCCTTATCTTCTTTTTTATTGAGTTTTTGTATTCTCTTTGTTTAATTCTTTTAACTATAGCATAGGAAAATATTTTTATTCCCAAGTATATATATATATATATATATATATATATGATATTATCAATTAAATGATCACCCTATTTCTATCACTAGCCTGATTAAGTCCTCTTTTCATTTTCAATGATTTAACACTATTTTCTTTCATTTCACTTTTTTTCTCAGATGTCTATCCCTTCTATATATTATACTTTTCTTAACCCTGTTTATATTTTTGGACTTAAACGAATATTTTTTGTTATTTATTAGTAATCTTCTCTTGTTATTATATTACTAAACCATTTCCATGTCAAACTTTTTACTTTTCACTATTGTTATAGAGTTAGTAATTTCTGTTTTTCGTCAAATCCATTAGTATCTCTTCTTTTTTTCTACATGTTATGTCTAATATAATTTTTTACATCCTTCTCAGTGTTATTAAAAATCGCTGAATTGTCCAAAAATTTAACCAGTTAACTGTTTATGACGAAGATATTCGTCATAAAAAATTGTAAAATTTTGTGTTATGACGAATATATTCATCATGCGTCTTCAGTAGTGACCATTGGCAGTTAATTTTGTAATTTTACTTAAAACTAAAATATATTTCTAAACTGCAAGAATTTGGAATATGTTGAGGCCATGTCGAAATAAAAAGAACTAATAAAAATTTATAAATAATTATTATAGAAAATAAAACAGATATAGTATGAATTATTTTTCATAAATGTATCGTTGTCTTTCATTAGTCATCGCTGAAGCAATTACGGATTCATATATTGTTTTAGACTGTGCAATCAGTGGTGCACCTGGTAATAAAAAGCGGGATGAGGATTCTTTCGATCGTAATAAAAAACGGGATGAGGATTTTCGATGAGTTTCTTCATTTTTTTAGATATTATTTGCCTAAATTCATTTATATTACATAAGAGTAATAAAGGAAAATTGCCGCGAGTAAATTTCTTATTGGAGTGGATTGAACAAACAATTGAGTCATATCCAATTCAGAGTGTAACACCAACAGTAAGTCGACGAGCAAAATCTTTTTCTACCCGTCTAATCGGGCAACATTTCCCTGACTATATACCCTCCACTTCTAAAGTCACACCTACACGAAGGTGTGTACATTGTTTTAAAAATAACATTAGAAAAGAATCGCGATATTGGTGTTCAACTTATAAAGTTGCCTTATGCATTGTACCATGTTTTTTTGAATTCCATTCTGTCACAAAAAATTAAAGTAAGAAATTTATTTTTGATGTTTTTGGTTCCTATTTATGTTAATATAAACAAATAAATAAATGTACATGAAATAAATAACGAAATAAAAATATTAAAGTCATTTCATTGTAACCTAATTTCATATCAAACATACTCTGGGTTTGACGAATATATTCGTCATCGCTTAATTTGTACAACGCACGTAGGGGACATATTTTCCAACAAGGTCGAAACAGTTAACTGGTTAAAGATCATGTTTTAATATCACAAGAATTGGTAGAATGTATTGATTAGAAACTCTTTTTTTTTGAACGTAGAGGAATATTCGATTTCATAATATAAACATTTTTTTGGAATGAATATCATTCCATTTTTATTCTGCTGTTATATATATATATATATATATATATATATATATACAAAAAAAAAAAAAAAAAAAAAATATGTATGTGTGTTTATTTTATAAAAGTGTAAAATGATTAATTTAACTAATTTTTATTTGTGTAAAATGATTAATTTAAGTAATTTTTATTTGTTTTTGTGACGAATTTAATTCGAATCGTAAAACATTTTCAAGCTGTTAATATAACTGAAAGTTTGCCAGATACGAATGAAAAAAGCCAGAGCATGAACGTGCCTCAAATGAAACGTACACGTAAATTTATTGTAAGTGATAGCGATTTTTCAGAGGACGACATTATCATTTAAAAAGCATCATTAAAAATATGCAAGGACACATCGAGTTGTGCAAGTGGCCATCGTAGTTATGACCTAAATCGAGCGGTGGTGGTAGCGCCGGGTAACGCGCTTGAGCGTTACAAACAGCGCCGTTTGGCGTTGAGCCAAAGTGTGTCGCTAGCATAGCGACATCATACGACAGAACTACAGCTCTTGGCGTGAGAATAACCGCTACCACCTATGTGGTTGTGCACGTCGGCTGAACGGCTCTCGACGGCATTACATAATGTATCACGTCGATACGTGTCTAGTTTTCACGCAGCGAGACTAATTCGGTAATGCTACTGTATGGAGCATTCATACGAGCTTCACAAAGATACGAAATGCACGAATCGTAATAAATCCATATTTTCTTAAGAACCATTCCGAATGTACAATTTGTGCGTTTAATGTAAACGATTCAATAGTCGTACGATACTATCACTAAGAAGTATATGATGCATTTGTAACAGAATATTTCAATAGAATGGTTAACAGATGTTGTTAAGATAACGTTTTTCCAATACGATGTATTTGTTAGTGAAACTTTTTCTTGCTAACGTAACCATTGGAAGATATGATGACGTCAGTATGTTGCAAAAGAATTGAAAAAAAGCACTGATGATGCACTCATTTTTTCAAATACGTACATTTATGTATTATGGTGATTTATATATATATATATATATATATATATTATATAAACCTTGTAAATATAAATAAGTTTGATGGAAATAAATAACAGTAAGATAGTTTTTGAAATTAATTCGGTTTGAAACATAAACATATACTTTTAAAATTGAAAAAATAATTATTAAACATTGATAATAGAGAAATCAAAAAGTAATTATTGGTCTGATATAATTTACTTTTATTCAAATGAACCACTTGAAATCACTAGAACCAATGCTATTAAAATTTATGAGATTTGTAAAACTGAATAATTAATATTTATATAATTTTAATGGATTATTTTTGGTATTTCTGAAAAAAATAATTTATCATTTTTAAAACAAACCTTGTACAATAAATGTAATTTATATATATATATATATATATATATATATATATATATATATATATATATATATATATGTATGTATGTGTATGTGTATATGTTGAAAAAGTATAATTAACTTATTTTACATTTTTTTTAAAAAAACAACATTGATATAATTGTTTGAAACCAAACGTTCTTCTCTTAGTGTATTTTATCATACAATTGAATCTTTACATTCGTTTTATTATTTTTTTGTACTTTAATAAAACTAATTTAATTTAAATGATTCATTCATCTCTAACAGCATAAGATTTTATAAGTGTTAAACAATTACTTATTTTGTTAATTTATTCAATTATGCATATTTTTAATGTTACATTATCATCATCAGAACGTTGCATTAGAAAATAAGGTCATTGTATAAAAATGTTATGGTTAAAGGTGAATAAGTCATTTGTATTAACTCGTTCGCTACCAGTGCTTCAAGAGAAAAACCGCCACCACAGCCCAGACGTTTTATTATTTAAATATGATACCAAATTGTCATTAATTTTTGTGAGATGTATTTATAACGTTCTAAATGAGTGAAATTAGCAATTTTACAAACCGACACACATATTGTTTTGAAAAATTTTCGGAAATTTTTTTTGAAAATTTTTTTGGAAAATTTATAAATAAACAATAATTGTTTATTTATACATTTTTATATAATACAACTAAAAATATTCTAAAATCAATTTTTCGTAATTCAAACGCAAACCTTTAAATATTATATCTCAAAGTATAAATAAATGGAGTTTTTGCACTATCAAAAACAAACGGATCAATTTGTTATTAATGAAAGTGTTATAAATCCATTTAAAATTAAATGTATTTACATAATGTTATATAAATAAAAATACTATCTGTATATTGAAATACGTGCCAATAACGTTAATTTCGCACTATATTCTGAATATTGGCATACATGTCAATTACCTTTCGTGTTGTTTGATAAATTTTTAAATACCACATGGATTTAATTTACTGTTATTTGTATGATTATTTAATTATTTTTACATAACAAAAATTGAACAAGTTTATAAACATAGTTTTAAAACGTAACTCGAATTTATTAACGTTTGCCAATATTTTTTAATTCATTCAAACATATTCGTATATATATATATATATATATATATATTCGTGACGCCCAGATCTTATTGTTTTTAACATAATTTATCTGTTTGCGGTACGATTTGGTATAAACAGTTATCATAAACTAATAATGATCATCTGTCACCGTTCCTTTGCATCTGTGCATCTTCCTATGCATTATATGTCACAGATCCGACACACATTTGTGACGCTGGGCTGAGGTAAGAAAATCGAGTCGTCACACATGTGTGACGCTGGTAGCGAACGAGTTAAAATATGTTTTATTATTATTTGTTTTGGAACTGTGACAAGCTTACTTTTACACAAATGAATTATCACACCAAATACCACAAAATTTTAAAAAACTCAATTAATTATTGAACACTTTTAATATCTTGTAGTGTTGGGGGTGATAATTCATTTGCAAATTTCATTATATATATATATATATATACGAGGTCAGACAATTAAGTAATGTGACAAAATTCAAAAATCGAGTATATTTAAAAATTAAGGTACATCGCTGCGATCCCCTTCAAAGTAGTCCCCTCCCGCATCTATACACTTATTCCAGCGAGTTTTCCAGTTTTCGTAACAATTCTGGAACATTTCTTGTGGGACCTCTCCGAGTACCCTCATCACAGATTCTTGGATATCTTCAACGGAGTCAAAATGTCGACCTTTGACGAATTTTTTCATATGGGGGAATAGGAAAAAGTCGCAGGGTGACATGTCCGGTGAATAGGGCGGTTGTGGTACGTTGCGATGCCTTTAGATGCCAAAAACTGAGAGACACTGAATGCACTGTGACAGGGAGCATTGTCGTGATGCAGAACCCAAGTCTTCGCGATCTCTGGACGCACTCTGAGCACCCTTTTTCGTAATTTTTCGAGCACATTGCGGTAGAATACTTGATTTACGGTTTGTCCAGGTGGTACGAACTCTTTGTGAACCACTCCTTTGCTGTCGAAGAAGCAAATCAACATGGTTTTCACTTTGGACTTGCTCATTCTCGCCTTCTTTGGCCTTGGTGCTCCAGGGGACAGCCATTGTTGGCTTTGTCGTTTAGTTTCGGGGTCATATTGAAAGAACCAACTTTTATCACCAGTAATAACTCGATCGAGAAGAGTAGGATCACTTTCAACCTGCTCGAGACAATCTTGAGCGATGTTCATTCAATTTCTCTGTTCCATTTTCGTGACATGCACTACTCGCGCGTTGTTACAAAACACTAAACATCTGGGGAAGAAATGATCGTACGAGGGTGGTCAAGGTCTCAATCGAGAGAGTAGGGATCTGCTATTACGATGGCGGAGTTACAGGTTCGCAGTGTTACCACAGGCCGAGAAAAAAAATCGGTCACATTACTTAATTGTCTGACCTCGTGTGTATATATATATATATATATATATATATATATGTGTGTGTGTGTGTGTGTGTGTATTTTACAAAGTATGTAAGATCAGTGAATTTAAAAAAATAAGTTAATGAACATATTTTGTCCATTTTATTCTTATCTATTGAATTTTTAAAATTTAAATATATTATTTTTCACATAAACAAGAATTAAGAATTTTTTATAAATATATCATTCAATATTACTGCCATTGATTCAACAACAAGTATCTATAAAAATATGTATATAATAATATTTTTATTTGGAAAAAAAACTATTTAAAAATTTATTTTCAATGATTATTTAAGAACATTAAACTTATATATATATATATATATATATATATATATATATATATATATATATATATATATATATTCTTTATCATGGAAACCTATACCAGCTCTCTGTTGAGTAAAAGTCTCATTGAATGTAATTAGATCTTCTTAAATGTTGTCCCAATACTTCTTTCATTGTTTCCTGTTCGTAGTTAATCTCATCTAACTCTTAACTCCACTATACAATTTCATTTCTCCGTCTTCAGTAGGATCTTTTCTTTGGTCTTTTTTGTCTCTTGCTCGCCGTTTCATTATTATTTTTAGCTATCTTTTAATTTTTTACTTCTTGCTATGAATCTTTTTCTTATACCTATTTTATCATTTTATATATATATATATATATATATATATATATATATATATATAATATCAGCCTTTTCTATCTACTTCTGGATGAAATCATTTCCTAAAAATTTCCACTATCAATGATTTAATAGTGTACATAAAACCTGAAAGTAAATTAACAAAGATAGTATCTAAAAAACGATTATTGTTTCTATAAATTATCAATAATTACTGTATATATTTATAAAATATTGTAGTATTAGAATGAATGATTTTTTATATAATAGTAATTAAGTAATTTATTTCAAAATGATCAACTATAATATAAACTTAAACCATTTTCTTAAAAAAATGTACAAGAGAGTATTTGGTTCAACAAACGTATTTTTATAATCATTGCTTGTAAAATTCTTTTTGCAAATTTTTTATATTCTCAGAATTTCAATGACTTTTAATTAAAATAAAATTAATATTAAACTAATTTCTGTTATTAATTTTCCATATTAATACATTTTCAGTAAATTTATCAAAAAAAAACTGTACTAAGAAACAAATATAAATTCAAAAAGGTCCTAAGCTCAAATTTGTTTTTTTTTTCGAAAAACTATAAACTTGAATGTATTATTTAGATATCTGAACAATTGTAGTTGTTGATCTTCTTTCATTTTTATGAATTATACTCTATTGTATAATACAATATATTAATCAAATTTAGTTATACATAAACAGCTTGAATGTTTAATAGAAATATTTTTTCATTGAAAATAATATCAACGTATTACAACTTCAAATCTATTTTTAAATCTTATCACACTTATACACATAATTACCAATCAGTAATTATAAAACAGGACTCCGACTGGTCAATTAGAAAATGAAGTCTTGTATAAATAACAAAGGCTATTTAACATGACAATATTGTTAAACTCATTAACCAATTTGGTTAGCGTGATGAAGTATGACTAACTATTATCTTGGGAAAAATTATATACCTCTGTAGAGTGTAATAAACAGCTATTAATAGTGATATCAACGTAAATAATGCTGATAACAGTAGCCACGGTGACAATTTTCAGCTGGATCGTTTAACATGTTCTACAATATTTATTATCTTTTGCATGTGTGTGTATGTGTACGTTTTTTTTTATTCAAAAGATTGTCAACAAAGATTTCATGCGTATTTTAATTAGAATTAATGTAGAGCCATTACGTTATTTAATTAAACTGTTAAACGTATCCAATATATTATAGGTGCTTGTTTATGATTTAATTAAAGTTTGAGTTTACACATGAATTAATTTTAAAGCTTTATGTATGAATACATTTAAAAATGTTCAGAAAAATGAAATGTATCTATAAAATTGTAAAGTTTACAATCTCAGTCATATGATTGTACATACATATATATATATGTATATATTAAATGTTATAAATAAATAATGAAAATTAAATCATCCGAAGTAATAATAAGTTATTTGCGAAATTTTAAACAATTACAACGATAATAAAGTAAAGCTTAATATAGGTATAATGGATGCATTTAGTACAGTAGGTATGAAACATTTTCGCACCAACGGACAACATTTATTTTAAATATCTCCGAGGGTCAACTTTATTACTTTAGTTAATATGCTATTTCATTTATCTAACCAAGCGTGAGTATATTAAAAATTAGTAAGCTTTTTTAGTATATATATATATATGTACTGTTACTATAAAACCTTAGTATTGTCCAATGACTAAATATTACTTTACGAGCTAAAAAGATACAGGTGGAAATCTAATAAAATATATCATTTATAAGACAGAAGACCATGGTCTTGAATCTTAAATATTGTATGGTTATAAAAGAACTGATTTCATATTTTTTGAAATAAAAAACTGAGTACAGTACTTATGTCATTCGAAATAGTAATTCCAATAGTTCTTTTTTATACAGGAAGACAGTTTCTAAAAATAATAAAGGATTGCAAGTCCTGTTATTAATTTTCAATACTAATACATTTGCAGTAAATTTATCAAAAAAAACTGTACTAAGAAACAAATATAAATTTAAAACGGTCCTAAGCTCAAATTTGTTTTTTTTTTCAAAAAAACTATAAACTTGAATGTATTATTTTAGATATCTGAACAATTGTAGTTGTTGATCTTCTTTCATTTCTATGCCTGTAATTATACTCTATTGTATAATACAATATATTCATCAAATTTAGTTATACATAAACAGCTTGAATGTTTAATAGAAATATTTTAAAATATATCATTTATAAGACAGAAGACTATGGTTTTGAATCTTAAATATTGTGGTTATAAAAGAACTGATTTCATAAAATATTTTTTCAAATAAAAAACTGAGTACAGTACTTATGTCATTCGAAATAGTAATTCCAATAGTTCTTTTTTACACAGGAAGACAGTTTCTAAAAATAATAAAGGATTGCAAGTCCTGTACCAAGAGTTCCATATTTAAGACAGTTTTTGTATTAATACATTTAAACAATCTTAATCTGATTTTTAAAATCTTTTATTAAAGAAAATAGTATTTTAAAAATATCTAAATTAAAAATATTCTAAACTTTAACATCTCTGTAAAATATTAAACATTTTCCATATTGCTTGTTATTTTCTTAATCAATTTTTAATGAATGATCATTTCTGTCATTTAAATAAGGAATAGATATACTTTGATTTAAATCTTTTCAGGTCGAATAGAATAGGCCATAAAAGCTTTAAACATGCAAATTCAAGTCGCAAGACTTTAAAATTCACCCATCAGAACTGTTTTCTTATATCTCTATAACTATCTAACCTAAAGCATCTATTTAGAATGAAACCTTTCTTTGAATTCTTTTTATATTTTGCGTTTTTATTATCAAATGCAAATCCCAAATACCCCTACAGTAGTCAAATAAAGGTTTTTACTAAATTTAAATATGGATTTTTTAACGACATACTACATTTCTTAATTGCTTTTTTTTACAAAACTTAGATGTATTTATACACACATACACACAAACACACACACACACACACATACACACACACACATATATATATATATATATATATATATATAATAAAATTTATAAATTATCTTTTTTTAGAAAAGGTACTTTAGTACAAAGGTAGATATTTTGACGAATAAAATTATTTCAAGTAAAAAATACAAGCATTCTTGTTGTAATTTCAAAAGCGACAAACTTTCTTGGTTACTCAGTACCCACATACATACATACATACATACATACATATATATATATATATATATATATATATATATATATATATATATATACTAAATATAAATATTTTATTAAATTTATTTTTCTATTTAATTATTTTGCTAAAATTACTAAATTAATTTAAATCACTTGATATATAAAAGGTATGTGATTTCATATAATTTCAAACTTAAAATCCTTTTTTTATTTTATTCAAAAATATAAGAATTTAAAAATGAAATTGATTCTTTATCAAATTCATAATTTCATTTTTAATTCATATCTCTTAGTGTCAATATTTCATAATTTAAGACGTCTAATAATCTTATTTCACAACTTTTTTATTTATGATAATAAATAAATTATTGTTTTAAATTAAATGAAGCAAAAATGAAACTCTAAATGATTATAACTTAAATTTTATTTTATAAAAACTATGTACTTTTACATATAATTTTAGATACAAGTTTAGTCTTTTGATTTATACGGAATATTTTAAGTTTTAAATATATCACTGATTTTATTAATAATTTTAATTTTGTTAATGTTATTGTCAAATATTAGATGTACCCATAAGTAATATCGTTTTTTCAAATTTTAAAAACATTGCCATGTACTTATTAAATAATTATTATAACTTATTAAATAATTAGAAAATGACATTACTTATGGATACACCTAATATATAATATTTTCAATAAAATGAACTTTAATAAAAAGTCTATAATAGATTAGAAATAAATATAAAATCAAAATAAACATGACATAAAAAGTACTTAAAATAGAATCATGAGTAATATTTCTAAAAAATATTAAGTTAGAAAATAATATAATGAAGAAAATTTAAAAAACATTTCGGTATTTTAAAGAATATAAATAAAGTAAAAAATACTGAAGAATTAAAACAAGAATATAAGAATCTAAAACCTCAAATGTATAAAAAATATAGTCAAACGAAATGGTAAAATAACAAAAAACAGAGATAAGCTGATGAAAATATCCAAAGATAAATTACAGTATGAGAAAGTCAACGTAAAAAGACTACAAATGAGATAGAAAGACAGTTTAAATCTACTGAAAATGATTAATGATAAATAAACACATCTATGATGAATAAATTAAAGAAAAGAGCATATAATTTGAATATTTACATTGTTTTTTACAATAGTTGTATAATATATTTAAAAATAAATACATATTAGATTTTATTTTAATTTTCCGGGGGTTTCGTCTTCTACTTACTTCTCTTGTCAACCCCTAATACGTACAATGAAAATAATTTATGGAAAATAAAAAGTTTAAAAAAGCTATGTTAATTCTTCTATATAGACTATATATATGTATATATATATATATATATATATATATATATATATATATATATATATATATACACGAGGATCGTTTGATAAGTATGGTAAAAAAGTAAGAAAAACTAAATTAAAAAAATTAATTTAATTATTTAATTAAATTAAACAATAAATAAATTCACCATACTTATCAAACGACCCTCGTATATATATAATTATATACAATAAAAATTTATTTTTTTCCAAAAGTCTACTTGAAAATCTATCTTTTTCCATTTTTAGTTAATTTCAATATTTTATCAAATTTTTTCTCAGAAAACTTCTGGAAAATTCGGAAACGAAATTTTCACAATAACCTGGAGATATAGCACCTTTCTTTTTTAAATAGAAAGATATATTAATATTTTTAATTCAGTGTGATAATCGTCTGGTATAATATTTTGTGTATGTTTATTTTTGAACAAGTGTTTGTTAAAATAAATGTATGCCAATTTTCATATTCATATTTTGCAAAGGTTTATCTTTTATCTAATTTGTAAATATTCTCAGTGATATACAATCCCAATAAAACAATGAATCGTTTACATGTACTATATAATTTATTGCAAGATTTCGTTCACTGTTTGCAATTTCCTTAAGCTTTTTCTCGGAATAACACTTGCAATAAAAATTAAGCACTGACCTTTTTGGAAAAAATATAGCCAACCACGAAGTGAATGTATCTGAACGCATATGACATTAAACACCAATTCTTTTGATTTATTTTCATACCGTCGTACGTTCAGTACTGTTTTAATATAACAAGTGGACTTAGTTGTGGTTATTTACATAGAAATTAATGTATTTTGCGGATTTTATGAAGATATTTCTGCCAAATTATGAATAATCAAATGAATAATGCTTCTTTGTTTTAGAACCAATACAAATATTAATGGGTTAAGTTTAAGTAATGGTTCATTTTTAAAATTGTAATTATGTTTTAGAAATAAATAGTTATATTAAAGTTTCGTGTATGGAAATAAAAATAAGTTAAGTTATTTTAATTTTTGTTAAATAAAAAATGAGCTTTATAACTTTTGATAATTTAAATGAGTCAATTTTGAAATATTTATCTTTAATGACATCTAATATAAAATTAGAAAATCATATATTTTTGTCAAGAAAATAAAAAAAGTCAAATTGTTTTATTTAACTTCATTAAATTATATTAAACAAAAACATAACCTCAAGTTGAAATGATTTAATTTTAAGATTATATTGTTTTTAAGGTACACAAGTCTAATTTAATCAGGGGACGATTACAGTTTTAATTAAAAAATTAAGCTTATATAGAACTAATAAGACTTTAACTGAAACACCAAGTTAAACGTAATATCGACTAAATTAAAAATTTCTGTATTAAACGATTCGTACGTCAAAGAATATAAAAACAATTTCGTAGGATTATTTCAAAAATATTACTCATACATTTGATATCAGTTTATATAAATAATTTATTTTATATTTACGAAAAAAATTGTGTAAGTATCCTTTTATTTGCTGACAGAAGAACAATTCGTATAAAAATTATTTAAAAAGAAAATTTAATTTATAATAGAAACGGAAATATTACGCTTGGGGAGCATTAATTTGACACTGGGGGAATATTAATTTTTAGTACGGACTTCAGAGCTAAGATTATTCTATAATCTTGCATTTATAATACCTTTTCTTTTTAATACCACTGTTCAGAATAAAATAAAAGCACAAGTTTTTGTTAATCAGTAATTTATTTTTTAAACTATTGTTTTAATGTATTGAAAATGTATTCTTAACTGACTTTTATTATCATATTTTTATTAATTACGAAGATAATAATTTAGGTTCTATTTATATACAATCTACCTCAAAAATATTCGAATTTTGTTCAAGAAATAAATTTTTTATTTGATATTTATGATTTTTGTTATTGATTATTAAAAATACATTCCTTATGAAGAAATAA